>JALMGJ010000006.1:68752500-69450000 GCA_023362775.1 Charina bottae
TGGAGGAGGGGGAATGGCGCCTTCTCGGCTCAGCTGCTCCAGACTTGCCAAGCGCGGGATCCCCGCCGGTTGCCCAGTTGGGAAGTCCGGCTTTCTTGCCGGTCTGAGCTTTCAGTCAGGTTGGGCGGTCATCCGGGTTGGTTAATGAATCCACCAGAAGCGGCGCGACACCCAGGTGGCCACGCTCGCTGGAGACTGGGACCGGGCCCGGTCCGCCAACTGGGAGTTTCCATTCTCTCCATCGTCATCATCATGCCCCGCTTTGTGTCTTTGACTCGACTTTCCCAACCTGGTGGCTTCTAGGATATTGAACTATAATATCCATCATTCCCAGCCAACGTAGGGCGTGCTGATGGCGGAGAGGAGGCATTGCTATTCATTCCTACTTACCTAGGCAACCCTACCTGTCGTCACGCTACAGGATTCCCTTTCTGCAGGGGAACCGTAACGCGGGAGCAGCTGTATAAACTAATAAATTAATTCCTCCTTCCAAACGTCAGGCACAGATGCAGCCTTTAAGTGCATCGGACAATTCACAATGTCACTCCATAAGCAAACCACATCTATATTTCAATATTTTTCCAGGTTCATCATGTGCACCTGCATCCTTAACATTTGTGAAATTTCTTACAATATTTATGACTTCCCTTTCATTATTTGGACACTAACTTTTGTAGCATTTGTTTCAGTACCACTCTTGGTTGTATCACCATCATTCCCATGCAAATCTCTGAAATACTCCATCTAGCAATTCCCTCTACTATAGTTTCATCCCAGACGTCTATGAAGGTTCTCAGTCATCCAGGTGGAATTGTCTGTAGCTTGAATCATGTCAACTGGATTTCTATTTTCTCAGTGGAAACGTTTCGCTCCTTATCCAAGGAGCTTCTTCAGTCTGAGCAAAGTTGGTAAGGGAATCCTAAATATGTTTCTAGGTAGCTGTGTGACCTTACACCTGGGGTCATGGTTATATTGAGATGTTATTTTAAGTCCTTTTATCATCTAAAGGAGGATCGTTAAGATCACCTTGCTGCTGTTGAGCTTGTGAAATGGTCTTAATCTTCCTAGGCACAGAAGACAAAGCTGGGAGAAAGATGGGAGAAAGATTGTGCCTGAGGCCCCCACCTCTATTCATTTCATCCCATATTTCATCCCAGACCTTTATCTAAGCAGATATTCACCAAACTTTCATCTTTCTCACTCATTCTTGGGGCTCTGAAATGACCTGACCCCCCTTTTTAATGTCTCTTTGTCTTTTTCCCACCCATCCATTCATATCACTTAACAATAATTTTTCCCTTGGATTGCATTCAGTCATAATGTTGCACAAATATTTGATTCTTCCATGGAATATATCATCAACCTATGGGTTTCTGCTTTCATAGATGCCATTGGTTCATGCTTTCAGTACATGTCTGTTATGCACTTTAGCTTTTTCATTCATAATTATAATCACCTCACAGGGTGGTGGTTGTTGGGAAAATAGGAGGAGGAAGGAGTATTAGGTATGTTCGCCGCCTTGAGTTATTTAGAAAAATAATAAAGGCGGGATAGAAATAAATAAATAATTATTATTATCCATTGATGGCTCCTTTATCTTTTTTTTTAATAAGAATTTTATTGAGTTTAAGCAAAGATAAAAACTGCAAAAAAACCCCAAAAAACTACAAAAAGAAAAAGAAAAAAGTGAGAAAACAGAAAAAGAAAGTATTTTTTGAAAGATTACATATCAAGATGACTTCCGACTTTCAACAAGAATATACAGCAATTTCCATAATTAACCCCTTACTCTATATCTAACCAAAATCACATTATTTCTATAAGTCAATCCATTAACACATTATAAAACTAAAAACAATTGCTCTTTCCCCTTATATATATAAAAAGAAATAAACAAATATATAAACCTCTAAATCCACTTCCCCCCCAAAAAAGAACCCATTTATTTAATATTTCCTTCCTACCACTATTCTATATATTTCTAACCACTAATAAAAATCAAATTATATTTAAATTTTGTACTTAATAATACTTTTATACTTAATAATACTATAACGATCTTAACCTTATTAAACCTATAACCAAACTAATTATTGTATCTTATAAATCTTAAAAGATCAAACAAACTTTAAAAACAATAGAATACTTCTTAATCCAAATCATTAAAGAAAAATAGAATCATACAAGCCTTAATATCAATCCACATGCATATTCTTCATTTCTTATCCCACCTCAAAGTAAACCAGAACATTTACATGTCTCCATATTACACATAAGTCAATTTTTACATAGAAATCAAACAGCCCAACTGCCCTCCTTACAAAGTCAAATTCCTCAGCTGGAAACCTCCCACAAAAAGGGACTGCTTTATTCTCAAAACAATCTTTCAGAAAGACAAGACCAACAATATCTTGCAAGTCGAACTGTCTTAACTCCTTCCATACCAAAGTATATCTGTCTCCTGGCATTTCCTCAAAGCCTCTAATCTCGTCAATAAAAGCATCCTGCTTTTGATTCTCTTCTTCTTCCTTCAAAGCGTCCTCAACCAGTTGACACATTTTAAATCTGATGTTTTGTACAATATCCCGAATATCTTGCATAATAGTTTGGCAAGTATCATGGAGAAGCTGTTTAAAGTCACAACGAAGCTCGGAGCGAAACTCTGAGAGTATTTCTTTAAGGTCCATGTTTCAGGCAGAAAATTAAGGCGCCCCCTGAATACTTAGTTAGCACAGATAGAAGCTAGTGGGTTAGTAAAAGGCAACCCAAAGAAAGTGGATAGAAAAACTGAAATCTCAAAACAGCAAAATCAATGTGTAGGCAAATGTTAAGTCTTTCAAATTAATTACAAAAATAGTAACGAGGTGATTATTATTTATTCTCAGTCCTCCTTAAAATTTAAATGGGAAATAAGCCAGCAGTTACAGGAAAGTTTTAACGTTAATCCAAAAAATAACGATAAGCACCAAGAGAGATTGTTTCTTCTTGCTGTGGAAAGCCTCTCTTAGGGTAAAGAAACTATATATATAAGTTTTTTTATATCCTTTTATATCATATATATATCCTTTCCCATATATATATATATATATATATATATATATATATATATATATATATATATATACACACATATATATATATATATAGATGGTGATTTAGAAATGGGAAAGGATATATATATGGTGATTTAGAAATGGGAAAGGCTGACCTATTGTCCCTTTAGGGCTGCAGCATGGTCTGGAAAATGATGGCGTCCCCGACTCCTGTCTCCTTTTACCAGATTAGCACCAACGCTGCTGGCGATCCTCAGGTTACGAGGCAACGTTCCGAAGTATAAATGGGGTGATTCCGAGCGTATTCTGTCTGTGAAAACACTCTAGGGCACCAGGAAAAGCCTGCCTGCGCCCCCAAAAGAACCCACGCTGTCAGATCTGCCCTCAGCACTCGTGAGCAGAGCTGTTCAGTTGGCCATGTTCCCACCGGAAGCCCCTGATGGCTCCTTTATCTGAGTGCCAGGCTTCCAGGAATTCTCTGGTTCTTCTGCTGTTTGCATGCTCAATTATTTCTGTGTTTTCCCAGTTGAATGTGTGGATCATTCTGAGGGCTTGGGTAGCTGTTAGGTACTTCTGATCTTGGTTCTTCATTGCAGTTATGTCTTCTTTAATTTTTTGGTGTAGTTGGCACCCTGTCTGCCCTATGCAGTGTTGGCTGTAAGCCCGACAGTTGCTCCTATATACAATGTTGGTTCTTTCTTGGTAGGGTATGCAGCCTTTTGGTTTACACAGGATTCTTTAGTGTCACACTCACCTTTTTTTCTCTTGCATTGCTTTCATAGTTACTGGTTTGCTAAGAGATATAAGGTAAGTAGGCAGAGGCTTAACAGGAATTACAGAAAATAGTGGTGTCATAGCCTAATTAAAATAAGCAGGGACTAGTCGCCAGGAGTAAAAAAACGGACTTGAAGGTACACACACACACAATGTTGTTAAGGTCTTCTGAAAAATAGTAGCAAGTTCTGACAAAAACTCTCTTGTATATTAATTAGCCTTGTAGAAACATACAAAAACGTGTTTGAGATGGGAAGGGCAATTGCCAATTGTAGAGCAATTTCTTTGTGTGCAGTGGTCTCGACTTCAGTCTCTGATAGCTCTGTATAAGGTTGATATGTCTCATATCTATGACCCTGAAAGGCCATTGCCAGCCAGGATATGATAATATGTAGCTAAATGAAACAGCAGTGAGACTGAATAAACAACTTCCAACATAGTCTATATTATTTATTTAAGAATGTTGTTTTATTGTATTTTAATTGGTATTTATTTTTGTTTTTATTATAAACTGCCCAGAGTCTCTCTTTGAGTGAGATGGGCGGTGACTACATTTGAATTATATACATACATACATACATACATACATACATACATACATACATACACACACACACACACACACACACACATATATATATATATATATATATATAAATAAGCAAGCAAGCAAGCAAGCAAGCAAGCAAGCAAGCAAGCAAGCAAGCAAGCAAGCCAATCCCATGCATGTTTACCAGAAAGCAAAACTTTGCTAAATTCAGTTACATTTTACTCTCAAATAAAGATGATTCAGATTAGAATCCGTACATGTTTGCTCAATGGGGTGTACACAGGATTGCAAACTAGAAGACTTAAAACAGGTTATTGCTCTGACAGGCTGTCTGAAAAAACCTTAATAGTCGCTGAGCTGCTATGGCAGTGTTCTCACTGTTTGCAGCATTCTTGCTACTCGCTTTCTAGGAGTGAGACATGGCCAAAGCCTTGGCTTTGATTTTGTGATGCTTGCAGAGGAAATCAATAGAGACAACATTAATGATTATGTTAATGATTGTGCTTTCTTTCACTTTTTCAGGAACAGAAATCAACGCTTGCATGACTATTAGTGCTGGATTCATACGGAGTTGATTGTGGATATCCATAACTGATGGGACCATGGAGAGTATTACAAAGCTATTTGGTGACTTGTGTGAGGCCCACATAGTATCTGTGTCAAAAAAGGTCCATTTGAGCAAAGGGAAGAGCAACAAAAAAATTTCAAGCAAAAGTCTCAAAAAGATTGCATATAATACTTTGTTTGCTAATCTTTTCTTGGATGAAACCCGGAAAGTTTCTCAATCAAATTTCTCTAGGCTCCCTGTGAAAAACAAAATTTTAATGCTGTCTTTCAATTTGAGAGTTGCTGGAATGAGCCCAGAAGCAGACAGGCTGGAGCAGCTTGTAGAGGAATTAGAAAGGTCTACTTGCTTACCATTTCTTGAAATTACTTCTGTTTTGGATTTTCTGGTACAGCTTGCAGGAACTGGTCCTCCTCATTGTTCACCCCTCAAAAGGGATTATTTCGTGAATAACAAATATGTAGGAAGAAACACTAAATACCAAGGTTATGATTATTATGATGTTAGTATATTTGAAGCAGATATGCAGGCTTTTATTGCAAATGAAGAACTTCAATTTAATGATACAATTCAAAAGACATTGCAAATTATGGAGGCAGCACCTGGTACAGGTCTTCCTATGGTGGAACTGTTTTCACAAAATTGTCCAATGGGGGACAGGTATGAGAGAGAAACTCGTGTCTCGCTCTTTGGTGCTCTCATTCACAGTCGTACGTATGATATGGACATCAAGTTGGATTTGCCACCAGTGCCTGACAATGCAGATCTGTCTGGACTTGCAATTAAGGTATAGGGTTTTTGTTTTTGTTTTGTCTGTGTCAATATCTATCTTAATGAATTGGCCATTCTGTGTGTAGCCTGATAGTTTTTTGGAAGTAAATCTTCCAGAACAGGAAGTGGTTCATGTTTTGGAGATGGACTAGCAATGATAGTAAAACAGGAGAAATACCTATTTTTTAAAGTTGCTTCTCCTAACATATCCTCTCCTTTTACCCATCATCATGTTGCCCTGGTGCCATCCCTCAAGTCTCGTTTCTTTTTGGGCCTGGCATGAGGTTTTCCTAGAAGAAGGGCTCAAATGGGATTGGTAGGTTGACCTCCATTCCATTTGTTCTTTTTCAGCCTCTCACAAGTCTCTCTTAACTGTCTTTGCAGCTGATAAGGCAGCAGTCCTGTGATTGCTTAGAAGCAAGATTCATTGCAATCTGTGACTTTCGCATGCAATAAAAAAAAAGTTGCATAGCAGTATCCTTAAGTGATATTCTTCTGAAGTTAATCCATCTTAAAATAGATAGGGCTTATTTTCATTGGCTTCTTCAGAGTGAAGAATGTCAGTTTGATGCACTTTGTTGGATATATCCTCACTGGTTTGAGGTAGGCTTGCCCAAAGCATGAACAGGATTTGGCTATAAACCTCTTATTTGCTTCCTCTTAAAAGTCCCACCATACCCTTGGCCCTGCAAAAGCTGACCCTGCCAAGTCACACTATGTATCCAGTCCCCCTCTCTCTGTTGAACCTGCCTGGTTATCTTCTTCCCTGATAGGTAGGTTGCCAGTCGTACCTATTCATACTTCCTCCATGGAATACAGATGACATTGAATAAGGAGCACCATTGCCTCCGTTCACTCTCCCTCTACAATTCCACAATTATTAGCTCATTGGAAAGAAAAATAAAGATAAAAATGGAAATTTGCACCTTCACGCATCCTTTTGATGTGATGCTGTATGTTGCCATCATGGAGTATAGTGTGTTTCACATAAACATACTGAAGGAGATCAGTATACCTTGCCCCTGTCCCAACACTACCATATACTCTGCCAACCCAGCGATTCGAAAGCTATTTAGCAAGTAGATTAATGGGTACCACTCACGTGGGACAATTTGCGGGCGTCCAGCGGAGGTTCGTCCTCGATTCCAAGAAAGACCTCGGAAGAGCGGCGATGTCGGCGGAGGACGACGGATCCGGAGACACCAGCTTCCTGGACGCCAGCAGCCGGCGCGGAGCAAGGCATTCTGGGACTTGCAGTCCAATGCCTGCAGCAGAAGAGCCGGTTCCCTTCCTCTCTCCCTGTCGCGCGGGAATAAATTGTAATAATTGATGTTGTATAATTGTATAATTGGATTGGAGATATATAATACTGTAAGCCGCCTAGAGTCCTCCAGTAGGGAGGGGATAGGCGGGGTATAAATAAGACAAATAAATAAATAAATAAATAAATATATTTCTTGACCAGTAAAATGCTTCTGACACATCATCCAATATTTCACAGCATCCTAGGGTTCTAAAATAATACGCTTTTAAGAAATGCTGTTTTATTGGTTTCATGTATTGATATTATTTAGTCCTGTTTAACTGTTATAATATTGTTACTCATATGAGTTATTTTTATAGAAAGCGGAATACAAACATAATAATCTAACAACTATTTTTAATTTAATTTAAACAATTTACAAGCCCAAAGCAGAATTATTAATTAAAAATATAATATAGGAACAATGAGTATGTTTATGTTTGCAGGTTCCCCAAAGTATTGATCCTTCTGAAGATGAAGGATTCCAGTCAGCATCCAATCTCACTCCAGACTCTCAATCAGAACCCAGTGTGACACCAGATATTGATCTCTGGGAGGCAGTGCTTACTTATGGACCTAGCAAACGAAGGTGCTGGGAAAGAATTGGATTGTGAGTATTTGGCTTTACTTTTTTAAAAGGTGTTTGTTGTAATGAGCTGTCTTTGAGCAGGAAGGTGCCGTGATTAGTACAGCATCAGTCCAAGTCCTTTTTTCATTAGATTTCAGACTACAGTTCAATTGCCAGAATTATCTTGCTGATATACAGTACAAATAAATCCATTTGTTTGCAGTGAAATGAGGACTGGAGAATGGCAGTCTTTGGATCCCAAATAACACATCCATATCTAAGTTGTTCAGTCTTACTCCTTCCGCTTTGCAACTTGGTGGGAGACAAGGGGCAGGAAATTCTTGGAGTTGCACACAAAATAGTGTGAAGGCTGTAGTAAGGAAAAGCTGCCAAAAACTGTGTACATTAGACATTCCTTTGGATGGTACATAATTATTGATGAAAACGAGTGCACAGTAACAGGATTCAAAACTAAGATGTCTCTTTATCTGGCATTTTCTAAAAGTATAGCTTTAAAAGAGAAATTGTTAAATTGAACACCAATTGTTTGATTATCATGGTTACTAGTGTAGTTCTGAAGAAAATTGTTCATACTTTATAAATATACAGAACATTTGAATCCAAGTCCTCTAAAAGTTGTTTATTTTATATAAATGAATCATCTTTCAACCCTGCCCCCAAAAGCCTACAAGTTGACATACAAATAAAAGAATAGTAATTCGCTAAACAAATTAAAATTGGTTTCTTTATTGTTCTTTTTTCTTAAAAATATTTTAAATTCAGCAATTATAAAAAGGTCTTCGCTATTTCAAAAGGAATTGTGGCCATAATGTTTAGATGCCAGCAACTTGGAGACAGCTGGTTTCTAATCCACATCTCTTTATAACATGGTGGATACTTGTGCATGATTCATAGCTTAGCTCTACTGAAGGTAAAACAGAAGAGGAAAATCATATATGTGATATGTGATTTTGTCAGTAATAGTTTTCTTGGGACAAACTGGGGTCTCAGTTTAAAAGGTACTTCAGACTTTTAACGTTTTTGTGGTTTTTCCTGACACAGTCCACCTGGGAAAAAAGAGGAGCCATATCTTTCAGAAGCTGGAAGAGAAGCCTTTGACAAATTTTGCAGACTTCGAGAACAAGAATTGCAACTTTTCAGCAGTACCAAATTTCAGTTTCCACAACGTGTACTAGTAAAAGAACCAGAAATTGTTAAAGATGTGTTGAACGTTCTTATTGGGGTTGTATCTACTTCTTTCTCATTTAATCAGGTATAACATTTCTGTACACTGTATAATAGTTTTGTTTTGTTTTTAACAGAAAAAATCTAGATGTGCACATTTGCATTTTATCATGCTGGACAAAAGATTGATTGATTAAATTTATACACCGCCCATCTTACTATATAAATGACTCTGAGCGGCTTACAAGCCTAAGAAAAGTACACATTTCTCAATTTTGCAAAATCTATCAAGGATATTGTTTAATGCCACTAGTTTAGGAACAAATGCCACGTTGTGAGCACAGATTCTGGCTCAGAATGGACCTTTCTTATTTACCCCTCTCTCTTGCAATACCTGATGTCCCCCCTCCCTCCCAAAAAAGCCCCTAAGAGACTCAAAAGAGTCCTCCATCCCACTGGAATAGATTCTTATTGTTGCTGGTGGGGAGGTATAGTGGAAGGGGAATTGTACTTCTCAAGGAAGATGTTTCCATAAATGGAAATGGGCATTGGATTGCTTCTACATTTTGCATACTCTTGAAGACGTGTTTATAAAAAACTAAGTTGAGCAAAAACCTCATAAGATTGAAATCATGTAAGTATCCAATCTTATACTGTGAAAAAATATATTAGTTGCTGATTTTAAATGCCCACATATTATTAAGTTAATTAATTTTATGTTATATCTGTTGCTACTTACTAATGTTTTAAATTCCTCTAGTTTTTAACTATTTTGAGTAATTTCATAAACTCTCCAGAGGCTTTTATTTTTGAATGGATTAAAAATATACAGGTAGTCCTCGACTTATGACCACAATAGGGACCGGAAAATTCGTTGTTAAGTGGTGCGGTCATTAAGCAAGGCATTACATGACCGCATCTGATTTTACAACCTTTTTTGCCGTGGTTCTTAAGCGAATCACGAGGTTGTAAGCGAATCTGGATTTCCCCACTGATTTTGCTTGCCAGAAGCCAGCTAAAAAGGTCACAAATGGCAATCACGTGTTCCTGGGATGCTGCAACCATTGTAAATACATGCTGGTTGCCAAGTGCCTGAATTTTTGTCACGTGACCGTGAGGACGGTGCAATGATCGTAAAGTGCGAGGACCGGTCGTAAGTCACTTTTTTCAGCGCCATCATAACTTTAAACAAATGGTTGTAAGTCGAGGAGTACCTATATTATCGAATATTAACGATCATAATTTTGATTTAACTTCAAGGCATTAAATGTGTATTCAGTAAAATTAACTTTTTGTTGTTATAAAAGAAATTAATTTGGCATATATTTACTGATTATCAATATCCTAGAGTGAAAAACTTTTCTGCTGAATTTAAGTACAGATTTAATTTTCTTAAAATATTACATTTAATTTTATAGAAGCTTATGTATTCTTACAATGTCAAATTAATATTTAGCATTGAGGTAATATTTAAGCTGCTTAAAGCTATTATTCCAGAGCTTTCCAAACTGTGTGTCGCGACACAAAAGTGTGTTGCCACACACAGCGTGGTGTGTCGCCACACCACCCGGAAGCGGCGGCGCGTGTGTGCACGGCGGCAGCCGCTGCCGCCACCACCATGCACGTGCGCGCCGCCGCACGCCCCCCCGCGCCGCCACCGTGCACATGCGCGCCGCCGCACGTCCCCCCGCGCCGCCGCCATGCATGTGCGCCCCCCGCGCCGCCGCCGTGCGCGCGCCCGCCACCGCCGCTCATGTCTCACCAGCGGCGGCATTTTGGAAAGCCCTGTATTCAGTAGATTTTTTATAAAAATATTTTAATATAAAAAATACACTTATTTAAGTAGTAGAATTGGATTTATGAGGACATGCAATTGTTTAGTACAGTGCTTTCCAAAGTTCCGCCGTTGGCGACACACTAACGGCGGCGGCCTCATGTTTCACGCTAAAACCCAGAAGTGCTGATGGCGCGCTGCTGCTGTCGCCGCTGCCGCGCACGCCACCACCGTCGCTGCACCATCAGCACTTCCGGGTTTTGTCGCGACACACAGTTTGGAAAGCTATGGTTTAGTAAATATATTCTGTGCTGTGCATTTTAGTAATTTCCTGGGGTTTTTTTTCCCCAACTTTATAGGCAATTCAGATATTTGTAGTCAAACAAGGCATATATGTATCCGGAACTTCACCTGAAAGTATGAACTGTCTACTGTCAGAAGTGGCTAAATATGGAACCTATTACACACGGCTGAGCCGTTTCTCTGTTCAGCCAGTCTTAGACTCATCATACAAAAAAGGTCTTGTGTTTCAGGTAATGTTCCTGCAGTTTTTATCACTAATTTGGTTGAATGTGCAATTATAGTCTTGTCTTTACCTGATATCTATTGGTAAGATCTGGTGCATCCTCCTTTTTGGAAGAAAACATGGCCTTATGCTCTTTCTCTTATGCTGTTCCGTTAGATCCCCAGTTCTACAAATGCCTTAGTAATTGGCAGTGACCGAATTGTGGCTCATTTATCAATTGTGATTAAGCAAGCCATAATTTAGCATGATATACAAATAGGTTTGTTCATGCAGAGTATGTGTACCACTAATGAACAATGGTTTTATATTTCAAAAGGTTGGTGGATAAGTAGCTGTAGTATGTGAATATGCCTTGCAAAGGACCCTTATCCTCTGAAAAAGATTAATGCATCTTATCCCCGTTTTCCAGTTTAGCAAATTATGAGATATGTTATATACAATACTTTTTAATGAAAAAAAACTTTTTCTTTGCTGTTGTTAGGCATTCACAAGTGGACTGAGGAAATACCTACAGTACTACCGGGCATGTGTTTTGTCCACTCCCCCGACTTTAACTCTTCTAACAATCAGCTTCCTCTTCCGAAAACTAGGACGCCAGCTAAGGTAACATTACAGGATTAATGTAATAGAACAGAAAGGGAAGATTGAGGACTAATCAACTGTGTACCCAAGATAGTGGAGCGAAAGATGCTGCCTTTATTTTAACAATTTGCTGTAATTTAGTTGTAGCTGCTAAAACAAGTCTAGAAAATAAATAAATAAGGGAATAAAAAATGTGGAGTCCTTGGTGCTCTCTGAGCCTTGTTGTTTTCTTGCAGACATTTCATTGCCAGGCTAGGCAACATCTTCAGTGCAAAAAGGGAGTGGGACTAAATAAAATAAAAATAAAAAATGTAGAAACTGACCCCTCATGTCTAATAAAACTCCATAAAAAAGCTGCTGCCTCAGTGTGATGCACATAAACTTATTTATGAAAGTAATGTCACATCAGTGGACACATTGATGTTGTTTTCTTGGAACTGAGAAGAAATGGTTTGCCGTTGTCTTGTTCTGAGGTTTCTTTTCAACTTCCCGGACTAGCCCAGGGCCACGGGATTCCTTGTGATCTCCCACCCAAGTACTAATGAAATCTGGCCCTGCTTAGCTTTTCAGGCTCAGACTTAGGGTAGGCAAGATAATGTGGCACACCAAGATATTATTAATAGACTATAGTTTCCCCCAAAGAATTAAAATACGTTTTATTATATAGTAATACAATATATTAAATATATTTATTTTTTATTTATTTTATTTACTTTCTATCCCGCCTTTATTATTTTTATAAATAACTCAAGGCGGCGAACATACCTAATATTCCTTCCTCCTCCTATTTTCCCCACAACAACAACCCTGTGAGGTGAGTTGGGCTGAGAGAGAGTGACTGGCTATGTAATATATAATTAACATAATTAGATATAATTTGCTACGAATGGTTTTTATTGATTGTGGTCTTTGGAGATATGAGGTACGTTAAAATGTTAATTTAGCTATATGAGAATTTAATTTAATCAAAGACTTACATGTATAATAAGTTATCTTTTCTACTTTTCTTGAAAGTTATATTTTTTAACATTTGTTGTTTGAGAATCTCTGAGGTAGATTCAAGAAGGTGAGATCTTTCATCATTTTTTTATCATAATAACTTTATGTATAAATTTATTCATTCTCTTTTTTACTTGTAAGCCGCCTAGAGCAGAGCTTTCCAAACTGTGTGTCGCGACACAAAAGTGTGTCGCCACACACAGTCTGGTGTGTCGCCACACAACCCGGAAGCGCTGATCATCATCAGCGCTTCCGGGTTTTCCCGCGGCGACACACCAACTGCAGCGTGCAAAACCCGAAAGCGGCAGCAGCGCTTCCGGGTTTTTGCGCGCTGCCGCACTTCCGGGTTTTCCTGCGGCGACACACCAACGCTGGTTGGTGTGACACCGTGGGAAAAACTTTGGAAAGCCCTGGCCTAGAGTCACTTATACAGTGAGATGGGCGGCGTATAAATTTAATAAATAAATGAACAAATAGAAGCTCCATTAAGGATGCTAGACTACTAATCATCATTTGCTGGGCCAAACATAAGGATATAGCTAGGAGCTTATCCTGTCTGTGAACTTCCTTAGAAGTTTTTATGCTATGTAAAAGGTTATGCAAGTGTAACTGGTATGTCTTTTTGTGCAGATATTTAGCTGAACTCTGTGGCATAGGAGTGACTGCTGTGGGAGTTGGTGGAGGCACCGGTGCTTCCTTTCCAACTGTGAGTATATGGTTTTGCTTCTCTTCCTAAGTCACATCGAAAAATGTGTATGTTTTTATATATGGCTTGGTTGGAATAAACACATGGTCTCAATATACTTAGGGACTATGCGTTTTAAGTGCTTTTGTATAAGTGACTTCTGTACTATTCAACTTGTATCTCTTTATTCATCAGTATTTGAAAGAGTATAACTGAGCATAAAATACTGTTCTGTACTTCCTCATCTGTTGAGAGCCTGAGTAAGTAACCAGCTACACCAGCCTTTACCTAAGCAAGGAAGCAGCTATCAACAGACACCTAGTGAAAATAAAATTCTTGGATAAAGCTAGGCAAATGAGTCTGAACTGAAAAATATGTATGAGTTTTATGATTTTTACACTGGCTTGTATGGATTTCAGGGAGTTAAACTTCTTTCATACCTCTACCAAGAGACTCTTAATAACTGCAGCAGTGAACATTACCCAGTTCTTCTGTCACTACTGAAAACAAGCTGTGAGCCATACACAAGGTAGGAGCTCTGCATTACCATAGTGATGGGGCAAACATGATGTGATGAATTTCTTATAGTTCTCAGTTTAGGCATGAGTTTGGGGGGCATTTCTGAAAGTGGTTTTCCCAGTTATTGTAACTGAACCATCTCAGTAATATTCTGATGTGATATCAGATTAATCTTACATAAAACAGGCATTCTAAAATATATTTTTAAAGAAGGGTGTTTAATGTTTCATGCTTTAGGTTTATCCATGACTGGGTGTATAGTGGTGTATTCAGAGATGTGTATGGTGAATTCATGATTCAGGTGAATGAAGACTATCTTGGCTTTAGAGGTAAGCTTTCTTTGAAATCTTATTTGTTAGATACATATCCTGCCTTTCGTTCAGGAGATCACGGCGACTCACATAAGGCTCTCTCCTCTCATTTTTCTCTACAACAACAATTATTTCTGTAAGGTAGGTTGGAGTGAGAGAGATACAAGACATAGTAAGTGTAACGTATGAAAAATATTTGCAACACTAATACCATTCAAGGGAAATTACCTGGCTTGTAAACAACAAATGGATAATGTTTGTGGTCTTACTGCATTTCATTTCATTTCATTTCATTTATTATTTTATTATTTTATTTTATTAATTTAATTTAATTTAATTTTTAATTTTTTTATTGCTTTAAAACTGTGCCAAAATGATAAATTTTAAAACTCTTTTTTATATGTCTTTTTCGATACTTAGACAAGCATTACTGGACCCATGGATATGTTTTGATTTCTAAAGAAGTAGAAGATTGTGTTCCTGTATTCTTGAAACATATTGCTAATGATGTATATATTTGTGGGAAAACCATAAACTTATTGAAGTTGTGTTGTCCCCGGGTAAGTATTAGAAGATAACCAATTATTTTGTTTACAAGTATATTTGAAATCTTAACTCTAGGGCTATTTATATAATTCTAGAGGCTGCTTATGCTGGCAGTCTCTAACATCAAGTATGATATTCATTCTTTGAATCCATGGTGGAGAGCCATTGTTTTTCTGCAATACTGAAATTCTCTAAGAGACTTGCTGAATTATAAGTTTTTCTTCTTTTTCCAAAGTATATTAGCTGGAACCTAGCACTCATTAGAAATTTCTGTTAATATTTTTAGTTCATTTAAATAAAAAGAGCTAAATTCCTTTCTTTTATACTCAAAGAGTAGAGATTTTAGAGAATGCTTTTGATAAAATTGTAGAATCCTAGAGTTGAACATTTGTACATACAGGCTCAAACCCTGCTCAGATCAGGATTGGAAATTACCGCCATCTCAGACAGAGGATAGTCTAGCTTCCACCTGAACACATGCAGTGAAGGGGAGTCAACCACCTTTCACTGGTTCCATTGCTGGATTGCTCTTACTGCTAGGAAGTTTTTTTCCCTATCTTTATTTGGAATCTGTCTTCCTGTAATTTAAATCTATTATTTGGTGGCCTGTCAGCGGGTAAGACGCCAGGCTTGTCGATCGGAAGATCGCAAGTTCGGAGGTTCGAATCCCTAGCCCTGCGTGCGGAGTGAGCTCCCGCACTAGCTCCAGCTCTTGCCAACCTAGCAATTCGAAAGCATGCAAATGCAAGTAGATTAATAGGTACCACTTCGGTGGGTAGATAACAGCATTCCGCACACGTCATGCGGCCACATGACCGTGGAAGCGTCTTCGGACAACGCTGGCTCTTCGGCTAACAAACGGAGATGAGCACCGGCCCCTAGAGTCGGACACGACTGCACAAATGTGTGGGGGGAACCTTTACCTTTTTTTTACCTCTGAAATGTGGGAGAATAGGTCCTGATTTTCTATGAAACTTTCTTTCCGGTATTTGAGGAATGCTGTCATGCCCCCCTCATTTCATATTTTTTCAAGGCTAACCTACCCATCTTCCGTAGTCTCTCTTCCTAGGGCTTGCTTTTGAGTCTGCTGATCATCTTTGTTGTCATTCTCTGAACCTGTTCCAATTTTTCAGACTCCTTCTTAAAATAGTGCCCAAAACTGGATCCAGGACAGGAAGTGGATCTGACCAAATCAAAATAAATTAGAATGATAATTTTACTGTTATTTAGAAATTAGACTTCTGTTGATGCAGCCTAAAGCTGCCTTTGCAGCCCTATCACAGTTCTGACTTAAAGTCAATTTACAATCACCTACTCTTTCAAAATCTTGTTCACAAGATTATCATCAAATCATATGCCTGTTTCTCTGGGGTTTTTTTCCTAAGTGAAGAACTTTGCATTTGTCTCTGTTAAATGTTACCTTCAGCCCATTTTTGATTTGTTTTTTTAGCATCCTTCATTAAGCTCAACTCTTTCTGTCCTCATGTTGTCCTCTACAGTTCTGGGCCACCCGCCTTTACTCTGACCCTCTTTCCATTTCCTATATATTGTCTTGTTTGTGTGTACCTACATTGGCTTCTTTTGCCGTCCTTCATTTTTCCTCCTCACTGGAATTGTTTGCAGTTGTTCTTTTAATATCTTTAGGAACCCCTACTCATCTTGAGCTCTGTTTCACATTAGTTTCTCCTGCCATCGGATCCTACCAGTCATTCTTTATTAAAATCTGGTTTTTTGAAGTCCATAGTACATGTTTGAGTATATACAGTTTTAGATTTCCTGAAAATCAAGAATTCCAGAATTACTGTAGATGGTCATTTTCTCCCACGTTCCTACTGCTACTTATCCCTCAACTAAGTTTCCCATATTGATTAGTATCAGGTCAAGGACAGCTGATCCTCTTGTGCCTTCTTCCAGCCTTTGAAGGAAAAAATTGTCAGCAATACAAATCAGAAATTCCTGGAAGGAACATGCTTGGTAGAGTTTGTCTTCTAACAGATGTTGAAGTTAGACTTCCATCAGTACAGCTTCATCTTTTGTTGAGAGAAATGCAGTTTCCTTTTGGGAGGTACTCTCGACATCTTCTGCTTGCTTCTAGTAGACTCTGACAACAGAATTGCTTTCATTTTTTTTCTCCACTTATTCTTAAGCAGATTCCCTCTGCAGCACTGCTAAGTTTATTGGTTTAGATTTCTGAGCAGGAGTGTTATTTTCAACATATTTACAACTCCTCTTCCCTGCTTTGTATTGCTTCTGTTCCTTTTGAACAAATAGTATCATTCAATTGCTATGTTCCAGACATGGTAGTCATCCCACTCAGCCTCTGTTGTACCTATTAAATCACATTTTCCCTTCTGTACTAAGAGCTCAAGCTCATGTTTATTTCCCATACTCCAAGCGTTAGTATATAGGCATTAAAGACCATGAACTTGATGAACGAATGTTCTTTCTCATTTTTCTTTGAGTGGCTTAAGAAGCACAATTTCTGCATTACACAAATCTCTTTCCTTTGGAGTTTTCATTTCCACTTTCCAGAGGATTTAGTTTAAAGCCTTCTTCTGAACCTTGCCACACTTTGTCCAAACATATTTTTACTGATCCTTCTTAGGTGCCAACAATCCATCATCTAGATAACTCAGCAGTCCCAGAAACCAAATTTCTCCCATTTACACCATTTTGCATGGCCAGTCATTTTCAAAGTTTGTGGAGATATGGCTGTGGCTGGTTTTTGCAATATTATTTATTCCCATATGTATCAAGGGGAGGTTATAATTGGCGTTGGACTTGGTAAGTCTTGGAAGTTGTTCTGCCTTGTCCTTTATCTTTGCTGCTGGTGGATCAGTCAGGATATATTTGTTTCAGGCTCTTATAGTAATGAATTACTAGCTAGCATGGCTCTTCTGTTTGTCTTCTTACAGGGGCCAGTTGCATCCTGTCTCCTTTTCTGCTGTGTCTCATGATTTCCATGAAACCACGGAGCTCGTTTAATTTACAGGGCCCTAAAAACTATTTATAAGAACAGATGGACAGAATATCTACTACATCTCTTGCTTCCGGTTATTTCTCTTACCTCCTTTGTAATATAAACACTATTGCTAAAAGTCTAAGGCTGCAGTAGGAATAAAGCTCGCCAAATTCAGAAAGTATAGGATTGCGGCCTTTAAACAATGTAGGTGGTTTATGAAAAGTAAAAGGTGTATAGTTTAAAGTCAAATTTGGTTTTAATATTATTTTTGCAGCACTACATATGCTGGTCTGATATTCCTGTTCCTCGGATTTCTGTAACTTTCTCCCTTGATGAGTTAAAAGAGATTGAAAAAGATTGTGCAGTCTATGTAGGTCGAATGGAAAGAATTGCTCGTTATAGTACCATCAGCAAGGAAGAAAAGGTAAATAAATTTAACAGAATAATTTCTGAAGGGAGTATGCCTAGGCAAGATTCTGGTTCCTGAGTGATAACATTTTGGATTTCAAATTTTCCAACTTATTTAATATAAATATCCTTTTGTGGTATAACATTTTGAAATTACATCAGTCATGTTGCTTTTCTCCTAGGTTTTGCGCATGGAAATTGAGAAACAGGAGTTAATTGTTCATGCTCGAGAAACAGCTAGCAAAGCTCTCAAAGCCATTACTGGTAACTTATACCTGTCTTTGCAGTCTAGTTGAGTTTCTTCTATGTTGGTTTTTCTTCTTATATAAAATTATGCATTTTAACTTTATTTTTAGATCAACAGATATCAGAAAAAATGGCACTGAATGCAAAAAAACGTGAGCAATTTCAGAAGTTGAAAGAACAATTTGCAAAAGATCAAGAGGTATGTTTTATTTTCATTCATGTGAAATGCACATTTTCTACTGGTAGCAAAGTTTATATTTATATTGAATTTGCCTGAAAAAAATATACAACTCAGTTTAAGGCTTTGGAAAATTATTCTGAAAATCTTTCTGAATATTTTGGTAGCGTCGACGTGCTCTGAAACAGGAAGAAAGTGATGATGATTTTAGTTATGCTCGGGAACTCAGAGAGAGGGAGAAGAGACTGAAAGCTTTAGAAGAAGATTTAGAGAAAAGGGCAAGGTAAACAAATCATAGTATTTAATGTTCAAATTTTTCAATGATCAAAAGCAGACTACTGAGCTTACTATTGGTAAGAATGTTTAGTTTTTAACGCTAATGCTAAAAGTCTATAAGCCATGTATGCAGTAGCTTTGGATATGATTAAAAAAAGATGCTTTGGGATATGCAGAAGCACAAATGCAGCATCCTGCTGCAGCTCATTAAAGCAGGCACAGCTGTTTCCTGGAAACAGAAGTATTTGCTTTAATGAGTTGGTCGAGAGAAGCTGCATTCCTGCTCCAGCATGTTCTGAAGCACCTCTTCCAAATCAAATCTGAAGCATTGCACAGTCCTAGTATGCAATATTATTATCTGTGGAGTTGTCAAATGCAGACATGAATTCAGCCAATCTAATGGATCGTGCACGAACTGCTAATCAGAGTAAATAATTACAAGGACACAATATATTCACCACAGGCAGTCACAAAAGCACACAACTGAAAGGTGTTTTTCCTTATAGTGTAGAATTGTGATTGTGAGTGCAATATTAATCTTGACATCTGATCGCACAGGAAAGTGCATTGTGTCCTCTAGAGACACAGCAACACATGGCATTTATGGTTTTTATTCTGTAAATTGGCATATAGTTAGGCTAGTCTTTTCTCAGTAATTAATTGTTTTGTAAGCTTTGATCATTATAATTATATTACAGGTAACTTCATTAAATTGAATTCCATGAACATCTTTCTTGCTCATTGATTTTGACCTTTTGGGCTACGTTTAGTTTGGAAGTAATGCAGTTTGTATTAATCAACTTGGTTAGTTTTGCTCTGCTTTGATATTGTGTATGACATCTAAAATGTCTGATTTTTTTTCCTTTCCTTTCATTTAGACAAGAGTTAATTGACCATTATACTAAGCTGTCTGAAGATGCAGCTCGTAGAGAAAAAAAAGCTTTATGGAAAATTCAGAGGCATAAACTGGAAACAGCCCGTCTTAATTTTCTGTTGAAAGATCAAAAAAATATTGAGGTACTGATTGTTTCTTTTTTTTTCTTTCCTTTTTTAAAAGCACGTTGGTCTTACCAACTTAAAACATTAACATTTCTATTTTATGGTTAGGATATGCTTGAAAAACTTCCTGGTGGAAAGTACAGAAAAAAAGTAAATATAATTCCAGAACATCGAAGTCAAGAGGTTACGCTGGCAGTAGGGCAAGGGAGAGATGCTAATCTTCAGGTTTGTACTTCTTACATATATTGTTTGGGGCCGGAGTTTAAAAGCTTAAAGTTTAAAAAGAGACATTTTATCATAGACCAGCTACTTGATGACAAAATAGCAATCTTTATAATTATAAAAGCCCATTCACTTAGCTCTGTATTATTAAAAAGCCGCTATAACTTTTCCTGTTCAAAGGAAGTGTTCAAAAGAACCAAAATGGGATAAATTTTCAATATGCAAATGTTAGATTAGTTTGGTACAGAAAAACATAATGCTTTCAGGATGATACTTTGTTATGCCAGTGCATATTGCAACATGTCCCTTTCAATGCTTTGTTCCAGCTCTAATTATTAGGATTGTTTCATATGCTATGAGAATATCAAGTGTGTAATAGTATGTCATGTGTATCTACACTATTTCCTGGAATTCATGAAAGCTGTGTTTATCTTTTTTTAACCATGTTGTCCAATCATGGCTGGTGCAGTTTAAAAATGAATATAGGGATTTATCTTACTTCAGACCATTTCTCCTTCTAGCCAGATTTATTCTATTCAGATTTGCAGCAGCCCTCCTGATTGTTGTTTTAAACTGCAGTTGCTAGTGAGGAATCTGGGACTTTCTTCATGTATGTGGCCTACCATTAAATTGGTTATTAGTTTAAAGATGAATGTGCCCTTTGGATTGTGCTTAAATGTTTGGCATAAGCAAGTACCAGATGATTTCCATGGTAAATGAAACCGCTGTTGAGGCCTTTGGGAAACTCAATGAAGACAGTAAGATGAACTAGTAAATAAAATAGTAAAATAAAATTGTATACTAGTAATTTTAGAAGCTACAAGTGAAAGAAATGAGTTGAAGCTAAGTCAGCTATGTAACTGAATTACATATATATATTGTTGTAATTATTTTCAATTTTTGCCCTTAAGGTAACTTCTGTAGAGCCTGACCATCCAAAGATTGCGGACGTGGGCAGAGATACAAAATCTGAACTGGCAAATTACATTTCAAATGATCAGTTGTTGGAATTAACACAGCCCCCAAATATACAGCCTAGTGACTGTTCTGAATCTGAAGAAGCAGAAATTGCTTCTCAAACTGCCTGTAGTGAGCAGATGGCAACTCTTTCAAAGGGTGTGTCTGAGCTTGGTCTGAATTTTGAAGATTTTTTGCCAAAACCTCAGGAAGAAATACTTTCTGTTCAAACAATGCAGGAGACAAACCTATTAGATGAAGCTTTGGAAAATATTGATTCAGATCTTTCCTTAAGTGATCAAAGAAAGGAAAGTAATTCTGTGCCAAAAGAGGCCATGGAAGGAGAAACAGTCTTTGAAGCTTCTCTGCATAATGAATATGACTTTAATACTGTTCTCAGGCCTTCAGTTTCACAAAGCCATATTCTGGTTGGTGAAAATGTTTTCGATGTCGAAAGCCGGAGACCTCGGTGGAACATTCATGGCCACATATCTGATGCAAACATTAAAATAGGGGGCTACACACCTCATACTGAACTCTCCCAACCACATTCAAATCCACATGGGCATTCCTCAGATGCACACATCAAGGTCGGAGAATATGCTTCTGAGGAACAGCCTCGCCGGCCTCGCTGGAATATCCATGGACATGTTTCCATAGCTCATATTCCTATTGGAGAATATGCCTCTGAGGTAGAGCTCTCGAGACCCAGGTGGAATGTTCATGGTCATGCTTCAGATGCCAATATAAAGATTGGTGAATATGTGCCAAAGGTAGAAGCCACGAGAACTCGATGGAACACTCATGGGGACATATTGGATGCCAATATCTGTATTGGGGAAAACGTTTCTGAAGCTGTATCTTCTCGACCTCGGTGGAATATTCATGGGCATGCCTCTGAGTCACACATTAAAATTGGAGAGCTCGTTTCTGATTCTGAGAGTTCAAAGCCTCGATGGAGCGCCTTTGGTCATGTATCACAATCAAGTATTCAACTGGGGAAATGGACTCCTTCAACTGACAGTGATCCAATACCTCATCTTAAAGCAGGCTCTGGTCCTGCATCAAGTTGTACAGTACAGACATTTCTATACAGTGGGGGATTCTCTGATATGAAAGAGAAAGAACAAGAAACAAGACCATCTGACCTTGTGCTGGCTAACTTGGATACAAAGCAAGAAGAAAGCTTGGAGGAAGAGGAACAGGGTGAGTGACAAACACAAATATATAGTGTTACAGCTTCTAAAGGAATCTGTTAAATTCAGATAGATGACACAGCTAAGTGGAAATCATTTGAGTTCTCTAGCACAACCCTTACCCCACTTGTGGCTCTTTAGATGTGCTGGCCTACAATCCCCATAATCTTTTATAATTGATGGTGGGAGCTGAGGTACAAAATGTCAGGAGGTCACTTGTTTGGGAGAGTTACTGTAGCAAAATAAAAGATTCGTAAAAAGATTTGTAAAAGATTTTACATTGTTGTTGTTCAGTCGTTCAGTCGTGTCCGACTCTTCGTGACCTCATGGACCATAGCACGCCAGGCCTTCCTGTCCTCCACTGTCTCTCGGAGTTTACTCAAATTCATGTTCATTACATCGGTGATGCTATCTAACCATCTCATCCTCTGCCGTCCCCTTCTCCTTTTGCCCTCAGTCTTTCCCAGCATCAGGGTCTTTTCCAGTGAGTCCTCTCTTCGCATTAGGTGGCCAAAGTATTTGAGCTTCAGCTTCAGCATCTGTCCTTCCAATGAGCAGTCAGGGTTGATTTCCTTTAGGATTGACTGGTTTGACCTCCTTGCAGTCCAAGGGACTCTCAAGAGTCTTCTCCAGCACCACAGCTCGAAAGCATCAATTCTTCGGCGCTCAGCCTTCCTTATGGTCCAACTCTCACAGCCATACATTACTACTGGAAAAACCATAGCTTTAACTATACGGACCTTTGTCGGCAAGGTGATGTCTCTGCTTTTTAATATGCTGTCTAGGTTTGCCATAGCTTTCCTTCCAAGGAGCAAGCATCTTTTAATTTCATGGCTGCAGTCACCGTCTGCGGTGATCTTGGAGCCCAAGAAAATAAAATCTGTCACTGCTTCCATTTCTTCCCCTTCTATTTGCCAGGAAGTGATGGGACCAGATGCCATGATCTGGGTTTTTTTAATGTTGAGTTTCAAGCCAGCTTTTGCACTCTCCTCTTTCACCCTCATCAAGAGGCTCTTTAGTTCCTCTTCACTTTCTGCCATTAGGGTGGTATCGTCTGCATATCTGAGGTTGTTGATATTTTTCCCGGCAATCATAACTCCGGCTTGTGATTCATCCAGCCCGGCATTTCTCATGATGTACTCTGCATATAAGTTAAATAAGCAGGGTGATAATATACAGCCTTGTCGTACTCCTTTCCCAATTTTGAACCAGTCGGTTGTTCCATGTCCGGTTCTAACTGTTGCTTCTTGACCCACATACAGGTTTCTCAGGAGACAGGTAAGGTGGTCTGGTACTCCCATCTCTTTAAGACTTTGCCACAGTTTGTTGTGATCCACACAATCAAAGGCTTTAGCGTAGTCAATGAAGCAGAAGTAGATGTTTTTCTGGAACTCTCTTGCTTTTTCCATGATCCAGCGAATGTTGGCAATCTGATCTCTAGTTCCTCTGCCTCTTCGAAACCCAGCTTGCACTTCTGGTAGTTCTCGGTTCACATGCTGCTGAAGCCTAGCTTGTAGGATTTTGAGCATAACCTTGCTGGCATGTGAAATGAGCGCAATTGTACGGTAGTTTGAACATTCTTTGGCATTGCCTTTCTTTGGAATTGGAACGTAAACTGACCTTTTCCAATCCTGTGGCCACTGTTGAGTTTTCCAAATTTGTTGGCATATTGAATGCAGCACTTTAACAGCATCATCTTTTAGGATTTTAAATAGCTCAGCTGGGATACTGTCTTCTCCGCTAGCTTTGTTGTTAGTAATGCTTCCTAAGGCCCACTTGACTTCACTCTCTAGGATGTCCGGCTCAAGGTCAGTGACCACACCATCGTATTTATCAGGGATATTAAGATCTTTCTTGTATAGTTCTTCTGTGTATTCTTGCCACCTCTTCTTAATCTCTTCTGCTTCTGTTAGGTCCCTGCCTTTTTTGTCCTTTATCATGCCCATCTTTGCACAAAAGGTTCCCTTGATCTCTCCGATTTTCTTGAAGAGATCTCTAGTCTTCCCCATTCTATTGTTTTCCTCGATTTCTTTGCATTGTTCATTTAAGAAGGCCTTATCTCTCCTTGCTATTCTCTGGAATTCTGCATTCAGTTGTTTATATCTTTCCCTTTCTCCCTTGCCTTTTGCTTCCCTTCTTTCCTCAGCTATTTGTAAAGCCTCATCAGTCAGCCACTTTGCTTTCTTGCATTTCTTTTTCTTTGGGATGGTTTTAGTTGCTGCCTCCTGTACAATGTTACGAACCTCCATCCATAGTTCTTCAGGCACTCTGTCTACCAGATCTAATCCTTTAAATCTATTCCTCATCTCCACTGTATATTCATAAAGGATATGATTTAGGTCATACCTGATTGGTCTAGTGGTTTTCTCTACGTTCTTCAATTTAAGCCTAAATTTTGCAATAAGAAGCTCATGATCTGAGCCACAGTCAGCTCCAGGTCTTGTTTTTGCTGATTGTATAGAGCTTCTCCATCTTTGGCTGCAAAGTATATAATCAATCTGATTTCGGTATTGACCATCTGGTGATGTCCATGTGTAGAGTTGTCTCTTGTGTTGTTGGAAAAGAGTGTTTGCTATGACCAGCGTGTTCTCTTGACAAAACTCTATTAGCCTTTGCCCTGCTTCATTTTGTACTCCGAGGCCGAACTTGCCTGTTATTCCGGTTATTTTTTGACTTCCTACCTTAGCATTCCAGTCCCCTATGATGAAAAGGACATCTTTTTTTGGTGTTAGTTCTAGAAGGTGTTGTAGGTCTTCATAGAACCGGTCAACTTCAGCTTCTTTGGCATCAGTGGTTGGGGCATAGACTTGGATCATTGTGATGTTGAATGGTTTGCCTTGGATTCGAACTGAAAGCATTCTGTCGTTTTTGAGGTACCCCAGTACTGCCTTTCCCACTCTTTTATTGACTATGAGAGCTACTCCATTTCTTCTAAGGGATTCTTGCCCACAGTAGTATATATAATGGTCTCCTGAATTAAATTCGCCCATTCCTGTCCATTTTAGTTCGCTGATTCCCAATATGTCGATGTTCAATCTTGTCATCTCATGTTTGACCACATCCAGCTTACCTTGATTCATAGTTCTTACATTCCAGGTTCCTATGCAATATTGTTCTTTACAGCATCGGACTTTCCTTCCACTTCCAGACACATCCACAACTGAGTGTCCTTTCGGCTTTGGCCCAGCCGTTTCACACTTTCTGGAGCTACTCGGAATTGCCCTCCGCTCTTCCCCAGTAGCATTTTGGACACCTTCCGACCTGAGGGGCTCATCTTCCGGCGTCATATCTTTTAGCCTTTTGATACTGTCCATGGGTTTTCTTGGCAAGGATACTGGAGTGGTTTGCCATTCCCTCCTCCAGTGGACTTAACTGAATTGATACTTAAAACAGATCTTAAGAATGCCCTCTTTAAATAAAAGTAAATGGAAGATGAACAGTACCTAATAGCTGAAATCTATTTATGAAACAGAGAACAATTTCATATTGCTCCAGAAATATATTTATCCTGGTATTTCTTCTCTTTGATTATTGGGGGAGGTGAAGTTGTATATGCCTAAAATTTAAAAAAATATTAACTAAATGCAAGAGAAAAAGCATATTCAGTTGATGTATATGAATTTTATATATGTCTTCTGTCCCCCATTTTTATATATTTCTTCTGTCCCCCAACATTTTTTTTCTTTCATAGGGGAAGATGTAGTTGTCTTGAGAGATCATATTGAAGATCTTCAGCATTTCCTGGTGAGAAATCTGCTGCTGCCGCTTTCGTTTTTTGCGCGCCGCCGTGGCTGCGGCGCTTTCGGATTTTCACGCGCTGCCGTTGGTAGGTTGCCGCGGGAAAACCTGGAAGCGCTGATGGGTTTTGACGCGACCCATCTGGGCCCCGCAGGCGACACACTTTTGTGTCGCGACACACAGTTTGGAAAGCTCTGCACTACTTAGTAGTAGTATTCTGACTATTGCTGCTTTACATGCGTTGCTTCACTGAGCTGGATCTGCTTAGCAAAGCCAGCATATAGATGTGGAGTCTGATATCTTCATAAGGAGCAGTTGACAAACAGAAAAAAAGAGGGAGTTGAGGATATTAATTATTTTCCACTGTCTCTTTTAGCATTAAAAGCTGGATTTTCTAACTTGAGAACCAGCAATGGGAGTTAGCAATTGTAAGGAATGATTCAAATAAATAGCAGGAGACCTTATTAGTGAGGTTAGTGCTAATATGTTTACTTGAAATTAATTGCTGGTTTATATGGGAACAGACTAACTTTTTTGCATCATGGAAACTGGGGAGATTTCTGCATTTTTGTATTTATTCCACTATATTTTTATGTAGATTTGAACTTTCTAGAATTTAGAAAAATGAATGATACTATAAGGTAAAGGTAAAGGTCCCCCCGCACAGTTGTGCAGTCGTGTCCGACTCTAGGGGCCGGTGCTCATCTCCGTTTGTTAGCCAAAGAGCCAGCGCTGTCCGAAGACGCTTCCGTGGTCATGTGGCCGGCATGACGCACGCGGAACGCTGTTACCTACCCACCGAAGTGGTACCTATTCATCTACTTGCATTTGCATGCTTTCGAATTGCTAGGTTGTCGAGAGCTGGGGCGAGTGCGGGAGCTCACTCCGTCATGCAGCGCTTGGGTCTCAAACCTCCGAACTTGCAATCTTCCGATCGACAAGCTTGGCGTCTTACCCGCTGAGCCACCACGCCCCGAATGATACTATAGAAATATAATAATGGAAGGAACATTATAATGCCAAAGTTTCTTTTTCATCAGGTAGAAGAACCTGAAAAATCAACCTCATTGAGTCTTGTGACTCAAGAAACCTCGGTCTCTGAAGTCATGGCGTCTGAAAACCAGGAAGGAGGTGTTGCCATATGGAAGAAAGAAGAAGATTACATGCAAGCCTTATCTGATCAATATTGCCTGGAAAAATATCAGGACCAATATGAATTTATGTGTGAGTAATCTCAAAGTGAGATGCACTAAGACAGTGTAACTGCTTGATATGATGGAACCTTTCAAAGACGACAATTCTGAGTGTTGCTAGCCTAAAACTCGATAGCTCAAGGGTGGGGAGTTGATGATCCTTTAGATGTTCTACATCAGTGACTGCTAACTTTTTAGCCTGGGCAGGGGGCTTTTTTTAATGCTATTTTAGTTCCTAAAGGCTGTGAGAAAAGAGAGGCCCAGTAATAAGCCTTGTGGAGGTTTAACATGCTTATTTTTCATAACCGGAGAACTCTCACTACAGTACATAAAACTTCAGTGGTATGATCCGTAAGTGTTTTAGGGCCTGCAAAATGGGAAGTCATACAGCTCTCATAATCTCTGACTAAGGATGCACAAAACTGAATACTATGAAAATTGTGGGTGTTCTGGATGTTTTCCTGGAACTTCTCCAATCTGGAAGCTGTTTGTAGTGCTCCAGACATGGTCCAGCCCCAAATTTTGTATGGAATATTGTAACCTGCTTCTGGTTTTAGGTTTAACTTCCAGGGCTGGTCCAAAAGAGAAATGGGAATGTCCTTGAAAATTTGGTTTGGAGCATCTCTGTCTGACTGTTAGTGTGACTATCTCATACTAAGATATCCAACAACATATAGAAGATCACAAGTTATCACCTTTACTGTAAAACTCTTTGGGATTTAATTATTTTTCTCAGTAATTTTGAACTCTAAATAAAAATACTTCTGTTGTGTAGAAATGGCAAATTTCCATTACTCTTGGAGCTTCGTTGCCTCACTTCATAGTTCAGGCACTAGAAATTGTTACCAGAATTCCTAGGCAAAGATACAGATGTATTTAGGCAATGCTGTTTCCTTTATCCTTTCCTTTCCTTTCCTTTCCTTTCCTTTCCTTTCCTTTCCTTTCCTTTCCTTTCCTTTCCTTTCCTTTCCTTTCTCCTTTCTTTCTCCTTTCTCCTTTCCTTTCTCCTTTCCTTTCCTTTCTTTTCTTTAATTTTTATCCCACCTTTATTATTTTTATAAATAACTCAAGGCAGGGAACATAGCTAATACTCCTTCCTCCTCCTATTTTCCCCACAACAACCACCCTGTGAGGTGAGTTGGGCTGAGTGTGTGACTGGCCCAAGGTCACCCAGCCGGCTTTCATGCCTAAGGCGGGACTAGAACTCTCTGTCTCCTGGTTTCTAGCCTTAACCACTAGACCAAACTGGCATATTGGTGGCTATATGCTAACTTACGTTTGTGTGCACCTTTTTTCTTCCCATGGTTAATAATCTCTAAATTACCCTCAACCACTCTACTCTTTGGCATTTGAGATTCCATTCACTTTTCAACTTTTGGAACAGCATTTTATAAATACTTTCATTGTTCTATGGTTTGTTATGTATTTACTAAGTAGATGTAAATTGCAAACTACAGGTTGTTACATACTGGTTGTTCAATTCATTGTATTTTATCTTTTGAATGGTGTTTAAAAATAATATTGCTTAGCCTTAAAAAAATATTTTATCTGCAATGCAGCAGAGCTTCCAGTTTCCCATCTCTTACATCACATGATCCCCAGATCCTACACTTTCCCTGTGGATCCATCAATACAGTCAGCAACAGATGAAACAGCTGTGCAACTAAGTGAGCTCTTATCGCTTCCAGTGCTGATGAAACGTTCAATCACTACCCCCTTAGTTTCTCAGTAAGTAGTGTTTGGAAATGGTAAGTCGATGCGTAAGAGTAGTTTGTTCTGCTATTCACATCTTTTTGTTAAAGACAAACAAATTATCATCTCCCCTCTTTTTATTCAGTCAGTAGTGTAAGCAATTTAGTGACTTCTGCAGAAACAAATGTTTAATATAATGTAATATAAATTATAACTTTTATTAGATCTGTAAACTCCGTAACATATTTTCTCTTCAGTCTTTTCTTCATCAGGCCAAAATCGCTCTTCAATCTGTTTATTCTGCAAACAGTTACACTTCCAGATATGGCATCATAGTGCAGAAGGAATTGCATACAGATATGATGAAGGGTTAGGGTGGAAAGCCAAGCTTATTTGAAAGGAACTTTTTTATTATTTTCAACACACATGGTGCATCCTTATTTAAAAAGCAACCAAAGCATGTTGAGCCATTCTAGTAAGTTCTTTGGTAGAAACTAACCGTTAATTTTGGATACAGAATCAAAAGGTTGGCCATTTCTAATACACTTCACAGCTTGATTTTTGATTCAGTTAATTTTACCTTAATCTAGTTTACCATGCTTTTGTTTTTTCCCTTTTATAATGAGCAGTGAATTTTAATTCTACATTTTAAAAATTGGCTCACCTATTTCTTTTTTCCAGTGTTTCCCTTGTGAATAAAGCCATTGTGGATTACTATTTTGTGGAACTGAACGTTGAGAAACATTTTGAAGCATTGAGGCATTTTTTGTTAATGGAAGATGGAGAATTTGCTCAATCACTCAGCGATTTGCTTTTCGAAAAGGTATTGAATTGGGCTTTTTAAAAAATTATGTTTGCCAAAATATGAACCAATGATAGGCCAGAAAGTAACCATTTCATTGATAACGTTTCCCATGATGATCAAGAGCAAGCAGCCAGTTTTGGAACTTTGCATTATAAGAAACTCTGGCACAGGGAGATTTTCTGGTACATGAACACACATCACAGCATAATTAACTTCTGTTTGCAAGAGATATCCTGCCCAATGAGTTCTCTGCCTCTAACATGGTATTTTCTCATTCAAGCTGGGATCAGGACAGACACCTGGTGAACTTCTGAACCCATTAGTCCTCAATTCCATCTTGAATAAGGCACTTCAATATAGTCTTCATGGAGACAGTCACTTGGCTTCTAACCTCTCTCTTGCACTGAAGTACCTCCCAGAGATGTTCAAACCCAATGCTCCTGACGCCCTAACCTGCTTAGACCTACGATACAAGGTGAGATGCCCACAGAACTTTTATACTTGTTTTCTAAAGCCATGTGCGATTTATTGGAATAATTGATCCTGAATATTCTCTGATACTATTTATAAATGTGTTTTTGTGTTGTTTTTGAACTTTTGTCTTAAAAGGTTGCAAAATATAGATGGATATGCAGTGAGAATTTCTTTTTTTTCTTTTCTTTTTTTAGGTTGACTGGCCCTTAAATATTGTAATTACTGAGAACTGTATGAATAAGTATAATAAGATATTCTCCTTCCTGCTACAGCTGAAGCATATGGTATGGACTCTTAAAGATGTCTGGTTCCACTTAAAGCGAACTGGTAAGATTGATTTGCGTACTTCTGCCAAATATTTTCCTTATTCCATTGGAGTATTTTTGCATGTATGGTATTGATCAAATAATATTTTATTTTATTCAACATTATTATACTTTAGAAGTAATGTATTTGTATAAATACATACTTCTAAAATACAGTAATATATTTGTACAAATGTATAAATTTGGCTTGTCCTCTTAAATATCGTTTCCCATTTTTAAACAAGTAACCGTATATTTTCAGGCCCTGTGATTGATTGATTGATTGATTGATTGATTGATTAAATAAATAAATAAATAAATGTTTGGTTTTTTCAGCATTAGTAACACATGCATCAAACTCAGTCCAATTTCGACAACTACAGCTTTATAAGCATGAAATGCAGCACTTTGTTAAAGTTATTCAAGGTTATATTGCCAATCAGATCTTGCATGTAACCTGGTGTGAATTTGGAAATAAACTGTCTTCTGTGGGGAATTTGGAAGAAATTTACAGAACACATGCAGAATACCTCAACAAAGCAATCTTCCGGTAAGGAAGCTATATAAACATATATATAATAATACATATATTATTGATATATATTAAATATATATTAATTATATATATATAATATATATAAACTATTTAATGGAATTTGTCTGCTTATATTGATCAATAGTATTCATGAAAGTAAAAGGTTGGATAAACATGGATCTCCATTATATTGGCTTTTTGGTTGGTTTTACTGCCACTATAATATAGCAGGACGGATGCATTGTGCATTGATGGAGCACTGAAAGTAACTGCTTGCATTGTATTGTGGGAATGAAGAGTATCTTATAATTCAAAAACATTCAGTCAAATCTGCAATTGCAGTGCCAAAAGAGGATTCCTATAACATTACTAAAAAGTCAGCCTGTGTATATTTTGAGGAGCAAACTGGATTGTAGCCACATTGATTTGCAGAACCACTTGTGGCTTCTCTTGGAAAGTTTTGTAAGTAGTCTACAACACTACAGGTAGTCCTTGTTTAACAACCACAATTGGGACACTGCAACAGTCGTAAGTGCGAGGACTGGCCACAAGTCAGTTTTTTCTGTAAGTCTGAACCATCACTAAACAAATGGTTGTTAAACAAGCATCACCTGTACTAGTTTTAAGAAAATGAGATTGACCACTATTCTAATATTATTTTGGTTTGAATCCTAGAGCTTGTCGGATTATTGATTGATTATTGATTATAATAATTTATATCCTGACTTTCAGGATAACAGGTCTCCCAAAATGGCTTATAGTCAATGATAAATAAAAATCCAATAAATATTGTTAGGATCCTTTGCACAGGTGGTGATGGCCCCATGCAGGGCAAGGAAGAAAGAGTCAAGATTGATGTCAGTCCTTCAAGGTAGTCCAGGGTCAGAAAGCAGACTCCACACAAGTTTGACTTTATATATAAATATACTTTAAGAAACACTGCTATAACCTATCTTAATAAAGTGTGGTCCTAGGACCCCTGGGATGCACCCAAGACCCTCTCAGGTCCTCAAAATCAAAATTATTTGCCAGATATTGAAGATATTTGCAAAAATTTAAAACAATGACACTCTTCTCATTATTTTTTGTTAAAAATATAAGGTTTTTCATGAAAAAAATAGTTAACATCTAATGGGTTTAATAGTTATTTTTACATGATTCAATAAATATATATAAATAAATATGTATCTATGAATGCATCAATTTTAATTCTTAATACTGTAAATATTGATAAATATAACCCCTACACACAAAAGGTCGTTTAGGGGCCCTCCGTAATTTTTAAAAGTGGGAAGGGGTCCTGCGAGCAAAACATTTATGAAACACCAGGCTATAGGAACAAAATCTGGAAAGCCTGACTGCATTTTTCCTTCCCTCCCTCTTATACCCCGGGGGTCAGGGTAGAGCCAGTTTGAGTTTCTTTTTAACATTTTCTTTTTAATATTCTCTCTTGTCTAGAATTTTACAAAAATGAAATTTGTAAGCAAGCACTGGACTTAAGGAACTGTCAGTAGATGAAAATTGATTTAGCTGAGCTATGTAATGCATGGAGGGCAGTCAGAGTAGTTAAAGCTGTATTTTAAATATCTACTACAAAGTTACAGGGATTGCGTTGCCACCTATCAGTGAATTTCACATTGGTATCTGTTTAAAATGCATCTTTGCTTTTCTCTTGACAGGGGATTATTGACCGAAAAGGCAGCCCCTGTGATGAATATAATTCACAGCATCTTTAGCCTCATTTTAAAGTTCCGTAGCCAGTTAATCTCTCAGTCCTGGAATTTTGATAGCAGCAAACAAGTGGCTGTTCATCCCAACTTTGGATTAATGCAGCAGTCCTATAACACATTCAAATATTACTCTCATTTTCTGTTCAATGGTAAGACTTGTCATGTAGTTTGTCTGAAATGTTAGTCTGGAAATCAAAAGGAAACTCATGCGCTGCATAGTCGAGTAATTTTGTTTAAGCGTACATTAAGGCCTATTTTAAATTAAGACTAGTTAAAATAATTTATTATCAGTTTTCTTAGAGTAAACCTCCAGGGAAACGATGCCCTGTTATGTTCTGTATTTTAAGGTGAGGTGTGTGCATAGAAGAAAAGCTTGGATCTAGGCTTGCACTTCATTTCCTATTAAGTTAAAGCATCAGTTAGTACCGAGGTGGTGAAGCCTATAAATCAGGTGCGGCCTCAGCCCTGCTTCTGCAGCGTTCTGTCCGCTTTGCCCTGCTACCCAACTCCTCCGCTTGCAACAGTTTGCATAAAGGAAGGTAGGAGGCAAGAACAGTATATCACTTTCCCCACTCCGCATACTTGTTTGGTTCCTTACTGTAAATATGCAGCAGTTTCACCCTGCCGCCTCCCGAATTAAGGTTCTTCTGTATGCACAGCATGTACTTTTTCCTTGAGCCCCACTTCCATCCTCTTGCTTTGAGCCTTATTTCCAATCTTTTCCTCTTTATTCAGAATCAAGTCCCACTGTAGTCGGTAGACCATACAACCGTTACAAGCAAAATCTGCTGATTACTGCTATGCTTACCGATATATTTGCTAGCACCTCTTTCATAGTAGATACCTAAAACACTCTTGGCAGAGCAGGATGCTGGACAAGGTTCTCTACAGTTAAATGAAACTTTGCTGGGACAAATAATAGAGTGCAGGATTTCGTGTGCATCATCCAGTTGATGCACGCAATTGCAAGGACTCATTCCAGGGCCACTTTACTTTTCCAGTAAGAACATTTGGAAGAGACTCAATAACCTCTCTCTTGCCACGAGCTGTTTCAGACAGACTGTGAAGATGCAGATTCAGTTGGTGGATTGACTTTTCTAAGCTTTTTCTCTTTTTCCCCTCTTTCCTTGCAGTAGTAACAAAGCTTGTCAACAGAGGGTACCAGCCTCACCTGGAAGATTTCTTACTACGAATTAACTTTAATAACTATTACAAAGACAGTTGAGCTTTTACAACAGACTCACTGTTCTATGTATTACAAGGAACCCAGGCCATTTGAAAGCTGCTAACCTCAGAAGCTTTGAAGAAAGAAAGTTTCCACTGAGAATACTGACAGAGTGGAACCGGCTCCACTGATACTGCAAGATACTAAATTTTCCCCACATAGCATGGCAGAAGTTCATACTGTCTTCTCAGTGCAGGGAAGCATGTTTCCCATGTTGGTGTGATACATCAAAGCGTGCATTGATGTAAATTTGTTAATGTGTAAATTCTTCCTTTAGCATTGTGAAAGCTTCTCATGTAAATGTGTAATAAAGAGCAAAGCAAAAAAATTACTATTTTGTAATGGATATGCAGATGTTCAGAGTAAAAAAACTTGGAATTCCTGACAGTTACCTCCTTGTGAATAGTTTTAATAATTATGTGTACACAAAAACCCAGAATCTGTTTATCTGTGCTGTAGTGGCCTATAACTGTAGATGCTGTGTAGATTTTTATAGATTTAATTATTCATTCCCCAGTACAGGTTCTGTGCATCTCACATTTTCCTCAGTGTTCATATAATGCCCTTTATTATTTTTTAATTACTATCAAGGTACACCAGAAGACCATACAGGGTCACTGGGAGTTCGGCAGCATATAAATTTTACTATTATTATTATTGCTTTGGAATGGGAAGGAAGGAGGGAAACTTGAGGGAGAGAAGAGATTGCAGGGTGGTGCTGGATGAGAGGGAGTGTTGTATTGCTTTAGTCCTTGACAAGTTGACTATCACATCACCAAAGCTTTAAAGTTTACCTTCTGTGAAGTGATTATTCTATTGTATTTTGTAGGCTCACATATGTAGATTCAATCTGTGCTGCATTCAGATTCTTTGCAAATTCACTTTGTGCTCATAACAGGACATAAATTTCTGAATGTACTCATGGGCACCAAGAAGGTGGAACTGTTTGTTTAAGCATGTCTTCAAGTGAAGTCAAAGGTATCTCAGTTCCCAGGACTACACTCTAAAAAACCTCCCAAATCCTGTGTTAACATAATGCATAGTCCATAGCAGAGCTTTCCAAACTGTGTGTCGCAACACAAAAGTGTGTCGCCACACACAGCGTGGTGTGTCGCCACACCACCTGGAAGCGGTGGCATGCCGCCACCGTGCGCGCGCGCCGCCGCACGCCCCCCGTGCCGCCACTGCGCGCCGCCGCACGCCCCCCCACGCCGTGTCGTAAGCGGCGGCACTTTGGAAAGCCCTGGTCCATAGCAATAAAATCTTGACTTTTTTGAATGTGTGCAATGTGTCAGCAAGAATAAACAGAACTGAATCCCTGTTCCCTGATTACTAAACATAATCGTGCAAAGTTTTTCTAGAGTTGGAGATTTGGAGCTAGTAGTGAATAACTAACATAAAATATAGTATTATCTATTTTATCCAGGTGAGTACTGGACTGTTACTGTTTATTTTAGCACTAAATTAACAGCCAAAAATCCCTCAAGCTAACATAATAAATTAATGTACTTTGGTCATCTGTGTAATATATTAAGAATATACTAAATTTGATGTTTCCTTGTTTTCAGTGCACATGATGACTGGAATAGCAACTCCTAATAAATTATGCATATAGAATTGTAATGACAGTGTTTTGGTCTAATTGAGTCAATGTTAAATAATGGCGTGGCATATGCAGTTTGCAAGGATTGAGAAAGTAAACAAATTTAGAAATCCAATTATACATTCCTCAAAGCATTTTTACATTATTACAATCAATCAATCATAATTTATAAACTTTGGGTCTAAGGCTTAGATTAATAGAGTAAAATGCATTGTGTAAAATCTGATGGAGGTCAGATAGATTGCAAGTGGCATCTCAGCTCTTCTGAGATTATCTCATTTTTGGTTGTTTTTTATTTTCATCTGGTTGAACAAATTATAGTTATGTAGCAGTAGGCCATGAGAGTGTTTCTAGTAACAAATTATTTGGGTGGAGGGTCAGCTTGGCAACATGAATTTGCATTATTGCCCAGGATGAAAATGGACAGAGAGAAAGTACAATCTCAGGAAATGGCAGCATTTGGCTGACCTTGAAACTAAGCAGAGTCAGGCCTGATTAATACTTGGATGAGAGATTGCCATGGAAATTCAGGTCTACAGACTAGAATGGAAAGTCAAAAGCCAAAGCAAAACCAGAAGAAAACAATGGTAAATCACTTCTGTACTGTTGCCAAGAGGCTGCATGGAAGTGTTGGTAAAGCTGCCAGAAGTTGAGTTTGACTGCAAACTTGAGAAATTTGAGATTTTATACAAGATTATGGGAATATTTAAGAAATAATCAAAAAGAGAAAATAGTCAATAGAAAATCATTATAGTACTACAGTGGCTTTTTTCTACACTAGACACTTCCCTTTTCTCACCTTTTCAATCTTTCTCATCTTGTTCTCTCTTCTATGGAGTAATGCTTGGGTAGACAAGGGAAGGTGAGTGGGTTATTGATGATGCTCTACAGGGCGGTGTTTTTCAACCTCAGCAACATTTAAGATATGTGGACTTCACCTCCCAGAATTAATTCCCTAGTCAGAATTCCCAGTCCTGACCACAGCAATGCAGCCCCAATAACCAGTAAAACCCTCCTCTTAGCAGGTTTCCCAAAACATGTTCTGTAACATCATTCTAACTCTGCTGCATTTACACAAGTAATCTTCAAGGAGTGTGCAACCCCAACAGCAACCCCTTCCCTTTGGGAAATAAGATGAATTCCATCCATTCAGGCCGCTCAACATGGGGTCAATTTACTACAGTACCATTCCAAAAACTAGACATTTGCTGCACATAATAAATTTCATTTGTTTCATCTCCTGATTTCCTTACTCTAAAAAATAAAGAGAATCTTTGCTATAAACATGATCAAATTCATTTATTTTCAATTAATATAGCTCATGGTGATAACTTGCAGATTTATGATGAAAATTCTAACACTAATTTAAAAGACAGTGCAATACTTAAAGCATAGTTAAAACATTCACATGGTGCGTTTTTATTGTCGAAAAACTGAAACCCAAACCCAGTAAAATTACTCGAGTATTTTCATCCACATCTTTTGTCCTATTTTGTTTTATTCAAACAAGTACTAAAAGCAAAGCCATAAAATAAGACCTCCTAACAGTACGACTTAACGGAAAATAATAGTCCAGATTGTTATTTTTCAGAATTTCTCTTCTATTTACTACTTGTCAACTTCTCATCAATATAATCAAGGAATTCATTAAGGCAGAAAGAACACATCTCCTTTGAGATACATCACAGCTCCAATCAATGAAAACATGACGAAACGTCCTAACTGCAGCCATTGCCACTCGCCCACTGAGACACTTATTGTAGTGATATTCTTCAGTAAGAGAAGGTATGTTTTTATCCAGTTACTTTGCTGAATGATCTTCAACTAAAATATATGCTGAATGCTATGGTTACATGTAATTAAAATATAATTGGGCATTAACCCCATAGCAAAAAGTGGAAAAATGGAAGACTCTCCTGAGGTAGCAAATTTGAAACAGAAAAAATACACAACCTATACAAAATGCAACATTGGAATGCGGAAGGCTTGTTTAAAATCAGCCATTTATATTTTCACCTACTACAGCAATATAGCTTAAAGGTGCCCCTCTGAGGCTATATTCCTTTAGTCAGGGGGCTAATAAATCATCCCTTGAGGACAGGAGTAGCTAAATTCAGTTTGTTCATTTATCCAACAAGTAATTGGTGCCATTAACTTTGAAAATCTATTTTTGGGGGAGTAAGGTGTTCAGTGTTCCTCATTCAGTGAAAGGAACTGCATGCAGAGACCCAGAAAGCAGGATACAGCCCTGAACCAAAAGCAAAGAATAATTTGCTGTATGCTTCCTAATCCACGAAGAGATAACGATTCAGGTTTCTGGATGCACATCCATTTCTATGTAGATTATCCTCACCCACATGAGATGTAGTTGTTGAAACTATTTCTCTGAATTGTACCTATTTGCTTTTTTACAGTGCACAGTATTGCTATTTCCCTAAAGCCCAGTGATAATTTTTCAACAATCATGATCGAGTCACAAAGGTTCACAATACATGAACAACCCGTGAAACACAGCTTCAAAATCAAAGCAGTGGGGCGCTTAACCTCGCTCCCCAATGAGATGGAATCAAAATATCCCTGCATAAGTAAAAATTAAAAACATGGCTCTGAAGTACTAGTAGCTCGTTCTCAGACAAAAAAACACCCAGCGTCTGGGTTTCATATTTTTGTCTTCACAAACACAGATTTCATTTGGACGTTCACCAGCCAGTATGCATAAAAATATAAAAGCACTTCATGCTCAAGACAGAAGATAAAACTTCAATCTGCCCGGTCTCCCAGCACGTGAAGCGGGCGCCCGGACAATTGATTGTCGCATCTGATAAAATAAACGTGGCTCGGGTGAGACAGGAAAACATCCAAATGGTCTGTTTCAGACTTATAGCACTTCTCTTGCACCTTGCTACCCTTTCCACCCCCAAGAGCTTTGCAACTTCTTCGTGGAAAACTCTAGCAAGGCAGTTACGAAGATCATGTCACGCAGAGTTCAGAAGCCCAAAGTGGAGGCTTACTGCTATATGGGATTCTTCCCTGGGTTCCTGAGCTGCAGGTAGCAACGGCAGCAGCTGCCACCACCACACCTTCTTCCTCGTCCCTCTCCTCAGATATCTCCCTGAAGTGTTCTGAATCTTCATATGGCCTTTCTAGGAGTTTCAAGACTTTTCTCACCTGTAGAGAAAAGGAAGGATACAAGACACCAACACAGGAATGGATGTGGAGGCACCCCCCTGCACATCTCACAAGAATTTGGTTGACTGGTTGTATTGCTTTTTGTGGCAAATCTGGAATGATTTTTCTTGACCCTGGACTTGGGTGATAGGGATTGTTGGTTGTTCGATTTTATTGTTGCTTGGTTTTAACTTCCGGTACGCCACCCAGAATCCCTGCTATGAGATGGGCAGGCAAAGAAAATAAACATATAAATATGGGGGGAAAAACTGTTTACCTCCAGGAAGTCACCATTTTCTGCTGCTTCAATAGCATTTTGAGCAATGTAGTTTCTCAAAATATATTTTGGATTGTTGGCATTCATAATTTTCAGACGCTCATCATTCCAGGTGTCAGTATTACTGATGTGCTCCATTTCTTTTTCTAGCCTAACTCTGAAAGCACAGAAAAGTGAGTGCCTAGATCAACATAGTTTGTTAAACATCCGAAATGATTCATTTAAAAGGGACTGTTAAATAAAAGACATTAATTTGAATATATTCTAAAAGTATGTAATACAGGATAAATCTCATAGGGCTTAGCTAGTTACATAATATTAACAAGTGAAAAAAAAGAAGTTATGTAATAGCATTAGACACAAACATTTGTCTGCATTTCACAGGGCCATGATGGAATTGTTATTAGGTAATTTCTAAACATATTTCAACAAAAGGGGGAAAAAACCTCCACTAACATCACTAAAGCAAAGAGAATGTAAATAGCCTCACCTGTAATTCTGCAGCCAGTTTTTCCAGTTTCTTTTATTTCTACTGACTAAATCGGATGCTGTTAACTGCTGCAGCTTAGAGAACTGTTCTATTCGTTCCAATTCCTTATTGATATTGGACTTTGTTCCAATTAAGGCAAAGAGCTGTGGGTTAGACTGTGCTAACATCAGCATCATGGAAAGTTGTCTAGAAAAAGAAAAGGGGGAAACAGAAAAAAAATGCCATCAGTTCCATATGATAACCTATCTTCAGGCATTATACTGGTCAAGACTTCTTTTTTATCCTTCTAAAGCAGTGTTTCTCAAACTTGGCGACTTCAAGACATGTGGACTTCAACTCCTAGAATTCCCCAGCCAGCATGCTGACTGAGGAATTCTGGCAGTTGAAGTTCACATGTCTTAAAGTTGCCAAGTTTGAGAAACACTGTTCTAAAAGCAAGTTTAAATAAAAGTGGGCACACTTATATTTTCATGTTTAATCTGTGCTTTCAACTCTGTAACATGACAGGCAGTACCATTCCAGACTCTTCCCTCAAAGACCCTTAATATGCAAAAGGGCAGTTCCCACCATGAATGGAACCACAAAGCAGGTTTTGCTTGCTTTCCTTGTACTGGTTATTTTACCCTATTCCCTTCTCCCCTTGATCTACATGTATATTCCAGCCAGAAAAGGGGGGTATTAAATTCAGGGGCTGCCCAACTGCCAGTGACTCTGGGCAGCTTACACTTTAAAAAGTGAAGAACAATCACAATTGAGGAAAAAGGTCATATCTGGCCAGAAAAAGCATGCAGAAGACATCAAAGGAGAACTGGCCAGGTTCAGCAACCACCCTGCCCCAATGTCTGGGAGAACCACCAGCTTTTCAAAACCTTCCAGAATACCATTGGAGGGGAGCTGTATGGATGTATGGGGAACTGTATAGGGAGATCCTGTTCCAGAGGGCATCTATGAATTAGTTGCTCAATTCATCTTTTTGTTTTCCCTTCTCCTTTTGTCTTTCACTTACACTGATTTCTTAATCCTGATATGTGCAACAAAAAAGTGAAGACCTTGTGGCAGAGCCACTCCATCGCATTCCTGTAGATGCTTATGAAAGAGCATGTCCTATTATAAATTTGTAATCTTATAATCTTATAAATCTGTAATCTTTAGGCCCAAGGGTGCTTGGAGTTAAAATATGTTGAGACTTATTTCTGTAATGTGGGTGGTTAGTAGGCGAACCCTAATGTCTGCTCATTTCAATGCAAAATTGCTTCTAGCAGTAAAAGGCTTAAAATCTCCAGCTGAATAAATGTATTTATTTATTTGATTGATTGATTGATTGATTGATTTCTATAGCTGCCCATCTCAACAAGTAACTCTTGTCACTATATAGAAGAAAATATTATTTCAGTCCCCTGGCCAGAACTTTAAGAACATTGTAACAGCAGTGTTGATCTTTGGCAGTCAATCTTCATGTTTATCTATTCCACAGCTATATTTTTATATATAGAATTCAATTTGTCAACAATTATTAAATTACTCTTCTCCCCCAAAAACACTGACACAGCATCAATGCTCTCCCAGCGCTGTCTCACGGCTCAATATACCTGGGATCCATCTGAGGCTTATAAGCAACCTTCAGTTCCTCTAAAGATGCACACTGCTTTGAAATCTGATCTAAAAACTCTTCTAGCTTTAAAGGGTCAGAATCCACAGGGAAAGAGTTCAGCAAATGGAAAGTATTTGTAAAATCTGCACCTGTAGAACAGATTAAACAAGAATGTTCAGTTCAGCCATATAAAAGAGACTCAACTTTTTATTTCAACTTTCTATAATTGAGTTCCAAGTGTTTTTACAATTGTAATAGTTTTAATGTATCAAAATTATCCAAATGTGTGTGGTCAAATGGATGATTTTGTTTTTTAGTATTCAGAATATGAATATAATGCATACTGACCCGTGATGTGCATAGTCTCCAAGAGATCAACAATCAGCTTATTATCACCATCCAGCTGGAGCTGAATTAAACCTAGTTTCTTTCTCATGATTTGCAAATAATGCTTCTCAAATTCTGCATTGTATTCCTCCTCCAGAATGGGTATGCTGATTTCCAGTGGAAGTTCTGGGACTAAGGCTTCAGCAAATTTGGTTAGATTCCACTTACAAATCTCTGGTTGCTTATTATAAGCATATCGTCCTGTGTTATCAGATCCATTGCAAATATGATCAGGCTCATATCTAGAAAAGATGTAAGATATAAAAGATATAAAATGATACAGGACAATATGTAACTGATATGGATAAATAGCACAGTATCATTAAATACTGCAGGAAGCACTTAGATTAGATATTTGAAGATTGTATGCATCACTTTCCAAGATTAGTTAATCAAATATAAGACAGGTACAAAACACAAAGTTGCAAACGACAGGTACAGATGGAAGAAATTTCAGAATATTAAAATTGCCATCACATTCATTTTATCACTTTATCATCATACTCATCCAGATAGCGTTGCTATCCGAAGCAACAACTTCAACAGATACTTAGATGTCATTCACCCTTTCACTATGGTCTACTAGTTAGAGACAAGATCTTTTTGTAGCCCATCTCTCCATCTTGTCTGGGTGGGATTTCTATATACAGAATTAACCATTTTGGACTAACTTCACAAATACTTAAATAAACATACTGCACGGCAAGAATACAATTTATCTTAAATAATAATTCAACATGCTTCAATTTCTTTCACTGTGTCCACTAAAGATTACTATTAAAAAAATACTGGAAAGAAATTATTGACTAAAATTGCGCTATCAAGATAGCATTGATACATTTTATGTACCTGAGCTACACTAACCTGTCCATAAATCCAAAAGGTCCATAGTCAATTGTAAGTCCAAGTATACTCATATTATCTGTGTTGAGCACACCATGACAAAATCCAACACACTGCCATTCAGCAACCATCCTGGCTGTCCGCCTTGATACCTTAAAATATACACCAATTAGTTTTCAAGCTCTTTTAAACTATGAATTGTATTTTAGAAGAGCTGTGTTGATAATAACTTGGTAAACAAATGTGTATATTGAGAATTTTCTATTCTAGTATTCATAGAGTTTGAGATTTCAGTATCCATAGAGCTTTTAATTTTGGAATATACCCTGCACATAGACATCAGAGAAGAAAATGGAGCAGTGGGATCTTATTTTTTCCTGTATACAGAAATTTAATTTCACTGGGCATAAATAATGTTTTGTTCTTTTTGTAAGTCAACAACCTTCAAAAGTACTTTCCAAAATCTGAAATTATACAATTAGCACAAGATAGACTTGAAATGAAATGTGAATCTCAGGAATGTTCTGTAAAAAAGGAAAATACAGTAATCTGAAATAACGCAACACATACATTTAGAGATTGAGAGATGGCCCGCTGCTATTTAAACAAGCTTTGTGAATAGGAATCTTCCTTTCAAATTCCCACTCAGCGATAAAGAACTGAGAGGAATTAGCCTAAATTAACTATGGTGTTAATAAGTGAATATTAAAAAGCCACCCTGAATGCCTTTGAAGGAGGGGTGTAGACTAACTTAGTGAATGCTTTAAATTGTCAAATAGCTCTCATCTTACCTCTCGAAAGAAAGCGGCATTCCTCTGAATATTATTGTCTGAGTGTGTTTGTAGAATCTCTGGATAGAAAGTGCTGATCACATAATCAAGCATTTGTATTCTAATATCATTTCTATTAACACTGGGACCTTTACGTCCTGTATATTCATCAGCAGGTTTAAAAATTTCAAATGATCCAAACCTGTTTAAAATAAGGGATTGTCAATTACTCGCATCCATTCACAGGGTATCTAGATATTTCAGTAAGATTTTTTTTCTCTGTAACTACTTTTTAAATACATTTAATTATAAAATGAAAATAAACTGCTTTCTGATATAATAATTATAATTTCTAAATCTATTGCACATATAAAGAGATAGCTAAATAATTATTCAGAAATGAAACCAGTCATTGGGTTGCAAAAAATGCATCTTCCAGATATTAGTCTAACAAAGAAAAACCAGTCATCCTAGCTTTGTGATCCCAGAAAACACTGAAGCTGAACATTTACTATCTATCATGACAGTATGCAAAAATCTTGTGTCCCTGATTAACTGCTATCCTAATAACAATTTATCCATATCACATTCAGTTATAGAGAACATCAAGTTTAATATTATATCCAACCACAACAATTACCTAATAAATGTTGGTGCTATTCTTAGTACAACTGTACACTTTTCTTTTTTGGGATTCCCATCATAAAATATATCCCGAATAACTTCTGAATCCGATGTTACACATGTCCCTGCTCTGGTTGTTGGTATTCCTAGATGAAACATAGCTTCGCTGCAAAGGAATTCTCTTATGCTTGATCGTAGAACTTTACGACCATCCGCTTGCCTGAAAATAGTAAAATACTATTTGTAAATATAATATAACCTCAAAACTCAAAACTGAACGTAGCAGACAGGACCAGAAATCATCCTACATATTAAAGAATTCTTTATGGCTCACATAACCAAAATGAGTTTGTCACTTTAAATATTTGCAGCTCAAGTATTTCCAACCTAGTAAGTATGAATGTATGGCTTCAGTAATCAGTTTGATTACTCAAGTTTGAAACAGTAGTGTACAACCGTAGAATGACCATTTCTGACATTCTTTTAGAAACACAACTGAAAACAGAAAATGGTAAAAAAAATATGGGAGAAAAAAGAGGGAAACCTAACAGACTTGGTAGAATCACAGAGGCTTTTTAAAAAGATTTGGTTCCCACATCACACTAACTTATAATGTAATTTGTTAATTTTGATGTGGCATCAAACTATAGCTTATAATAGTTATATAATTATAATTATATAATTATAATATAGTCTGCAAGAAAACAACAAGGCTCAGAGAGCACCAAGGACTCCACAGTCCTGAGCTACAAATATTCTCTTCGATTGGTATAGCTTATAACTTAACATATGCAAACTCAACAGGATTGACCTAGAACAGTGCTTTCCAAAGTGCTGCCGTTGGCGACACACCAACGGCAGCAGTGGCGGCAGTGCGGGGGCACGTGCGTGGGCAGGGCCGTGCACGGCGGTGGCGCAGGGGTGTGTGCGGTGGCGGCGTGCACGGCGGTGGCCTCCGCTAAAACACGGAAGCGCTGATGGTGCGCCGCTGCCGCCGCCATCCACACTGCTGCTGCCGCGTGCACCGCCACGCCGCCACCATGCACGCCCCCGCCGCTGCTTCCGGGTTGAGTTGCAACACACCGTGTGTTGCGACACACTAAAGTGTCGCAACACACGGTTTGGAAAGCTATGACCTAGAAGCTTCCAGCATTAACAAATGAGAGACTAAAGTCCAACTGTGACCTATTTAGTATCTGATGGCCACAGTATTGATCTTTTTGTAGCCCATCTCTCAATCTTGCAGGAGGTTGTCACAGTATTGATGAGTGACAGCTTCCACCTGTGTGGCTTGTATAGAAACAACACATTCAATCAAACCACAATAGAAATATTTTGACACCTGGACACGCTTCAATTCTATACTTTATTCAAGGGAAACCATTCACCTAGAGAAACTACAAAGGCATGCAAATCAAACCTTGCCCATTTGGAAAAAGAATTCTGTGTGTGTAACAGAGATCACACACCAGTTAGGGAAGTGAGAATAAATCAAGAAGTGGAAAGAGACATCAGGGCCACTGAGTCCAACTTCTTTTTGTTCAGGAATCTAAATTAAAGCATTCCTGACAAGTAACTGCTTCAGCCCATAATTAGCTTCCATGCCTATTTATTCCGAGTAGTTCAGTAGAGATGACTGTACATGACAAAGGCCCAGGCTGAGAACAGGAACCAAGTCCTATACAGAATCGTAAAGCTGGAAGAAGGGACCCCAGAGGCCATTAAGCCCACCCCCCTGCATGCTGCAGGAGTCACCGCAGCTCATGAAACCCAAGTAGCTTATCCCTCTCCCATGCAGTCCAGCAGCTGGCAAGCCCAGCTAACCGCCCCACCCCCGTCCCACGAAGCAGCTCTTTACCGGGAGAAAGGGGTGAGTCCAGCGCCCTTGAGCTGGATCTCCCAGCGCTCCCCACGCGGGTTTAACACCTCCCCCAGATAGATGGCCGCGCCGTCGCCAAGCTGCCCCGCAAAGTTTCCGAACTGGTGGCCGCAGTAGCAGTGGGCGGCCGGCTCCGCTCCCGGCAGCAGCTGGTTCCCGCTGAAGCAGAGCGCGGCCTCCGATTCCTCCTCCGGCGTTTGCGGTTCCCTCAGGCCCAGCAGAGCCAGAGCTGGCGCGGAGGCGGCCACCAGCCGCGGGGACTGCACTGGCGTGGGCCGCACCCGGGAGAAGCAGGCGCCCGACACGGGTCGAGGGACGTTCTCCTCTCTCGGATCCAGCGGCAGAGCCCGTAGAGCCCGGTTATCGAACCGCACAGCGCCGAGCCACCCCGGGGCCGGGACCGGAGTTGGGGCCGAGGAGGCGGCCTCCATGCTGACGAGGGGACGCGCGACCAGGGCGACCGCGAGCCAGCTGGGCAACGACCCCCAGCGACCGAAGAGGCGACGGTTACCGCGCACAGCGGCGGCCATCCACTAGCCCTGCCCTCTCGGCCACCGTCCCGACAGATCGCCTGTCACGCAGCTCTTAGTCCCGCCCGCGGCTTCTCCACTCAACCTATCCAAATTCGTCCAGAGTTACACGCCTCCAGCTTTCACCCTATCACGGCACAAGGAGACTTAGCCAATCCCAGGACGGGGTATATGAACATAGAAATAACAACAAAAACAGAGACTCTCCCTCGATTTACCTGTCAGTTATTCCCGGATCCTCACTGATGAGTCCTGCCACCAACCCGCCAGGGCTGCGCCAAGATGCCAGTAATGCAGAGAGGCTTAATAGCGCTGCAATAGTGGCTGGTTAACCCAGTGTTTCTCAAACCTGGCAACTTTAAGATGTGTGGACTTCAACTCTCAGAATTTCCTAGCCAGCATACAGTCCACACATCTTAAGAGTTGCCAAGTTTGAGAAACACTGGGTAAAACTATGGGCTCCTGGCCACATCTTCCTAGCTGCTTCATAGACATGCCTTGCAGCCTTTTTTATCTGATATGTCCACAGCTGAGCAGCCTACACTCTTAAAGTAATGCTTTATCCCCTTCTCCCAACACATTTGTCCCCTGGACACAAACTAGGATGCTTCTGAGTGTTCTGCATGCGGACGCAGTCAGAGGTTGGGATCTGTGCAGCAACCCTTGGCTGCTGCAAAACATGCTTCCTCAGGAAGGGCCTTCTGTGGCCATTTTGGCTTGGGGTGCAGGAGAGACTGGACCCCTGGCTTCCCCAGCGGCATCTCCCTGCATAATGTCTGACCACAGCTTTTCAAAGTGTTGGTGAAGCCTTCTATAGACTCCTTAGAAACACAGCAATCCATAGAAACTATTGCAAAGATAGACAATTGGGTGCCCTTTTGAAAGAGTGCTAGATCTTTCAAAAAAATGGCCAGAGTTTTCTCTAAGTCTGGGAAGTGGATGGATGGCTAAGTGAACAATCAAAGCATCCACCTACTATGGGTTTCTGCAGGGCAGAGCAAAAAGCCAATATGGCAGGTATAACTTGTAATCAAAGTGTAGAGGCTGCACGCATGGACAAAGGGGTGGAGCTTCAATTGTACAGTTGTGCCTTCCATCATGGCCTTTGGGCTGAGCCCTGCCACTTATAGTCACTTGATCCTGTCTCTAAGCAGGGTTGTTTTTCCCCACTGGCAGGTGACTGGAAATGAGAGGGGAAATGAAAGCAGGGGAATTTATTTATTCAATTTGTATGGCTGCCCATCTCAGCAAGTGACTCTGGGGGTCGAACAATTTTAAAATAAATTAAAAACAAATTTCTATCATAAATACAAAAATTAAAATACACAGCAGGAATCCATCTATTATTTCCCTTAAGCTCTGCATTAAAACTGTAAGGACTCCCTCACTCACCAGCTTTATTATTGAGGCCGAAAGAACTTGACTGTCACACTTGGCAAATGTTATGCTGACGTACTTTTTCTCTCGGCTCACACACTGATTGATTGCATTTCAATGTGGCCATCTGGTTATACCCTTATCAATAACTAGTTAGGATGTGGTTTAAGAGCAACCCATAGAAACTATTGCAAAGATAAGACAACGGGGTGCCCCCTAGGCTTTTCAGCTTCAGCTCTCCTCAGCCCCATCATGTTAGCATCACTGCTTGCCAGTAGTAAGGAAGCATGGGATGGTAGTTCAAAAATATTGAAAAGGAACTGCTTTCCAGAGGGATCTGCGGGAGGGGGGTCAACTGATGAAAGCAGTGTTGCACTGTCAGAATACAAGCTCTGACCATTTTGTGGGTGTGTCATGACATTTCATGTGTGTATGAAAGAGGTGGAGCTTGTGCGACAATGGTGCAACACTGCTTTTGTCATTTTCGTGGAAGCATCGGATCTTGTGGATGCCGCTGCTGCTTCCTTAGTTCTGCACTAGAAAAATCTGCCACAATCAGTTCCCAGTGTTCTCTTCCAGAAGCCAGCTTTAATCTTCCTATGGTAGGAAAAGCATTTTTCTTCTTTCTCTACCTTCCCTGAATTTTAGCAGAGACACCGCTGTCACCATAGCAGATTAGAATTCACCTTGGCTGCTATGCAAATGGCTAAGGGGATCTGCAAAAGACAATCAAATTTGCTGACATCTTAATCTGAGGGTATTCTGAGCTTCCTTGTTTTTGCTACAACAGTTTAACCCATTACAACTCTGAAATCGAACCAGAAACAGCCTCTCATTCCATGTAATCTAAGGTATACTTAGTTTATTTAGAATATCAATAGAAGAGAATATCTGTAGCCCAGATAGCCCAAGGTAGACTCCAGCAATTCATGGAGCAAGAATTGCCAGAAGTACAAGCTGGGTTTAGAAAAAGCAGAGGAACTAGAAACCAAATTGCCAATATTCGCTGGATAATGGAGAAAGCCAGGGAGTTTCAGAAAAACATCTATTTTTGTTTCATTGACTATTCTAAAGCCTTTGACTGTGTGGATCATAACAAATTGTGGCAAGTTCTTGGTGGTATGGGGATACCAAGTCATCTTGTCTGCCTCCTGAGGAATCTGTATAACGACCAAGTAGCAACGGTAAGAACAGATCACGGAACAACGGACTGGTTTAGGATTGGGAAAGGAGTACGGCAGGGTTGTATACTCTCACCCTACCTATTCAACCTGTACACAGAACACATCATGCGACATGCTGGGCTTGATGAATCCAAGGCTGGAGTTAAAATCGCTGGAAGAAACATTAACAATCTCATATATGCAGATGATACCACTTTGATGGCTGAAAGCGAGGAGCAGCTGAGGAGCCTTATGACGAAGGTGAAAGAAGAAAGTGCAAAAGCTGGGTTGCAGTTAAACCTAAAAAAAAAACCAAGATTATGGCAACGACCTTGATTGATAACTGGCAAATAGAGGGAGAAAAAGTGGAGGCAGTGACAGACTTTGTATTTCTAGGCACAAAGATTACTGCAGATGCTGACTGCAGCCAGGAAATCAGAAGACATCTACTTCTTGGGAGGAGAGCAATGACAAATCTTGATAAAATAGTTAAGAGCAGAGACATCACACTGACAACAAAGATCCGCATAGTTAAAGCAATGGTATTCCCCGTAGTAACCTATGGCTGCGAGAGCTGGTCCATAAGGAAGTCTCAGCGAAGGAAGATAGATGCTTTTGAACTGTGGTGTTGGAGGAAAATTCTGAGAGTGCCTTGGACTGCAAGAAGATCAAACCAGTCCATACTCCAGGAAATAAAGCCAGACTGCTCACTTGAGGGAATGATATTAAAGGCAAAACTGAAGTACTTTGGCCACATAACGAGAAGACAGGATACCCTGGAGAAGATGCTGATGCTAGGGAAAGTGGAAGGCAAAAGGAAGAGGGGCCGACCAAGGGCAAGATGGATGGATGGTATTCTGGAGGTGACGGAGTTGACCTTGGGGGAGCTGGGGATGGCGACGGCTGACAGGAAGCTGTGGCGTGGGCTGGTCCATGAAGTCACGAAGAGTCGGAAGCGACTGAACGAATAAACAACAAGAAGGGTTGAACTGTGGAGTCCTTGGTGCTCTCTGAGCTTGGTTGTTTGCTTACAGATGTTTCATTGCCTGACTGGGCAACATCCTCAGTGCATTGTCCATACTAGTGATTGCTGGTTTAACCCATACCGAAACAGCTAGATTAGAATAAAGAATTCAAGATAGAGACTACCCCACCATAACTATTCACTGCATGGAGTAGAATTCCTGGATATACATCAACAAATAGCCAATACATTTTTTTAAATAAAACACACACAATTTCTTGGTAAAGACGAGATACCTGCATACAGGTAATTTTTATTTACTTTTGGCAAGTGGAAATACATATAGCACAGTGTGCCTCAAGTCCCTCGTTAAGCATTAATCCATTCACGTTAAGGCTTGTATTTGCCATGTACCTTGTTTTAAATCTCATGTAATAATTACCCGATTACAAATACTTCAAAGTAAACATATTTAATCTACAAGATGAGGAAAACACTGACTAAGAGTCCTATCCACGTTTATTGAGAACTAATTCCCACTAAACTCAGTGGGAGTTATTCCCCAGTAAATAGAGGACTGTGGTTGAAAACTGAAAGTGCAACAAACCTGTTCAATGAACTAAGATGTAAATGGTAATATTCTGATAGCTCCTCCACTCGGTTCTCTAATTCCCCAAAACGTAGAATAATTTTCACAGAATTTCCTTGTAAACATTTGATTCACCTTAAGTGTTAAAAATTAAATGAGATTGTAAGAATTAACACAGTTACTGTACTCCGATTTATTAAACACTGCTTATACATGATACCTTTAAGCTGAATTTCCTGCTTCATCCAACCATCATCAAAAAGCAGTATGAAGAATAGTGACATAATCTTTGCATCTTGTGTTGATTCGTACCTTTAAAAACCAAATCCCCCATCATTTCATGAATCAGACCCTACTCTTGTTCTGACAGGTTTATCATGAGGGAAATATATATAGTTAAGGCTGTTTCTCCCCCCCCCCCCACCCTTTCAACTATGATTTTTTAACTCAGATCCCATATTATGGATCCATCTTCTCCAACCTTGCTGGCTGGGAATGTTGGGAGGAGAAGTTCCACACATCTGAAGTATACCAGTTGAGAAAACGTCTCTAGATACTTCAGTACGACTGATTGGCACAATCCCAGAGCAAACAGTTTCTAATGCAATTAACTAGCAAGACCAGGTTGCTGTTTTTGCAGGTATAACAGCAGTGCACAGTGACATTAAAAAAAAGAAAAGAAATTAAGCTTCAGTTAGCAATATGTGTTTCCCCTGCTGCCGGGGAATACAGCCCACAGGACTTTGGTTGGTGTACCACTACTATTAATTTCAAGAAAACTGTCTTGAAGTCCATGCTGACCTATGAATGATGAGATGGCATTGCTCTATTGCAAGATCAGCAGTAAGGAAACTAAGGCCATTGCCCCTTTAAGGCAAGCACTAAGCATAGGCCTGATCCTTATGCTCAGCGGTGCTTAAGTCCTAGTTTTTCAGAGGGACCTAAGCACACTTCTCTGTTCCAGATTATGCTGAGTGAACAGGAGATAGGCCCAAAGACCTTTCAAAAGCAGGCTTCTGATAGCCCTCAATGGAAGGTTTTGACTCCCATGTTTGCTCTGCTAAATATGCAATCAGAGTGTGGATGTTACTACAGGTAGTCCTTGTTTAGCGACCACAACTGGGGCTGGCAACTTGGCTGTTAAGCGAAGTGGTCGCTAAGTGAAACTGCGACCGTGCTTACAATCTTACTTCAGCTTTCCTTTGCTTTACAGACCTGCAGAGGTCATAAATGCGAGGATTGGTCGCAAGGTTCCTTTTTCATCACCATCGTAACTGCGAATGGTCACTGAACGAGGACTACCTGTAATTTCAACCACAAATTGTTCACTTTCATCCATCTTCCCAAAAGGTAAGGAGAGGAGAAGTAAGATTATAAACTGTATTTCAACCAATTCAACACGAGCTGTAGTCCTAACAATATGTTTTCAGTGGGCTGATTACTTATTACGAGTTTTACGATCTGTAGGGAGGACAGAAATACACATTCCTAAGTAATCCTAATGGCATATAAACATACATGACAGTTTTTTTAAAAAATGTGATGTTAAAAAGTTCAATTAGTTGAAAAGTACCCATAATGCAATGTTAGCAAAATCCAGACAGTTTAAAAACACTAGTATCTGTTAAAATAACATTCCACTTATTCTTTTAATCTGTATTTTATTACATTCACATGGAATTGTGATAATAGCTCACATGGTATTCAAGAAATGAAGGATAAATTCTACATACACAGCTGTTCCAGATTTATTTTTTCCCAAAAAGGAGGAATGAAAGGAATGAAAACGTCTACAGTATAAACCTATAATTTTCTGAGCAATTTTGAAACACTGACATTCACGCCATCAGGAACTGAGAGTCCTGTAAACTTAGGTTTTCTAACAGAAATTGGAAAAAAAAAGGGGGGGGAAGGCAGATAGAATGCAGCTAAATTTTTCATTTAAGGAAAAAGAAAAAAAAAGATTGTTGTAGAGGCCTAAAAGCAAAAGCATGATCCAGCCAAGGTTCTGCACTCCTGAATGGGAAGTGTATAAGCCTTCCGCCTATATGGACTGGATTTTAAAGTGCTTAATTTTGGCTGGATCATGTCCGCTTGGTAATGCTAAAGGCAACTTTTGAAGCGAGTAAGGCTTTCAAAAGATAATGGTTTTATCAACAATAGCCAGCATATTTGTGATATTCCAAAAGTTTGTTCAGGTTTTTTTTGTCTTTTAAAAAAGCCACCACGTATAAAAGGTTTCTGGTAAGAAGAGATCCTTCTAAAGGTTGAGTTGCTTGACTCCAGGAAATATAACTCAATATTATTTATAATGAAAACACACACACCGTATGGGCCACTGTGCTTCTAATTGGAACACAATTCGCATATCGTTTTCCTGTTCCTTTGACAGACAAATCAAGGGTCGCATCAAACCCAGCACTTCTCCTGTGCAAGCTACAGTGGTGAGAAGAACTGTACTGCTGCAAAGTTTTCATTCATTTTAAGGGTGCTTACTGGAAGTTACCAGTGGATCATGTTGAAGAATATTGGGCTTATTGTATTATTTCATCATCATAAATATGCTACATACACATAATACTACAATATATGTGTACATACTCTAGGTACCTTATGTTGGCATGTTTATGCCACACATTTCAATAGATTGCTAGGAAAACATTTAATTATTTAGATCACAGCTGGTGTAGCACTTAATGCCAATCCACTGATTATGCGGTAACTCAGCATCAGAACAGACTTTGGGACAAAAACTCTCTCGCCTTGTTTCCAGTTTTATGTTCATTCCATTTTGTCCCAACCAGATGCAGAGTCTCCCAACTCAATGCTGAGGTTTTATGTCTATCAGTTTCTGAAGATAGTTCTGTGCAATGGGCACAGAAAGAATAAACCGAACTGTCCTGTGTCCCATCCGATAGCAGCCGTAGCCCACCAGTCCAAATACTGTAGCCTTTATAACAAACTTTAGGATTTTACTGGAGGTGGATGGAGGAGGCACACTGAAACAAGGAGACAGGGAGAAAACAAACTTACCATCCAAATAGGTTATCAGAAAAGTGACCAATCATTATTTACACCAAATATTATTAGAGCTGCCATTAATTTCATACCTCAGGCAATGTACTGAATGTATTGCCTTTTTTAATTCAATCAATAGATGTGCAATTATTTCAAAGTTACCCATGTAACAGCTACTAAGATTATAGCAGAAAAGGTTATTTTACCCATTTTTAACATATGCTGGATAGCAGCAAATAAAATGAACTTCAAACTCTTCCATGTATGTCTACTAAGAAGTTCCCTTGAGTTTAAGATAATTTGCAGCCTTAGTTACTACATGTGAAAATCATCCTGTACAGATTAGGCTACAAACAATAGTATTCATTATCCCTCCAGAGATAAGCTATAAGAAACCACACAGACATTTGTTGAACTCCGACTTGTATCAACCCCAATCAAGATGCCCAGTGGTAAGGGAAAAATAACACTAGCGGTCCAATATCTGTAGCTTATTTACAGTGGTTTGATTTCTAATGCCATTTTCAGTTTTACAGTGATTCTTCAAATTTAAAGAAGCAGTAAGTATAATTTCAGTTGAATTCCAGTTTTATTAAGGATTTTTTTCTCCACGTTGCCTTTCTCTACCACAGCAATCCTACAATTGTGGATAGAGAGAAAATGGAAACCAAAGCCCTCTGAAGCTCAGAGTACAAGAAAGGGCAACAAGTATTTGGTTCTCTTTGTTTTTTCCCCTAATCTCATTGATTGCAATGGGGAGGAATTAATATACAACAGTGCCAGGACTGACATAGATCTGCAAGTTTAAAGGCATGGATCCTTTTTCTGACAAATTCAGAGAATCCCTTCCCAGGAATTCTGGGACCTCAGCTTAACTCATCTTCAGTTAAGCTTTTTCACTGAATCATTAGATTGGCTCCTGATTTGGTCATATTATAAGTAGACTCATGAAAATCAGCAGGTCTTGAGTTAAATTTCCATGGGTTCCACTCCAATTAAACTAGGGATCAATCCATTACAGGTAGTCCTCATTTATCTACCACAATTGAGACCCGCGAAGCAGTCGCTAAATGAAACCGTGACTGTGCTTATGATCTTACTTCAGCTTCCTTTGCTTTACAGACCTGCAAAGGATTGGTTGCAAAGTTACTTTTTCTTAACCGTTGTAACTGCGAATGATCGCTGAATGAGGTGGTCGCTAAACGAGGACTACCTGTATTTACATATCTGTGTCTACAGGTCACATACATTTTTGTCAATTATAAGTTTTTCTGATTCTATGTTGATGTCTCACTCCTATTGCTGTTTGAAGCCATTTGTAGGAAATTGCATAATTGACAGTCCGCCAAATACAGATTTTTGAGATATTTCCTATCTATAAGCCATTTTAGCACAACTAGGGTGACCGTTTCATCTGTAATATTACGCCTATGCCTATTCATCTGCTTTTTGTTGTTGTTCTTGCCTCAAGGTAACTGCAGACATTGTAACTTATAAGAAAAATGACTAAACCTACCCGAGAGAGAATTACCTCATTATTTCGTGGATATTCAAATCAGTGTTCCAGTTCTTTTCAATCCCGGGTACATGACCCATGCCGACCACCCCAACTACAACGGAAGGGACACATCTTCTAGGTTCAGCTATGATGGAGAGCAAAACAAACAGCAATGGCAATATCAGTGTTAATCATTTACACTATTGCTTTAATAACACAGAAAGGATTCAAACCAACGCATCAATTAGCCCAAGTCAGCATGGCCAATAGTGAAGGATCTTGGGAGTTATAGTTGAGCATCTGGGAAGCCAGAGGATCTCCATCCCTAGTCTACAGGGCCTGAAAGCAATTCTCCCTGATGCCAGGTTTGAAGCTTAGGTCATTTGCCTCCAAAACACAAGCTCTAGCATTCAGCTTCCACTCTTTTCCTTTGTCTATGATGGAGGTCACAGGATAAACATTCCAAAATACAAGGAGGAAAAAAGGAGGAGGAAGAGGAGGTGGAGGAATATGGCTGCCATCTTTCTTGATCGCAAGGGGGAAAAACCCCAATTAATTTATCCTGTTATGATCTTGCTTGAAGAAGACAGACAGTAACTGGCTGGCAAAAGTTTGGATCACTGGGTTAATCTATTGCCCTGAATCATAGTTTGTTCAACTAAGGTTTCTTAAATAAGCTAAATATACAAAACACTAAGCTAAAACATTATATATAAACCATAATAACTGGATTGATTCACTTGGCTAAGCTAGAATGTGAATTGCTTATTTGTACTTAGTGCAATGTGTGAATCCAACCATTGTAAACTATGGTTCATGACTTAGCACATGTGGTTTATTCCACAATATATGGTTTGAATATCATAGTTTAGTATGATGCACAAAACCATTCATTGACACATCCACGAAAAGAGAGAGATGCAGCCTGAGGTTCCTGGGTCACATGTAGTCAGGAGTATGCCCTCAGAGTTCCTCCAAAACTGACTGTCCAATTATGATTCTTAATGTGACAAAGTTATTAAACACATGGGTAATCATATTAATACGGATTTTAAGTTTAAAACTTAAACTTATTGCTTCTCGGCCTTTTTGGCTAAGATCAAGAGCGTAAAATTAAGTTAAATTTTGATTTGATCAACTTTGATAATCTAGACCAGGGCTTTCCAAAGTGCTGTCGCTGGCGACACACCAGTGGCGGCAGCGGCGGCGTGCGTGCATACGGCGACGGTACGGGGGGGCGTGCGCGCGCACGGTGGCGGCGCGGGGGGCATGCGGCGGTGCGCGCGTGCACGGCGGCAGCGGCAGCCTCCACTAAAACGCGGAAGCACTGATCCTGCGCCGCTGCCGCCATGCACGCATGCACCGCCACTTCCGGGTGGTGTGGCGACACACCACGCTGTGTGTGGCGACACACTTTTGTGTCGCGACACACAGTTTGGAAAGCTCTGATCTAGACAAAGACCAAAATTGCTAGCTAAGAAAGTTATTTTTAAAGCACTCCATAATTTAACCTCTTTGCATAAACGGACTCAACTGTTATCTATATAGATTGGTTTAGATTTCCCGAGAAGCAACAGAGTTGAAGAGCCACTACCACTGTAATGTATATTTTGGGCTCATATACTTCAGCATACCTTCAGAAGCACGAGGTAGTTCTGTTCGTTTTGCAGCTTGCTTCAGCATATAGGTCAAGTAAATATCTCTTTCGGAAACGATTGTTCGATGAAGATCAGGAAATTCTCCAATCATCTCTGCCATCATTTGCTCTAGTAGATCCTTTTGTTTGCATTTCTCCACATCATCTTTACTGAAACAAAAATGTCTCAATGTCTATATTATGTTCTCAGAGGAAAATAAGACATTGGAAACTGGAGACTAAAACAGTTACAATGAAATAATAGTTAATTTAGAAATTAGTGACAAGTGTGCATGTGAGAGTTAATCACAGACATTAGAACATGTAGGAATGATGTATTAGTCTTCCCTCGCTAGCCACAGTATTCTTAACAATTGTCCACCCCAGTGCATTGCCAATTCACTCTCCTTAAACAATAGAAGATATTCATTTAAGAAGCAATAATTAACTACTTGGAGTGGAACACGACTGTGTTTTCTCTTTACTACAAAGTAGTTTTGTAAAAAAATCTGGATAACTGATGTCAAAAAGAAATGAGTAAGCTGCTTTGGATGTTACCTAGAGAGATTTCTGGGAAAAAATGGTTTACGATGGAACTTATATTGAGTGAAAAGCTACTGATTAATATTATTTGAGGTCAAAAATGTGACATTTTTCTTTATTAATCATTAAAAATTATTTCAGGTATAAACATTAAAGAGCTTGACAAACAGGTGTCTACAATGTTTTATATATATTACATTTTACCTAAAATGGTACCAAAATTGTATCATTTCGCACCAATAACTGTTTTCTCACTGATGCAACTAAGCTATTTATTTCTCTGAAAGATGAGTTCAGACTGTGACTTCTGACTTACAAAATATTAATTATAAAATAATGTGTTATAAAATATTGGGGAAAACGTCTGGTGTTTTAACTATAATTAGTAAAATATCAACTTGAATCCCAAAATATTCTAGGGGTACACTTTATTAAAGGACTTATCATCAGCTACAGGGTGTAAAACAGGTAACAAATGGCTTCCATAACACTCAACTCAAGCAAAATCAAGCATGACCCATGACCCCTGCTTTTCCCCAATGCTACAAAAATTGCATTCTAATTCCTATAAATTATCATTTCTGTAGTTTTCTACGCAGTCTGCTTTTAAATGCTGGAATTGTGGATTTACATAGTTTATTTTTTTGGTGCTACTTATTAATAGCATTAGGTAAAGTAAAGGTAAAGGTTTCCCCTGCACAGTCGTGTCCGACTCTAGCGGTGCTCATCTCCATTTCTTAGCTGAAGAGCCAGCGCTGTCCGAAAACGCTTCCACGGTCATGTGGCCAGCATGACACGCGCAGAACACTGTTACCTTCCCACCAAAGTGGTACCTATTAATCTACTTGCATTTGCATGCTTTTGAATTGCTAGGTTGGCAAGAGCTAGGGCGAGTGCGGGAGCTCACTCCATCACGCGGGGCTAGGGTCTCGAACCGTCGAACTTGTGACCTTCCGATCGACAAAGCCTGGCGTCTTAACCACTGAGCCATCACGCTCCCATTAATAGCATTACTTTTTTTTAAAAAGGGTTTAGAACTGTCAAATGTTTTAAGAAACTGATCTATTAGATTGAGTAGTAATAACTGCAACACAATGATGAGATTATGAAGAAAACATTGAACATTTTGTTATTTGCATCTGAATGCATGAACTTACAAGAATCCTCCCCTTTCAACTAGTGTGCAGTACAATCTGGACATCACAATTGTAGAAAAATATTCTTTAACTACGGTGGTAGTAATATAACCTAAATTTATGTAATACCTTCTTGCAAAAAAACCACAAAAAACCTTTGAATAACCGTATGAAAAATGTTGTGTGTAGTCTTTGCGTGCAGTAGAAATCTGGCTGAGGAGCAAGTTAGGCCAGAATTGCTGGCAACAACCACAGTTGTAAACAAACTTGGCAGGCATTTCTATTGCCAAGGACAGGCAAGAGAGAAATAATAAAACAGCTGTTATCTTACTATGCTTACAGAGGGAGTGGGAGGTGTGGATGAGTAAAAGTATACAAAACACATTCTATTTATAAGATACCGTTTCCTTGGAGAGATGTTTCTCCTTGCTTGGCTGTTACATTTATGTCACATGTGATACAAATGAAGACTTTTTTTTAAAAGAATTTTATTAAAGTTTAAATAAATTTTAATAAAATTTATTATACTTATACTTATTATACTTAAACTTTAAATTTTAAAGTTTTAATAAATTTTATTAGTTTAAAACAAAGATAAAAACTACACAACAAAACAAAGAAAACTACCAAAAAAAACCACTAAAAAGTATAAAACACAAGGAAAAAGAGTTTTGAAGATTACATACAAAGGTGACTTCCGACTTTCAACAGCAAGAATATACAGCAATTTCTCTAATCAGTCTCTTACTCTATATCAAACCAAGATCACATCATTTCTATAAATCTTTCCTTTAGCACATGTACAAATCACTAATGCAATTGCTCCTTCCCTTTATATAAAAAATGTGTGTGTGTCTGTGTCTGTGTATATATATATATGTGTGTGTGTGTGTGTATATATATATATATATATATGTGTGTGTGTGTGTGTGTGTGTATGTATTTGTGTGTGTATATATGTATTTGTGTGTGTATATATATGTATATGTGTGCATATATATATATGTGTGTGTATGTATGTGTGTGTGTGTATATATATATATATATACACACACACACACGCAGTTATTGGTGCCCCTAGATCGGCTCATGTGACACCTCTGCTGCGCCAGCTGCACTGGGTGCCAGTATGCTTCCGGGTGCAATTCAAGGTGTTGGTTATGACCTTTAAAGCCCTACATGGCATGGGACCAGGCTACCTGAGGGACCGTCTCATCCCCATAACTTCAAACAGTCCCACTCGATTATGCAGAGAGGGCATGCTTCGGACCCCGTCGTTAAGGGAGTTTCACTTGGCGGGGTCCAGAAGATGGGCCTTCTCGGCAGTGGCACCTGCCCTGTGGAACACTCTGCCCCCAGAGATGAGGCAGGCCTCGTCGCTCCTGTCCTTCCGGAAGAATCTAAACACCTGGTTTTGCTGCCTCGCTTGGGATGGGAATGGGAATAGTGCCTCCTGGGGATGGCTGGTGCCATAGAGCCCTTTTAAAATACCATCATATCGCCTATTGGATTTTATAATTAACTTATTAGTAATTGTAATGTTTGTATGCTTTTATATTAGTTATATTTGTAAATTTTAACTGTCATGTTTGTAAACCGCCCAGAGTCCCCTTTGGGGGAGATGGTGCGGTGATAGAAGTTGAATATATGTATATGCATATGTATATGTAAATTTCTAAATCAACTTCCTTCCCCCATAAGACAACAACCATTTAGTTATTTCCTTCCTATCCCTATTCTCTATATTTCTGTCCACTATAATGAAAATCAAATTATAAATACATATAAATTGTCTGTTTTTATGATTAATAATACTACAATAATCTTAACTCTATTAAACCTAAAAATCAAACAATTATTATTATATCTTGTAAATATCTAATAAATCTTGCAAATTAAACAGATCTTAAAACAATTCCAATATATCTTAATCCAAGTCATTAAAAGAAAACAAAATCGTCATAAGCTCATTATCAGTTATACATTCTTAAGTTTTATCCTACTTCAAAATAAACTGTTACGTATCTCCCAATTACACCCAAGGCATTTTTCTCATAAAAATCAAACAGCTCAACTGCCCCCCTTGAAAACTCGAACCTCTTGGCAAAATACCTCCCACATAACATATTTTCTTCTTTCCCATAACAATCCTTCAGAAAGACATAACAATTTTCCAGAAAAACAACTCTCTTTATAATCTGCAGTTCAGACTGTCGTTGTAACCCCTTCAATTCCAAGATGTAGTCTTTGCCTGGCATAGCTTCAATATCACTGACCACAAAAGCATCTCCCTCTTTGCCAAAATCTTCATCTTCTTCTATACCATCTTCAGCCAGATGACACAGTTTAGAAATGATCTCTTCCCCAATATCCCCAATATCCCCAATATATTCTGCAGAATAACTTGACTGTACTCTGAAAGGGTCTTTTTAAAGGACTGCTTAAGCTCACAACAAAACTCCAAAAACAAATCTTTAAAATCTTCCATTTTTCAGGCAGTAGATTATGACGCCCCCTAGCTACTTAACTCAAAGTAGATAGGAGATACAACTGAAGACTTGATGCTGCTGAGATACCATGAAGGAGCACACCAGGCACAACTCCTTAGCAATTAGACTTTATTTCACAAGTATTCCAATATCAGCATGGCCAAGAGAGTATCCGAATAGGTCTGGTTTGCTATTTATGCTAATTGCAAAGAATTTCATGACTGTTAGGTTCAGAGTTACAAAGCCGCAGCAAGAAATAAGGTGAGGTTTTTGGTTGATAACGACCAGAGGCATCCACAGGGCAGCAACTGAAAAAAAGATGTGCCGTGACACACATACCGCAATTTAGGGAATTGCGTCAGATGTCAGCATGCAAATATGTAAGGGTGCAATTTAAATCAGGACACAGAGTGTCCCTGCCATCTTTTTCAGTTTGTTGCAGATGCTGCTCAGAAAGCATACTTCCATTTGGCACTCAAAGCAGCTTATATACTCCTCTCTGAAGCACTGTATCAAATCCCACTTCAACGCTGTGTCCAGGTTAGAACATTTGGTTCTGGCTGCTTTACTCAAATAAGGAGAAATTGCTCAATGAGTGCGAAGGATGACATTGCAAGTGCTGAAGAGGTTTTTCCCCCCCATCGTTTAACACTGCTTCCCTTTTAACATGGCCGATACTGGACACAGATAATTAAAACAACTGTGAAGACGTTATTGGTTAAAAGGCATCAGCCTCAATCCTAAACCCCGGACGTTCTGATGCTTGGGACAGATAGATATAATTCAGATTTATATAAGCCCAAGGTCCTATTCAACTAAATAGACAGATGCACATATAAACATTTGGGAGATATTCTCATCCATAAACTACAGTTCTATTCATGTTCTCCTAAAAAGGAATCAACTGAAGTTAAATTATTCATTAGGTGCTTGAGTCCAATATCTTTTATAAAACAGAGCACCTAAGCCAAAACTTCCCATTTTTTCTACTCTGCCTTGACAAGCTGGCTGTCCGGAAGCCCTGGAGTACATGCCAGGACTCTAGCTTTGCCTGTCCATGCAATGTCTGATCCCTCTCAGGTACAATCCGGACTTTTCTCCCCATTCTGCCTGAGACACCAGCAGGACAAATAGGAATTTTTGGCTTAGCTCTAATGTGTGCAACCATTTACCAACTGGTACTTATAAACCAGACCAAACTGCCTAGGTAACACTCCTGCACGAGCAGCTAACAAGACATAAATAGAAAAAGAAATTACAGTTGTAAAAATTAAAAACCAATTATTTTTTCAGAAGCACTCGGAGTCCATGCAAGCAGCCTTGTCCACAAGGAACTAATAGCACCATCTAGTCAATGACATAGTAGTTGTCATTCTGAAAAGATCTGAAGCCCTAACAATTTTTCTGAGACTCTAGTTTTAGTTTAACTTGCATGTATTGTGTTCCCCTTTCTAGTTCAACCCACCCTTTGAATTTCAAGGAAATACATAAAATGAATACAACAAAAATAAGCTGTTCTTAACCTGAAATGTTGGCTGAAATTGCTGGCTTTATCAAATATATTTTATATAATTAGATCACACGAAGTGGCCATTTGTGCCTTTTAGTGCAGAATATTTTTAAATGCTTAATCACAATGTACTGCTTTAAGTTAATTTTTAGTTAAAATTCATTTTAAATATAGACTCTTTTTTCCCAGAAGTAAAAACAAGAATGGCAACTGTTAATCTCTGTAGCGGTTTCCACTATTTGTTAAAAGATAATTCAGACATAGCTTCTATTTGTCCCACTAGCAGCATTCCAGTACTTCAATTTTCCTTAACCTTGTGGCACAACATTAATCCTCAGCCAGCCTTTCTAAAAAAATATATTTTCTCTGAATGCAACATTCTCTCACATGCTGATTTCTTAACAACACTGTCATCCAGCATAGCAATCCTTTATTTATATTCTGAAGTTCTGCTTACCAGCTGAACTTTGCTCTTCATGTTGGAATAAAGATTTGTACATGTCCTTTTTCATGCAGTGCCTGTCCTAGCCTCTGGACCATTATTTTTTTTTCTGCTAGCTGTTATAAAATATTGAATTCTAAACAACAGATTTATAACCTACTAGGGAGCTGTTTTGCAAACCTTTCCCTGCCTACCTCAACACTTGCCCTTCTTTTGCTACAGAACTGGCACTAAAGACTGGCACTTACTTTGCTACAGAACTGGCACTGAAAGCCAATGTTTTACTGAGCTTAGAAACGCTTGCACAAGCATCTAGCATCCCTCGAGCACTAAGCAATCTGTTCACCAATTGCCACACTTATGCCTACCTGATTGGGTCAGACAGGAAACAGAGGCCCCAGGCAAGCTTCACTTTCTGCCAGAGAGAGAGTGCAGCAATGGCTCTCTTGAACGTGACCGGGATTGGTCTGTCCCCAAGATGAAATTTGCAGAAAGGCACTTTACTCGCCTACAACAGAGTAGTCAGATTAGCCGCTGCATTAGTTTCCATACAGCAAGGAGGTACAATAATACTGACATGAATATCTTTGTTCATTTTTATCTTCTGTTATCAGTGAAGACAAGCTGCTCATTGGAAGATCCCAACACGGTTCAATAATAATAATAATAATAAAAAGTTTGTATTTTTGGTTCTACAGAACACTCAAGCCAACCACAACCCAGGTTCAAGAGAAAGCTTTTCGTACATGCGGCATCCTGACAGCCAAATAACAGCCAGATTTTATAGGGTATAAAACGAATATAAGCTTTTTGGGGATTAAGCCCCTAGGCAATGTGAAAAGACTGAATGTGTCTTGCAGTGAGCTGGGGGATTTTGCAATTAAAAACTCCTTTGTGCAGTTAAATCATTTCTGACTTTCAAAATTGCAGATAAGTTTTAGATTTGAGACAGCAGAAGGCAACTAAAGAAAAAGAACGTATCTTTTGTTTTTATACTACACAATCTGAAGAAGCTTCTAGACTGGGAACTTAAATATTTGGGATCAATGACATTGGGTAGATTGATCACTTCATCTCACTGCAATATTCAGTTGCCAAGATGAGACGAGATCAGGACATGGGTAGCTCAGGGAATCTAGAACACGCTTTGGATTCTGGATGCCAATATTATCCCTGAGAATTTTATAAGGCAACATCACTGTCCAGATAAAACAAACTGAATGTTGCCTACATTTGTCTCTTTCTCATTTTAGTTATCATCCATTAGACAGTTACCACTGGAATAGGTTCAAGGGTGCAATCTTCACCAACATTTTAGATAAATTCCCCCCTAAGCGTTCATGTTCCAGAAAGGCTTAATTGCCAAGTATACAGAAGTAATGTTAGCATGAACTGAAGTATGTCTTCGGAGCAAACAAGGTGACAGCTTTGGGCTCAACTGTGATGAAATCTAACCACCTAAATGTAATCATTTAGTGCAGCATTTCTCAATCTCAGCCATTTAAGATGTATGGACTTCAACTCCCAGAATTCCCCAGCCAGCATAGATTCAAGTGAGGGTGGCATAGTTGGGTTGGGGGTGTCACGGAGGGAAAGCAGAAGGAGGAAGAAGGGGGGTGACCGGAAAAATAGCCTATAAATATACATTTGCAAACTTCTTAAACGAGAAGATCCAGCGTCCTCTCAGTAGGAGCTGTCGGAGCCCCCAAGTCAGTTAGGGATAGGTTCCTGATCAGAAGGGATTTAACTATCGATTAAGGCGCGTATGTGAGCCCTCCAAAGATCGGGGTAAATCGCGCTACTTTGCAACCTCTGTGCAGACCCAACACAATGAATTCCAATGTTGAAAACTTGCCTCCACATGTGATCCGGTTGGTCTACAAGGAAGTCTCCACTCTAACATCAGATCCACCCGAGGGCATCAAGTTAAATTATGTATTCTATTTTATAAATTTTTATATGTTTTAATTGCTGGCTTGGTGTAAACCACCCAGAGTCCCCTCCGGAATGGGGGGAGATGGGCGGTGATATAAGTTAGAAATATAAATAAATATAAATAAATAAATACATCTTAAAAGTTGCTAAGATTGAGAAACACTGATCTAGCACCACAGTTACATGATAATATATGCCAGAATCTTTTGAAATCTCTGTCAAATTCCTTGGCTATGTACAAAACCATCATCCTTACAAAGCACTGACCTTAGCCACTGAGTCTGAAAGCTATAGAAGAGAAGCATAGACTTTGATGGATACTTTTTTAAAAAAACAGCTGCTGTTGTTTTTTCAGAAATTCTTTCCATTTTTAAAAACCAGAAATTGGCCCAGGAGAATCTGATGAAATCAATTGGCATCTCCACTTTTTTTTTTTTTAGCTACCAGTCTTTTGCAATTCGCAATATTGCCCCAGGGAGAAAAGTATTGTTATTTTTACTTTAAACTCACCTCTTTGAAAGCTTCCCTGAATTCCCCTCCAGGAGCCATTCCTAGTTGTTCTGTGATATGTGCAGAGACTTTCAGCAACAGCATTTGCATCAATCCAGACATGAGCCCGTTCTAACATGGGGGAAGAAGAGACACTATTAAAAAGAACGAGTTGATCTTGAATTGAATAATAGAAAAGACATAGTTCCATTCATAGTCATGTAGAACATCCATTATACTAGGAAAGGGGAAAAAATAGCTATTCTACCATTTGGAGCTGGCTTACTGCTAAATAGTTTCCTAAAGGTAAATGTAAAGGTTTTTTCCCCTGCACAGTCGTGTCCGACTCTAGGGGGCGGTGCTCATCTCTGTTTCTTAGCTGAAGAGCCAGCACTGTCCAAAGATGCTTCCGCAGTCATGTGGCTGGCATGACGTGCGCGGAACGCTGTTACCATCCTACCGAAGTGGTACCTATTTATCTACTTGCATTTGCATGCTTTCGAATTGCTAGGTTGGCAAGAACTGGGGCAAGTGCGGGAGCTCACTCCGTCACGCAGTGCTCAGGTCTCGAACCACCGATCTTCCGATTGACAAGCCTGGCATCTTAACCACTGAGCCATCGCGCCCCTAATAGTTTCCTACTCACATATAAAGTGTGTGACACACACACACACACACACACACACACAAAACCATTGTGGTGATTAAGATGGTGAACTAGAAGCACAGGGGCAAGTTCTAATCCTCCCTTAGGAATAGAAGCTGGTTGGGTGACTTGAGTCAGTCACTCTCTTTCAGTGCTTGACTGGGAAGTAAAAAAACCATCTATCTACCAAACAGCACTGGACCAAAATGGTAGATTACAATCCATAACATTCAATGAAGAGGCCCTCATCCTTCAGTGGATTGATTCAGGCGGATGATAATACATATACATATACAATTTTTAAAAATCCATTCAATCGTGTCCGATTCTCGGAGACTGCCTGAAAAGTCCCTGCAATTTTCTTGGCAAGGTTTTTTGGAAGTGGGTTGCCATTGCCACCTTCCTAGGGCTGAGTGTGTGTGACTAGCCCAAGGTCACCCAGTTGGCTTTGTGCCTTAGGCGGGACTAGAACTCACAGTCTCCCGGTTTCTAGCCCAGTGCTTTAACCACTAGACCAAACTGGCTCTCACATATTCATATTCACATACATGTAATCCAATAGTTACTAAAAGCCTTTTAGTAATCTGTTAATTAGTTTCCTTGAGGACCAAAAGGGAAGAAAATAGTTCTAAAATTATCTTCCTCATTCTGGCATAATGATGTTTATTGTTTCAACCTCCCTGTCAGAGACGAGCAAGAATAATTCCTAAAGTAATCAGCAATTAAAAGATCAAACACAACACACAGCTCATTTTCTTGCTACTTCAGACAAAAAGAAGTTTATTCGTTTTTTAAAAAAATTCTGATTTTCTACTTAAAAAGCATTCCAACAGCTGTGTAGCATTTTGCTCCTTTGCTAGTGACGTTATGGTTTTAGTTGATTTCCTTTGCCATCAGACCATACTCGTAAAGACAGAATGTTCAAATGTCTGTCATTGATGCATGTTAGCATACATATACAAAAGACTGAACAAAGTTCAGTGTTGCCAATTTAAAAATAACTAAAATATTCAGAGAACAGCATCAGCAGACCATACTAACCCTCCAAACAGCTGTCCCTAAAGTAATTTCATTGTTATATATATATGATCAGGGTTTTTGGTAACCAAACAGCTTTTTATTCAGAGGAATCTCCCTCCCAAAAAAAGAAAAGAAAAAAAAAAGAAAATTTCCTGTTTCAAAATGTAGACTAGGAAAACATCCTGCTTTAGGCATAACATTTTGTAGGCATTTGTTGTAAAACTTCTAAATGTTGCAATGTTTTACAATATGCAACAGGAAACAGAAACTACTTTTTTAGGGTTGACTCATAAGTTACTGATCACCCATTCTCTCTCCATATTTAATCAGGAACAAGTAGAAATGTTTAGAATATGGAAGTCTTAAATATTACATAAGTCAAGAATATTACATAAAATTTATTATATCAAAGTTGCGAGACATGTCGTGGTTCTGTATCTGCATGTTGTTGGAAGTTGCACCAAATAGTCACGATTCAGAGTGTCAATTTACTAGATTGTCCTGCCAAAAGGTTTTGTTGACATGATTGAAATTATCATTTTTAAAATTTATGTGAGCTGCATTTAGGCCAGTGTTTCTCAACCTTGGCAACTTTAAGACATGTGGACTTCAACTCCCAGAATTCCCCAGCCAGCCATGAAGTCCACATGTCTTAAAGTTGCCAAGGTTGAGAAACACTGATTTAAGCTATATACTTTAGGGCTATGTAAACTTTTTGAGTCAAAGGGAAGAGGTGCTTCAGAGGGTTTGACGGTGCAAGCATAGCTTCTGTGTGCAACTCCTTAAAACAGCAGCATTTTTCTCCCAAGATCAAATGGCTGCTGTGCAATTCTGGGAAAAGGAGCCTTGTTCACACTCCTGCATGCTCTGGAGAGTATTTCCTTTTCCACCACTAGAAACAGGTCTTTCTTCTTCTCTCTGCTGCTTGTTTCATGTCCAACCTACGCATAATGGTTCATTTCAACCTTAAACAATAAAAACGGGCACGATGTCCAAAGCATGGCTGAGCAGATGAAACGGGACCAAATCCCGTTAGCTGTTTGCACAACATTGCAATTCACCTCCATACCCCCTCTGAAAAACAGTGAAAAGAGAAAAAGAAGCGAAGTGATTGCTAGACAACTGCTCTTTCGCTGACCCTAGACTTAAGGTTAGAAACACCTAGATAAAGGAAATAGTTCTGACCAGGGGTGTTAAAAAGGTCCTGGAAGCAATGGGAACTCAAACAATCCTTCCAGAAGAAGTTGGATGTTTATGCTTGTATTCACAGCTGTTGTCTAATGCTGCATATACTTACTTTAAAAGACACCTATCAAAAAAGCTGAAAAAGGAATTCTACAGTTGGTATCACACTGTAAACTCAACACCAGCCTCAGCAGATTGTAAAAGCTAGAGCAGTGCTTTCCAAACTGCCGCCGTTGGCAACACACCAATGGCGGCAGTGGTGGCGGCGCGGGGGCACGCACGGCGGCAGCAGCGGTGGCCTCGTGTTTTCCGCTAAAATGCGGAAGCGCTGATGGCGCGCCGCTGCCGTTGTTGCTGCCGCCATGCACACCCCTGCCGCCGCTTCCGGGTTGTGTTGCAACACACTAAAGTGTCGCAACACACAGTTTGGAAAGCTCTGAGCTAGAGAAATGATGATTTGAATCTGTTAGTAATGAATTATCTCAAACACCCAACCTAAGTGGGTTTTACCACAGAGGAACACATACCTGCTTTATAGCTTGCTGAAGCTTCTCCAGATTGATTTCTTTGGCTTCCTTTAGCAAAGTCCTTTCATCCATTTTTAACATAGAAACTCTATATTGGCACAGCTCGACCACGACCACATCGGGCTGTACCTCTTGTATTGTCTGCAAGAGATGGATTCAGTCTCAAACCTACAGACAAAATTAAAAAGAACCAACCTGCAACCTTCTATACCTAGAGTGCCAAATAACCTCAGCAGAGACATCTTTAAGAATGCAATAAAAATATAAATGTTTGTATTTTGTTCTGAAAAGCTTACAATTTTAAAATATCTGAGTGTAATTAAATTATTAAAGTGATTTAAATAATTTAAACAATCCTTTTCTTTTTAATTTTCTCCCTAGCTTTTCTAGTGTTTTTATAGAAGACTTCAAAAGAGGGAGAAAACAACCCTTCTCTTTATGTAAAGGAAGGAATTCTATTTTTTTTCCATATCAGGACTTTTGTCCTCAGAAGGTTTCCACACACTCTATTACTCCTTCTAATCTTCAAAGTTGTATTAAATCCGCAAAGATGTCCTCACAAGTGTATAAGCACAGATTACACATTTACGCTACATAAAATGGTTCAATGGAAACGTAAAACAAAGCTACATTCTCTTCAGCCATGAAGAAATGTTCCTTTTGCATTTTACAAAAATATTCGAGACTTCACAGATCATCCATAAGAAAACCCACCCCAAATATCCATAACTACCTTTACTACATCTTTTTTGCTGCTATCGCTGAAGTGGGCAGTGCCAACGACATAAACTTTGGAGCCCTCCTCAGTTGCAAATTCCGTCACGGTGCTTGGAAGGTTAGGTTTCTTCTGTCTCTTCTTCATCTTCATCTCCAGAAGTATTTTTAATGCATCTGCATCAGCTTTGTGTTTGAAAACAGTAACATTCATTCCAAATATTCAACAGCTATCTTTCACAATCCTTTCATCTATGCCAGTGTTTCTCAATCTTGGCATCCTGAAGATGTGTGGACTTCAACTCCCAGAATTCCCCAGCCAGCATGCTGTCTGGGGAATTCTGGGAATTGAAGTCCACACATCTTCAGGATGCCAAGATTGAGAAACATTGATCTATGCAATGGATGTAACTGGACTAGAACTTTACTAGACTAAGCTCTACTTGGGGTTGTGAACTTTGGGGACAAAAAAAAAGGAAGGCTTCAGAATGTATACCTAAAACCTTTCCATACCGTTCACTCTTTTTGCACCCCATTTTGGATTTGTTTGCAGAAGCCTTATCATCCTCTCCTGTAGCTTCAGTGCCGTCCAAAAAAGCTGGGATTTTGTGTTAAGGGGATTCCAGCTGATTGTTTGAAGGCATAGGCAGTTCACAAATGTAATACGGTTCTAAACAATCCGATTTTGTTGCATGTCAACAATAAAAAGTCGTATCAAAGACAAGGCACTGCATCTTCATCACGTTTGTCATTCTCTATCCCAAATCACTAAATTGGGGGGAGGTGTTGTTTGCACAGGCAATTTTTCATGAAACGCTTACAGTTTTAAGTACCATCAAACAAGTTAAGCAGCCTGCCCACAGGAATTAAGTTGCTTTACTGTCCTAGCCTTTAATTCAAGAAGCAGAATACCAGAGTTATACAAGATCTCTGTTCAAGAGGACATTATAACTATGAAGTCTTATTTACACCAGCTTTCCTCTACAATGCAAAAACTTTGCAAATGATGGCTAATCCAAGTCATCCTATGAGCTACATGGCTCTTAAATGCCCAGAATCAGTAATGCTCCATCAGTAACACAATTCTGGAATTGCCCCTTATAGTGGCTACCCATAGCCAGTTTGAGAATTCATAACTGATGAAGCTGTCATTGTTTTATCTGGGTTTTTTTAGATAAAAATATTCTATTCCATCAAAATAGGTCCGAAAGCCAGATTACTGAAGGCAACAGCTCAAAAGACAGAGAAAAACTAATGGAAGCTACTGCCCATCAAATCCTGTCTTCCTACCAGCTTTCTCCTAACACAACATTATTCTAAATGCTTCTACCTTTCAATTGTTTTAGGTAAATAATATATAACAAAGGTCCCAGCCAAGCCTGCAATGAGGAGGTTCTTTTTAGCTGAAGGTGGTTATAAAAATATATCAACAGTATGTTCTGCACACAGAAGCTTTCAGAACCCATCTATCACAGTTCTAGTAAAGGTAAAGGATCCCCCCGCACATTTGTACAGTCATGTCCGACTCTAGGGGCCGGTGCTCATCTCCGTTTGTTAGCTGAAGAGCCAGCGTTGTCCGAAGACGTTTCCACGGTCATGTGGCCGCATGACGCGTGCGGAATGCTGTTACCTACCCACCGAAGTGGTACCTATTAATCTACTTGCATTTGCATGCTTTCGAATTGCTAGGTTGGCAAGAGCTGGAGCTAGTGCGGGAGCTCACTCCACATGCAGGGCTAGGGTTCGAACCTCCGAACTTGCAACCTTCCGATCGACAAGCCTGGAGTCTTACCCACTGAGCCACCACGCCCCTATATCACAGTTCTACATAGAACAAAATGATGTGGTTCATTCTACCTTCTCTAACCTGCCTCCTATTCTGATACATGTGTAGATTACTCCAAACTGGTCATCTTTCTAACATTTCAAGCTCTGTTGCTTTATGCTACGGCAGACTTAACTTTCTTTGAGAAGCCCTAACTCTAACAAAAACTGCTAATGGCTTTGAAGGAAGACCTATTTATGAAGCAAACTGGCTTTCCAATAGGATAAAACATACAAATATTTGGTGCAATGTCTGGAGCATCTTCTGGCCCGTCGCCTCCTGCGTTAGGCAAGGGTGCTGGTTCTGCAGCAGTCTATATGGAATAAAAATAAAGAATGCAGCAGGAGAAAGTTTTTTAATTATTATTTTTACATTCTTGTTCACCCCATTCAAATTCATTCACTATTAGTATTGGTTGTAGGTTAACAAACAAGTTAACTTATAACCACAACTATTTTACTATTTGGAAACAGGCTGTAACTGAAGAGCACAGACAATACTAAATGTATACTGTGCCTCCTGAATGGAACAATAACATTTTAATTAACATCTTAGCCTTAAATTCACTGAGAATATGGCAATGGAGGCAGCTGTTTTTTTTTCCTTTTAGAGGTGAATGGCCTTAAATGGATGGTTGTCATCCTTCCATGTAAATACAGTATTTGTGCTATTTGCCCCCTAAAGTTTTGCTGGATGCTGTGAAGCCACAGGCGAGGCTCTAATCCTATCTCCTTAAGGCAAGTCAATGATAAATAAAGTAGCTGTATGAAGTGTGTTCTATTAAAAAATGGTAAGATTTATACCCATCTTTTTATTCAAATGAATGCTCAAGGTTTAATAACAAACACAGAGCGGTAGTATATAATGCTACAGCTCTCAAGGTGGAAGGAAGATCCATTGGGGATTTCGCTGTCACAATGTGTGGTTTCATAATTTATAGTTCCCCACAGGGCAGCTATACACAAGAGTGTAGCCTCTGATACCGGATTTGCAAGGCCTAGTAGATGGATAACCTTATCTTTAGATCAGTCAATCAGTCAAACTTAGCCTTCCCCAACTTAGTGCCTTTGACCCTGCCCGCTGGGACTTATGAAAGTTTTAGTTCAACACATCTGGCACTTATCAGGTTAGGGAATGCTGCTAGGGTGTTTCCATTTTCTGCTTGCATACTGTACACAGCAACACTCTGCTAAATATACCAGGGGAAGTACCTCTTGCTGTTGCTCCTCTTCCATTGCTGGAATGTACTTACGTTTCACCAATCAAATAAGATCTGTGAAAGAGAAGGGAAGAGATAAGAGAAGTTCTCAGGACACTGTACTGACAAAGTTTAAAGTATCTAATTAAAAAATATCAGCTCAAGCCACTGATCAGGGCTCTGTGTCTGTGTGTGTTCCAAGAAGCTTCACTCCTAAATGTCTGCTTAAGCCAAGAGTATATAAATCCTTCTGCAAAAAGGATTCAAGAACCATGACAGACTGTCAGTGACCCAGGCTTGATTTCTAATTTGTGTGTGTGTGTGCCTTTGAGTCAGTGTTGATTCCTGGTGCCTGGACAAGTCCCTGCAGTTTTCTTGGCAAGATTTCAGAAGTGCCTCCTTCCTAGGGCTGAGAGTGAGTGACTGGCCCAAGGTCACCCAGCTGGCTTTGTGCCTAAGGCGGGACTAGAACTCTCGGTCTCCTGGTTTCTAGCCTGGTGCCTTAACCACTACACCAAACTGGCTCTCAGTCATAATAATGTTTATTAGTTTATCCAAAATGTGAAAGAAAACAAAAGGGAAAAAAGCAGTCTGAAGTTTATTTATTATTTATTTATATTTATCTCACCGCCCATCTCCCCCAAAAGGAGGATTCTGGGCGGTTTGCAGTAAAATCGCAATTAAAACCATAAAAGATAAAATTACAATCAACACTATAAATAGCAATAAATACAGTGGGGCAAAAAAGTATTTAGTCAGCCACCAATTGTGCAAGTTCTCCCACTTAAAAAGATGAGAGAGGCCTGTAATTGACATCATAGGTAGACCTCAACTATGAGAGACAAAATGAGAAAACAAATCCAGACAATCACATTGTCTGATTCGGAAAGAATTTATTTGCAAATTATGGTGGAAAATAAGTATTTAGTCACCTACAAACAAGCAAGATGTCTGGCTCTCACAGACCTGTAACTTCTTCTTTAAGAGGCTCCTCTGTCCTCCACTCATTACCTGTAGTAATGGCACCTGTTTGAACTTGTTATCAGTATAAAAGACACCTGTCCACAACCTCAAACAGTCACACTCCAAACTCCACTATGGTGAAGACCAAAGAGCTGTCGAAGGACACCAGAAACAAAATTGTAGACCTGCACCAGGCTGGGAAGACTGAATCTGCAATAGGCAAGCAGCTTGGTGTGAAGAAATCAACTGTGGGAGCAATAATTAGAAAATGGAAGACATACAAGACCACTGATAATCTCCCTCGATCTGGGGCTCCACGCAAGATCTCACCCCGTGGGGTCAAAATGATCACAAGAACGGTGACCAAAAATCCCAGAACCACACGGGGGGACCTAGTGAATGACCTGCAGAGAGCTGGGACCAACGTAACAAAGGCTACCATCATTAACACACTACGCCGCCAGGAACTCAGATCCTGCAGTGCCAGACGTGTCCCCCTGCTTAAGCCAGTACATGTCCGGGCCCGTCTGAAGTTTGCTAGAGAGCATTTGGATGATCCAGAAGAGGATTGGGAGAATGTCATATGGTCAGATGAAACCAAAGTAGAACTGTTTGGTAGAAACACAACTCGTGTTTGGAGGAGAGAGAATGCTGAGTTGCATCCAAAGAACACCATACCTACTGTGAAGCATGGGGGTGGCAACATCATGCTTTGGGGCTGTTTCTCTGCAAAGGGACCAGGACGACTGTTCCGTGTACAGGAAAGAATGAATGGGGCCATGTATCGTGAGATTTTGAGTGCAAACCTCCTTCCATCAGCAAGGGCATTGAAGATGAAACGTGGCTGGGTCTTTCAGCATGACAATGATCCCAAACACACCGCCCGGGCAACGAAGGAGTGGCTTTGTAAGAAGCATTTCAAGGTCCTGGAGTGGCCTAGCCAGTCTCCAGATCTCAACCCCATAGAAAACCTTTGGAGGGAGTTGAAAGTCCGTGTTGCCCAGCGACAGCCCCAAAACATCACTGCTCTAGAGGAGATCTGCATGGAGGAATGGGCCAACATACCAGCAACAGTGTGTGCCAACCTTGTGAAGACTTACAGAAAACGTTTGACCTCTGTCATTGCCAACAAAGGATATATAACGAAGTAATGAGATGAACTTTTGATATTGACCAAATACTTATTTTCCACCATAATTTGCAAATAAATTCTTTCCGAATCAGACAATGTGATTGTCTGGATTTGTTTTCTCATTTTGTCTCTCATAGTTGAGGTTTACCTATGATGTCAATTACAGGCCTCTCTCATCTTTTTAAGTGGGAGAACTTGCACAATTGGTGGCTGACTAAATACTTTTTTGCCCCACTGTAAATATAAAATCCAATGATGGTGATATCCTACTCAGTAGGGAGGGCTCTATGGCACAAGCCACCCCCAGGAGGAACTGTTACCCCCCCCCCCATCCCAAGCAAGGCGGCAGAGGAAGACATATTAAGCTTAGTCAAATATACATAAAGCAGTTTTCAATTATTCCCCTTGCCAGTGTAGAGAGTAAGGTAGATGGTCTTGATGGACATATTCAGAAGCTGTTGCCTAGCCAAAAGGGACTGAAGCATTTTTAAGTCCAGAACAGCCTGATAACTTTTGGAAGTGGCTCAAGCAGACACCTCCCTAATTCACTGAAGTATAAGAAGGGGAGGAGGTACAGCACAATCAGACCTGCAAGATTCTGCTATTATGGCCAATCTCTTATTATCATTATAATTTTAGCCTTCCTGTGTTATTGATTTCATACTCTGGCCTAGCTAGTGAGGCTGACACCTGCCTTCTTCCTAAAATCACACACTCAAGTTAAAAACACAGGATATAAACAACAAGTCTTTTCCCAAATATAAGAGCATTTTCTCACAAAAATCTGCAAAACATAAACCAAAAATGTATCTGCTGAAGTGGCTGTAGTCCACAAAAGCCTATGTCACCTTAAATGTGATAGCCTTCAGATGCTGCAAAATTATTTCTTGTTTCTGCTGCCAACCGACATGGCTATTTCTTTCAAAGATAAAACTTGTAAAGTGTTCAGAGAAATTAACTATGTATTCATTCCAGCAAGTCCTCTAAAGCCAAGTTATTCATCGCAGGAGACCAGATAGCTTGGTGCCATCCTACAAATGTCATGGGGGCAAAAAAGTGTCATTCCTGAACAGAAGAAAGAGAACGGGTATCAGATTTACCTCTAGTATTAATTTCATACAATGTATTTAAACAGTATCATTAACCGCACATCAAGTGTCCAAACCCATTTGTAAGATGGTGTGCCATACAGTAGAAATTAACATTATAAAAGAAATGGACACAGCTTTTTTTCTTACAGATACAAATTGTAATTTTCTCATTTAAATACTGACTTAACATTCATACTTGTACTTTAAATCAGAAATGTTATTGAATGCCCTGTGCTGAAAGGCATAACATTACAAATAATAGTATTATTTTTAGATCTGCTCTGCTCTAAGTATTAGATAAATTTCTAATATCCCAGAATGTACTGGATAAATCTACAGTGGGGCAAAAAAGTATTTAGTCAGCCACCAATTGTGCAAGTTCTCCCACTTAAAAAGATGAGAGAGGCCTGTAATTGACATCATAGGTAGACCTCAACTATGAGAGACAAAATGAGAAAACAAATCCAGACAATCACATTGTCTGATTCGGAAAGAATTGATTTGCAAATTATGGTGGAAAATAAGTATTTGGTCAATATCAAAAGTTCATCTCAATACTTTGTTATATATCCTTTGTTGGCAATGACAGAGGTCAAACGTTTTCTGTAAGTCTTCACAAGGTTGGCACACACTGTTGCTGGTATGTTGGCCCATTCCTCCATGCAGATCTCCTCTAGAGCAGTGATGTTTTGGGGCTGTCGCTGGGCAACACGGACTTTCAACTCCCTCCAAAGGTTTTCTATGGGGTTGAGATCTGGAGACTGGCTAGGCCACTCCAGGACCTTGAAATGCTTCTTACGAAGCCACTCCTTCGTTGCCCGGGCGGTGTGTTTGGGATCATTGTCATGCTGAAAGACCCAGCCACGTTTCATCTTCAATGCCCTTGCTGATGGAAGGAGGTTTGCACTCAAAATCTCACGATACATGGCCCCATTCATTCTTTCCTGTACACGGAACAGTCGTCCTGGTCCCTTTGCAGAGAAACAGCCCCAAAGCATGATGTTGCCACCCCCATGCTTCACAGTAGGTATGGTGTTCTTTGGATGCAACTCAGCATTCTCTCTCCTCCAAACACGACGAGTTGTGTTTCTACCAAACAGTTCTACTTTGGTTTCATCTGACCATATGACATTCTCCCAATCCTCTTCTGGATCATCCAAATGCTCTCTAGCAAACTTCAGACGGGCCCGGACATGTACTGGCTTAAGCAGGGGGACACGTCTGGCACTGCAGGATCTGAGTCCCTGGCGGCGTAGTGTGTTACTGATGGTAGCCTTTGTTACGTTGGTCCCAGCTCTCTGCAGGTCATTCACTAGGTCCCCCCGTGTGGTTCTGGGATTTTTGCTCACCGTTCTTGTGATCATTTTGACCCCACGGGGTGAGATCTTGCGTGGAGCCCCAGATCGAGGGAGATTATCAGTGGTCTTGTATGTCTTCCATTTTCTAATTATTGCTCCCACAGTTGATTTCTTCACACCAAGCTGCTTGCCTATTGCAGATTCAGTCTTCCCAGCCTGGTGCAGGTCTACAATTTTGTTTCTGGTGTCCTTTGACAGCTCTTTGGTCTTCACCATAGTGGAGTTTGGAGTGTGACTGTTTGAGGTTGTGGACAGGTGTCTTTTATACTGATAACAAGTTCAAACAGGTGCCATTACTACACGTAATGAGTGGAGGACAGAGGAGCCTCTTAAAGAAGAAGTTACAGGTCTGTGAGAGCCAGAAATCTTGCTTGTTTGTAGGTGACCAAATACTTATTTTCCACCATAATTTGCAAATAAATTCCTTCCGAATCAGACAATGTGATTGTCTGGATTTGTTTTCTCATTTTGTCTCTCATAGTTGAGGTCTACCTATGATGTCAATTACAGGCCTCTCTCATCTTTTTAAGTGGGAGAACTTGCACAATTGGTGGCTGACTAAATACTTTTTTGCCCCACTGTATATATATATAGACACCCAATAATCCTGAAATTGCAAACAATAATTTGCATCAATGAGACTTAAGTGTGACATGGAGCCTGCTAGGGAAAAAGCCTAAATCAGAGCTTTCCAAACTTTTCATGTTGGTGACACACTCTTACAGCAAGGCACAAGGCAGGCACTAGGACCTGCGCAGAATCCTGGCAGGGCTCGGAGGCAGCAGCAGTAGGGACACACCCAGCCGACACACTAACGTGTCGCGACACACAGCTTGGAAAGCTCTGGCCTAAATTTTCACTACAAATTTGTCTAATTTAAGCTCTCTGAATTTCAATTTGTTCATGTCTGGATACACACAGAGTTTCCTTCTTTTGGCCTTTATGGAACTACAAAGGGGTATTTAGTCAGTGCTTGTTGGATGAGCCTAGTTATTACCTGTGGCTTGAAAATCTGACAGGCTGAAGTATAATTTTAGCTAAATAATTCACACACACATAGAGGATCAGTCAATATGTGGTCACCCACCGGTGGCCTCCTGAGGCTGGACATCTTTGAAAGTAGAAATCTGCTGTTCTGTTTATTTATAAACAATATACTCTAACTCCCTAAATGTACATAGTCTAAGCCTAAGAAACTTCGTTGTAAAATCAAACTTAACTGTCCTGACTTCGAGTGAAGGAAAACACGCTGAGACTTGGTGTACAGTCTCTAGTGTTTCATTGTTCTACTCTGCTAGACAGAATCCAGCTAAACTAAAATGAACTAGTAATGCTCAGAGAAAGGGCCCAAGAAACTAAGGCGGGGCCTTCTTTAGCCTCTTGGGAGGAAAGCAAAACGATTCAGTACTATGCATGTGTTTATCCCCCTGGAGGGAGCCCCCTCCTTCTTCACCAGTTATCTCCCTGACACCAGCTCATGTCTCAATAGAAAAAGAAATACAATAAAGGATAATCTTTATGAATCATCAAATTATATTATTGAAAAGCAGAAAACTACTGCAAAATTCAGTTAAACTTGATTGATTTCCCATAAATTCACTCTATCATTTACATACATGCCATTCTAATACAATATGCTAGTTTTACTTTAACACCACAATCCCACATGATCTAATCGTCTATCTACAAGTTTGGCTTTAGCACCAATTCTATTTGCATAAAATATCCATGCTACAGTTACCATATGTTTGCTCTTTATGAAATTGGATTCTTTCCAATTGTTAATTATCTCCCAGTATTTGTCAGCAGACGAAAGCTTCTCACTTGATACTGACATTTCAACAATAAGCAGAATAGTTCTTATTCATCTTACTTATTTATAATGTTAGTGTCTAACCGAGTTCTGAATCACCTTCTATTTCCTTTGAATACATGAAACCAGAGAAAATCCATATAATGAAATTCCAGTTTTCCCGTCTCCAGAGAAATATTTGAACCTACTTAAACTTATCTTTAATTTATTCAGACAATCTATACAAATGACTCCTTCTATCATTACTTTTTCAGACTCTGGCCTAGTCCACTACAGCCAATTAGTTTTAACATATTTCATTTGAGTTTGAAAGTTTTCAAACCATGGGTGATGTGGCATTTAATTTTCTCTAAGTCACCACATTGATTCATCTAGAAAAGGATTTTTTTTAAAAAAATTAAATGTTAAAAATGTAATTGCTTCAAGAACCAGTCTGATATAGTGGTAAAGGCACTGGTCTAGGAACATGTTCAAGTCCACCCTCAGACACTGAAAATCATTTTGGGACAGTCACACTCTTTCACTTTATTGTTCTGGGAAAAAATGGAGAAGACAGATACTATCATTTACATATATGCCATTCTAATACAATATTTTATTTATCTATTTATTTATTTATTTATCTATTTATTTGTTTGTTTTTATCCCGCCTTTATTATTTTTATAAATAACTCAAGGCGGCGAACATACCTAATACTCTTTCCTCCTCCTATTTTCCCCACAACAACAACCCTGTGAGGTGAGTTGGGCTGAGAGTGAGTGACTGGCCCAAGGTCACCCAGCCAGCTCTCATGCCTACTTTCACACCACAATCCCACATGATCTAATCGTCTATATACAAGTTCTTTAGCACCAATTCTATTTCCATAAAATATCCATGCTACGGTTACCATATATACTACTAGGGTTTTCAAAACAAATGAAGTAAAATATTGTCCCAAACAGATCATCATTTTTTAAAATAAACTTTGCAATCTACTATTTTTTCAGCTTTTGTATAAAAAAATCCCCACATTGCCTCGGAATTGAATTAAATCAAGTAAGAGAAGGCAGAAGCAGATTATCCGCTGGTATTTTTTGGTAAATTAAAGCCACAGTAGTATACTCTTTTGTTATTATAGACTGAAAAATACTAACCTGTTTCCACTTTCTCTTATTTTACTGTATAGCCAATGGATAAATCTCAGTGCACTTTCCACTTCATTGACAGGAACATTCAGTTTTTAAATCAATTTTCGGAGGCATTAAGTAATCCCAAGCCATAAAAAAGGCTTGACTGCTGCACCATTCAGTCTGGTTTCAAAACAGTGAGTAGTCAAGAGCCCAATGTTCACTTCCAGGAGCCAAGAAATAATTGGATGCTGGAATTAGCACCCTATCAAACTAGCTCATCTTCCCAGGATTTGATGCAATCATCTGATGTGCTTTCCAGTCACTGTGAAACCTGTTAGACTACAATTCTTCACCTTAAGATTGCATTTAAGGAAAGAACTAAATGTTACTTCATAAAGTACAGATAGAGTAAGCTCACCAGATGAACTTGTTGTACTTCACGATGTACAAGAGGGGACTAAATACTTCATCTTGATAATGCATATTTAGTCACACAGGTCAACTCTGGATCCTTAAATGCAGGAAACAAACATGTATATCTATCTGATGTGTTAAAGCAGTGTTCCCCAACTTGGTGCTGTCCAGATATGTTGGACTACATATCCCATTAATGCCAAGATGACTACTGGCCAGAAATGAAAGGAGTTGTAGTTCTCACACATCTGGAGAACACAAGATTGGAGAAAGCAGATTGTAATGTGCCACATATAATGCACATGAATTTCCAGGAAGTGGTAATAGACTAACAAAATGAACACCTTTTTCCCCAATTATTAAGCCAAAGAGTTTGGTATCTCTTCTATAAATCTGAAACTTTTTCCAAATGTCCATATATTATTTGATTAAACAGGCCAACCTGCAGACTACCCACTTCCAGGTGAATTTCCAACTATTACAGTTGAACCACCTTCATTCAAGGCTTAGTTGACCCGCATGCCTGCAGGAATTAAGACAATGAAGGGATAAGTGCGTTTTTAGAGTGTTTTGTAAGTCAGACCATAGCTAGGTCAGTTTTACTGGAACTGGCACAGAAACTGAAAACATCTTGATGCAGAAACACCGGAAAAGTAAATTGTACTTATTAATGAGGATATTTGAATGAATTACGAATAATTACGTTTCGGGATAAGCACAATTTTTATACTGTTAAGTAAGCTACTTATACTGACAGGACAAATAAACTTATTAAAGCCACTTTCACCAATCTAGGACATATTTGACCAGTACTTCCATAAAATATCCTTTGTATAAGCAATATTTTCTGATTAACTGAGCAGTTAAATGTGTTTCACTGACTCAAACCTTCCTATGTAGTGTCAATTACATGACGACCTGTTAATGTTCAGTAATTTACACAGGACAATATACTAGACACTGTATCATGAACTGCTGCACATTAATATGGCCAGAAATAAAGCAAAGGTTGCAGTATATAACTTTCGGGCATAACAAAGGATAGGAAAGTCAAACCCTGGAATTAGATCACATGAGATTGCCTTCTATCCTTGTTGAGTTGTAGCTAAAGCTGTTTTAAGCTACTGTATATTACTTTTAGCATAACATTTATGAAATAGAGCATGGGCATATAGACATATATAATTACACGTGCATACACTATAATTAAAATGCCACAATGTTAAAAGATGATATAGTATTTACATAATATTCTCACGCCACTGCATTAATAACCCAAATAACTCCAAAACAAGCCTCTGTTATTACAATAGAAAAGTTATTATAGTAAGGGGATGAGGCCTTATATTTTTTGGAACATGACACTAGTAGTAACATGAAATTAAATGCATATTGTTGTATTACAATCTGAATTTTGTTCCAACTCAATTCCTTCCACAAGCTGCGTCACTGACAATTGACACATATGGCTGAATAGTGACTTTCTTTACTAAAAATGCTGTTACTACAGGGCAAAGGGAATTACGTTATTCCACCAACAAAAAGTGCAAAAGTGTGCTCTGCCCTATCTCCAGCAAGCAACCTAAGCTACTTTTCCAGTTTCTGCAAAATAGCAAATATTTGGGGAGAGCTAAGAATAGGCAGATAAGGTCCCTTTACATTGTCACACTTATATTGTAATATTTCATTTTCTATCCTTGGTGGGGGGGAAAAAGAGAGGCCCAGCAAAGTTTTCTACAATTCAGACTCCCCAGCGCCATATGCCATTGCACAACTTTCCAATTAAGCTGCCTCGTGGGAAAACCCCTTGAGACATTTACCTAGATAAGTTGGGAGATGCTGGGAAAAGAAAAAAAAAGTTTACAGGTACAACAAAGCAGACATCCCATCATCAAAATAAAGCAAAACCCGTTTGCCCAGAAACTCCCACCCGGATAAAAAGAATAATAAGATTACTTTCACACCTCCCACTCTTTCTTCCCCCTATTTGGCATTTGGCCATTTTGGAGAAAGGACGGGAGGGAGGGGAGTTGCCTGAAAATTAAACCGATTTTGTCCCTATTGCACAGTCAAAGCCTTGCCAACGACATGCAGTGGACATACCAGAAGCGACTCGGCCAACTCCGTGCTGCTCCCAGCAAAAATTAAGCAGGAAATACTAACTACCTCGCCCCTTACTTACTTTCCAAGCTATGCCGCTCCCCGACAAGGGAGAAGCCTTGTGCGTAGGAACCACCAGCTGAAACTCAAAGCTGTTCCGGGACCAAACTTAGAGAAGAAAAAATCCCCAAAGGGAAGGCGAGTCCTCCAGGGACTCGCGGCAGATTAGTCTGACAACACGTTGTATTAGTCATTCATATGGGGAGGTGGAGGGGGGGGGAAGTGCGCCGCGGTGCATTCTGGTAGCTGTAGTTCAGCCTCGCTTCCTGCTCCTCTCCCCTGCACGGCAAAGGGCGGAGAAGAGAACGGTCAACTACAACTCCCGAGGTGCAGAGCAAGGCGCATGTGCTGTGACTGTCGGCGCGGAGGCTGGACCGCTTTTGCGTTGGAGCTTCTCCGTGGGAGGGTTCCTGCATGGGTGGGGATGCGTCCTGCAAGCTGCAATTTTATTTATTCATTGAATTCGATGTATGGACCCACCCATCTCTGGTTTTAGGAGTTTTTCTCGACTATCAACTTCTGTAGAAGATTGTTGGGTAAAGTAGTGTTTCTAACCGTAGCAACTGTAAGATGTGTGGACTTCAACTCCAATTTCCCAATGGCTGGGGAATTCTGGGAGTTGAAGTCCACACATCTTAAAGTTGCTAAGGTTGAGAAACACTAAAGCATTACAGAGTTGTGATACCTCTGCTCCTCAGCCTCTCTTAGATTCTGTTAAACCAGTGGAGTTTGCTTGGCCTGCAAAACTCCGAGCAACCACTGGATGGCAGAAAGCTAGAACTTTCTGTATCTCTTTGCTGCTATCTAGGACTCATCTGGATTTTTGCAGGCCAGATCTGGTAGTCCCAAGTTTGTTCTTTTTAACGAACGGAGGTAGGATTATACGTGTCCAACCAGAGATGGTGCAATGGCAGAGAATAACATGCAATCCTAGACACGGATCCCATTGAGCTAAGCCTTCTAAGCCACTTTGGGAATTTAACACCCAACAAAGGAGAAAGAGAGAGTGTGTACGTTCAAGACTAACACATATATTGTGGCAGATGACTTCCACTTATCACTAGACTCCTTAGAGGGGATTTCTGTATTTATGTCCTTTGGGAGGAAGAGGTGGTGACCTAAACAGAGAGGCCAAATAGAAATGGGATGTGAGAGATGTAATGCAGCTGCTGAGGTTCCTGTAAGACAAGCTGTCTCAGTGAGATGTGAAGACTGGAATTTCCCCCTTTCTCCCCCCCATCCGCTTTCCTCCTAAACTACATCTAAGAAAGGTGGTGCTATAATTTTAGATGCATTTATTGTGTTCTCCTTCCAAGTAACATGTTCTACGTGGGAAGCTACATGGTTCACTTGGGGTTTTGAGAGGACTCTCGGCAAATGAACGCCTTGGTGGCCAATCCACCCACAACAGAAGCCAGACAAAGCACTGAGCTGCAGTCACCCGTCATGGTACTTTCCAAGGTTTCTGGGTTTTATGTGGCACTCACAAGGATTGCTGGAAAGCTTGTTTTGCTTTGCAGCATGCTTAGCTTCCTGTTCATTTTTCTTTTCTAATTAAAAGATTTTAAAAACTCGTTTTAGGTAAGGCAAGGAGCTTGGCACATGACAAGAAATATGGTGTCAGGGACACTGTCATTTCCAGGCACTAACTGGCATGATCTGTTCTCATGGAATGAATATACAAATATTGGAAACCCATTCAAAGGGCAGTTTAACTCATACCATTCCAGTGTTTTCTTGCAGTGTAAAATCAGTGCATTTTTTAACAACGAGGACAAGATAAAGGGACTCCCAGCATAGTAGAGATGCAAATGAAGATCTCTGCAGTTCAAAACACGTGCTGGTTGCAGAGTCTGGTAAGATGGTAAGGGACATGAGGAATGATAAGGCAAATAGGGATGTGAGTTAACTGCTCAAACAGTCCTGATGCCCAGCAATCCCATCTTCTAACGGAGAACTCCCTAGATCCCTGGTCCCTGCAAGGGCCTCTGGGATTTCTAGGGTCAGGTTTTAGGGTTTCATTGGCTGTGAAGTGAGTGGCTACAGTCAATATGAATAGGACAATCAATTCTAGGCATGAGAGGATAGATTAAAAGGGCTGGAACAACATGCAGAATAACACAAGGCACTTGGGTCAGAACAGGAACCAAGGACTAAGAATGCTGGATTACCATAAGGCATGGTATACTGAAGGTGGAGCAAATCAAGAAGAGGAACTAGAGTTATTAGAGATATACCAAACTGTGGAATGAAGTGCATCTTGCCCTAATCCCTGAAAAAACCTTTTCAGCAATCTGGAAACATGCTGAGTGTTTATATGGAAAGAGAGACACGCTGCTCAATAGCATCTAAAATCCGGCTTCCGGTGGGGACATGGCCAACTGAACAGCTGTGCCATCGAGCTCTGTGGGCAGATCTGACAACGTGGCTTTTTAATGGGCTCAGGCAGGCTTTTCCTGAAGCCCTAGAGCAGAGCTTTCCAAACTGTGTCGCGACACAAAAGTGTGTCGCCACACACAATCTGGTGTGTCACCACACAACCCGGAAGCGCTGATCATCATCAGCGCTTCCGGGTTTTCCCGCGGCGACACACCAACGGCGGCACGCAAAAGTAGAAAGCGGCAGCAGCGCTTCCGGGTTTTTGCGCGCTGCCGCAATGGTGGCACTTCCGGGTTTTCCCGCGGCGACACACCAACGGCGGTTGGTGTGTCACCGCGGGAAAACTTTGGAAAGCCCTGCCCTAGAGCATTTTCATGGACAGAAAATGCTTGGAATCATCCCATTTGTACTCCAGAACGACGCCTCACAGCCAGAGGATCGCAAACAGCATTAGCGATAATCCGGTAAGAGACACGGGTAGGCTGGGACATCACCATTTCCAAACCGTGCTGTAGCCTTAAAGGGACACTAAGTCAAGCCACCCCATTTCTAAATCACCCAATTTATATTTTTTAAGTTTACGTACCCCAAGAGAGGCTTTCTACAGCAAGGAGAATCAATATCTCTTGACGCTTATCGTTATTTTTCTGGATTAATTTTTTAAAAAATTTCTAAGTTTTGGCTTGTTTCCCCATTTAAATATTAAGGAGGACTGAAAATAAATAAGTGCATCCCTGCTATTACTTTAGTACTGAATTTGAAGAATTTGATTTTTCCCTACATGTTGAATCTGCTGTTTTGAATCATCAGCTTTCTGTTGCTACTTTTTCTGGGACGTTGCCCCTTATCACTTTTACTTTTGTAAATATTGCCAGAAATCTATTAACTCTTACTTTTGCCAGTTAAGTATCTTGGGGACGCCATAATCTACTGCCTGTAACATGGAGGATTTTAAGCAGACATTTTCAGATCTTCGTTGTGAGATTAAACAGATTTTCTCTGATTCCTGTCAAGCTATTATGCAAGATATTCAGGGCATTGTAGAAAACATCAGCTTTAAAATGTTTCATCTGGCTGAGGAGGTTGTGGAAAAAGTTGATTCTACTGAAGATGGAGATGTTTCTACCGACAGCGAAATTGAAGCTTTTGTTGTGCCAGATGATGATGACCAGATTCTCGTGCTGAAGGAGTTAAAGACACAGACCGAATCACAAATCATAAATGCAGTTGTTTTTCTGGTGGAATGTTATGGGAAAGAAGAGACTTTGCTCTGTGGGAGGTTTTCTGCTGAGAAGTCTGAGTTTCTAAGGGGGGCAGTCGGGCTGTTAGACTTTTTTTATGAAAAATGCCTTGTGTGTATTGTGGAGATATGTAAATGCTCTGGTATATTTTGAAGTGGGGCAAAGATTTAAGAATGTTTATTTGGACTGCTTTTAAGGCTTGTATGATTCTATTTTTTTAACGACTTGGATTAAGATTAATTGGATTGTTTTTAAGGTTTGCTTGTTTTTATTTCTTCTTAATGATTTGTTAAGATTTATAAGGTATAATAATAACTGTTTGGTTTTAAGGTTAATAGGGTTAAGATTGTTATAGTATTATTAATTATAAAAGTAGACAATTTATAAGTTTTTTTAGTTTGATTTCTATTATAGTAGACAGAAATATATAGAATAGTGGTAGGAAGGAAATAATTAAGTAAATGTCTTTGGGGGAGGAAGTTGATTACGAGGTTTATATACTGTATATAATTGTATTTATTGATTTTCATAATGGGCTAATGGAATGATTTATAGAAATAATGTGATTTGGGTTTGATATAGAGTAAGGGTTTGTTTATGAAAATTGCTGTATTCTTGCTGTTAAAAGTCAGAAGTTAACTCTTTATGTAATCTTTAAAATTCTTTTCTTCTTCTGTTTCACACTTTTTAGTTTTTTTCTTTTTCTTTTTGTAGTTTTTTTCTTTTTTGTAGTTTTTATCTTTGCTTAAAACTTAATAACATTCTTATAAAAATAGTATCTAAAATCCTAGGATAATAAAATAAAAGCAGGTCATCTACTAATTGCACATTTTATGGGGTTGTTTTGGTATTTAAAAAAAATCCCATCAATATAGTTTGAACCTAGACAGGACATTACTCCTGCCTTAGGACATTTGTAAAAGAACTATCTGGAAATGCTAATAAAAACATTTAACTATGCACTAGTCCATTATATACTGTATGATGTGTACTATATAAGAAGCACATTATTTTGTTAACAAGGAAAAGACTGGTTTTACCTAAGGCAATTTATTGATCTGTTATGTATCTATATACTTTTCTTAGGTGAGCACAAATTCCTAGCTTATTGTGACAAATGAAACATATTCATGTCTAGCTTCATAAAATGATTTTGATAGAAACATTTAGTATCTCCCTTTTCTTCACTGACCTTCAATTTCTGTTCAAGAGAAGGAGGACATTTTGTGACAGAGTGACTTTTAACACTTTATTTCCAGGTTCTTTAGAGGCTTCTGGAAGCTTTCCTCAAGAGAAGTTGCCTTTCACCTCCTGTCCTACAGTATCTGAACACACTTCTGAAAGAGTATCTAGTGGATTGTATTCATTGCAGATTATAAGTGGGAATCATATCTATGAATGCCCCTTATCTTAAACTGTTTGGAAGAAGAAGCTTCGCTCTGCAGGGGCATTGTTCACAACATTTCTCCCGGGATCTTAATTTTTTTTACTACTGTAATAGGAGAAATAACTTGCCCACTAGTGGTGCTGTCCATTGTGATGCATACAAACCTACCATCTCAGTTTCTACTACTATAACAGGTATCCACAGAGGATGAGGGGAGTGATGGAATGTCCATTGTCATGCAAACCCCACCCCTTATGTACCTGCATGCAGTATTGCAACAGAAGTACAAAAGGGCAGAACATGCATTGTGACATCATGAGGCATGTTTCATCATTTGGTAGCATGGTAGATAGAAATGGACCTCTATACTCATGTGACACCTCTGGTGGATGAGCTATATTGATTACTAGTAAGCTTCTAGGTGCAATTCAAAATGCTGGTTGCAACATATAAAACCCTGGTTATTTTTACATACATACATACCTACTAATGCTTCACTCTGTTGCTTACAGTATATAGAAACCTCTGATGTTTGTTTGTTTGTTTGTTTGTTTGTTTATTTATTTATTTATTCGATTTATCACCGCCCAACTCCCTCAAAGGGACTCTGGGCGGTTTACAATCAAACATAATTAACTAATACAAATATAAATTAAATTAAATTAACATTAAAATAAACAATTCAAGAATATAATAAATATAATAAAATCCAGATGGTAGTATCTTCTTTAAAACCATGGAAAGGGCCTTCTAGGGCCACCCTAAGGCATTAGCCATCCCCAAGAGTGTACACTCTTCTTCCCGCCCCAGGCCTGTTGACAGAACCAGGTCTTGAGTTTTTTCCGGAAGTCCAGGAGCAAGGGGAACTGTCTTATGTCCAGGGGGAGAATGTTCCACAGAACAGGCGCTACTGCAGAGAAGGCACGCTTCCATGACCCCGTTAGATGGAATTCTTTAACCGATGGGGTCTGTAGCATGCCCTCCCTGCATGACCAGATGGGACGGGACGATGTAATGGGGATAAGACGGTCCTTTAGGTAACCTGGCCCCATGCCATGAAGGGCTTTAAAGGTCATAACCAACACCTTGAATTGGACCCAGAAGCAAACTGGAACCCAGTGCAGCTCGCGTAACAAAGGTGTTACCTGTGTCCGATAAGGGACTCCCAAAATCGTCCGCGTAGCCGCATTCTGGATCAGCTGAAGATTCTGGATATTCTTCAAGGGTAGCCCCATGTAGAGCGCATTACAGTAGTCTATATGTGAGATAACCAGGGCATGAGTGACCGTTCGAAGGGGCTCTCGTTCTTCAAGCTGGAGCTGAAGTCTTTCTTTGCCTCTGGAGTCCAGGCTGAGAGGCTGAGGGCTACATTCCTGAAGGAAAAGAGGTTGGGAGCTGCATGCCAGCAACAAGAGGGATCAAAGCTCGAAATAGGTGGAAGACCTTTTCCTTCTTTCTCTGTCCTCTTTTATTTATCCTCTTTCTTTTTTTCTCATAACACCTGAACACAGCATGCATCCTCAGTTTTGTGATCATCACCCAGCCATGTTTATAGTGATATAAATTACTGGAAGCCTGTCTCCATTGCTGTTACATCAGTACAGATAATGCTAGAAGACATTAAAAAAACACTAGTGAAGAAATGGCTTCAAACTCTCCCGCAGGATTCACACATTACACTGTGCCATAATATCAGTTGCTTGCTTTTGGCTTCATCATCTTGTGTGCTCCCAGTTATTGAGGCTTATTTCACAAACCATGACTTAAAGCAAGGTGTGGATCCAACTTCCCCGTCTCCTCCTACCATCTCTTCCACTCACTTTCTCATCCACCCATCCACCTCCCATGCCAACCTTTCAGTCTTTCTTCCATTCTTTCCACTTTTCCAATCCCCGGCCCTGGTTGAGAGGGAACAAATCGAGTGGTGGAATATTGTGATTAATGGCAGCTAAATTGGAAAGGGAAACAGAGGGAAATAATAAAAAAGGAGCAATGGTTTGATAACTTTTCTCAGATATGACAACCACCAAGAAATAGAAAGGGAATCTCTTTGAAAGGGAATTTCTCTTTGATTGATAGAAAGGGAAATTACAACTGGCTTTTAGTGAGAACAAGTGCCATCAAAGAAAGAATAACATTAAGATTTCCTCTGCTCACACAGTCTCAAACAGACTTTTTCTGTGTTCTTGGGAATAGCCATATTGAGAGACCTAGAGACCCAATCCTTATAAATTAAAAAGGACCTGCATTTCTACCGCTAAATCTTCTAAAAGCAATGTTCTCAATTTATCTTTTTTTCGTATAGGAGAATTTTATTTATTTTTATTTACTAGGATTTTATTTCTAAACCAGGGCCACCCTGGTTTATGGTTCAGCTCATTGACCCCTTCATGAAATTTCAGATTGTACATTTACCCCTAAACATTTATTATATGAAAATAATTTAATAAATGCTACCTTAACTAATAGTACTATGAATAATAATAATAATAATAATAATAATAATAATAATACATACATACAACTCAAGGCCACTCTCTTTGGCAGCTGACCATCCAGCCCTGGGTAATACTGTTTCACCGCTAGCCACCTCACCTTCAGGACTAGGGACTGGTGTGGAACTCTACAGAGACCCCAAAAGATTAATTGACCTCAATTTACCTTCCATCATTTCTCAACCACCTACTGAGTACCAGACATTTACTGGCCCCCTTTTGACCCACAGCCATCGATCGACCCCTTGGATAGTCCCTTGGACCCTTGGGATTGATATTGACCACTTTGGGGAACCCTGTTCTAAACATTTCATAAAATAGTATTTGGTACACAATTTGACACCCTAGATCAGAGCTTCCCAAACTGTGTGTCGCGACACAAAAGTGTGTCGCCACACACAGTCTGGTGTGTCGCCACACAACCCGGAAGCGCTGATCATCATCAGCGCTTCCGGGTTTTCCCGCGGCGACACACCAACTGCAGCGCGCAAAACCCGAAAGCAGCAGCAGCGCTTCCGGGTTTTTGCGTGCTGCCGCACTTCCGGGTTTTCCCGTGGCGACACACCAACGCCGGTTGGTGTGTCGCTGCGGGAAAAACTTTGGAAAGCCCTGCCCTAGATCAAACAAAGCAGAAGCTGTATTTCATTCTTTAGTTTTATGGAGAAACATGTTGAAACGAAGAGGGCTGTGCGGCAATCCAGATTCAAAAGGGAAAAGGTGATTCATAATGGGTGTGGGCTTGCATGTCACCTCATAGGTTCTGAACCACCTTTTTCCCTTTGAATCTGGATTGCAGCACAGCCCGAGAAATTAATACAGCTGGCTTTCAAAAGTACAGTACATGCTTTATAATAGATTAGCCGCTAGAAGGAGCTCACATATTCTCTTTAATGTTTCACAAATATAGCCAACTGGATACAGTTCAATCTGGGCCATGACAGCATATAACATCTCCATATATTAGTTTAAAAAAAGAAGTTGCAATACAAATCAACTTCAGTAAGGAGTTTTTATTAGAAGAGTATAAAATCATCCATTACAATTGAATCAATTTAGCTAAATAATTCAGGAGTGGCACATAAAAAGCTTCCTTAATATCCAGAGTCATTTAGGATTGTCATTCTGGTGGCCATATCTAAAAGAAGTTAGGACTTCTGCAATTTGAAAGGCTGGGCAGACAGGGCAGTTCATCATCGTATGACCTCCTCTGTAATTGCAAGTCCTCATTTTCAGTCCTGATCTAGAGGTCTCTTATACATCCTGCCATGAAGAGGTCTGCCTGGTAGAGATTCGATCAGCTAGTTTCACCCCGAACCACTTAAATTGGAAACCAGTGAAGCTAAGCAATTACAGTTTGCAAAATAAGGTCTCCTTCAAGTTACACTTAACTCCTGGCATGAATATGTGATATATTTAAGTGATTTATATCAACTTAGTATCTGTAGCTTGAATCATGTCAACTGGATTTCTATTTTCTCAGTGGAAACGTTTCGCTCCTTATCCAAGGAGCTTCTTCAGTCTGAGCAAAGTTAGTAAGGGAATCCTAAATATGTTTCTAGGTAGCTAGTAAAACATATTTAGGATTCCCTTACTAACTTTGCTCAGACTGAAGAAGCTCCTTGGATAAGGAGCGAAACGTTTCCACTGAGAAAATAGAAATCCAGTTGACATGATTCAAGCTACAGACAATTCCACCTGGATGACTGAGAACCTTCATCGACATATCAACTTAGTATGTTAATTCTTAGGGAGATCGTTTTTATTTTTCTTGCATATGCTTTGGTATTTAACTTAACTAATTAATTCATTGGATGTCCATATATTATTATATTACTGTGTATTACTGTCTTAATTTGTTTCTATATTTGTTTCTGTGTATTTCTTTTTTAAAATTCCATTTTTTAAAAACTTGACTCTTGGTGACTACATGAATATATTCATGCAGTTTCTTGGCCACGTTCAAGAAATATTGCTGGTTCTAATTGCTTTCCAAGAATTACCACACATAGAACATATGCTACAATAGAGAGACAAAAGTTATATCAAACTGAGCTGACTTCGGTGACAGCTTCTTCTGGTTTTTCTGTTGTATGTTATTTAATTTTACTTAATCTAATTAGATACTGATAGTTGGTTTTATAGGGTCTAGTGTCTTTACTTTTTTTTATTATAAAGAGGTTATCTGTTTGGTATTCCACTCTTCCATTAGAGTCAGAGCTGCCTAGACATAGCTATGTCTGTCTATCTGTCTGTCTGTCTATCTATCTGCCTTTGTCTACTTTGTGTTTTTGTATATTTAAATTCAATTAATAAATCTTTATTCTGTCTTTAGTTTTTAAGCGCAATATATATAATATAATCATCATCATCATCATCATCATCATCATCTGTGGTCAGGTCTGCTTTCTTCAGAGATGGATGCTGTCCATTGCTATTAGGATCAAACCTTCTTTGGATTAGCATGTTTAGGGTTACCATATCTGGGCTGCAGAAAACTGGATAACAGCTGGAAGGCAGGAAAGAGATACAGAAAAAAAAAAGATCTCTTTGCTACCATCCAGTGGTCATCTGGATTTTTGTGGGCCTGAAGATGCTCTGAACATCCCTGAAAACCTCGCTGTTCTCCCAGATTTTGGGGTAGGGTGGTTGTTGAACCCCCGTTGGTTTTTCTTTGGGAGATAAGATATGAGTTTTCTTTTCCTGGATGTACATTTTTAAAATTGTTCTTTTTAAAAGTGTAAGCTGCCCGAGTCATTTGGAGTGAGGCAGCCTCCAAATTTAATTGATTAAATAAACAAACAAACCTAAATAACTGTGGTTTATTCAAGAAATCGTAGTTAAACAAACCACGAGTTAACCAAAGTCACATGCTTCCTCTGGCGTTAGTCCCATTATGTTCAACGAGACTTACTCCATAGGTGAGTGGGTACAGTTGGGTGCAGCCTTACTTTTATATGATAAAAGTATCCTCATCAGCAGAAGAAACGACGGCAAATTAGAAATGCAACTCTATTGAGAAACAACCCACACCAACCAAGTGCTCCATTACCAAAGTAACAACCCAACCTCCCTCAAGAGGAGCTGTGTAAGAACATTATTCAGATGAGCACAAACGCACTGCAGCAACCCAGAACACCAGAAAAAGGAAACAGACCACCTATACAGCATCTTCCAACAAAATGGATACCCACGCAAGTTTATCAAAAAGTGCCTGGCCACTCAACCCACTACAGCACAACCAACACAAGCTATGAAAAGAATAACATTACCATACACCAAAACATCTCAGAAACAACCAACAGGCTATTACAACCACACGGCATCACCGTAGCACACAAACCAACTAAAACCCTTCATAACATCTTAAGCAAATCAAAAGACCCAGTAGCCCAAGAAGAAAAAACAGGAGTCATCTACAACATACAGTGTAAGGACTGCAACAGCCACTATGTAGGACAGACTGGCAGAAGACTAGCAGAGTGCATCCACGAACACCAACTAGCAGTCAGAAGATGAAAACTTCTTAATCTCACAACACAGAGACAGACTCAGCCATAGTTTCAACTGGGAAACTGTGAGCATCCTAGACCAAGCTAAATCCAAAAATGTTAGGGAATTCCTGGAAGCTTGGCATTCAGACAAATCAGCCCTCAATAGACACATAGAGAGAAATCATATTTACAAACCATTCAAAAGAGACATTAAAAAAGCTAAGAAAAAAACAAACAAATTTTATTTTAAAAAAACAAATTTTATTTTACATAACAATCTTTTTACAATGTATTGTTATGTAAAATAAAATTTGTTTTAATAAAAAAAAAGATGCTGCTTCTTTGTATGCCAAATCTTTAGACATTAATGTCTTAATCTGCAAAACAGAGTGATATATAAACATGGATTTTTCAGTTATCCAAGAAAATATTTATAATCATGTTTTCCTGTATAGAAATCCAGGCTTTGCCTGGAAAGGATTCTTGCTGTGTGAGCCGATTTCTGTTTTAGGATTTCTGCTCCGTACTGGCTAGATAAGTTTATGTTTCTAAAAATTATTAGCAAAGCAACATCTCAAACCTGGCCCACTCCCCAGCTAAAATCTTTAATTAAAGGGGAAAAGACACTTCATTTGAGCTGTGGGAAACGTGATGCCCTACAATCCAGAGGCAGTCCTGTTCATATGTCTGAATCACTCAGTCCCATAATCCATTTTGTGAGGAAGGATTGTCCTGGAGCATGTTCACCCCTCTTGGGTCCCTCAAACTCTCCACAGTTCTCCAATCCTTGGAGATTATAAAGGGGAAAGTAGCTGTGAGCTAAACTTTCAGAATTGTCTTGTAAGAAGATAGGTGGTGCATGTGCCTGATGGTGTGTGTGTGAATGCCACAAGCACCTTCACTGCCTCTTTTTACTGTGTACAGTAATAATTTTGCTTGAAACTTAGAAATGCATGGAGTATCAAGAAGGGGATGCTTCCCCTTGATTTGTCTCCAACTACGTTGTTCCTTAATCTGTTGAAGAGAAAAAGCTGGGCTTGTTACAGAATACTTTGTAGTCCACCTGGAAATGCCCATAATTAGCCATTTGTCTAAAACAGTGTTTCTCAACGGTGGCAACTTTAAGATGTGTGGACTTCAGCTCCCAGAATTCCCCAGCCAGCATGCTGGCTGGGGAATTCTGGGAGCTGATGTCCACACCCCTTAATGTTGCTGAGAAACACTGGTCTAGAAGATCCCACTACATTCTGAGACACAGTATTCCTTCCATGAAAATATCCAGAAGGAAAAATTTGGACTGGCGTTTCTTTGTTAGCATGATGAGAGAAACAAATAAAAGCAATTTTGCTTTCAATTCAACCTCTGTAGTAAGGGTGAATTTATTAAAAGATTTTGGGAGACTCCATTATCAAGAACTGCTGAAAAATAAATAGATTGTATTGGTTGCTTTTATACTGTATGTATGAAGATGTAGTTAAAAATATGTAATGTGGGACTACCAGATATTGTGTCCAAGACTAATCCTCTGCCCCAGCTGCAAAAGGCTTTCATTTTATGAGCTCCAATTAAACAAAAGAGAAAATAATGGCTCTCTTATACAGTACATAGATACATTACAGTACGGCATAAATCTATTGGATGGAAACTTAAACTGTCTATCATCTCTTCTAGAATCCTGTATCTCTTGCCACATATGAGTAGTTGCAAAGGAGCAAGAGTACTGAACAATATCTTGGGGCTTTCTGTGTATTTCTAAACACTTTTCTTAAATTAATGCATAAACCAGTAAAGGAAATTTTTGCTAAGGCTGGTTGCATGCTTCTCATTGATCTCCATTAACGGTACTATTGGGTGCCTTGTATTTTAAAAGGGTTGACTGTTTTTCAGATGGGGGCATGTCACAGAAATGCATATGATGAAGCAAAAGAGCTGCATACAGTAATATTTTCAGCACTTTTGAGATGAGAAGCGGAATTCACTGCTGGGGTGAGTGTTTTGTCGCTGGGTAGGATGTGTTGAAAAATGGTGTGGTCCTCAACTTTGCAGGGGGGAAAAGTATGTTTTATTTAAACAGAACCTTATATTTAAGGGATGAGAGGATCAAAAGAAGGCACTATCAGCTTGCTAAGCCAATAAACCAGGGCTCTCATGGAAGCTGATTTTGATGTGTGGCAGTTCAGTGAAATGCAATCTCTGAAGGATAAAGGCTTTCTAGCATTGGGGAACCAGAGAACCATGACAAACCAATTAGCAACTGGGATATCAAGGTGGGGCATGTAACTGGAGAAACAAGGACAGGAGCCATTGACTGACAGGTTGAGGGCAGTCAATTCTCTGGAATGTTAGAAACAGCTTTTACTGCAAGCCCAGGGTTGAATCAGTCCGGTTAGAGATCTGACCAGAGAGACAGTCCAACCACATTTGTGATGTGCTGGTGGTTCAGCTTCAGCAGACAACTATACAGAGTAACAAGCTTGCATTTTGGATTCTGACCAGGTTAAGCCAGTTACAAGCTCTGCTTTTTCTCCTCTGTGAGAACTGCCCAAAAAACACTGCAGCAACATTCACCAGCACAACCTTTTCCTAATTGGAACATCTTGCAGTATCATTATCGGCATTCCTCAAGAATCCCTGGTGAGGGAACCATCACCATCCAGTCGACAAGGTGGAGATTAAAGGTGGAACTCAGGAGCATCCATTGACAGCATTCAAGGAGCACTCTCTAGGATCATCCATTGGAAGCACCTCAGCAGCACATCAGGAATCCATCTCTCATCATCCGAAAGGTATCATGGCTCTCCTCAAACTTTTTCTCATGGCTTTCAGCTTTGTCTTCTGGGCAGCAGGTCTAACCATGCTTACCATTGGTATCTGGGCCAAGATTTCATTAGGTACCTACTTGATGCTGTCGACCAATGAATACCCCCCCACCGCATTCATTTTGCTGGCTGCTGGCACCACTATCATCGTGTGGGGCTTTCTGGGTTGCTTTAGTGCCGCCACTGAACACCGTTGCCTACTGCGCACTTATGGGGGCTTCCAGCTGGCTGTCTTGGCTGCCGGATTGACAGCAGGGCTGTCTAGCTTGTTTTATCGTGAGAATATTGCTGAAGGTTTCCAGAATGGGCTGCGAGAAGCCATAAATTTATACACCAAGGATGAGGAAAAAGCAGAGGCCCTGGATTCCATTCAGCGCAACTTGAATTGCTGTGGGATAGAGAGTTACCGCGATTGGTTTTCCTCACCCTGGTCTGTGGAGCAACAGGCACCTAATGGCTCCGTGCCTCTGAGCTGTTGCAGGACCCGAAAAAGTTGCCTGCATGCTCCACTCCCTTCCGATGCCAGAGGCATTTACCACAACGGATGCTTCAGCAAGGTGCGTGACTTTGTCAGCTACAATATGTTCTACATTGCCTCAGCTTCACTCGGGCTGGCCCTCATGCAGGTTGTGGGCATTATCCTTTCTTGCCTCCTGGCTGCACGTATCCTGCCACATGCGGAAACACCTGGAGGGGCCATCCCACACTGAATATGGAGTCATGAAATCCTTCCTTCTTCCAAGGCACTGTAGTGTTCTTCCATCGAGTCCACTTCGCAGGACCAAATTCTCCAACCATATGCATTGCCTCTGCATCTCAGACCCTTTGAGGCTTTCCTTGCCCCTTCTAGCAGCTCCAGATTCTTCAGTGCTTCATTCTCCTCCTCATTCTTCATCCTTCTTATCCTTGTCACCATGGCAAGGAATCTACTTAATGTCTTCCCTTGTTCTCTTTTCTTGTAAGGTAGAACAATGCTATTTTGTCCTCCATATTTTTTTTTCCAATTAGCTTCCTTTTTCACTCCTTTGGTGAACAGAATTGGCAGCCCCTCTGCAATTCAGCTGGAGTTTTTTGGCTCACTTCACAGATAATTAAGCTGTAAAGCTATTCTCAGTTGGATGCCTTTTTAAAGTGACTTCCTTGTATCAACAGTGCTAGGAAGAACAAAACCTCCATTTTTTTCTGGTGTCAGCCAGTGAAACTTTCGTGATAAGTTTGCTGGGGAAGGGGAGTGGAGAGAGATAACACAGATTTATGTCCCAAATTAGTCCCAGTATTATGATATGGATGAGGGGAAGGGGGTTATAATTTATTATAATTCAATCATAATATACTATAATATGTTCCTTGAAAAAATAATGCCATATGCACTTCCGCTTAGAAACATGTACTATTGCTTCAATAGAGTTTACTCTGAAGGAAATTCATAGGATTGCAGCCTAAATGGCAACAATCATACACCCATGAAAAATGTCTTTGACATCATGTTGTAGGTCTTAATTCAGCAACTGTTCCTGTTTTAAATTGTAGCCTCTCTGACAAGTAAGTAGTTTATGCACATTATTTCAAAATGTGGTTACAGGGCTTAAGATGTTTAAGCTAATTGTCCTAGCCTGTCCACCTGACATGTAATATTTTATCTACAGCTGACATGACCACACATTAAGTATGTGGACATCATGGAGTTCAAAATCTGGGACTGTTTTTTTTTTTTAATCAGCAAGCAAAAACATTTCCCTGTTTAGCAGCATTATGTCATCAGTTTTCCCTTTTCAGCCTGTCCCCATTCCTTGTAAGGCATATCTTGTAATGGTATGTGGGAAAGGCCTTGGGAGACAGGGCGAAGAGACGTTGCCAAGGGAATGGTCAGATAAGAGACAGCATAGCCCACAGCTAGATAGTGGGCGGGGCAAGAGGCTCAAAAGATTGATGTTGGCCTCACGGGGTTAAACCAGATAGGAATCACAACCAGATGAGCTAATTTTACTTTGCTGTAAAACAACATGGACAAAATCTTGCAAGTCTGAAAGTACAATCCCCCTCCCTGTCTCCTTTACAGCCCAAGAAACTAAGGAGGGTCCCTTCTGAGCCTCTTGCCCTGCCCACTATCTAGCTGCAGGATATGCTGTCTCTTATCTGACCTTTTCCTTGGCAGGGTCTCTTCATCCAGTCTCCCAAGGCGTTTCCCACATACCATTACATATATCCATCATCATAATTGGATCCACAGGGAATACTTCTGGTGGCCAGCTAATAAAGTTGATAATTTGGCTACCCTCATCTTGAGCACATGGTTTTCCTGTGGGTAACCCTCCAAAGTTAAGCCTGTTCATGTGATATGTCATATGCAAATATGGGTCTTTTTCCTTCCATAGGAGTTAACAAGAACCTTTGGGCACCAAAGTTGCTGAACTGGTCAGAAGTAAGCAAAGTTTGCCTCTTTTTCCTGGCAATTTTCACACAGAGAAAAAGTGAAATATCCTTCAGAGTAAGATCTTGCTATCTAAGAGAGAAGAGGACTTTGAATCAATTCACTTTCTCGTTTTGTTATTTAGAGGGATTCCTTTGTTTGATTCAGTTTCTTTTAAACTACATATTGTCAGATAAGTCGATAAGTAATAATTTCTCAATGACTGGGATGGCTCTGATTGTAATAGACTCTCATATCGTTCTGTTCAATAACCAGGAGCTTATTCTTAGTCATTTTTTAATTTTTTAAAATTTATTTTTATCCCGCCTTTATTATTTTTAAAAATAACTCAAGGCGGTGAACATACCTAATACTCCTTCCTCCTCCTATTTTCCCCACAACAACAACCCTGTGAGGTGAGTTGGGCTGAGAGAGAGTGACTGGCCCAAGGTCACCCAGGCGGATTTCATGCCTAAGGCGGGACTAGAACTCTCAGTCTCCTGGTTTGCCATTGGCTCCTTCCTAGGGATGAGAGACAGCAATTGGCCCAAGGTCACCCAGCCAGCTTTCATGCCTAAGGCGGGACTAGAACTCACCGACTCCTGGTTTCTAGCCCAGCACCTTAACCACTAGACCAAACATTGCCATTGGTTTGGTTTAATTCAGTGTTTTTCAAACTTAGCCACTTTAAGAGATATGGACTGCAACTCCATGCTGGCTGGGGAATTCTGGGAGGTGAAGTCCATTTCTCTTAAAGTGGCCAAGTTTGAAAAACACTGGTTTAAACAGTTTCAGGGTAACTGTATTAAATTTGTAACCATTAAAATGACTGCCTAATAAAATAAATTAATTTCTTCTATGGTTGCAAACTGAAATGATCAAGCTGAAGAAGGAGAGTAAAAAGGTATAGTGGTGTCATTTAATGAAAATATAGCATATGAGTTGTTTTTAAGTATTTTGTGTGATTATGAAAACTGAGGTTAGCTTACAGTACATTTGAAGGAATTTTTGTAACGTTTATGTTTTTATTCTTGATTAGCGTAGGGGTGTGTAATGGCAATGCGGAAGACTATTGTTATCTCGAGGAGTCAAGTGACATATTTTGATTTTCCCCCACACAAAGAAGATTAGAGTTTATTTTGAGTTATAATGATGTTTAACTGGCTTCTTTTTATTTCTGTTTGGGATGGAGGGGGAGATAGATTACCCCAAGATTGTTAGTTTAAGCACAAGCCCACTCCTCCAATAGCCCCTCCAGCAGCTTGGAATGGGAGAGGAGATAAGAAATTGTTTTTGTTGGGCACTGGCTTATCTGTAAAGCTTCCCAGGCTCTTGGATGATGTCATAAACAGGTTCTCTAGCCCCCGAGAAGTATCCCAGTCAAGGTCAGGCCATGCAGCCTCTGTACCATAGAAACATGGTCACGAGGTTTAAGAGCCAGACTTTGATAAAAACTCCTAGGCTTCTTTTTGGGGTTTGGGAGTTTCACACAGACGCAGGACGCTGTGCGCTGCGAAAATTGAGTCACCCTGGGGTATCTCCACTGTCCTTAATAAGGGGCTCCTCACAGCCTATGGGAGATTGGGTTTCAACTTGCTTTGGTATGTGTGATTTCTCTTTCTTTATGCTATGCTTTATATGCTTCTGTATAATCTGTTTGAACGGTGGTTTCTGTTTAAATCTGTTTGCTTAAGTTTATAATAAAGCTAAAGTTTCTTTACCCACTGGCGTGCTTATTATCTCTCGATCTAAAAGAACCAATTGTCTGAAGCACCTGATCACTGCTTGGACACTTGGCAGAACAGGGTGGGCAGCTTGCGATATTATACTGTGTATGACTAGCAAGTTAATAGCCATGATATAAAGCAATGGTGCCTAAAGCTTTAGCATTTATGGCAATTTTTTAAAAGTTGCATTTTCCTTTCTATTTCTGTATAATTGTATATTTTATGTTGTAACACAAGAAATCATAGCTATGTGCTTTTTAAAGAAATCAGTGATTTTTGCAAAGAAAACAAGGAGTTCTTTATGCAGGGAAAATGAATTCATCCCTGCAAATTGCAACTCTATTGAGAAACGACTTGCTCTGTGTGTGTGTGTGTGTGTGTGTGTGTGTGTGTGTGTGTGATACTTACCATTATCCAGGTAGGGTGACAACATTCAGTAGTTATCTTTGAAATTCATGATATATGCTCAATTAATTTTGAGATTTAAATGAGGCTCAAAACTCATCTTACTATAAGGAGCAGTACATTTGTGACTCTTGCACATCCTTCCACAGCTATGTAAAGAATTACATATCATACCATGTTCCCTAATTGTGATTGCACACAGTTGAGTATAATAAATATTGCAATGTTTCCTATTAAGGCTTGTCCAAAAATCACTTTTTCTTTTTCTCTGCATTGATTTAGCGCAGTCTTCCTGATATGATATGAGCCAACAAAACACTGACATCTTAAATGTGACCATTTTACCAAATTTGCGTCTTTGAGTAAACAGTGGTATTATGTTGAAATAGTGAGCAGAGTTATCTCATAGTGGTGGAAAACAGGGTAATGCTCATTCACACAGCTGCTTTGCCATGTTCTGTTTCCATCCTGGAGCTAGCAAGGAAACATGCCACTCTAAATCTTGTTGAGAGCCAGTTTGGTGTAGTGGTTAAGGCACCAGGTTAGAAACTGGGAGACTGTGAGTTCCAGTCCTGCCTTAGGCACAGAACCAGCTGAGTCACTCTCTCAACCCTAGGAAGAAACCAATAAATATATTGCTACTCCCCATCCCCCTGTAACCCCCTACCATGCATTCAGAATGGGTCTGTGCTATGCAGCTGTCCCCACAGCTTTGATGTGCAACATTTCAAGGGCTGTGATTGGTAGTTCCCTTGCCAGAAATTCCAGCCCCACCCAACGTTATCTACCACATGAAAACCCTTGTCCAACCCTCAAGTTACTCCTGCATTCCCAGTTTTTTTCTTTTTCTTTCTCGTATTGTCAACTGATTTGTATAATACCATATAGCTATGGGTCAATTAAGTGGTAGCAAAGAGTTCAGGTTTTTGTATCTTGGATGCCTTCTGACCACTTCTTCAGTGGGTTGACCACATGAAGAGGCAAACAAACCACATGCATAGTAACACAAAGAACTGTTCCCCCCCCCCGTCACTCTTTCCTTGGGGTTTGTGAAACTGGGAACAGTATAGTCAATGTCAGATGTGTGCATGCTCTGTGCACTGACCAGACCACCCCTTTACAAAAGAAAAAGAAAGGGGCTGTGGGCACCAGTCCCCATCAGAGCCAGAAGATGACTGGGGTGGATGAAAAGGTCATGGACTGGAGTGAAAGGGGTGGTTCCCCAGAGAACTGGCAGAACCACTTGGAGCAACAGGATTGCCAGATTGGAGTGTGTCATCACTGTCTGCCTTCCCAATGGGCATCAACACACCCCACATTGCCCACACATAGTGCCTTGAGATGAATATTAAGGAAAACAGCACTTCAAGGCAGAGCACCTTAAGCTGCCCTCAAACTGCTTCAGCTGCGGAAGGACACTGAGATACAGGTGAATGGATGAGAACGTATGTGTGCTCAGGAAAAGTTTAACAGGCTGTATTTGTGTTGGGGCAAGGAGGCTGGGTGAATTTGCTCCAGATAAATGACAGCATAAAAACCCATTTTATTTGTCCCATAATTAGACCCATTAGTTGCAGAACTGAGGTTGGGTATGGCTTCTTCTTCCTCATCATGTAAAATAATATGTGCAATATTATGCTGTTCAGAATTTTTCTTCTCCTGCACCTTTCCATTCACAGCCTTGCAATGTACAGTATTTCTGGAGAAAGAGTATGAATCTATTGACAGTCAACACTGAAGTCAAATGATGAGTGGAACTGGGTGTAATTGGTTTTAAATATAAAAGTATGCAGGGATAACTCATATTCTCCAACTTATGTATATCCAAGTGATATGCATACACTTACCAGAAGTGTACCATAAAATATGTTGACAGACCACAGCATGCAAAGCCAAAACTAATTATACCACACTGTGGGTTACTATGATGTTTGGACCCAGTCACGTTCCCTTCACCATGAAGCAAATAGTACCATCTGGTGAGAAGTGAGGGGCAGCAATCAAATCTTGTATCAGCAGAAAAAGGCAAATGGAATGGAAGAAAAAGTAGTCTAACCAATTTATTTCCCTTCCAAATCATTCCGAGATTTTTAACATTCTGATGTTAAAATCCAGATTAGAATTCTCCATTCCGGTGCAGTTTGAATGAAAAATGGACAAGTAGTGAACTTTCTTGAAAGGCCAATTTTTCTCAGAAATGTCTACTCTAATTATCACTTTCTGTTTGTAGAATATGTGCTAATGCTATTTCACACTTGGCTTCAGAAGAGATGGGGTTCAAAAACTGTTAATCAAACTACTGAAATGCATCACTGTTGAAACTCACTACATCATAATTCTGCCCCCACCCCAGCCCCAATGTATGCACAGTTTGGAAAGCTCTGGTCTAGGTCAATGTTAAATAAATCGCCAATTGTGATTTATTTAATAAACTATGTTAATATAATATTGGAAGCTGTACAATATAGAATCTACCTAATATCTTTGGATCTTCATGATTTCAGACTATTTTTCCAGTTGTACCTGGAGATGCCCCAAAAATGAACCTGGGAGAAATTACTTCTCAGCACAAACAGAATCCAGCGTGAGAGCTGATTCTCACATTGAATAGTAGAGTGAACAGATGCATACAAGTCTGCCTTCAAAAAAGCAGAAAAGGTTTCTAGCCCTCTTCTACCAAAAGAGCACAAGAGAACAAATGCCATAAATTGTCTATATATGTTTGTGCCTGTTGGGGTTTGATAAACCCAGGAATTTACTGCTAGATATAAATTATACAGAGAGGCTTGATATTTAGGTTAAAGGGGAAATATTCTGCACAGTCACCCAATTAGCAGCCATTGTTGTAGGAATGATGTGTCAGTGTGTGACTCATACAACAGGTGCTTAGAGTTAGGTTGGGTGTGGTGAATAACGAGAGTGACCTATAATGTGATTGGTCAGGTTCACTATATATGCAGAGACATTCTCATTTCCCATTATTCCCATTTTACCTCGTGAATGCTGTATCGTTGATGGTGTATCATTTTGTTACCTGTGGAAGTGATCTGTAAATACGTATGTATATAAAGTAAATAGGATATTTGATATAACTTCTGTTTGGAGTCTATTTACTGCATAGTACTTGGATCACTGGTGCCTAGGAGAGAGAAGCAGGCCGCTCCATCCGCGCACCCCGACAGGTTACGGGCCCAGAGGCGGCAAGAAGCCATAGACGACGGAAGGCTTTGCACTGGCTGTGGATCGGTGGATTGTGTGCAGTCTGGGAGCTGGAAGCTTTGGAGCCTATCCAGGAGTCGTGTGGCTATTTGGAGTGATTTGGAGCTTTAACAGGTTCCGTGCCTGCGTGTGTGTTTTTTTCTCCTACGCTTGTTTTGCAGCTGGAGGACATTCTGATAAGGTCTGTGTCTTTAATCATCGGTGTCTGCCCAGAAGGGGCTGAAGACAGATGAGTGAAGCGAAGATGTTGCCGGCAGTCGGGGGAGGTTTTCCTCTGGAAAGACTGAATGACAATAATTATTCGTCATGGAAATGTATAAATTTCCATAAAATGGAAATGTATCTTTGGCGTGAAGGGCTTTGGAGAAGTGTACTTTGCCCTGACCCAGACCTGGATGATGAAGAAGTTGCTCTAAAGGATGATAGAGCATTGGCAAGCATAATTTTATGTCTGGAAGATAGCCAATTGTGTTATGTTAGAGACTGTCATTTAGCCAATAAGTGTTGGGATGCTTTAAAGAATGTTTATTTAAGAAGCTCGCGGTTATGTAAGGTTTTACTAACAAGGAAACTTTATCACGCCAGATTAGGTGTATCTGATAATATTAAGGATCACCTGCATTATATGACAGAGTTGTTTCAGGAGCTGGCTCAGAGAGATATGCCATTTACAGAAGCTAATAAAGTGTATATAATTCTCAGTTCTCTAAATGAAACGTGGGATACTTTGGCAATTAGCTTTGGGTCATTATCTGAGGAAGATTTGACCATAAATTACTTATCTGGCAGGCTTTTGGAAGAAGAGCAAAGAAGAAAGCAGTGTTCTAACGTAATTAGGTCTAAGCAAAACAGTGTTTTTGTTAAGGAATGTTCTGATAACCAAAACAATGTATTATTTGTAAAGCGAAAATGTTTCTACTGTGGGTCACAAGAGCATTTGTTGCGGGATTGTGATAAGAAACGGAAGCCAAAGGCCAAGCTGAAAATCTCCAAGCCGGGAGATGCAGCACAGCTGTCTTTAATTAGTTCAAGTGTTCAAGATTTAAAGGGACCATTTTTACTTGACAGCGGGGCTTGTCAGCATATAGGAAATAACAGACAAATGTTTAAGAGTTTTAGGCAGGCTTATAGAGATCATGTTACTCTAGCTAATGGAAGCATTGCATCTGTGACTGGTAAGGGATTTGTATATGTACCAGGGTTAAATATTGAATTATCAATGTTGTGTGTACCTGAACTGGAGTACAATATAATTAGTGTGTCACAATTGGATAAACAGGGTTATACTGTACAGTTTGGAAATAATGAATGTATTGTTATGAAAGATAACAATGTTTGTGGCAAAGGTATTTTGCAAAACTGTCTTTATGAAATAGTTCAAACCAGGACAAGCAGGAATGATTTAGCTACAATCAATAAGCCAACACATGATTCATGTGAGCACCTGTGGCATAGAAGGCTTGGACATCCGAGTTTCAAAGTGATTGAAAAGATGTCAGAAGCAAGTTCTGGAATGGAATTGAAAAAGTGACAAGTGTATTTGGATTGCACAGCTTGTAAGGTTGCAAAATCAAAGGTGTTTGCTGTGAGCAAATTCAGTGATAGGAAGTCACATAAACGTTTTGAATTAGTTCACGCTGACTTAATTGGTCCATTACCAGCTACAATAGGGGGTGCTAAATATGTTTTAGTCATTGTAGATGATTACACTAGATTTGGGTTCTGTTACCTATTGAAAGCTAAAAGTCAAACATCTGAAAAGTTTAGAAACTGGGTACAGTTTGTGGAACGTAGGTATAGCACAAAGGTGTGTAGTTTACAAACTGACCGGGGTACAGAGTTTCTGAGTGGGACTTTTCAGCAATGGCTCCATAGAAGGGGCATTGTGCATAGGAGAACTAACCCACATAGTTCAGCTGAGAATGGCGTGGCTGAACGTAGGAATTTGGCATTGCAGACAGTAAAGGATTCACTCATTGCTGACTCAGGGTTATCAAGTGGATACTGGGGAGAGGCAATATTAACTGCTAATTATTTAATTAACAGGTTATGGAGTGTATCTGTAAACCAAACTCCATATTATATGTTATATGGCAAGAAGCCACCATTAGCTCATTTAAAGGTGTTTGGGTGCACTGCCTATGTTCACGTGCATAAGGAAGTACGTAGGAAGGGACAGGCAAAAGCACAGAAGCTGACGTTTGTGTGGTATGAGCCAGGGACCAAGGGATATAGGTTCACTGATGGCAGGAAAGTTGTTATTTCTAGATCAGCAAGTTTTAGTGAGCACAGCAATTGGCAGAGATTACACGGGAGTAGTGAGGTTTATCTTCCTAGTCAGGGACGTTTTGAGTTTTCAGAGCGGAGCCACTGATGTGATTAAGAAGGAAGAGGAATTAACTCCTAGTGTGCCAATGATGCAGGATGCTACAGTTTTGCGCAGATCTGAGAGAGTTAACAAGGGCATACCACCTCAGCGTTATTCACCAGGTGATGTAAAAGTGTGTTTTATTGATTATGAACCTCATAATTACAAGGATGCATTGGAGTTGCCACAACATGAGCAGAGTAGATGGAAAGCTGCTATGGATGTGGAAATGAAAGCCATTAATTCTCATAAGGTTTTCAAATCTACTAGGCTGCCTGAGGGGCATAGAGCAGTAGGCTGTAGATGGGTGTATAAGAAGAAAACCTTAGTGAATGGTGATATTCAGTATAAGGCTAGGTTGGTAGCACAAGGATTTTCCCAGATAAAGAATCAGACTTATGATGAAGTTTTTGCACCAACGCTAAGAGGGGAGACATTTAGGTTTGCCTTAGCAATGGCAGCAGCTGGGAATTGTGTAGTACAACATTATATCACAACAGCATATTTGCATGCTGATTTGAATGAAGAGATCTATATGATTGAAGCCCCAGGTTATGAATCAAAGATTGCAGGAAGGGTATACAAGTTGCAGAAAGCATTGTATGGACTCAAGCAGTCGGCACGTTGCTGGAATCTAACTTTAGATAAGGAATTACAAAGAATGGGATTCAAGTGTAGTATAGCTGACCCATGTCTGTATGTAAAGCAATGTGAAAATGATGAACAGATTTTGCTTTTGATTTTTGTAGACGATTTGTGTCTTATAGCAAAAGATCAAAGCAGGGTAATTGAATTTACTGAAAATCTGAAACAACATTTTGATGTCAAAGATCTGGGAGAAATTAAGAATTACCTAGGCATAGGTATTCAGAAGGTTGATGGGGGTTATGTTCTAGAGCAGTGGAAGAAAATTGAAGCACTGCTAAGAGAGAACAATATGGAACATTGCAAGGAGGTTCCAACCCCGATGACAACAGATTTTGTTAAAACAGAGACTGGAGATGATGACAAAACTTCATGCGATCAAGAACACTATCATTCAATAATTGGAAGTTTATTGTATATAGCACAATGGTCGCGTCCTGATATCGGGAACGCAGTAAATGTTCTGAGTAGATATGTAACCAAATCTACTCAGAGGCATTGGCAAGGTATCAAACGTGTGTTTAGGTATCTGAAGGGGAGTATTGATAAATGTTTATTAATAAAACCATGTAAGCCATTGAACTGGAAATGCTATGTAGATAGTGATTGGGGTAACGATGTACATGATAGAAAATCAATGACAGGGTTGATAATAATGTTTGGTAACACTTTAATTGGGTGGAGGTCTCGTAAACAAAGTTCAGTTGCCATGTCAACGGCAGAGGCGGAGTATGCAGCATTATCTGATTTGTGTTCAGAATTAATTTGGTATAGGCAATTGTTAATGGATGTTAATATAACAATTGAGGGTCCTATATGTGTATACGATGATAGTGAGGCATGTATACAGATTGCAAAGAGTGATAAGGTCAGAGCAAGAAGCAAGCATGTTGATATCAAGTATCATAATGTGAGGAATGCTGTTAAAGAGTCTCTGATAGATTTGCAATATTGTCCATCTGAATGTAATGTAGCAGATGTGATGACAAAGCCTCTAAGCATAGATAGACATAGGATGTGTATATCTCAAATGTGTATGTCTTCTATTCTGTACAATTGAATGTAATATCTATTGTAAATTGAAGGGGTGTTGGGGTTTGATAAACCCAGGAATTTACTGCTAGATATAAATTATACAGAGAGGCTTGATATTTAGGTTAAAGGGGAAATATTCTGCACAGTCACCCAATTAGCAGCCATTGTTGTAGGAATGATGTGTCAGTGTGTGACTCATACAACAGGTGCTTGGAGTTAGGTTGGGTGTGGTGAATAACGAGAGTGACCTATAATGTGATTGGTCAGGTTCACTATATATGCAGAGACATTCTCATTTCCCATTATTCCCATTTTACCTCGTGAATGCTGTATCGTTGATGGTGTATCATTTTGTTACCTGTGGAAGTGATCTGTAAATATGTATGTATATAAAGTAAATAGGATATTTGATATAACTTCTGTTTGGAGTCTATTTACTGCATAGTACTTGGATTACTGGTGCCTAGGAGAGAGAAGCAGGCCGCTCCATCTGCGCGCCCCGACAGTGCCTCATTTGAAAGTAAAGTACTTCCTGGAATTCTTGTGTTGTGACTTTAACCTTCTTCTAATCATCATAACTAAATAGTATGCTGAGAATCTTGTTCTTTGGTTTAACAGTTTCCTGTACAGACTGCTAGGACAAAAGTCAGTCAACACCACTGAAATAGTATGGATCACCCAATGGGGGGATCTCAATGTCTTGGTGTCATTCACAGGACCCCCCTTCTAAGAAAAATGCATAGGAGCTTTTGATTTGAAGATGAAAAGTAAGGGGGAAGCTATGGACACCCATATTTTCTAAACATGTGATTCTTCAACCATTTCCCCACTAGGGATTTTCAGCATGATCTAGCATTTTGAAGTGATATAAACTCTGTCCTCAATTCTATTGTGTTGCCATAACAATGAATGTATGACTTTAGTTACCAGTGGGAATCTTTAGTAAGTGAGGAAACAGTCCCCTTTGAATTTCAGTAACTCACTGCAAATTTCCAGCCACTTTGTTCTTCTTCCTGATAGGGTCAAGATTCTTTTGGATTACTTGCTCTTTAAACAGAAATGAGTACCCAGTGAAATAAGCCGTTGCAGCTGTAAATATCAGGGAGCTTCAGTAGCACCTGCATTAGTTCTTTTGTTCCAGCGAAGATGCTTTTTTATGCCTTGTGACCTTTTTCAGATGATCTATCAAACTGTCACTTTCTCTGGTGCCACGGAGCAGGACATTTGCAAAAAAAACTCATAGCTCTGAACACATCTTTTTCTTAGAGTCTATAAATGTCCATGGATGTCTGTATATCTCAGAAGGTAAAAGATATGTGGAACAGCATGTTTCATTATGATCTGGGGCAATGAATGACATGTTTGTTTTAAAGTTCATGTTCACCCTGACATTTAACCAATAGTTATTTCTTGTTTATACATATATATACTTCATACACTTTACATACACTGCCTATTCCTGAAGGCTCTGAGGGGCTAATAATCAAAAACATCATGGAGCAATCCCCCAAAATAGTAAACCCACCCATAAAATAAACCAAACACAGTATCATAATTATGCAAAAAGCAGAAATGTACAAAAACAGGCATCCACCTGATTCAAATCTACAATTATACCTCAGTATGATTGATCAGTAGAGCATCTGAGGATTTAGACAACTTATTTATTTATTTAGTCACTATGCTTGCATGATAAGGGGCATGGTGGCTCAGCGGGTAAGATGCCAGGCTTGTCGATCAGAAGATCGCAAGTTCGGAGGTTCGAATCCCTAGTCCCACGTGACGGAGTGAGCTCCTGCACTCGCCCCAGCTCTTGCCAACCTAGCAATTCGAAAGCATGCAAATGCAAATAGATGAATAGGTACCACTTTGGTGGGTAGGTAACAGCATTCCGCGTGCGTCATGCCGGCCACATGACCGTGGAAGTGTCTTCGGACAACGCTGGCTCTTTGGCTAAGAAACGGAGATGAGCACTGGCCCCTAGAGTCGGACACGACTGCACAAATGTGCGGGGGGAACCTTTACCTTTACCTTATGCTTGCATTATGTCCATTCCCAGAGGAATTGCAGCTACAATAAATGGTTTAACACCTCTACCCAAGCCCCAAGTATATACAAAACCGAAATCCATATAAATAAGCCGTGTGCACTGAAGACCCCACCTTCATATTATAATACTCCTTCTGTACCAGCTGGGAGAGAAAAGTTTTGACAAGTTTCCTGAAGCCTAGGAGGGATAAAATAGGCCAAAGTTCCATTGGGAGAGAGATCCAGAGGTTGGAGCACTGATGGAAAAAGTCCACCTCGAATGTTCCATCAGATGACAGTCCCACAGAGACAGGACCTGGAGATAGATAACCCTATGAGAACTTGTTGGATGGACAAATGAACACTAGAGGATACATTGTCTATATAACCAGGACCTGATCTGTTTAAGGACTTAAAGTTGACAGCCACACCTTGAATCACAGTAATTCTTCATTGGTAATAAACTAGTCTGAAGTATGAATATTCCAGCTATTTTCAGACCGAGAACGTCTCAAAGTGTAAATTTACGATGCAAATAATGATCAAAATTATTCTTCCATCTCATCAACTTTTTGAGTTTAATGCAAGAAATACAGTGGAGCGATGGCTAAAAATGCAACCAAGCCCCTGTCTTGTTGTCAAATCACATGATACATTTCTATTTGTACCTATAATGGATGTTTTATTTGGTCCCTTGCATTCCATAAAACAACTGAAGTCAAAATATATGCCTAATGGTAAAGCTGAAAACCAGGAAAGTTTTCAAATATTTTATTAATCTGATGAACAGGAACATGGGGGGCGGGGGGAGGACCGAAGATGGAGGTCCCAACTATGTGACCAAGGCTGCCATCTTGATTGTTTTTACCCCACTGCACAGACACCTGTACTGATTAATAATTTCTTTTAAGTTAATACTTCCATGACTGTTCTTAATAAGCTGCAGCAGTGTTCTATATTCTGTGTGTGTGTGTGTGTGTCGGGGAATGTTGGTAAAACTCCTGTATGATTTAGTAACCAGTGGCAGAAGAAGAATGTTCTTTGTGAGTAATGTTTCTTGTAAAATGCAAAAATGTACATACATAAAATACATAAATGACAAACATAAGGAGCTGACTTTCTCTCCCAGATTATTTCTAGAAAAAAAAATCCCTACTTAGCATATAACCATATGTTATAACCATCTTGAAATTTCCTAAACTTCTGTGTTTCCTCTGTTTCATTTATTTCTGAAATACACAGAGAGACATACATAGATACAATTAAACTAGAGTCTATTTGTTAAGCAGATAAAATGTAATATAAATCATCACGGCCACGAACATCCAGTTTGGTCTTTAAAGCCATATGTTCTATGTGTCAGAACTCTTTAAATGTTTATATAATAAACATGCATGAGTTTAAACAATCTTATTTATATGGATCTGTGCTCAGGATTCACTGGGACTGCTTACTGATACAAAATGTTGGGAAAAGTAGACCTGAATGTGCTCCATTTCTTAAATCGTCTTCTGGATAGGATCCACAGATGATCGTAGCTGAAAATCAGTGGTTTGGTTTCCCACCTTTGGGGTGTGGAACAACAAAAACTAAAGTGTATGACAATTATATTTGGGTTCCAAAGATCAGAATGACTACTATAGATATAGATACTACCTCTGAGTGGTTGTCCAGATGTTAAACTGTAAATGTGGATGAACATTGTTAAAAAACAGAAATCCTGATCCTTCCCACGTGTGTAAGACATGCCCTCACCCCTTTTGCATCATCATGTATTTCCCACACCACTTAAAATATAATTAGAAAAGCAGGCTATATAGCTGGCATGAGCCTTCTTTTCAAAGCAAGCACAACGACAGAGCACTTTATCTTCCTAAAAAAAAAGGAAGAGATAAAGTTCAATTATTTCAGTCATAGATATGCCAATTCATGTCCATAATAACTCAACAGAATCTACAACAATCATCCACCAGATGCCCAACTATCTAACAAAGTCTTCCCTGCCTTGTAAAATAGCAGCTGAGAGGTTGTAAGGCTCTAAGGGCAGGGGAATACTGGGGAAGGACTGTTTGGGGGCCCATATCGCCCTGTGCTGACCCTAGGCCTCCCCTCCATACATGCACACACAGGCCAGGTAGATTCCATATGGAGGTATCATGAAGCCAAGCCAAGTCAAAACGTGCACTAAGAATTGGACTTGGAAACGTCTCAGTAATCAGTGAAGAAACTGGAGAATAGATTTTATTTATTTAATTTTTTTATCCCGCCTTTATTATTTTTATAAATAACTCAAGGCAGGGAACATACCTAATACTCCTTCCTCCTCCTTTTTTCCCCACAACAGCAACCCTGTGAGGTGAGTTGGGCTGAGAGAGAGTGACTGGCCCAAGGTCACCCAGCTGGCTTTCATGCCTCAGGTGGGACTAGAACTCTCAGTCTCCTAGTTTGCCATTGGCTCCTTCCTAGGGCTGAGAGACAGGGACTGGCCCAAGGTCACCCAGCCGACTTTCATGCCTCAGGCGGGACTAGAACTCTCAGTCTCCTGGTTTCTAGCCTAGCACCTTAACCACTAGACAAAACTGGCTCTCTTTACATTACTGTAATGTTAATTTACTGTAATTTACATTACTGTAATGCAGAGCTTTCCAAACTGTGTGTTGGGACATGTTAGTGTGTCGGCTGCAGTGTCTGGGTGTGTCGCGGCTGCTGCTGCCTCCGAGCCCTGCTGTGATTCTGCGCAGGTCCTAGTGCCTGCCTTGTGCCCTGCTGTAAGAACGTGTCACAAAATGATGCCCTGCTGTAAGAGTGTGTCGCGAAATGATGCATGTCTAAAAAGTGTGTCACCAACATGAAAAGTTTGGAAAGCTTTGCTGTAGTGGTTCACATCCACTAGTGTCCTGGCCACTGCATTTTGCACCAGCCATAGTTTCCAGGTTGTGATAATGTTGAAACTTCTATTGCATCACTATGTACAATCCCGGGGACATGCAAAATGTTTCAACTCTGAAAATTCCAACCCTGGAGCAGCTGTCTCGAGCATTCGGACCTTGAAAAATATTTATATCTTCCAGCCTAGAAGATACAGAGCAACAGAAATCAAGCTCATTCTGCAGCTATTGCTTTAGACTGAGTGATATGGAAGTCTGCCAAGGGGAAAACAGCAGCTACATCTCTGGCCAGATTGCTCACAGCTCTGGGTCTCCTCTCCTTCTTTGTAAGCTGCTGCTTTTTAAAAAACAACATATTTTCTATGGAGAAGCTACAGTGTGGAACACATCCACAGTAGGCAGATAATACAAAATTGTGCAGATAACTGTGCACTCCCATGCTTCACACCCAAGTGTTGCTAAGGCATGTGAGATTATATAAAAGTAAAGATTGCTAATATCATGTTGGTTTGATTCATCTCCCGGACTTTGTTGGCTGTATGTGCCTTCTGCATGCCCTTGTGGCCTGTTGCATTTAAAAACACAAAGCCTTTATTAGTTACTGTGGTTTTTGAACGTTTGGGATGTATTTTGTCCATGTTTTTGTGACATGCTATAATGTTCCTGTGATTCATGCATTTAAGAAGCACCAGCAGTTACAGTATGGGGCATCTGCAGGAGCTTGCAGCTTACATCAAAATGACAAAAACAGCATTGTGCTGTCACACTGCAAGCTCCGCCCCCTTGCATGTGTATGTGACAGCACAAAGCATGTCAAAAAGGGGCGGGGCTTGCATTGCAATGACACCATGCGCCCTCCCCCCCTTGCCTCTCCCTGCAGATACTGCAACCAGCAATCCCTTTCATTTTATCACCAGGAGCCCCTCTGATGTGCAAGAGGCAGCAGGCCGGAAAAAGGGAAGTAAAGAAAAGAAAGACAAGCATCCCAAATAGATATTTGATTTTCCTGAGTGGGTGGTTGTCGGTGCCTACAGAAAAAAATAGCCACAGGGATGGGGTGTTTAAGTAAAAGAATACTAAAAATAGAAGGAAATAAAATTTGTGCCTGTCTGGCTCACTGGTTTTGCTTTAGCCTGGGAGAGCTACAGAGGGCACTGCTGGAAACAAGGAAGGGAGCAGAGATACAAATTACTACCAACATTGTTGCTACAAATCTTGGATGTTTAGAATTGTTATTTTCTAGTACAAAGTGAAAGATAGTCATTCCTTGTGGGAAAGGGGGTGTTGTTTGCCTGGTGATGTCAGCCCTTCGAGGTAGGCCAGGTCAGGAAACAGACCCCACAAGAAATAGCAAAACTTGACTTTATTGATATAGACCAGCGGTCCCCAACCTTTTTGGCACCAGGGACCGGTCGTGGAAGACAATTTTTCCATGGACCGGGGGGGTGGGGTTTGCAGGCGGGAGCCAATCGTGCGCACCGGGGGCGGGGTAATCACATGCACTGGGGGCGGGGTAATCACGCGCACTGGGGGGCGGGGTTTGCACGCAGGAGCCCCGCGGCCCACTTCCTAACAGGCCACGGCCCACAGGTTAGGGACCCCTGATATAGACTATAATAACAGATTCTTAAAAGCCCAAAGTGTTTCCCCTTCCCTCCCTTTTACAATAAAGAGAGTCAAGACGGGCAATCTTGAATTTCTTTCCTACGCCTTCTTGTTTTCCTGGGCTAGGCTCATGTTTTACTAACAGTCATCACATCCTCCTTTTAATGTTTTTAATTTTTTTTAAAAGTACCCCATTAATAAATTTTATGCCAGTTGGATAGGGTAGCAGTCAATACAGATTACCACGTAACCTAGTTTTAAATCCCTCAAAGGACAAAGAAAGAAGCAAATGCCTTGTTCTGAGTCCCTGTGATTTCCTGTGATGAGAATGCTTGAAAATTTAATGTTAATTGTCCAAAAGGAACACAAAACAATCAAACTATTCTGAGTTTTGTTCCATCTGAATGCAGCCTATTTGAAATGCTTTGACAGAATGTTTCAAGTTGGGCTGTTAGATACTCTAAGCCTGAACCAAAACAGCACTCCCATTCACAACATATACTGTTACATACATCTATTTTCAGATGTATTGTTACAAGCTGGCACAACTACTTTATGCTCCTTGTAACATTGATAGATGTTTTTCCCCATTGTACCATGCACATTTCTGCAATGTGTTACAATATATTTTATGGCATTGCAGTCTGACCTGCGATCTGTGTTTTGTGGATGTGTATTGTTTTAAGCCCCTTTTTGTGCGAATCGTTCTGGGCTGAAAAGAATGTTCATGTATTGTTTCTTTTCATATCAACCTTATAAAACTAATCTTAAAGTTTTCTGTAGTCTTTGTCTCTTAGGAAAATGGCATAGCTTTTCCTCAATTCTAAGCTTCCCTTCTTGTTTTTCATTAACATTTCAAAATTCCTTTCAACCTTAACTGCAAGAGGTTCATTTTATCATTAAACTGCTTTGCTGATGAACACAGCAAAAAATTTTCCCTCAAGGAAAAGTATGCTCTGCTTACAACTTATTTTAAATTTTATTTGTGTCATGCAGCTATCCCTCCACGCTTAATTATAAGATTGCAGAAGAGGCAAACATGGCTATTCTACTGTCATTCATCATTCATACAGCAATTTCACTTATTCCTTTCATTTTTAATTCTGCTCCAGCCAAAGCAACGTGCGTGTCTCACAAAAACAGAATGAGACAGTTTTGATTTCAGAGATGGATTTTGTATTTCCCCAAACAGAGAACTGACATTTGCTTGATTTTTCTTCTGAGAGAACTGCTATTACAGTTGGATAAAACTAGTTTATACTTGTGCAAGTTCCTCGTGACTCTATCCAAAATCAGCCACTTTTCCACACCACCCTAACCATCTTCGCCTGATGAAGATGACTTGAAACTCAAAAGCTTGTAACAATTTTGTGAAAAGTTAGTTGGCCTAATTCAAGTATTGCCTTTGAGCATCAATTTTGAATTTCATCTCATTGTATTATTGCAGAGCTTTCCAAACTGTGTGTCGCGACACAAAAGTGTGTCGCCACACACAGCGTGGTGTGTCGCCACACCACCCGGAAGCAGCGGCGCGCGTGTGCATGGCGGCGGCGGCAGCGGCGCGGTATCAGTGCTTCCGCGTTTTAGCGGAGGCTGCCACCGCCACCGTGCACACGCGCGCCGCCGCACGCCCCCCCCGCTGCCGCCATGCGCGCACGGCCCCGCCGCCGCTGGTGTGTCGCCAGCGGCGGCACTTTGGAAAGCCCTGTATTATTGGCTATTATAAAATGACTCAAGGCTTTGGAATGAGAGCTGACTGCATAAAATCTTGATATACCTTCTCTTCACCCCCCTGCCCCAAAAGAAGAATAACAACAACAACAACAATAATAATAATTTTAAAAAATCAGCGAAGATTGTTCTTGCTCTTTTAAACTCAAGTTATGATGGCCAAGACATTTTGGCTCAATTGGTAAACGTGTCATTGTCCTACAACCTCTACTCCACATTGGGGCATGTCTGACTCCCCTTGCCCTTCCCTGCTGACACCACTGCAAATATCTAAAAACAATTGTAGTTGTGGAAGTGTTCAAGGCAAGATTTATTTATTTAAGTAATTTATATGCTTCTCTGTAACAAAAATATAATTTTCCCCATAATGCAATTTGAGAAAGCTAAATGTGAAGAAGCATCCGCAAGCCACAAAAGTCAAGATAGTGGCTGCAAGCCTACGGTTTGTTTATTTGTTTATTTATTTATTTATTTATTCAATTTGTATAGCCGCCCATCTCAAAACAGTGCCTCTGGGCTGCGAACAATCATAAAAACAATTAAAACGAAATACAAAAATAAATTAAATACAAATAGCAACCAAGAGATATTATAATCCGTCGGTGTCAATATAGCCAGGTAACGGGGCCCTTCACACACTCAGGATCCCAGGCCTGGGCACATAGCCAGGTCTTCAAGGCCTTCTGAAAGGCCAACAGGGTCGGGGTCATCCTAATCTCAGGAGGGAGGATGTTCCAGAGCGCAGGCTCTATGGCAGGAAAGGCACGTCTCCTGGCCCCTGCCAGCCGACATTCCTTGGCTGACGGGACCCGGAGCATGCTCATCCTGCTGGACTGAATTGGACGGGTAAAAATAACTGGAAGAAGACGGTCCCTCAGGTAACTCGGTCCAAAGCCATGAAGGGCTTTAAAGGTGACAACCAGCACCTTGAATTGCACCCGGAAACACACTGGCAACCAATGCAGCCCCCAAAGCAGTGATGTTACATGTGCCGAATAGCCAACACCATTTACAACCCGTGCAGCTGCATTCTGTAGGATTAGCATTGACACATTGACCATTATAGTGTCATCATTGGCGATCACTCGTAGCCGAGTAAGATTGTCTTCCAAAGGTAAAATTTTAACAGTGGATCCGTAAGTGGCTATAAAGGCCAATTCTGGATCCGCACAACCTCCCAGAGTGAGGGCATAGGTTTCCGGGTGGGAGACGGTCATGATGAGGGTTTGCCTGACATGCCTTCCTTTTAGCTCTTTTCTCCCTTTCACCCTGTACTCGTGCTTCTTCAAAGTCCATAGCGCCATTAATAAAGGCTGACCTCCAATTGAAACGCTCATGAGTTAGGGCTTCCCAGTTCTCAATGCTGATATTACATTTTTTTAAATTAGCTTTGAGAGTGTCTTTGAATCTCTTTTGCTGTCCACCAATATTCCGTTTTCCATTCTTAAGTTGGGAGTAAAGTAGCTGCTTTGGAAGACGATGGTCAGGCATTCGAACAACATGGCCGGTCCAGCGAAGTTGATGTTGGATGATCATTGTTTCAATGCTGGTGGTTTTCGCTTCTTCTAATACGCTAACATTAGTCCGCCTATCTTCCCAAGTAATTTGCAGAATTTTTCGGAGGCAGCGTTGATGGAATCTTTCAAGAAGTTGGAGGTGGCGTTTGTAGAGGGTCCATGTTTCACAGGCGTACAGAAGGGTTGGTAGTACAATGGCTTTGTAAACAAGCATTTTGGTCTCCCTGCGAATGTCCCAATCCTCAAACACTCTACGCTTCATTCGGGAGAAAGCTACACTCGCAGAGCTCAGGCGATGCTGAATTTCAGCGTCGATGTCGGCTTTTGTAGATAGATGGCTGCCGAGATAAGAAAAGTGGTCGACATTTTCTAGTGACACACCATTAAGCTGGATTGATGGCGCTGCGGAGGGATTGGTTTGAACTTGCTGGTAAAGCACTTTGGTTTTTTTAATGTTAATCGAGAGGCCGAGCTTTTCATATGCTTCTGCAATGATTATACACCTTGTTGAAGAGAAACTTCCTACTGGTGTAGAAATTATATATCGAACAGATGGAAAGCTTTTTAATCTTAGTAGGCTGAAAGCAAAAAATAAGGTAATTACAACTTCTGTTATAGAACTTCAATATGCTGATGATAACATAGTCTGTGCACACTCCGAGGAAGATCTTCAACCTATCCTAAACATTCTGTACCAGCTGAAGCTTCTGAATGCTCTTCAAGAGCAGCCCCATGTACAGCACATTGCTGTAGTCCAAATGGGAGTGACAGTGAGCAGAGCCTCCCGGCCCAGGAATGAGTGCAACTGGCACACAACCCAAAAGGGTGCAAAGGCCCTCTTAGCCACGGCTACCACTTGCTCTTCCAGCAGGAGCCGTGAGTCCAAGAAGACCACCAGATTGTGCACCGGGTCCATCTGAATTTCATATCAGGAAACATGTAAGACAGAATAATTATTTTTCACTCTGGACAGATATAAAAAAAGACTTAGATCGGTGGGAGAAACTATAACTATCACTATTAGGTAGAATATCAGTGATTAAAATGAATATTTTGCCAAGAATTTTATATCTTTTCCAAACAGTACCTATATTGGCTTCAGAAGCACCTTTTAAACAATGGCAGCATGATATATCTAAGTTTGTATGGCAAGGGAAAAAACCGAGAATAAAATATAAAGTTTTGCAAGACTCAAAAGAAAGAGGTGGCTTGGGCCTCCCAGATTTGAAGTTATATTATGCAGCATGTTGTTTAGTATGGCTTAAAGAATGGATTGTTTTAAAAAATGAAAAATTATTGAATTTAGAAGGTCATGACTTAAGATACGGATGGCATGGATATTTATGGTATGACAAAGTTAAAGTTAATGTGGACTTTAAAAATCACTATATTAGAAGATCTTTGTTATGGATTTGGAATAAATATAGGTCAACTTTATGTTATAAGATGCCTCTTTGGATTTCTACACAAGAAGCATTTTATAGAACTGAAACAAGAGACAAAGACAAATGGTTGACTTATAAGGACTTGTTAGAAAAAGAACAAGGAGAATACAAAATTAAATCAAAAGAACAACTTGCCTCGGAAGGATATACTTTTCAATGGCTTTCTTACATGCAGCTTATAGAGAAATTCAAGTTAGATAAAAAAGACTTTGGATTTCAACAGAGTAAATCGGAATTTGAAATACAACTTTGTGAAACAGATGAACATTTAATTGCCAAAATGTATAAATTATTGTTGAGAGGAGAAATGGTGGAAGAACAAGTTAAAGATTGTATGATTAAATGGGCAAAAAATATCAGTCATAACATACATATGCAGCAATGGGAAAATATGTGGACTAAAGGATTGAAGTTTACTCTATGTTATAATTTGAAGGAAAATTTCTATAAGATGATGTATCGATGGTATATGACCCCAAAAAAACTTGCGAAAATATATGGGACTGTTTCTAACATTTGCTGGAAATGTAATAAACAAGAGGGGTCGTTTTACCACATGTGGAAGACATGTAAGATTGCAAAGAAATTTTGGACCCAAATACATATGTTGATGCAGAGTATTCTACAAATACAGATTCCGTTTAAACCAGAATTATTTCTATTGGGAATATTGGACTTACAAATAGAAAAACATTTTGTTAGAATTATACAATATATGATAACAGCAGCAAGACTTCTTTATGCACAATTTTGGAAAACTCAGACTTTACCAACAGTACAAGAGTGGATGTTAAAATTGATGGACATGGCAGAAAATGATACATTGACTTGTTTATTGAAAGAAAATTCAAGTGATCAATATCTCAAAGAGTGGAAACCATTGATGGACTATTTGCGAAATGCAGGAGGGGCGAAGCTTACATGGGGTTTTGAAGAGTAGATTAAATATAAAAGAGCATATTAGACAAAGAATTATTTCTATCTATTGTATGAAAAACCAGCATTTAGGGCAGATTTTTTTATCTACGTGACCAGAGATAGATTGGAAGTTATCTATTTTTCATATCTTTTTCTTTCTATTACTTTACTACACTTTTTCTTTTCTTTTTCTTTATTTTGTATTTTGTATTTTGTATTTCTATTTCTTTTTTCGTTTCTAACTTTTAACTATGTATTTTAAAATCTTAATTTATATATATATATATATATATATATATATATATATATATATATATATTTAAGATTTTAAAATACATAGTTAAAAATTAGAAACGAAAAAAGAAATAGAAATACAATATATATATATATATATATATATATATATATATATATATATCTACCTACCTACCTACCTACCTACCTACCTACCTACCTACCATCCAGATAACAGCCATTTGCTTTCCCATTAATACCAATATATGGAATTCAAAAGCCCCATTGAGACATTTTGAAACTGTAGATATAGACCATGGAGAAAGAAGAGCATGGGAGTGCTGCAGGAATAGGCTGCACTGGCTGTGAGTTATGGGAACTGATTTGCAGAGAACCTAGAGACCAGCGGTTTGTGGTAGATGTTTGCTCTTTCCATCGCAATCAGAGGTGCCATGAGTTAGAAGCCAGGGTCTTATTCAGTAAAAGAAACCAGAGGACCAAAATGCAGCATGCTACACATTTTGCAGTAAATAATCTCATGAAAATAACTATCTCGAGGAGGTTCAAGTGGACAAAGGCCGCTAAATCTGGAGTCTAGAATTCCCTCACTGATAATGCAAAGTCACAACCTGGTTAGTATGAATAATGTTGATACATAATATATTTTCTTGTTTCACATTTTTAAGATTTGCTTAGACATGGCACCCAGCTAAGGAACTGGGTGTGCTTTATCGATGAAATCTGTGAGGATAGAATGGAGATGACAAAAGCATCATGCGAGTACCAATCCTCCAAGTAAGTCCTGCCTGTTGTGTAAATAATTACTGTAGATGAGGGAAACACGTTTTCTTAACCACAGGCATCTGCATCAAGCTCTTCAGATTGCATCACAGCAGCACCCCCGTTAAACAATGTGCTTCTTTCTGAGATTAGTCCATGCTGCGTATCACTTTATCCAGCAGGAAGCCAAAGGTTTTTCTCTGTCAAAAAGAACCAGAGCACTCTGTCCCCAAAAAGGGAAAGGCCTTTTGCAGATTTTTAAATGAGAATTAGTAAAAACACAAAAGATTAGATCTAGGCTTAGGCATGCTCAGAGAAGACTTATTCAAATCAATGGGAGAAGTAAGACATTACCCCGCAGTGTTCAGTGTGTGTGTGTGTGTGTGTGTGTGTGTATGCACGTGCTTTAAAGTCCATGTTGACTCCTGGCAACTGCCTGGACAAGTCCCTGCAGTTTTCTTGGCAAGGTTTTTCAGAAGTGTTTTACCATTGCCTCCTTTCTAGGGCTGAGAGAGAGTGACTGGCCCAAGGTCACCCAGCTAGCTTTGTACCTAAGGCAGGACTAGAACTCATGGTCTCCCAGTCTCTGGCCTGGTGCCTTAACCACTACACCAAACTGGCTTTCTGTGCTCAATAGCACACAGGTAGTCCTTGCTTAATGACAGCAATTGGGACTGGAATTTCCATTGCTAAGTGATGTGGTCGTAAAGTGTGATGTCATGTGACCATGCCGCTTAGCAACAGCAGTCTCAACAGTAATAGTCCCCGGTTACCATCGTTAAGTGAATCACTGTTGGTTATTAAGTGAGGACCACCCAAGACCATGACTTCTGACTTCCTGCCAGCTTCCCCATTGACTTTGCTTGTGGGAAGCTGGCAGGAAAGATTGCAAATTGTGATCACGTGATCATGGGACGCTGCAACAGTCAGAAATCAAGGCTGGTTGCTGAGTGCCCAGATCATGATTTCATGACTGCGGGGGCACTGCAATGGCCGGAACTCCAAGGACCAGTCGTAAGTACCATTTGTTCAGCACTGTCGCAAGTTTGAACAGTCATTGAATGAACTCCTTCAAGTCGAGCCCACTTCCTGGTAACTACATGGACATGTTCATATAGTTTTCTTGGCACCCTATACTTCGCAGTGTTGCATGCATAGCTCACACCATTTGTTTTTCATCAGTTCAGCCTGCTCTTGTCAAAAAACAACATTCTAAAGGCCATCAAATGTCACTGTGAAAGTGCATCCAAAAGATTCCATTCAGTGGATTTTTTTCCTGGCTATAATTCTGCTCAGAGCATCTGACAATGCCACCATTCACATTTAATTCCTCTTTTAATTTGCTGGCCAGCAAATATTTCCTTTGAAAGTCAAAGTGGAAGAGATTATAGGACCCATAGAAATAGGAAACCACTTCAGCTTTTTCTGCCAGAAAAAACAACCACCACCACCACCATCAGAAGAGTTCTTATTCCAAGCTTACGGAAACACACAATGAGCAGGATTCCTCCCCAAAGCATGGGTTACAAGACAAATATCTCTAGCTTTGGCATAACTCAAGATGGAGGAGCCTGTTTGACCTTGTGCTCTCTTCTTGAGTCCTTATGCAATACGTCCCTATCTATTTGTTCTTTGTGTACCCTTCCTATGTTTTTGTTGTAGTCCAATATATTAGAAATACATAATTACCAATTTAAAATGCCTTCTTCTTTCCAAAATCAACACTGATAAAAACCTGATATCAAAGACAGTTTGACTTAAAAAAAACACATCAAGAGGACAATTGTTCTCTTGCTGCCTCCTATTTGACAGCAATACCCTATATTTAGTATATGGATTCTTGAATAAAGTTTGGACTATGGCAGTGCTTAGGATCTGGATGTAGCTGAAAGGGGTATGTAGAATGCAGAAAACGGGGTTCTTTCTAGAATCTCTTACTGTCAAGCAATTGTTGTAAGTTGCTGTACCAAAATGCTACTGACCACTTTCTCAGCTGGACATGTCAGGAAATGAATCCAGGACCTTTTGCCTATAAAACAGATGCTTTACCACTGAGTTATAATCCTGTGATTGATAAGAGGGAGTAGTTGAATTAATATTAATATTGATTAATACTGATATTAATATTGATTAATACTGATAAACAAAACAGTGTTAAGTATTATTAGCATTATTAAGAATATTAGTACAGAATTTCAATTGATATTGTTAATAAACAGAACAGCTTAAGAGGATTATTACTACTAGTAGAAATAAATAATAATCACATTTATGCCTCTAAAGGGCTAATTATTGATTTTGTATGACTTGAGGAAGGCGAATGAACTGCAAAAACAGGAAGAGCTGGATATTATCAAATGCAATGAATGATTCAGGGCAACGGACAATAGTGAATTGCTTGGGGAAGATGTGTTGCAAGGATTTCTTTTCAGGTATCTGAAAATACTCCATAAGAGTGAGTTTAGTAAAGTAACGGGGGGGGGGGGCATTAAAGAGAGAGATTCTTACTACATTGTTATTTTTCCTACCTATCTCAAAGCCAACAAATGGCTTCAGAGGGCAATTTGCACAGATGAGGCACAAAAGTGCCTACAATAGAAAAAACAATCATATTTGTGTCAAGAAACTTTTGACACTGAAAAGGGAAAATTTATCTGACTCCTTGGCTGTCTCTTATTGAAAATGTATATTATTATTCAGCTGGAACTAATAATAAAACAACAGCAAGAGTATTTATTGCTATACCTTCAACCTGTCTATCTAAAGAAAGCCGGTTGAAAAGGGCAATTCTAATTTCATGCAAGAAAGCACCCTGAATCTTGACATCAGTGGTTGGATCTAGCAAAACAATTCTTATATTTCGCATTAAACAGTGCAGTAAAAATATATTTGAAACTCATTTCAGTAGAATAAGGCTTGGAACTAATGGAAATAATCCAGTCTCGGTTTTTGTCAGTTAATGTGGTTTGTGGACTGTGCTTCTGATCCACAGAAATGTCAGACCAGGTCAACAGATGGAGTAAATATTATTTGGTCTTCAGACATGCAACTTGCTATTTGCAATCATACAAATCCTCCAGTGTTTAATTATTCTTTCAGGCTTCAGGTGGAGTCTATAGGCTGAAATGCTTCCTGGTGCCCAAATTTCTCTACAGTTCTTTAGGGAGAAATTCTCCAAAGAGGTAGATTTCTATATGTAAGGAATTTTTTTTCCAGTTGAGCGAAAAGAACATTTCCATTTTGACACAAAGGACATTTCTGCTGCCTCTCTGTACTTCACACTTTCACTCCTATTTGCTGCCAGAGTAAATTATTCAATAATCTTATTTTAAAAAGAGAGGTAGTATTTCAGAGTCCATGTCACATGCAACTAACAAAGTAGTTAAGACTGTAGTTCTTTTCAGATTTAGAGGTGACCCCTTAAGGTAGGCTGACCATATGTCCCGTTTTGAATGGGACAGTCCTGTTTTTTAAGCATTTTTCAACCATCCCGTCGTTTTCATAAAAATCTCAATTTTGTCCCATTTTTCAAACCCGGCGGGAATGGTGCGGAAGGAGGATCTGAGCCAGAACGTGGACCGGGGGGTGGGGTTTGCAGGCGGGACCCAATTGTGCAGACCGGGGGCAGGGTTTGCAGGTGGGAGCCAATCGCACGACCAGGGGGCGGGGACCCCTGTCTTTTTCATGAATATGGAATATTACATAAGACCCCGGCCCGTTTTGCCATCCTGAAATATGGTCAGCCTACCTTAAGGGTTTTGCAGCCTAAGCTGTAAAAATAGATATGCTCACTGAATGGCAGCTAAGATATGCTGGAAAAAATATTTTTTTACTGCTATGTAGTGATCAACCAGAGCTTTGCTCTTTGGTTATGGTGCTTTTACTCACTAAGTTCACCTGAGCTTTATTTCTCTAGAGAGCCGTGCTGCACAACTGGCTTTTTTGCTCAGTATAATTTGATTATAGTGATTAACCAGAAGGGATCAGTTTTCACTCTGCCAGAATAACCAGACTATATTCAGCCCACCCAAAAGAAAGAGGGACTGTTTGCTTAATCAACAACATTTTTTCTCTCACCACAACACTACTCCTTTTGAGGTGGCCCTGGCAAGTTTTTCCTATTTCTTGAAAACTAATCTTTCATTTCACAGTATGCTTAATATTCGCTTCTTGACACCAAACTGTGTTTCTGTCTACTCTCAGTTGGCATTCATCTTTCCTGCATGCTGAGAAATGGAAGAAAACACCCTGGGATGAGTTAAATTATAACTCATTGTGTAAAATGAGTTAAAGCGCATCTTGAAATTAACTTAAATATTATTGAAGTTATATATACACATATCAAAGATTAGCATAAAGTCATTAAGCAGGAGCATTTGACAATGCTGGGAGTAAAATTATAACCTAGTAGTAAACTGGAGAGGTAATAGGATAAGGAATAGTGCTGTTGGTACTGTTTCTTAAGGTTTTTCCAATACTATACCACACAAATAACAACAACAAAAACAATAGAAAATGAGAAACCAACGAGTTAAATTGATATTTAGTACCACCTAATGCAAGTAAGAATGACTCTTTAGTAATTATTCATATGATTGCAATATTAAACATATAGCTCTCATTCTGCACCTTGTTCTATTTTCATACCCAGAACTCAAATTTGAGGAAAGATTATTCGTGATAAATCTTGCAGTATTCCCATTGCACAATTAAAAGTCATACTCTAATAGCCCTGTTGCATAGTTGTTGTTAGGGTTTTTTAGTCAAAATTGGAAAGAAGCACTTTGCTGTTAATGTGTTTTCCAGTAAAATATAGAGGTTGGCTGCAGCCATAGTCTGCATTCTCCTGACTACTTTTAATCCTTATTTTCATATTCTTCTCTCCCTCTCCCCCCCTCTCTCTCAAATTCTCAATCAACAATGCTTTAATCATTTTTCAGACAAAAGTTGTTAGTAATAGTAAGAGAGTCCATGGCCATTAGTTCACAGTCTAAATAGCTTAATACAATAGAAAATAAGGAAGGCAGGAAGTGTCAATGTATGTGTGTGCATATATACATTCTGGATCATTGAGAGAAATGTTCATACTATCAGATAAATAAAGCAGAGAAAAAAAGAAAACCTGCTAGAGTAGTTTTTCAGCTCCTAGTCTGGCACTTACCACTGCAAACAATTATGATTAATTAATTAATCCGATGGGGGAGATAGGCGGTAATATAAATTGAATAAATAAATGAACCAAGAATGGATCACCATAATCTTTTGCTTTAAGAGGGCTTTCCGGCAGAATAGAAGGGGTTTTCCATCTTGTTATTATGAGCTGTTTCAGTGAATTATCATCTAATTCAACCTCTCTTTTCTTTCCTTTTTAAACCACATTCTTCCATTTGTTGCTGGCTTTTAAGGACTCTCAATCTTACAGCGCCTGATGGGCCTTTGGTCAAGTGGCATGATGGAGAGAGAGCTTTATTGATGTATGGCTAGAGAAGACCTCCTGCACAGAACACATTGTCAAGGGCTGCTATCATTTCTTGAGTAATCAGGGTCTATAGTTATAAACTACCATTCCTGCCAATTTTCCTTTCATTCCTGTAAATGAGTTTTCTTCTTCTTCTCTTTTTTTTTATAAGTTTTATTAAATTTTAAAATACATATTAAAAGTTAATACAAAGAAAGTAATAGAAATACAAAGTAAGAAAAAAGAAAAGAAAAAGTGAAGTCAAAAAATAACAAACAAAGAAAATACAGAAAATAGATATCCTCCAATTTATCCTTGAACTTTAAGTACAACAATTAACTTTAAATGTTAGTCCTTCATATAATACACAGGAACTTTTCTTTGTCATATACCCTATGATTTCTATAATCCAATCTTCTGTTCTTCATATAGGTTTCGCCTTTCTTGATATCTTCCAACAATCCATCTCTGGTTTCTACTCCTTGGAATAGTAATCAAATGTTCATTGTTGCATCAATTAAATGTTTTCCATTTGCTCTTTCCATTTTTACATCTATATTTATATCTTCAATAAAATCCAATTAGTGTAACAGATAAAGGCCTTATCTACTTCTAATAAAATACAATATATTCTGTTCATATTATGACTATATATTCCATTAATACATAACCTAACATATTACATAACATAATACATAATATAGCAAGAATACAAAACCTAACATAACATATAACCTAATACATATTATACCAATTCTTATAATAATCATAAAACATATTCATACATAATATCATCCTGTAATAACCTTCATTCTAATTCCATCTCATCATCTCATTGTCTTCTCATAAATGTATCTCCAGGAAGAGCAATCTATAATATCAACTTATATTTATATTTATGATCTTGTATCTTACACTTAGAATATCATATTTTTATGCATCTATACAATTTCTCATATCTGCTCTCACTCTGTGTACAATCCAGATCCGCGTTTTCATTAACCTTGTGTTCCAGATCAACATCAATAAATCTCCTGTTTAGGTTATGCCAATATCACAATATGCAACTTGTTTATTTCTGTAACTCATGTGGGATGTCAAAATGTTTATTTTACCATATCTATCAACTTGCATGTTAAAATCTTCCTGTCTCAGCTGCCACAATGTGTTTATGCCCAAACGTTTAATAGACCACTTCCTGTAAAATATCATAATCTTCTTCTGTACCAATACATTCAAAATCCTCTTTCCCTGTTTCTCTACTGGTTCGAGAGATCTTCCCTCTATTTCTAAATCTGTCCCTTGTATCTTCTGTTCCTGAGCCACCAAAACTATAAATATACGTTCTATGGATTTCTTAATTTGCAAAAAAGCTTTGCTGGTTTCTTTCTTAAAATCCTGAAGTGCTGTAAGAAATGCCATTCCCACCTACACCCCCCTTTCAAGCCGTAATCAGCTGCCGTAGTCAAAACAAAAATTTTCCCAGGGAGCAGGGAACAGGTGTTCTATTGTTATCAATAGTGTCTGTTTCTTTAAGTGAAAAAAGCTTTTAAAATAAAATATGAAAAATTCCACAGAGCAGTATTTCAAACAGTTTGTAAAAGGAAAGATGAAAATAGATTCCAAGCGAAAGAAAGTCCGTTCTAAAAAAAAGTAAAAAAATAGTAAGGAAAAGAGGCACACATTCTCTATACTTTATTCTTTATTCTTCTTTATCCTTCCGGCTGCAAGCTGCTTGACCCAAACAAACAATTTCTCAAAAATCAGTTAGTTTGTCAAGTGAAAAATAACAACAAAGTCTCTTAAGTCCTAATTTCTCTGATACAAAAGAAAGGCAAAAAAAAATACAAACTTGTTCACTATGTTGCCAAAATAAAATCTATCAAACTTCCACCAAAATTAATTATAGCAAAGAAAACACAAAATTAGCCAACATTTTAAGCAAAGTCCAAAGATAAATTTTAGATAATAAAAATGTTCTAATCTAAAAAAGAAAACTAATATAAGGTGATCTAAAAGCTGGCTGTAGCTCTTGTGTCTCCCAAAGAGACTTATGTTCCCTGCAGAGCTAGGATCCTCCTTCGGCCATTCCACTGCATTCACCCCCGTTCTTCTCCGCGGTGGAAACAACAAAGAAAAACAGGAGTGGGCAATTCCAATGGCTCTGTGAGCAATCTTCTGGTTCCCCCCTCTCCAGGGGGAAGCTTCAGTGGTCTACAAATTCTGTAGACCCTGCAAACAAGGTAGAAAGTCAGCCAGGTCTCAGAGCTCTGAGAAACTCTGACTTGTCGAGCTGCCAGCCAGGCTTGGAGTGAGTTTTCTTCTTCTCAGCAATATAAGCAAAATCACAGTTTAAGACCATCTGTGCAGTTACTGACCTATGTATATTATTTATTTATTTGATTTTTATCCCACCTTTATTATTTTTATAAATAACTCAAGGCGGTGAACATACCTAATACTCTTTCCTCCTCCTATTTTCCCCACAACAGCAACCCTGTGAGGTGAGTTGGGCTGAGATGTAAAATGTGCTTACTGGATTTGCTTCTGGGAAGGCCGAGGTGTCCACAGGATCATTAAAAGTGAAATAGTGGTAGAGACCGTTAAGGCTTTGTGCAAAACTAGTTCAAGATGGTTCTGTGAAGCTTAAAAGGACATGAGCCACACGTGAAAAGAAGTATATTGTGGAAGACTGCTCCTTTCCTTGAATTTATAACCATCTCCAGAATGAGACTGAGAACTTGGAGAACTAAAAAATATGTGCATGTTTTCAAAATGATTCAGAAGAAGCAGTAGAGTGTGTGTCAAAATGGAAAAATGGTGGATGCGTTGACATGGTGTAAGCCCTGCCCCTTTTGTATGTACTTGCTTTGCAACATGGTGTCTACCATCTTGCCTAGTTTGAACCCTCCAACAGGTGCCATTGACCTGGAGTTCTGCAGAGGGAGGTACAAAAAGACCACAACTGCAGGAAGCTCCACCCCTTCTTTTGCATGGGTTGCATGCCCCATGCACATTAAATGGTGTGGGACTTTGATTGCATGGTCCTGGTTGCCATTTTGTCTTTTTTTTTCCTTACCCCTACAGATATACTTCCTTCTTCTAAATCATTTTTAAACTGTGCGTGGTTCTAATATTGATATAAATTGAATGCAATCTGAAAGTATACATGCACATTTATAGTTATATATTTTACCAGTCCAACTGACTTTAACATTTTTCTAAAAATTACTCTCTTTTTCACATGATTATTACTTAACTAATATTTATGCCTATGGAAGCCCTACAGTTGTACAATCAACCATCTGCATTTCATTAAAGCTATTCCTGGACCATACAACTGTTCTTAGTCTAGTCATCCATGCTAAGCTAGTCTCATCAGTGTGCCTCAAGAGCTGTGTGTTTCTTCTTTTTTAAATCAACATATAAAAACAGCATAAATCAACATATGAGAGCTAATTAAAAGTAATATTTGCAGAAGCTATTATTAAACAAAGTTTGATAGGGCACTGAATTCAATTACAATTTATTCAGCCCCATCTGGCATTTTTTATTAAATGCTTCTTCTTGATCTGTAGACATAGCTTATAATTTAACATTTAAAAACCTGATATGCTAATTAGGGATTCAAGGAAAACTACACTCAAGTGACAAAATAAAAAAAAATAAAACTCTTTTGATGGAATACTGTAGTATTATAATATTCATATTTACTCGGAAGAAAGCACAGTTAAATGAATAGGTTTTTATTTTCTTATGAATTATGATGTCTTTCACTATTATTGCATGGAGATGTCATGCTTGTTTTGCTCCTGGTTAAAGCATTTGCCTAGAATGATTTTATGTCATCTTGCAAAGAGCAGTGTTCTGAAGATGTGGAGATACGATGCTGTGTATGTGTCCAAAGTTTATTCTGGGATAAATACCACAAGTTCCTTATTCATTGGCTAGTTTTGGCATGCAGACAAAATTTTAGAACAACAAGAGACAATGTGGTGCCATCCAGGTATTTTGGACTTAACTCCTACAGACCTTTGCCATTGGGCCTACTAGCTGAGGATGAGGGCGGGAAATTATCTATTAATTCTTTATATAATTGTGTGTCTAAACAAATGTTAGGTGAGATGGATTCCTTCACATTGCATAGAGCTTATGGAGAATAGAGCATGAATTAGGCTCGCTGAAAAGTTATTATGGGTTGCACAGTTCCTTATTCAGTTTTATATATTGGCTCTTACTGTCTTGCACCCATAGAAAGTGTTAACCCAGATGCATTTCTGTGCTATTTCAAAGTGTTTTTCCCCCTGAAGTTATGGTACTAATAGTTGGGGACAGCCCAAAGTTTAATATGACGTCCCAGGAAGAACCCACTGTGCTGTATGTTGTCCAGGTCATATGAATGGTTGCATTTATCTTGTGTATTAAATACATTGGGCTTACCTTAAGGTCGTAAATCGAAAAAGAGTATCATACACATACCGGCAAACTCATGGCAAACAGTGTGCAGAAGAAAATTCACATACTGTATTAATGTTGTATTAGTGACCTTTCTCAAGCCAGATTGCTCCTTAAATTCCAGCAGACTTTGACTTAACTGGGCCTAGTTAGGTCTAGCTTCTTCCAGCAGGTTACTCTTGAGTATTAATTCTTTTTTATTTGATTTGATTTGTGGCTGCCTGACTCCAAAGTGGCTCTGATTGGCTCACAATACAGTAAACAGAATAAAAACAACATAATAAGAACAGACATATAACAAAAACCAAACTAGAAAGGAAGAAAAAGAACAAAATGGTAGATCTGGCAGACAACCCAAAACATCCCACAGCATCTAGCGGGGTCTCCAGCCACCCTAACACAACATCTGGGAAAACAGCCAGGCCTTCAAGGCCCTCCAGAATGCCATCAGGGTGGGAGGAATTCAGATCTCATTTAAGTTGAAGTAGCATAGAAGTGGAGGCAGTGACAGACTTTGTATTTCTAGGAACAAAGATTACTGAAGACGCTGACTGCAGCCAGGAAATCAGAAGACGTCTACTTCTTGGGAGGAGAGCAATGACAAATCTTGATAAAATAGTTAAGAGCAGAGACATCACACTGACAACAAAGGTCTGCATAGTTAAAGCAATGGTATTCCCCATAGTAACCTATGGCTGCGAGAGCTGGACCATAAGGAAGGCTGAGCGAAGGAAGATAGATGCTTTTGAACGGTGGTGTTGGAGGAGAGTTCTGAGAGTGCCTTGGACTGCAAGATGATCAAACCAGTCCATACTCCAGGAAATAAAGCCAGACTGCTCACTTGAGGGAATGATATTAAAGGCAAAACTGAAGTACTTTGGCCACATAACGAGAAGACAGGATACCCTGGAGAAGATGCTGATGCTAGGGAAAGTGGAAGGCAAAAGGAAAGGGGCCGACCAAGGGCAAGATGGATGGATGGTATTCTGGAGGTGACAGACTCAACCATTGGGGAGCTGGGAATGGTGACGGCCGACAGAAAGCTCTGGCGTGGACTGGTCCATGAAGTCACGAAGAGTCGGAAGCGACTGAATGAATAAACAACAAAGCATAATTCAACATTCATTCTTTCCTTTCATAATGTAAGAACTCTGAATGTTAAGGATCCAGAATACTTATAAGTAGATACGCCGTGTATGACATATCTAAACATTTTATTTTTCTAGGATGGATCAGATGTACTTATAAATTTAAGGCTAGACAAATATAGAAACATCTATATTTAATCTGTAATTATTCTGAAATTCTAAAGAAAGTCATGTGTAGTTTCTGATGCTTTCCATCTGGTGAGAATTGGGAACAGTCAGGAACTAAAAATAGATGAGAGCATTCTATGACAAAGAGATTTTAATTTCCCAAGTTATGAGGTATAATGAGTAATGGTTTATTTTTAAAGGTTCTCCATAAAAAAAAAAGCTTAGCCACCAGAGGGATACCAAGAACAGTTTGTCTGATGTGATGAGTTTAATTTAATAAAACTTCAGTTCCAGTTATCTCTCATTCATTAGTTATTGCAGTAAAAATGGCTGTTGGGGTAAACAGTATTACTGCAATTTTGTATGCCCTTAAAACTTACTATAACTGGTAAATAAAATAAGAGAATGTTTCTAAAAGAAGGCTGTTTCTATCTTGATGAGATCCAGGTTAGGATTGGTGGGACTTCAGATACAAAACTTTGAGAACAATTTATCTAATCCAACCTCCTGATGTAGTACTAGAACATTAAAGAATTCTCCTGAATCTTGACATATGATCACCCAGGTTCTGGTTAAGCGCTTCACTGATAGAGTAGAATCAAGTATTGTTTGTCATTTAAATGTTCACATTATCAGGAGGTTCCCTTCTAATATCTAATCAAATTTGTGATTTGAACTTGTTGATTTGGCTCCATCCTTGTTGAGCTGTAATCCTGTTTATCCAGAAATATCCCACTGAGTTCATTAAGATTTATTTCTGACTACACTTGTATTTTAAATTAAATTAAATGACTAATTAAACTAGTGATATTGACTCATGCTGGTTCAGTTCAGCTGCAAAATTCTGTGCACCTTATTTCTAGATTATTGTGCCTACGGTTGTAGACCTAGTTCTGACTAAGGTAGTTTTTTAAACATACTTCCTTTGCTGGATTGGAGTCAACATAATATCAGCTTTGACACAGGGGGTGGTGGAATTCCATCCTCAGTTGTATGCCTTTATGGGTTGAAGCTTGAGTTCCCACCTTATATAATATTTAGACTTTGTTGTAAACCATCCATATACTTGTAGGGCTGATAAGAGAATGAGAGATCCAGAGTCACCCAGTGGTATCTATGACAGAAGGTAGACTTGAACCCAACACCTTGACAACTATACCACAATGGCCTTGGAATTAAAATAGGATGAAATTTATTTATTTATTTATTTATTTATTTATTTATTTATTTATTTATTTAAATTATATGGCTGCTGATTTCACAAACAACTCTGGGTAGCTAACAAACAACAGAAAAACCAATAATAAGAAAACAGAAACAAATGAAAAATAATTCAGTTGGAGCAATTCAACCAACATATAATAATGAGAGAAAGGCCAGCAAGGTTGGGGCCATATGAACTCAGGGTAGGGGAGATTGTATGGTGTTCCATAGGACAAGTGCCATGACAAATAAGGGCATGCTTCCTGAGTTTCATGACATGCCATTGTTTAATGGAAATGACATCATAAACACTTTCTGATACATAGATTTATAGATTTTGACAGCTTTCTTGATACATTAAAATCAACAAGAATTTTGCTGTTGACTTCAACAAGAGTAGAAATGTGCAGCCTTGATTTGTGATATACACTCAGATACTCCTAGTCCTTCCAAATTTAGCTGTTTTATACAGTATTAGGCACATTCTAAAGCTGATCCAAGATACTTTGCTGCCTGAAATGAAGAAGATAACAACCCTCACCCCCTGTTTCACCTAGAGAAGCTAAGGCAACTAGCAATTGAATCTTACTTCAACATATCCTCCACTACATTTGAATGCCACAGAACAGCTTGAGAATGCAAGGAAGACTGACCGGGTGGTCCAACAGAAGGAACTGAACAGCAGGTTCTCACAGCTCAGCCTCTACACTATTTGCTCCCTTAAGCCTTCCTGACTGTAGGGCAGCCCACCAACACAACCACATCTTTGTGGGGTCCACCCCTCAGATACTGAAGCTGAGGCAGGGATGAATAGCTCTTTCAAGTCATGAGTGAATGAGACTTTTATTCAGATAATGAATTCTGCTACATGAGCCTCCACTTAGGTGAACTCACCTTAAAACATTTTTCTGCCATTGCTTTTCCTTGCATAGAGACTCCAAGAAATGTTTAGGGCTTCCTCCAGGGCTCTGCTGTGAAACATGCCTGGGAGGTAGAGGGCAGTTGTATTAAAAAAGAACACAAGTACAGGAAAAATGTGGAAACAGGCATGTTTGTTCTTGGTGTGAGGTGGAGCACCAGTAAAGTTCCCATTCCTGGACCGCGATGCCCTCCAAACAGTCACTCATGCCCTTGTCATCTCCCACATAGACTATTGCAATGCGCTTTACATGGGGCTACCCTTGTGGAATATCCGGAAGCTACAGCTGGTACAGAATGCGGCCGCGTGGGCAATTTTAGGTGCACCAAGATCAGCACACATAACACCTTTGCTCCGCGAGCTGCATTGGGTGCTGGTTTGCTTCCGGGTCCAATTCAAGGTGTTGGTTATTACCTTTAAAGTCCTACATGGCATGGGGCCAGGATACCTGAGGGACCGTCTTATCCCCATAACATCGACCCTCCCCACCCGGTCATTCAGAGAAGGCTTGCTACGGACCCCATCAATAAGGGAACTTCATCTAGTGGGGTCCAGGAGGCGGGCCTTCTCTGCAGTGGCGCCTGCCCTTTGGAATATCTTGCCCCCAGAGTTGAGGCGGGTTTCCTCCCTCCCGGCCTTCCGGAAAGATCTGAAAACCTGGTTCTGCTGCCTAGCGTGGGGGGGGGGAGGAAAGGTAATAGCTCCTCCTGGGGGTGGTTAGTACCACAATGCCTTCCCCATTGTTCGAGATTGATTCGCCAGATTGGATTTTATATTTATTTATATCATATTAATAATTTGTAATTTTATACTTGTATTTTAATCTTAATTTTTATTGTAAGCCGCCCAAAGTCCCCCGTTGGGGAGATGGGCGGTCATATAAATTTAAATAATAAATAAATAATAAATAATAAAAGTAGTTCTGGGGCTGCCCAAGAACCAGTGTTTGGGTATTACATTAGATATCTAGGGAGCAGAGTAGAGGTAGCTTCAAAATCAGAATGATTGAAATGAGCATCGTGATGCATGCTCCACTCTTTAGATATAGGCTAGATCTAATGGCGTGTGAGAAAGACCTTGAAAGACGGGGCAAAGAGATGCTGCCTAGGGAATGGTCACATAAGAGACAGCATAGCCCACAGCTGCATAGTGTGCAGAAAAAGAGGCTCAGAAGGGACCCTCCTTAACTTCTCAGGCTGTAAAGGAGATGGCAGGAGATTTGTACTTTCCCACTTGCAAGATTCTGTTAATCTAGCCTTACAATAAAGTAGAATTAGCTCATCTGGTCATGTTTCCTGTCTGGTCTACCTGGGAAGGCTGACACTAGGGAAAACTTAGCTACCTCCTGAGGCCATCATGAGATCGGCCACATATCCATTACCTTGGAAGCGGGGAAGGAAAAAGCCCTAGAGTTTAACCTCTAGAGGGTACTTATAGATATCTAAACAGGATGCAACTTCTCTGCACTGCAACATATGATCAATGGTTGGGTGGGTTTCATTCTTATCTGCAATAATGCATATCTTAGTTGCTTGATTTTCAATTTGACACTTTAAATAATTTCACTGAAATTTGGTAGAGAACATTGCACAGTATGCTGAATTTGCTTTCCAGAAACTATGCTAGAACATTCTAAGAGACCTATGTTTTGAAGTCCAAGAAAGGGATTGGAGATGCCACATTCTCCAGATCAACTTTTATGGGGCATTTTGTGTCATTATTTGCATCATTCCCAGCACCATTTGTGATAAACCATACTACTAATTACTATTATATAAGGTTTTTTTAAATTATTATGTGCCATCAGGTTGTTGACTCTTAGTGACCACATAGATAGATTTTTCTCCATGACGATCTGTCCCTAACCTGGTCCTTCAGATCTGCCAACGGTATTATATAAGTACTGTTATAAATATAATTTATAAAAACTAGCAACCACTCTGAATACAAAACAGTAAACATGAATTGTACTGAGAATATTTATTTGCTTTCAGTGCTATTTTCAATAAATACTGGTATCATATTTATGTCTGAGGTAAAATAAATTAACAATCAAGAATCTAGACCTATAAATTTATGCAGCATTATTTCTTAACCACCATACAGAAATGTTATATTTTCTTCCATGTTGCTTCAGTGATATTAAAAACTTCTTCTTTGCTGAAAACGTAAAGAATGGTTATTGTGTGCTAGGTTTCCACTGTGCTTTTTGAAAGTCACACTAGAGCTATTCTTAAGAACGTCACATCAAAGTTACAGGAAGAAAGAGGCCATAAGGATGCACTTTGGGCCAATCAAAGGTAAACACTGTATGAAAACAACAGTGCTTACTACATTCTTATTATCTCCTTAATGTACGGCCTGGAATAGCAAAGTGCTGGCAGGTATGTTGCTTTATTTTCATATGCCATTGAAACTGGGTTTTGATGGTGCACAAGTTTGTGGTTTTATCTTTAAATGCTATGCCTACGTTTAAAGCTCAGGAAGTCATAAAGTGGTCTGCTACATTAGTCTTCTCCACCTGACAGCTTAACACAGGCATATGCTTAGTGGAAACTGCTTTAATCAGAAGCTGATCTGTAGTATCTACACTGGGGGGAAAATGAAGAATAGAAGTACCATATACTGTAGAGATAAAACCCAATTCTTTGCCACCATGGCAGTTATCAGCGGTTGATCTGAATTGTCTTTCCTTCCTTGTTTGCTTTGAATGGGCTCATATCAGAGGAGTCTGGGAGGAGCTGAAAAAAAAGTCAAGTGGACAGTTGCAAAAGCAGAAATGAAGCCCTGTCCTTGTTTATGTGCAATGTCAATTTGTGTACAAAAAGTGGGACATCAATTGTGCTGTGCAACCACCAACTCAATTTTTGGACACCCCTCCCCCCCATTAAGAGGTACCACTGGATGATGGCTGGTCCAAGCCAAAATCAATACAGGTTGTTTAAGAGGCCTTCTAAAGCCCACTTACACTTTTGCCCTACGTGCAGCTGAGAATTTCCCCTGAATTTCAGCAGCTACTTAAGTTGCTGGTCTTTTCTTCCTCTCTGAAATACATCATTTTGACTGGTAACAGGTCTGTGCTTAAGCACTTTTGAAGGCAATGCAGATCCAATTAGTATGAAAAGATGGGAAGAGAAGCAAAGAAACTACTAAAGGAACTGCTTTTTGAAGGATGCTAAACAGCTAGGAGATGGGAAGGCAGCAGTGGCAGATCTTTTGCGTGAGGAATTTTAAACCACAATAGAGGCATTTTCAAACATTTGATACATTTCAAACATTTTGGGGTAGGATTGTACCAATCACTCCACTAAACTGGCAGTTCTTCTTGATGTGGTGACCAGTTTATAAATCTAGAAGTTTCTGTCAACTCAAAACTAGCAAATTTGAGTAGTTAATTCTGTTATCTAATTCCAGGATGTAATTATATACAGTATGCCAATTTTAACTTAATCTGTATGGAGCTATAGTAATTGTACATTTGAATCTCAGTTTAGTAATGTCAAAAAACGACATTAAATTTTATTAAATTTTATATAGGCAGGCTTCTTTTTTTTAAAAAAATTGAGAATTATTTTAACACAAACTCTTCACCGTCCAATTCAAGTTCTGTATCATGGAAAGCCTGTCTAGAACTTGTACATTTGGCCACCTGAACTTCTACCATGGACAGAATTTCTCAAGTGGAATGAGAAATTCTCCAAATGTTTCTTGGAATATGGAGCTCACCAGCCACAGTGGCAGTGATCTGGCTTCAACTTCGCAGCTTTCACACTGCTTCATCCTTACCTTGGTTTGGGGACAGGGGGACAGCCAAGTCAAAAAAAAAGATGACACTTATCTGAAGGAACTTCTGAAAGGCAACCTCATTGATCCCATTAATTTTCCTAGGAAAAATGCTCTGGTTTGTACTACATCATGCTTCTGCATGTTTGTGCCAGCTTCTTTTCCTTAGCAGCATTCCAAGAAGCAACCGTTGAAACAAAATCATCACATGTTTGTTTGGCTTGTGTTATGCTGTAGTGTAGGCAAGTCCTAAAAAGATTTAAATAACCACCATCTAAAATTCTGTATCATTGCAATAATTAATTCATTCGTAATATTTTAGCAGCACTATCTGAATACTCTTCATATCTGTAAAGCTTTGTCTTAGAAAGTTTTTAACCTGGTTTTACAAACCTCACTCTATCGACAAAAATATGCAGCAAGAGGCAATCCTCTTCCCAACACTCCGGAAAGATAATATCTGATTCAAAAACTCTCGTTCACAATAAAATAGGCGATAAAAAAATAAACTCTTCATTTTCATCATCTCTTGGCACATAAAAACATAGTAATGATTAGGGTCCAGGTCTTGATTTCCTCTTTATGCTAATGTCAGGGATGGGAGGGAGCCACAAATACCCGTGAACCACAATTTCATAATTAAAAAACTATCTTTTTTTTTTTTTAAAAAAACCTTAGACAAACCACAATTTTACGCCTGCTTTTTTAAAATGGAAGAATGAGTATCCTACACATTTACGTCTGTTGCTACTTTACATAGTGAGCTGGAATTTCAAGGCTGTAAGTGCTTTAAGAAACACTGTGTGACATGCATTCAAGCACTTCAAATATTTGGACAGTTGTAGTAATCCAAAGTGAATTCTTGAAGCTACAGCTAATATCTCTTGTGCTTTATTGCATGTGTTTCCAAGCATAGAATAATTTGATCGGCTCATTATTATTGTCATATTTTGCAAGCTATCAACATTGGCCAAGACACTACCCTGAATAACCGATCTGGAGTATTACAGACCCTATGGTCTGTGTTTCAGCACTCCATGCTCATGCAGTAGTTGACATTTGTGGGATAACGTGGCTCATACTGCTGTAGGTGGACCATCAGGTTCAAGCTTTGATCAGCAGCAGTTCTGGATTGTTCATCAATATTCTGCAGAATTCACTATGGCCAAGGGTTCATCAAAAGTTGCCAATACGATTTGTTTTGTGGAAGGTATAGAAATGATGTCTCCGGTTTCTGTTGGAGAGTGAATTCTGTTCTCTAAAGAATCATCTATGAGGTTTGAGCCTTCTTCCTCATGATCTTCATACAGTGTATTGATGTGCAGAAGAGGATGCACAGGGTTGCAATTCAGGGCAGGCCCTGACTCCACCTTATTAGTCTGGGGCAGAGAGACTTTTGTTGCAGCACCAGAAGTTGCTATATGGTTATGGGTACAGGTGAGGAAAGCCCCTGCTGCAGGCACTGTCCTGCAGGTATCATGGGAATAAAGAGAGTCTTTTCCAGGAAGGGAAGAATCTGAAAGAGAAGCAAAACACTTATTTAGTTAACTAATTTGCATCTTTTCTCCAAGAACAAAAAGATGATTGATTACGTGGGGGTCTCTTCATTTCATTTCCACAACAACTGTTATTGGGATTGTATAAAACCTTCATGATAAGTACAGGATCACATTTAATGCCATGTATAGTTTGGCCTTGAGTAAAAATATAGTAATTGTAGCTTTTTTATTTGGTATGCGTTTATATGCACATTACAAGCGTCATTCCTGAGACATATACTGGGCTGAGGGAGAACATCTGTCCCAAAGTCACCTAGTAAACTTCCATGGCTGAGGGTGCAATAGAACCTGGATCTTGCCACTCCTGGTTCAATGCTTAAACTACTATACCACCATGGCTCTCTTCTAAAATAAGCCTCTTTTGAACCAGAACTTGGAGGGAAGAAGGACATCTACCTTCAGGCCCCTCCTTATCCACCAAACTCACTAGGGGCCTTTGGACCAGTTGCTCTCATCCAACTCTTTAGCTTGGAGAAATGGTGGTTGGGGGAGGATATGATTAATGTGTCTAAAATCATTATTGCCATGGAGAAAGTAGATAGAGAGAGGTTTTTCTCCTATTAAAATAAAGCCAGTGACACTGACTGGAAGGAAATTTAGAACAGACAAAAGAAAGCATGTTTTCACACAGCCCAGCCATAATTAATCTGTGTAATTCATTACTGCTAGACATGGTGATGGTCATTAACTTGGAGAGCCTTAAAAGGTGGTTGAATAAATTCATGGTATTTAGGTCTGTTATGGACTACAAGTCTTGAAGATACAGTGTAACCTTGAGGCTGGGGCTCCATGTTGTTAAATAGCAGGTGTAAGAGAACAATGGCAGGAAAGGGCTGTTTCCCCCTCCTGCTTGACAGCATCCCAGAAGGATTTGAAATGTGAGAAAAATATACGAAGGACTAAGATGGGTCTTGGACTGATCCTACAGGGCTTTTTTCATGGTCTTCATTAGGATCATGACAGATGGGAAGGAGAAAAGGAACTCTCAGGAAAATCCTTCCTCTAAAGCTGGTATTTGTATTGGGAAGAAACTTCCATAGACATCAGTGAAGGATCATTTCCACACACACATACACCTCAAATACCAGCTTCAGAAAAGGGACTCTCTTTATGTCTGCTTTTGTTGTTGTTGTTCAGTCATTTAGTCGTGTCCGACTCTTCGTGACCTCATGGACCATAGCACGGCAGGCCTTCCTGTCCTCCACTGTCTCCCGGAGTTTACTCAAATTCATGTTCATTACATCGGTGATGCTATCTAACCATCTCATCCTCTGCCGTCCCCTTCTCCTTTTGCCTTCAGTCTTTCCCAGCATCAGGGCCTTTTCCAGTGAGTCCTCTCTTCGCATTAGGTGGCCAAAGTATTTGAGCTTCAGCTTCAGTATCTGTCCTTCCAATGAGCAGTCAGGGTTGATTTCCTTCAGAATTGACTGATTTGACCTCCTTGCAGTCCAAGGGACTCTTAAGAGTCTTCTCCACCACCACAGTTCGAAAGCATCAATTATTTGGCGCTCAGCCTTCCTTATGGTCCAACTCTCACAGCCATACATTACTACTGGGAAAACCATAGCTTTGTATAGCATAGTTTTAGGTCTGCTAGGGGATTACAATTCTCCAGCACATATGCTGAAATCTCAGTTTCATTACAATTACAACCCCCCCCCCCCACATATTTAATGCAAAGACACATTTATGATCACATCATCCAACCTGTCTCTCATACAAGTCCTGCCAGATCTTCACTGGCCCTCATGAATGAGTTTGTTCCCTTCTCATAGCCATGGGGTGAGTTCTGGTAGATTTCATGAATTCATTTTTGTGAAAGCAGTTGTAAAAGACCACAGCATTTTCATTGATCATAGACTTTGTCATAGCTGGCTAACTTGTAGGATGTTATGTCTTTCCATATGGCTCACTGGCTACAAGACACAGTAATCTCTTGAAGAGTCTAGCTCTCTGTAATGCCAACTAGTGACTACCATCCCATGTGTTGGAAAGCTTCCTTCCTACCTGTGTCTATCAATGCTCACTGATCCTAATTTCACCTTTTGGGGGTAAGAGGACAAATAAGCTGTACTTCATCTTCCCTCTGCATTCTTTCTAGCACTGGCTATTTTTAATTGTGCTTGGGAAGAGGAGAGGAAAGACCATGGAAAGCCAATTGACAACTGAGAGGTCAGGGAAGCAACGACACTTGCTGATTTGTTCTCCATTGCAAGAAAATGATCTCCATAATGGTGGTTGTGTGGTAATCATGGCTGTCTTGATCTGAGCACTTCTAGATAATGCTGGAAGGATGGAAATAAATGTTTAATTAAGACGTAAATGTGGGTATAGGTGCTGAACAGGTAGAAAAGAAGACCAAAAAATCTAGAAAACTGTTTGGAGGATACTGTTCCATCATCAAAGTAATGACCAAGATATCCCACAGAAAATAAATACGCAGAATTCTCCAAGACATCTGGAGAAAGAATGCCAAGATATTCAAGGGCTGATAACTATTATATCCCCATGAATATGTTTGTCAATTAAGAACTTCATCAGAGGCCTCCACTATCTGAAATGGGTGGCTCCTGAAAAATCCTTTATTATGACGGCACCCAAATGGCGACACTCCTTTTCATTACTATTTTTAGGTACAGATTATTGTATAGGTTATTCCAGACTTTTAACAGCAATAGATGGCTCTTCAGGAAAACTAATTAATTTTCATTTGGATAATTGTGTTAAAGATTATAGAGTGACTCATGATTCTTTAGAAAACACTGTACGGTTTTGCTGTTGTTGTTTTTTTAAATAGTGAGGAACATGTGAACAATTTTTTTAACAATACACAGAACAGTATTTTAATAAATGAGAGACTGTGATATCATAACCAACAATATGAAACAGTAACTGCCAAACTGTTAAGAAAGATGATGTAGCATTCTTAATAAAAGAAAACAAACTTTAAGAAAAGAAGACAGCATAGATTACTTACCAAAGTGGCTTTACTGAAGTTAATGCAGTTACTTAAAAGTCTGTGATCTGACTATAGGCACAAAAACTTCATGGAAGCTTCGAAATTATATTACTATTACAGAGTTAAATTGCTTTAGCTATGCACTGTCCTCAGAAGAAGTTTAAGGGAACCATAGATTACTCTCAAACTTCATCTAGGTATTCAACATAGTGACACTGGCAAATATTTGAGTGTGGGCATTTTTTGAAATCCTATAGAGGTAGGATTTGAATGATTATTCCAAATATCTTGACATTTCTATGACAAGTAAAACCTGAATTATCACAAGCAATGATAATTTAAGCCATTTGAAAATTAGGTCAATAGAAGCCAGAGGTCAATTTTTTTCTTTGCCCCGCGCTCCTATGATATTCTTCTCAGTATCCTCCCTATAGTCCCTGTTAATATCCTGCATTTATTGTGATTTTGTTCCGACTCTAAAGTTCATGTATTTCAAACTGCAGGAAACTCCCCAAGAAGTCCAGATTTCATGAGAAAAAAAATGAAATCAGAACTGAGTCACTGATTAAGTGTCACAGGGCCAAATGTTTTTTTTTTCCCCTGTACCACACCAATGCTAGTTTTAAATATAAAAATTACAGGCTCACAAATGGCTCACACGTTCTAAGTTTAAAAGCATGATCCTCAACTAACAATGAGCTCTAAAAAGCTCTTGTTGACAAGTTTCAGGTTAGCAAACATCCCATTTGGAGTGTGGCTGCCATATTATGTAGTCAATATTTCAGTTTGTAGCAGTCACATTCTCCAGTGCTCTCTCCGCCTGATGCATGATTTCCAGCACGAGCTACAGCTATCGTGCAAGGTATCAACAGTATGACAGAAGGAATCCCAGCCAACCCAACCACACCTCAAATATTCCAAAATAAGGAGCAATTTTGTAAGCTGCAACTGTAATGGGAAAAGTAGATAAAAAGATCTCTATACCTTTGAGAGAAGAAGTGACGCAGACTATGGCTTTGTCTTCTTGGTTTAAAAATCCACTCTCTTGGCTTTTGGATGTTGAGATAGAGGTAATGGGTGGAATTTGTTGCTTGGGTTTCTTATTACTCAATATATATGGATGAACATCTAAGGAAAAATGACGTGTATGCTTCTTTTCATTACCTGTGCTGGACAGAGTACTAGATTCAGTTTTGTGAACTGAGGATGGTTGGGAATTTTTTGAGTTGGTCTCGAGCAAAGGTGTGATCAGACTATCGGTTGCTGTCTTCCGACGCACCGGCTTTGGCTTCTCAGGTTTGTTGTTCTCAACCTTCATAATAGTGAGCTGCTCCTTGAATGGCTGAGGAAGAGGATTGCTACTCGAGATCCACTTCATTTTCTTCCGAGGACGCTTGATGATCAGTGGCTCATTAGGGTCAATGTCTGTAGGGTTAATGCTGGGGTCTATCGTTTGTATTCCAGAATCACGTACAGTTGGGGTAACATCATGATTAGACTGGGCAAGAGCTGCCAGCAACTGACGCACAACATTGTCATACATCAAATCGCTTTCGTTGGTAATGAAATCCAGGCGGTTCAGAGACTTGATGTGGTCGCGATTTTCATTGCAAAACATAGCCAGGATATTAATATCACAGAACTGAGATTTCTGCCACTGTTTCTTGGTCTTTATACCAACCTTGTTCAACTTGTCAAATATGAAATTGGACTTGCGGACTATGAAAAGGTGAATTAAATTGATGAGAATGATCAAGTTCATGAAACAAAGGAGGACAATGTCCACTCCGGCAATTATGCGTTGCAGCTGAACAGAGGGCAGCTTGCAGTTCACCCGAATGAGCAATTTGGAACTGCTGGTTTTGTCGGGAGGTTCTCCCAGAGCACACGTGAATTCGTTTTGTTTCTGCGTGGCATAATAGGTGGACAAGTACGTGATGGGGATGATGCTTAAGAATATGATGAAGAGGTGCCTCGCCAGGTAAAGTTTGGCCAAGAAATTGCTACGCCCTCTGCGTTCCAGATATTTCTCAAACAGGTTTTGCTCTGGGCTTTTTTCCTTTTCTGCATTCTCAATTATTTCTCTTCTCTCACGTTCTGTTATCCCAGGACCTTTAGACTGGATTTGCTTTTCGATTTTTGGTGCGCGGCCTTCAGCTGCTCGGTGATAGCAGTTATCTATCTCCTGGAGCAAAAAGTTAAGTTCAGAAGTCAGTCTGGTGGAAGCCAGAAATTCCCACCCAAGGGCTGGAATGTACATAATGCCAGCAAAAGCCAGCAAGGCATATGGAAGGAATTTATGCTCAAACAAGGAAGGCCAGTGGCTGGCATTTACACCTGGCAATGCATCTCTTAGCTCTGTCCAACAGTATCCTCTGGCATACAAGGCTTGATCCCGGGTGAAGTTGTGGGGTGTGTAACAGTATATGGGCTCCTCTGTATAACAGAGAGAAAAGTCACTGCTGTGCATTTAACGTACAAAAGGAGCTCTGCAAAATAAATATTTTCATAAGCTACAGTATATCAATTTTCGTCTACAGCATATTCAGCATGGCATCAAAACTGCCCTGTTCCCATAGAGTTAAAATCTGCCTTCCCAAGGCATGACATCAATGCAGAAAAATCTATACACTCAAACATACAGCGACACCTGAAGTGGGAACGATGAATTACATTTGGACAAAGGGTTTTGGAGATCATTTTTCATACTAATCGTAATCAAATTTGGACAGCAAATCAACAGGATAGCACCACAATGTAATATCTGGGGGCTCATCCTATGAAACAAGTATTTCACGTAAGATCCTCGGTTCACCTCTGCAAATTGAACATTAAAAAGAATGGCTATGCTTTTAAAATCTCTGATTTGTCATTTCCTTTTTCCTTTTAAGAGACGGGATGTAGGCTAAAAGTGAACTGGTGGAGTTTTTTTTTTCCTCACACCACTGAAACTTGGAAAGGATCAGACTGTGCATGTGTTACATTTTCTGTTGAGCTCTTAAGAAAGTTTGGCTGCATAACAGTATAATTTAAAAAGTGCAAAAATGGCAGTTTCATAGGTTCAACATATCTCAGATTTTTTTTTTACTGCATGGGTAGTTATGGGGCAAAATTGATGGTTTAAGCTTTGAACCCTCCACCCCACAATGATAGAGATTTCAGAGTTCTCTTGAAATTGCAAGCTTTGATCAAGTTTCTGGTGACTTGATCACCAGAGGCAGGCCAGCTCAGCAGGAAATCCTGTAACTATGATTATCAGTAGGAATCCCTGGGAGACAAACTTCCTAGGTCCCTTCTCTTGAACGTTGTCATCTAGTGGGACCTAGAAGTGCCTTCTCCGTAGCGGCCCCTGCCCTACGGAACAGCCTCTCCTCTGAGATCTACCCTCTTAGCTTTTCAGAAGGCTGTGAAGACCTGGCATTGGGTCAGGATGGGGGCTGAGCCCAGCAAATGTGGAGTTAGTATGGTGATGTTAGGGTGCCATGATGGGAAAGTCTGATGCTTTTTGTACAGTGTGGGATCACTGTTTTACTTCTTCATGTTTTTATTGCTTACTGTTGTGAGCCATCCAGGGCCATTGTATATAATATAGGCAGCCATATAAGTCTTTTAAACAAACAAACAAACAAACAAACAAACAAACAAACACTTAATTTTATAAAGCACATCTCAATAGAGGAAGATTGGTGTAATAGGGATTCATCTCCAAATATATGGATAATGAATATGTGATCATCTTAAGTACAGGGAGCATATTCAATTCCCATTTCACAGATGTACTCAAATAATTTTTTTGTTTGTTTCTCCAATGTGTATGAATGATTGCTACAAGGGATGGGGAATACACTTCAAATTCAAACTATTTTGAGATAGAAACACCCTGCTTTGAGTTTGAAACCATTATTTCATATTCAGTATGGGCTGTTTTGATCATTTTGGAAGTGTTTAAACCTCAAAACAGAACTGTTTCAAGTTCGAAACACTTCTCAAATGATTGGAGCAGCTGACAAAACAAGGCATTTTAAATTCAAAGCTATTTGAATTCAGAATGTTTTATACATTGTTAAATTGCTTCCCATTCAATAAGAAAAGACAAAACATTGTGGACTTCAAGGTAGAGTTGAAAATATCCCCTCATACTCAATGCCCCATATTATACTGAAAGGAATGCTGCAGAGTTGTGTACAATTTATCCAGGACACAATCACAATCCAGGGCCTGTCATAATGAAAGACAGTTTCCAGATCCTACATAATTATTGCTTAGCATGGAAATAATATGAATGGAATTCAGCAGACTGAAATTTAATTTGCCCCAAATGTCTACAATATGCTACTAAATGAGAGGTTTGCATCAGAATGTTGCCATTTACAATTTTGCAAACATTATCTTTCAATTTTTTTAAAGAATAAAAATTACTGCTAAACTATGAACAATGACATGATAATTTTGGGACCAGGTACGTATCTATTTGGATGAACCCATTTTGAATTTAAGGATACTCCTTAACTGACTAAATTATTTTCAGTGTCCTGAAAAGAAACTCCAAATATTAACACTCTCAGTAGTTGTCTTTGGAGCTACACAGCGAGACTGCTAATTGTCCAATGTGTATGGACTGTCATCACACATCCACAAATCAGGCTAAATTAAATGACATCATATGAAAATCACCACCTTTTATAAAAATACAGTCAAAAGCATTATTAAGCAATGCATTCTATTATCTATGAAATTCTATGAAATCTATGACATTCTATGAAAGTCTGCCACAAAATATTTTGTGGGATGGGTTGAGTTAATGACACACATGCATTAATTGCTCCCTGAAAATATCAGCCCTGAACAATCTAAGCAATAGATTTCAGGATCATCTTCAGCTTATTATTCAACACTAAGTCATCACAATCATTTGCAAAAAGAAATAAAGGTAAATGAATGCGATCTATAGAAACTCTTGAAACCAATAGGCTAATGTCAGGCATCCTGCACCTTGCAATGGAAGAAACAGTAATTTGCTGATATGCAAAATCCCATCAGTCGGGTTGAATTCAGACTTAGTATAGCACAGACTAGATTTATTTAATTCCACAGGGATTATTGTAGGCATTACTAACTTGCCTCATTGATTCTTATGGTTCTACTCTAAGCATGACTAAAATGGGGGGTTGGTCCCTATTTATCAGAGGTGTCTGCAGACTCCAGAACTTTTGTCAAAATGATGAAAGTGCCATCTTATATCATGATGCAAGTTCTGTCTTTTATAGGGGCACAGGTTGTCATGACACACATGACAAAGGGGTGGGACTTGCATTGCAATGGCACAAGGCTGACATTTATCCCTCTCCAGCCCCTTGTACTATTTATGTTGCTCTCTACCTTTTTAGACAGTATGATCCAGTAATAGAATTAAGAATTAAACAAGAAAAGCAAAACTTGAGAGACTGAAACAGCGATAAGCCCAATAAAACAAATACATCTGGCACATCTGGTGAGTGCAGTATGAGTAAATTCTAACCTTAAAGCAAATCCCCTTGCTTTAGGATTTCTGTGGAACAGTGAAAAGCAGGCTATTTTTTTTAACCAATAAATGAACTAATGAATAAAGGGTTTCAACTTTCAACCATTCATTGTCATTGGCATGTCAAAAATGGAACAGCCCACTTAACTGGGTTCTAAAGAGCATTTTAATTTAAACAGCAGATTCCAATTACAAAAGCAGTTTGAAATGAGTGGAGAACTCCTGCCAAAGAAACAACGTGCAAACCTGACATTTGTACGGAAATAAATATATATTCTTCCCTGCCCCAACAAAAATTACATGAGCAAAAAGTGGCATTAATTCATCACATTTTGTTGGTGCAATTTGGGATTGTAAAATGAGACCACAACCTACAGTTGGTCAACCTGTTCCTCCTTTGTGTCTGCAGCAATGACTAGATTTTGCTGGTAAGTATCCATAAAATTTATTTATGGATAATTTATTCAAAATTTATATAGCTTCCATGTACAACAATCACATTGATTCAAATCCCTTTTCAACCCTTGCTTTTTCCACCAAGTTTTGGCACCATCTTCTAGTTCCCTGGGTTGAGTTCTAAATTTATATGTAAATCTAAGCACACGCAACTGAAATAATAGCTCATTTAATTATCGGTTGCCCCTGCTTGGACTTCTCTCCCCTTCCTGTTGTTTCTGAGATTGTAAGCTCCTCACTCTTTGCACATGGATATCAGCATAAAATACCACACTGGTCTTAATAATTCCCAAATATTAATGTGACAAGACCTATCAAAAGCGAGGCAGAAAATTTTGAACATTCTGAACTTTCATTCATGCATGAATGAGCTGTATATATATTCTTACTAACCTGAATTTATTTATTTATTTATTTATTTATTTATTTATTTATTTATTTATTGTATTTTTCCACCGCCCATCTCGTAACGACTCTGGGCGGTTTACAACAAATTAAAACAATAAAAATTAGATGTCAATTAAAATGATACATTAAAAATATAAATATACAATATAATATAATAAAAGCTCTAAAATATAAGATATAAAATCTAAAACCCAAGATGGTGAATCACAGTCTTGTTAAAATTGCCCAGGGTCGCATCACGGGGCCAGCCACCCCCACGACGAACTATCCCCCCTTCCACCCCAAGCGAGGTGGCACAGCCACGTCTTGAGCCCCTTTCGGAAGGCCAGGAGAGTGGGGGCTTGCCTTATCTCTGGGGGTAGCTTATTCGAAAGGGCAGGAGCTATGGCAGAGAAGGCCCTCCTCCTGGACCCTGCCAGTCGACATTCTCTCATGGGCAGGTTCCGTAACATGCCCTCTCTGCCTAACCAGGTGGGACGGGTCGACGTGATGGGGGTGAGGTGGTCCCTCAGGTAACCTGGACCCATGCCATGTAGGGCTTTAAAGGTGATAACCAACACCTTGAATTGAACCCGGAAGCAGACTGGCACCCAATGCAGCTCGTGTAGCAGAGGTGTTATATGGGCCGTCTTTGGGGCTCCTAAAACTGCTCGCGCAGCTGCACTCTGGACCAGCTGTAGCTTCTGGATGCTCTTCAAGGGTAGCCCCATGTAGAGCGCATTGCAATAGTCTATACGGGAGACAACTAGGGCATGAGTGACTGACCAGTTACACTTGATGAAAATAAAACTTGATAAAAATATTACACTTGATGAAAATAAAACTAAAACCATGAATAGGTAAATATATTTATATAAATATATTTTATATATTATATAATAGGTAATAGGTATTATATAATAGGTAAATATAATTATATGAATATAAAACCACGAATAGGTAAAAATATTACATTGATGAAAATAAAACCATGAATAGGTAAATCAAGAAAATATAGCATGCTGAGCAACACCAGGACATTTTATTGACAATTTCTATTATTCAGAATTGTTCCTTTCCTTCTTTTTAATTCATTGAGCAACCACATTTTTTTTGGTAAAACCATTCTCTTTATTCTGTTTATACATCTCCTACATACCTCTGTATGTTTGTATAGATCCAGGGGTATCTGCAGGGAGAGTCAAAAAAGTTAAGATGCTGGTTGTGTTGCAAAGAGATGGGGCTTTGACCACACAGCTGCAGCCACGTCAATTTTTTTTAAAACCCCCTCCCAAAGAGATGCCCCTCTGCAGATCTCACCACTAGCTGACTTAGCTCCAGAAATCTTAGAAAGGTTACTAAGTTCTGTTACATAGCTATTGTTGTTTGAGGGTTATTGTTAGTTTTATTTTCCTTTTCACTCTCTCTTTTGCTTTTAAGTAATATTAAGTTAGTTTACCTAAGAATGTTATCTTTCCTTTCTTCCTTTTGATTATCCTACCTTAATATGTTTAATGTGGAAATGATAGCTGGTTTTTGACTGTAAAACAATGTTATATTTAATATGATTACACCTTTGGAATAAAGCTTACAGGAACACCAAGAAAAGTGAAAATTAATTATGATATATTTATAAGCAATTAAGTTGGCCATAGGGTTTTTTTACCATTAAGGAAAGAACTGGATTGATTTCATGTTGCTTGAAATAGCATCTTCTCCAATACAGTCAAGAGTTTTACAGCTTTTGGTGCAGCAGCTGGCAGCACTAAGCCTGCCTTGGCCAATTCTTTAAAAAAAAACAAAAAAACAAATTGGGTTACTCCTGATTGGCACTTGGATGGGGAAACTAGGAAATCCCATATGGTTGGAAAAAATCTTGGAATGAAATGGCAACATACTTCTGTACTGCTGTGAAAAAAAACTACACTAACATAGCCATGAAGTCTCACTGGGAGATGAGATTAAGTCGGGATTTTTAAAAATTAGGGTTTATATGGCGAGGATCCAGTGGAAGCAAGCATGTATTTCTTGGGTCTAAAGATATTCTATAGCATTACATAATGCTGTATTTAGGTACGGTTTGATCTTTGCAACAGTAGATAGACCTGAACATGACCATAGAGCTTTTGCATGCAAATAAGAGACCTCATGTATGCCCCCCCACCCCCAAGTAATAATGCTCTGTTGTTTATCACCCATCTGTAGCTGGTCATGCAGAAATGCTCCTGTTAGATCATGACTGTAATATACCACATGGTTACAGCAATTAGATACAAGCCTCCCAGTGATCTTAGGCCAAATGCAGTTCACAAAAATAAGAATACAACCCGGCACATGAATTATTTGATTTTTTTTTATTTAATGAAAGGTAGCTATTCCTTTGTTACTGCAAATATTTTTTAAAATCCCAGATCCTCTTCTTTCTGAAAAATAAATTAAAAGTTGGTTAATACAGTTTAAATGTTTGCAATTGTCTGCTACAAAACAGGCCCTTATCACTTAAAATATGTGGGCCCACCACTTATTTATCAAAGCAACAGGTCCCCTTACATAATTGTTATTAAATGAGTCGATAAATGAAGGACTTTAGCATCCCGTTAGCATAAAAATAGTAGTGGTTAGATTTTCTTGAGAAACAATGATGCAAGGTATGTGATAGGTCCCTTGGACTTGGGAACCATGGCCTGGATTCAGCCATGAAATTTTGTCTGAGTGAATACTGATGGTTGTTGTGGGTTTTCCGGGCTGTGTGGCCATGTTCTGGCAGTTTTGGTTCCTAACGTTTCGCCAGTAGCTGTGGGTGGCATCTTCAGAGGACAGGAGCACAGCTAGAAGATTCTCTCTGTGCCCAAGTGGAGGGTGTGTGTTCCTGCTGGTGTTTATAGCTGCTGAGAGGGTGTGCGTCTTCTGTGGGTCATTTACAAGAGACTGGGAGAGGGTTTTTTGTGGTGATTAGGGGGTGTGGTGCTGTCGTATGTGGGATTAGCACATCTATTGTGTGAGTTGTTTGTATATTTCTGTGGTTGAGCAGAGTTCGTTGACCTTTTGCAAGCTGTGTTTTTCAGGACTGGCAGCCAGGGTTTGCTGATCTTTAGGCTTTCTTCTTTTTTATTGAAACTGTGTTGGTGTTTATGTATTTCAATGGCTTCCCTGTATAGTCTAACATAGTGGCTGTTGGTGTTGTCCAGTATTTCTGTGTTTTCAAATAAGATTTGGTGAATACTGATGCTTTGGGTTGCTTGATATCCTTCCAGTTAGATCAGAGAGTTTAAGCACTGGAAGAGATGTTGGACATCATGTAGTCCAACTCCCCACCTTGTGCAGCAATCCACTATCGCAGCATCCCTAACTGACGGCCATATAGCCTCTGTTTAAACATCTCCAGGAAAGAAGAGTCTACCACCTCTCAAGGAAGTTTATTCCATTGTAGAACAGCTATTACCCTTAGATTTTTTTCCTGAGGTCCAACTGAAAATCAACTCTGATGGAATGTCTAACAGACTGTGGGAAAGCCCAGGAGGAAGCAGGACTGTTTCAAAGAGACCCCTCAGCCCAGGGCAAGGGGGAAGTATGAGAAAGAGACTCAGACTAACTCCATCTTAATTATTCCAGGTCTACGTTGAGGAGAAAACTGCTTTCATAGGCTTTCCAGAATCTGTTGGAAGACCCTACAGGCAATAAAACCCTTTTGAGAAATCCAGGTGGTTCTTGTTTCCTAAGTTGGCCAGCCTCACAGGGCTTGACATCAATTTCTCTGTACTTTAAATACATTGTTTCTTGCCCTGTCTTCTAGAATAATTCTGAACAGTTGTGTCCTGTCTTCTACCTACAGATATCTGAAGACAACTATATCTCCTCACATTCTTCTCTCCCGCAGATTAATCATACCCAGTGCCTCCAACTGTTCCTCATAGGTTTTTCTGCAAGGGCCCATAATAATCATGTACAGTATGCTCTTCTCTGGACATGGTTCAATCGACCAATGTCTTTCCTAAAATGCCATGCCCAGAACTGGATGCAATATTCAATGCAATAAGGAGACAATTGAACAATGCAAAACAGAAAGGAGCTATGACTTTTCTTGACCTTTTCTTGCTATCTTAGGATTCTTGTGGAATCTGCCCATCAACTTTTCCCCTAGCCTTCTAAGAAGCCAGTAACCTGTTTTTCCATGTCACCTGCAGAAAAAAGGAAAGCCCTTTCTCCATGGTCAAAATGGTACTAGCCTCTTATAGCAGACTATTAAGAAGTCTACTTTTTACCAAGTGAGATGGGTCCGACTCACTCAACAAATCCTCTCCCTTGTCTCTTATAGTGCCAAGGCAAGTTATCAAATTCCATTGACCTGCTTGTATTGCTTGTTTCATCCTATGTCCCCAGCTCAAATATTCTGGATCATCCTTTGGCTACTGATTTAAATATGAATTATGATTAACCTCTCTGATCTCATGGCCTGTAGTACTGATTCTTTTCTTCTTCCAGGCTTTCCCTAGAAATTGACCACATTCACACATTATTAAAAACTAGAGTTGCTGGTTAACTGTGAAGAAGCAATGTGCTAGAACACACAGCCTACCTCTCTGCTTCTCCCTCTGTACTAGTTACTTGGAAGTCATAGCCCAGTATGACATCCACCTTTGAAATCCTGGTTGGTTACTCCCCAAATAATTGAGGAGTGTAAGTTAGAGTTTACCGTTGGCCATGCTCACTGTTTTGGCTTGTTTAGAAGAAATAAAACAGGCTTCTGGATCTGGCAATCATAATAAACGATCACTTCCTGGTTAGTTTTACTCACTGCATGAAATGGGAAGTAAATGCCTATGTGCATAAACAGGCAGCCCATTCATTGGTACATAATGTGCAAAGTCTGCCAATATCTGGTCCCAATTCCAATACTGTCTATGGTTCAGAACTGGCAGTGCTCCATACTCCAAACACTTCCATATGTGAGTTAGACTCACAGAGCCAATCCAGTTTCTAGTCAGGCTATCTGCTTTTGTTCTTATAACTGCATCCTCCAGTCTGGTTGCTTTAACCAGATATATGGATTTCTACTCCTACAATCCCTAGTCTGTCCAGCCATGGCCGGAGGGTGCCCAGGTTGAGAAAAGCTACTCCACTGTATTGAGACACAATGCAAAAACATAATTGTTGAGGTGGTATATATAATCATATATATATATTATATATTATAATATATAATATATATAATCTGCACATAAAACAAATATCCAGGATGAAGGATTCGAGATTTTTTAGTTCCTAGGAAGACAAATCAAATCCCTTCCAATATAATGAGGCTACCACATTCTTCCCTTTCAACATACCTGTCCCATAGCGCATCAGAGCAGGCAGCCGCCACCGCCCTGAGACAGGATTAGATCCTCTTACGGTTGGGGAGGTGGAGGTGGAAAACCGTATTTTTCACTGACCAGGGCCTAAGCCAGTGACATAATTCCATCACCAAAGTGAGTTTTTTTTTTTTGTAATAGGAAGGATTCAGCCCAATTTGAGATTTTTTTATTTAAATCACCCATTTTTCCCCTTTCAGGCTCCCCCACCCACCAAGATTGTAAATGTCGGTTCTGCCTAGGCTGCAGATGGGGTAATGGTGGCCACATGTAGTCTGCAGGTTGCCCACCCCCTGCTGTAAAGAATCCAGTAAAAGGACGACAGAGTTTTTGCAATACCCTTAGCTTCAACTAGGCTTCTTCCTGCTCTTAATTAAAAGAAACAAAATATACAAGGGTCCATAGATCTTCTGAACAGATTTGGAATCTGGCATGCAAGTTGCCTGCTTCCATGCACTGTCCAGGCAGAGGACTCTGGCCTGTTCTCTCCATCTGCTTTCTCCATCCTCTTCCCTCCTCACTGTTTAAACAGAGTCACAAATTCTGAAACTCTGTCTTTCAATTCATACAAGTGCTACATATTGGTGAATAAAAGGCAGGGTCTCCTCTGAGTTATGCTTGACCTTTGTGATTCCATCAGCAACTCCATGTAATTTCTTGGCTGCAATAGGGGAATAGTTTGCTATTTCCTTTTTCAGAGTTTTTTTTTTACATCCCTGGATTTTCCGACAGTCTCCCAATCAAGTACTAGCCAGGTCTGACCCTGCTTAGCTTTTCTCAAGATCAGTCATGGACAAAGATCCTATCTCAGATATTTTTCTATCCATATGTTAGTGGAAGGGTAGAAGAGACATACTAGTCTGAAGTCGGTCCTCTATAACAAAGTTAAGTGTTTGAAGTTAGCAAAGGTGACTGCCAGAGGGTCCTGTCCAACCAGAATTTTGGAGTCTAAGATTTCTATGAGCTAACATTGTGGATACTCAGAAGCAATGCCTCCAAGCACCAGAAAAACAGGTAATTTCTATTTGGAATGCAACCGCCTAAAAAGGCAGCAGATGGAATAACACTTTGGAAATGTGTTTGTCATAGTATCTGGGATAGCCACTGACAGGTGGGGATTAGTCATTCTTGTTTGGCTGGAGTCAAGGGGAGGGGAAGAGTGAGATTTCTGTAGAGTACAAAGACAGTTTGTTCTTGAACCAGGAAAGGGGACAGAAAGTAGGCTCTTTTTTGCAAAGATCCAATGGAATTAAGATGGGAACAGACAGCCTGCTGCCTCCATACAGCCCCTCCTCCCCAGATTGCATGAGGCTGAACATTTCAGACCTTTTTTTTTTTTTTAGCTTGGGAGATTTGAATGCTTTTGAAGGGGCAAGTTAAATTCCAGCAAGATTTTAAGACATCCACAGTACTTGTAAAAATCCCAACCCCCAACCTCACCAAATTGGGCTGATTTCTCTTTCTTTCTTTCTTTGGGGGGTTTAAGGAACATATAGTAACCTTTAGCCTCATCAATTTCAAGTTTTACTCCTCCCCCCAAAAAAAAACAACAACAAGCACAACAACAAAAACACGGGTTTGAAAACATTGGTCCTACACACTCTGGTGGCTTCATAACATCACAGGCCACACTTCCTCTTGACTCCAAGGAAAGGAGAAGGAAGTATGGTCCTTCAGGCCAAAGAAAGTCTCACTCGGATCTCTCTTGGGAATAGGAGTCCACTACAGAGTTAGTGCTATGAAACTTGTTGTGTGTTTATAAATAAACTTTGTATCATGGAAATAGCATAGTCTCCAGTATCTTAGCATTTAGGCCCTTCTGTGCAATCCCCTATGCTCAATACAGAAATCGAAATTAAAGCATTACTGACAAATAAGTGTCCAGCTTCTGCTTGAGCATGTCCAGGAAAAGGGTTTACCACCTCTTCTACGGCTGAACAGATTCCACAGTTGAACTGCTCTTATAGGTTAAGATTAGGGTTTGGTCTCATTCTGTTCAATTTTCAGAGAGTTATCTTCTGATGAAGAGACAGACAGAATCCTGACCCCCTCTGCATCATTTCTTTCCAAATTCCGTCAGGTTGGAAAGAAGACCAAGATCAGGAAAGCGTGAGGAACATGGCTTTTAGAATTCTTTCCAATCCCATTATTAGCAATGGCCCTAGTGGCTTCTATCTTTTCTTCTGTGTAATGAATGCATTTCCTTAATTTTTCCTAGTAGGACTTAATTTCCATTTTTTTGTAGCTTATTATTGAATTTACATACAGTTTGTGATCAACTACAATTCCAAACACTTTTCTCATATACTATCACCAAGCCAGGTATCCACAATCTTAAGCTTGTGCATTTGATTTCTTTTTCCTAAGTTATACATTTTCATACATCTGTATCAACCCATCAATATAATCTTCAATCTTGTTTTTCAGGAACTTCCACTCATTTTGTATTCCTTTTTCATTAGCTTCATTCAATCTTACTTATTATTGTTGTGAGATTACTGAAATCTGCTTTCTTGAAGTCCCAGGTACATACTCGATTACCTTCAACTTTCCCTAAAAAATAAGACTTATAATATTGAATGGATATTTTAAATTTACTTTTGGAAATTATCACTAACACCTTCTGTTTTGCTGGGTGGTCTGTAGTAGACACCAACAACAAGTATTGCTTTTATTCATTTTTCCATTTATTTCAACCCAGTAGGCACCAGGTTCATATCAAACTTCTGTACAGATGTAGTTTTTTAAATATAAGACAACTTTTCCTTTGTATTGATTCTGTTCCTTTGAACAAGTGATATCCAATTATTTTATTCCAATCACGAATATCATCTGACCATATTATGCCTATTAAATAATACTTGCCTTTCAGTAATTAGCATTTTAATCTGATCTTGTTTATTTCCTATACTCTGAGCTTTAGTATACAGGTAATGAAGGCCATGAAGAGGCAATTTTAAGAGTCAACGTTTAAAAGTCAATGTTCTTCCTGATTTTTCATTCAGTGGTTTGGTAAACACAGAACTTTATTTCAAGGAAGCTTATCTCTCGGTAAATGCTTCCTTCTGAAATTTTCACTGCTCAAAAGATGGTGGTATTTAATAGTATAAATACTGAACCAAATCTGGATTTAGGGGCTAAATCCTATCATTAAAAGGTAAAAACTACCAACAAAAGTATCTGTAGTAAAAAATGCTAAAGAAAAAACTTCTAGTGGCCTTGCACCAAGATCCAAGAAGGTATTTAGGTGTGACCAAAAGCTAGGCATGGCGGTGGAATTTTGGATTTAACCAGCAGAATTTCCTACCTTTATGTTCTTCCAGAATAAACTGCTTTAGAAAGTCTTCAAATATCAAGTAATATTTGCACACCGCTTGAAAATTTTCAGATCAAGTAAAAGAAGCCAAAAGACCTATTAGGTATGCAAAAACATCTGTGTAATTCTTTGCATTTCTGTTCATGTTAAGAATATGGGAATATAGGTGCACTAAATTGAAGTGGTTATACCATACTTATGCCAATGCCATGTTATTGCCCAAAGGGCCACAATTATAGAATATTTTAATTAATGGTGTACAAAATGGTTTGAATGCAAACTACGTGTTTTGAATTCAAAATGCCCTGTTTTAAATGCGAGACAGTTGTTTTTAGAATGAAATGAGCTCTTTTGATCACTTGGGAAATGTTTCGAGTTCAAAAATTCAAAACAGACTTTTCAAAGCTCAAAATGGGGAGCACCAAACTGGAAACAATACAAATTTGAATTCTTTTTCAGTGCTTTAATTTTGAATGTAAATGTTTGGACATTTTCAAATTTATTCCATTAAGAAAAAAAAAAGCCACACAGGATTTAAGAACCATAGATATATTCAAATTAAGTATGTTCAAGTTATAATCTTCCTGAACTTTTCTTTGTGGGAAAAGTAGGCTGGCTGTGGTTAATTTCCTGTCCCTTTTCAAAAAAACAAAAACAAAACACCAGCAGTTGCATAGATCCAGAATCTAATTTTAGCATATCAAAGCTGCAGCTTTCATTTGGCATGGCATCAGCTCACTCTGATCATGTCACTATCCTTTCTCTTCCTTTCACTTCAGACTAAAATGATGCTGCACCATTAACCACAACCTTCATCTTGTTCAAACAGCAAATCATCTTTCAACTAAGACTGAGAAAGAACATTGCATGACATTTGAAGATACTTTAGAAATAGGCATGAGTTACTAGAGGTCGCTTACATGCATGCTGAAAAGCACTTATGTATCTGTAGATCTCTGGGGACCAAGAATAGCAAAATAGACATTACTGACAAACACTGAAACTGCAAAATTATATTATCCATCCATCCATCCATCCATCCATCCATCCATCCATCCATCCATCCATCCATCCATCATCTATCAATCACACATCTGCTTACACCCAAACACGCACACACTCAATTTGGAAATACTTCATGATTAAAATAAATTATTTTTTATCATTGTTAGATGGCTACAATAGAGTACCCACCCAATATTGCTAATATAAAATTGGGCAGTGTTGGTTAACTGTAGTTTAACCTAAAGATCACTCACTTTTGGCTGGAGGAGGGAACTATTAGATCTGCATCCTGCCTTTTCTCCATTTTATTCAGATTGTGGTTATTGTCCTGTGAGGCAGGACTACAGCTGGAGAAAAGCTCAAGGCAATACAGTGAACTTCATGGTTGAACAGAAATATGAACTTAAATCTCCTGGAACCAAGTTCAGTTCCCTTACTGCAGCATATTAATTCAAATGCCAAGCAGAAGAAGGAAGGAATGCATAGCACAGCCAGCTGTTAGGTAGCTATGTTCATCTTTTGCACACTATTCATGTTTCAATCTTCTCTTGATTGCTGAACAATACAAATCAAACTCCTGGGGAAAACATCCCTAACTTTCTAGTAACATAACATAAACATAAACATAAATTTATTGTGAACCGCCCAGGGTCCCCGACAGGGGAGATGGGTGGTAATATAAATTTAATAAAATAAATAAATAAATAAATAAATAAACAAACAAATAAATAAATAAATAAAACACATATTTCCTCTTATTTTGTTAACAACATTAAAAAAAGAGGAGGAGCACAACAAAAGTTAGGTTGTTAGAAGATCACTGGTGTAGGAAAGACAGTGAGATAGTGCTAAAATGCTGAAATCCAGGTTCAAGTTAATATAAAGCCATGGAAGTTCAATGAATGATTTGAACCAATCACCATTTTTCTTGGACCTCATAGGATTATTGCGACTGGTCTACATTTGTTTGCTTCCTTATGTCCTTGAAGGAAAGGAAGGATTAAGTCTAACAAACAAGAGAGCCAGTCTGGTCTAGTGGTTAAGGCTCCGGGCTAGAAACCAGGAGACTGAGAGTTCTAGTCCCGCCTTAGGCATGAAAGCCGGCTGGGTGACCTTGGGTAAGTCACTCTCTCTCAGCCCAACTCACCTCACAGGGTGGTTGTTGTGGGGAAAAATAGGAGGAGGAAGGAGTATTAGTACATTTGCCGCCTTGAGTTATTCATAAAAATAATAAAGGCGGGATAGAAAATAAATAAATAAATAAAATAAAAATAAAAGAGTTTCAAAAGATAGGGATTGATGTGGATTCAAAGGGGAAGAGATGAGTTATGTGCATTCTGGTCACTTTTTGATACAGACCTAGGTTTCAAACAGTTATCATAGTTTTCAGTTTAATCCTTGTTTATCTGCACAGCATCCACTTAGTAATTTTAACTGACATACCTTCCTCTGTGTCTGCTTGCTGGGTTGTATATGTGAACCTATTGGCTTCAAAGAAACAGGGGATATATAAGAACTGTGGAGTCCTTGGTGCTCTCAGAGCCTTGTTGTTTTCTTGCAGACGTTTCATTGCCAGACTAGGCAACATCTTCAGTGTGAAAAGGGAGTGGGACTTGCTCTCTGTTTATATACCATGGCTTGTCCTGCTTGTGTTGGTGGGGGTGTTGTTCTCTCCTTGGTAGTTCCTTGATTGGGCTGTTGTTTGCTGCTTGGTTGACTGACTGAGTTAATAGTTCCTTGATTAGGGTATACTGTGCTGTTTGGTTGTTCCTCTGGTGCTAATCCTGGTGTTAATCTTTGCATATCTGGGTGTTGATTGCTGGCAAGGAGGTGTTCTGGTGTTCTGGCTTTTCTATTGTCTCTTATGAATGGTATGTAAATGTTGTTTACCTCTATGTGTCTGTTGATGGCTGCTTTGTCTGAGTGCCAAGCTTCCAGGAATTCTCTAGCATTTTTGGATTTGGCTTGGTTTAAGATGCTAAGTTGAAAGTATGGTTGAGTCTGTCCATGTGTTGTGAGATTAAGGAGTTTTCATCCTGTCTTCTGACTGCTAGTTGGTGTTCGTGGATGTGTCGATGAAGGCTCTCAGTCATCCAGGTGGAACAGTCTGTGGCTTGAATCATGTCAACTGGATTTCTATTTTCTCAGTGGAAACGTTTTGCTCCTTATCCAAGGAGCTTCTTCAGTCTGAGCAAAGTTAGTAAGGGAATCCTGGTCTACATTTGTGACCTTGCACCTGGAAAATCCTTCCTCTCTGTAACTCTGATTAATTACCTTGAGATCTGAACTAGAAAAGCTTCATTTGGAAGCATTCATCCTTGGGAATATAGATCCCAATGAAATTAGTATAACTTAACTGTTGAATAAATGTACAGGTAGTCCTTGTTCTGCTCCAGCCTAACAACCCCAGATAATGGAACTGAGGAGAACAAGAACCTGGGGAAAAAAGTATTTTATGTATGCACAAAAGCCTGTTTATCATTGTGCACATATGTAAGATGCACGCAAACACTGCCCCCAAGGATCTTAAACCAGAGATTCCCAAAACTTTATCACAGTTAATATAATGGACTTTGCAGAGCCTGGGAAAGAGGATGGTGGTTTGCAAAGTATTACAAGTGGCCACTAGGGGTGGGATGTCTCAGACATATACAGGTAGTCCTCGTTTAGCAATCACAATTGGGACTGGCAACTCAATTGTTAAGTGAAGTGGTTGCTAAGTGAAACTGCAATTGTGTTTATGATCTTCCTTCAGCTTTCCTTTACTTTACAGACCTGCAAAGATCATAAATATGAAGATTGGTCACAAAGTTACTTTTTTCATCACCGTCCTAACTGCGAACGGTCGCTAAATGAGGAAGTTGCTAAACAAAGACCACCTGTAGAAAGTGGACAGGCTTTGATCATGCTGCTGCACCTGCGATCATAACTTTTTTGAAGCTCCTGTAGACGCTGCCTGCTAGGGGTTTGACAAATAATGAGGTCTGGTAACTACAGTATTTACCAACCAGGTATGTACAAAACTACAAGTAACAAAACACAGATAACAAGGATCACCTGCATACAGAATAAGTCTACATAAAGCTTAACAGTAAATATAGCCCCAAAATATCACCAGGTTACAGGTGAATATAATATACGGCAGTGTCCAAAGATATGAGTCTGTTCAAATAAGTGTACCATATAATAAACTCTTAATTGTGCAAGAACCTATTAGAAAATACAGGTAGTCCTCACTTAACAACCACAATTGGGACTGACAACTCCATCACTAAGTGACATAGTTGTAAAGTGAAGCGTTACATGACTATGCCTGTCTTATGTCAGTTTGTCAGTTTCGGCTGCAGTCGTTAAGCAAATCATGACATGTCATGTGACTGCAACTTACTACTTCCTGCCGGCTTCCCCATGGATTTTGCTTGTCAGAAGCAGGCTGTGAAGGTCGCAAATGGCAATCATGTGACTGCGAGATGCTGCAACCATCGTAAATGTGCACTGGTTGCCAAGCACTTGAATCACAATAACGTGACCGCGGGGATGCTGCAACCGCCATAAATTTGAGGACCGCCATAAGTTTGAGTTTTGGCCACATAATGAGAAGACAGGATACCCTGGAGAAGATGCTGATGTTAGGGAAAGTGGAAGGCAAAAGGAAGAGGGGCTGACCAAGGGCAAGATGGATGGATGATATTCTGGAGGTGACGGACTCGACCATGGGGGAGCTGGGGATGGTGACGGCCGACAGGAAGCTCTGGTGTGGGCTGGTCCATGAAGTCACGAAGAGTCGGAAGCGACTGAACGAATAAACAACAACATAAGTTTGAGTAGTTGTAAAACTACTTTTTCAGCACCGTTGTAAGTTTAAATGGTTGCTGAACGAGGCAGTCGTTAAACAAGGACTACCTGTAAAACAAAACCCATAAAGTTGACTTATCAGTCATATCACTTACTGTTGTCTCCACTATTTTCCTCATGAGAATGGAAGAGGGTTGAGCTAGGGAATGGCTGAGAGATACAAAAACACAGCAGTCATGAGCTTACTTTGCTGTAATGAAGCCATTTCAAACACATGCAATAAGAAAGTGGAAGGCAAAACATGTGGATTGATCTAGGTGCCGTTTATTTAGTTTGTCCACCTTAATAAAACAAAACTATACTTCCAGAACACATATGGAAAAAAGGATCAATATTAAAAAAAATGGCACGCTTATACAATATTTTCTGGATCTCAAATACAAGATTACAGCTTAACATTATGTAAGTGGTTTCATTTTAGCATCTACCCTTCTGCTTCTTCGAATGCTATAATTCCAAAATTACTTACCAATGGCAGAGATCATAACAATCTGTCCTTTCACTTGGATGTTGCAGCTGCTAGGAAATGAAACCTTGCTTTAAAGCATGATGAATAATTTACCATAATGAGCCCCACAAATCCAGACAGAAATGGACAGAAATGGAAGTACGTAGCTGAAATGTAGCATTTTAACAGTCTCATGCCCAAGCTCAACCGTTTTCTTTTCTTTTTTAAAGGTAAAATGGTAAAAGTCCGGCAAAGTTGCCAAATCTCATGAGATTTCAAGTGAGAACAGTAACATCTCATAACAATGGGCAATCGTGGCCCCCGTAGGCCTTTCCTACACTAGGAAAAGAAAATTCCTTTTCTGTTGATTTGGGGAGTAATTGTTTCTTTAATCCAGTTATTAAAGTCGCTTCTGCAACCATTCTGCAATTTTCCTGTTGCTACTTTATCACCCCTTAATTCCTGAAAGGCTGAAATCAGAGTTTGGGTTTTCTCTGTGTCAAAGTAAAAACATCCCCTTTCTCTAAAGCAGTCTTCGTCAACATGTTCAAGTTCCAGATGTGGTGGAACCGCACTTCCTCAAATTCCCAGCTGAGTTTGTCCATGACTTACCAAAATAACTATTAAGATTAATGGGAGATAAAGGCAACCTTTAAGATTCTCCCTAATGGAAACCAATAGGATTTTAGGATGCTTAACTTGATCTGGATTATGCCTGTTTTTTTTTCTTTTCTTGTTAAAAAGCCCTACCAACAAAGATGGGTACATTCTATCTGGCACCAAAGACACAGTTTGTCAGCACTTACCCAATCCTGCATATAGCCCCTTTGCAATAGAATTCACCAACAAAATAGAATATTACAGTGAGCTAATTGAGCAACTAGATGTCAGCTCTATGAGGTATCAGGAAGTTTTACCTGACTTAATCATTCCAGTATTTAAGGGCAAAAACTCATCCCTTCTACCAATCTTTTAACTCTTCATTGATTTGAAGGATTTAATTTGAATTGTACTGGTTTTATTGTCAAGTTTTATAGTTTCTATTTTAATTGTTGTAATTCCTTTGGGTGCTTATATAAGCAGAAAGGCAGGTTATAGACCCAATGATTTGATTGATTGTTTGGTTGGTTAATTGACTTATTGAATCAATCAATCAATCAATCTGCTGGTGACCTGCTTGTAGCCTGATAAATCTTAGCATTATTTATTATTTTTATCCTGCCTTTTAAGGACCCACCTCTTCTGGCAACCTTGGCTGATCTCAAAAAACAAGCAAGCAACAACAAATCCTATGACTGAAGTTAAAAAAAATTAGATGAAAGCAGTGATAAACCATTTCCATAATGTTGCCAAGAAAGCAATACGGATATATCCAGGTTCTCTCCACGAGCTGCTCTTGGCTCAAGGGTGTTTTTCTTTTTCTTTAATTCATGGTGGTCTTGTAAATAGGATGAAAGAAATCTACTTGCCCAATGGCTTTTTGTGGACTTTACTTCTGGACAGAATTGGAGCGTGGATTTTTCACCAACTCAAACGCTGTGTTCATTACTTATTTAGTTGCTCCTCCCCCATTTATACTGATGATCTAAAAATATTCACTGAAATGTCATTAGCTGCCCCTAACAATCTCTGAGGGTACCATTAGCATTTAGAAAGGTTAGGATTGTTTTCTTCTTGGTCATCTGACACTACAGTCCTAAATATGCCCACCCCAGAAACCCATTAAGAATAATGTGGCATATTCCCAGTGATTTTGCTAGATAATTTAAGATCCTATAAGCACCATGTTCTTACAGAAAAGAAGTAAATAAGAATATCCGTAATTGTGCACCTGTCTATCCAGAAGGCTATAAGCAACACTGTCTTCTTAACCTAGAAGAAGAGAATGCTGGGGACAGCAATGTCACTCTAGTGGAAGTGTTTCTCCTTAAGCTGTTTTAACAATGCCATCTTAGAAAGCCAAAGGCCCTACAATCAGTCAGAGTTATTCCAAGATAAATACATATAATACTGTATTTATTTGAATGGATGACAGGAGAAACATCTCTGAATTTGTATCTGAAATCAGATTACAATGTTTTCTTCAGCCAGAAGTTCTCTCTACTACCTGTGGGGTGCAAAGAGTGGGGCTTACCAACACTTTATGGTCCCCAGGGCTCCTCCCAAATGGACAGAGCAAAAACTGTGGATTTTTTTGCACTGTAGGTAGTTGTGGCAGGTTTACAAGGCAAAACCATGTGATTTCAGTCTCTGTAAGACTTTGGGCACCCATTTCCTTCCTTAACAACACTGAAATTCCCAATTCCAAAACTGGGCCCTGCCCCGGCACCTTTTGACTGTGGCCTTCAACATCCCTTGCCAAGCCTAGTGTGGTCCTCAAGCCAATAGAAGTTGTACACCTGTGTCCTCTCATGAGTCTTTCCTGATTTGGCACAATAGAAATTGAATGAACGAATGAGCCAAATCTGAACCACTGAATTCAAATTATAGTCATTTGTAGAGAGCCAACCAATCACCATCTGGATCTCTATTCCAATCACCTTTGTGTGGTGGGCTGGCTGACACTTTCTGGTTTATTTTTAACAGCTCACAGCCAACACAGATTTCACTTCTCTTACATGCCTTCGGGTGATTAAAATGAGAAAGAAAGGGAGGGAGGGAGAAGGACCAGTGGGATGCTATAGATGAGCAGTTTCGTTGTGCAATCACTTCATACTCACATCTTCAGTAGATTAATCACACACATCCATCCAATTCAAATGTCATGCAAATGTCTAACCCTAGAATAAAACTTGGGTAAAAACTGTGGCAGTTTAGCCTATGATATGGATTTGGACATCACACAAGACTTAATCACAGCCCTTGTCAACTTGTTTATCCTGGAGGAACCCTTGAAATAATTTTCAGGTCTCAGGATACTCTTGCATAAAAAATATTTTATCTATAGCTCACGGTACTGTAGCGTAATCAGTAAGCAGAACTGAGGTACATAAAAAATCCCACTGCTGCGAGCACTAGCATTGTATGGCATGCAAAATTCAAAAACAATTTTTATTTATTTATTTTTAATCATGATCTTTCGCGGAACCTCTGGTGGCCTCTTGCAGAACCCTAAGTTGAGAAAGGCTGGTTTAGAGTGTCGTAGAACAGCTTAAGGCCTCTGGTAAAGAAAAAGGAACTAATATGTATGTTTTTGTAAGAGTTGTTGCTTAGCAATAAATTTGGGGTAACTGCATGTTGGCTGCTAACATGAAAGTAACAGGGCTTGGTAACTTCTACACATAATATTCTTTTCACATGCAAATTTTGTTTGATCAGATGTGAACTGATTACATTAACCTAGAGAGCCCCCTGGCAAAGCTGTTCATCAATATACAATTCACAAAAATAGAAAAATACCAATTTCAAGAACATAACATGGAAATGGCTATCTGCTGTTGAAAGAAATGCTACCACTGGCATAAGATGTGCACCTTTTCCAGTTCATATAGAACTTTTTAAATTCAGCAGCCAGTCTATTATCATGCCAACAGAAACTAGCCCTAGAACTTACTTCCGGCTACTACACAGCCCAGTAAAAATACCCCCAGAAGTTCAGGTTATTAAACTAAATGGCTTCACTAGAAATCTAAAAACTTAGTGGTTAGGTAGATTTCAGCAGCCAATATGATTTATTTTCTAAGGGCTGTGAAACAGATGAAACAAATAGGTCAATCAAGCTGAAATCATAAATCCTTTAAATGCCTCAGTACAGATTCAGGTAACATCCACAGCTACTGCTACAGAAAACAATAATTTCTAAACACCCTTCTACTTGGAACATTCTTATGAAACCTTATTTTTTAAAATGAAAACTTAAGTTCACAACGCACAGAATTTCAGGTTTATCTGACATTTTTAAAGTGATAGTAATACTACAGCAACTCAAAAAAAAACAAACCCATTATCCTTCTGGTTACGTCAACCTGCAAGAGAGATTGTATACAGAAGGTAGGGCTAAGGTAGAGACTGCTACAGAGTGAGTTCAAAGAAAAAGCAAGACTTGTACTAGCACTGAACTTCCCATTTGTATCACAAACTTTTAGGTATGTTTGCTTTAAGATACAGGTTTTGTTGTTGTTTATTCGTTCAGTCGTTTCCGACTCTTCGTGACTTCATGGACCAGTCCACGCCAGAGCTTCCTGTCGGCTGTCACATACAGGTAGTCCTCGACTTAACGACCACAATTGGGGCTGGAATTTCTGTCGCTAAGCAATGCGGTCGTAAAGCGAGATGTCATGTGACCACATTGCTTAGCAACCGCAATCCCGCTAGTCCCGGTTGCCGTTGTTAACCAAGAATTGTGGGTCGTTAAGCGAGTACCCACTCCAATCCAAGCCATTACAGGATTGGTTCCTCCCAGCCCCGAGCCTCGGTAAGGTAAGGGACAGCCTCCAACTCCCCCACCCGCCTATCTCCCCCCCATCTCTGCCCTTCTGGCCGCCCTGCACCCTACCTTGCAGGGCGGCAAGCAGCCCCAGAACTGTGCAGCTCTGAGGCTGCTTGCCACACCCTGGGAAGCCACAGCCACAGCCACAGCCACAGCCACCCCACCCCAGCCCAGTCCTAGCCGCAGTCACCCTCACCACCCTGCACACCAAGGTCCCTGCCACCCTGCGCTGCACCGCCCCAGCTGACCTTTGCTGATCTTCTTGCTCGACAAGGCAGTGGGAGCAAGGAGACAGTAAAGGTCAGCTGGGGTGGCAGAGTGCAGGGTAGTGGGGGGCAAAAGGGCATAGATGGGGGGAGACAGGCGGATTGAAGTGCCCCTGCAGTCGTAAGTGCAGGTGGGCTGCCAAGCACCTGAATTTTGGTCATGTGACCACGGGGGCGCTGCAACAGCTACAACTTTGGGCACCGGTCATAAGTCACTTTTTTCAGCGCGTTTGTAACTTTGAACGGTTGCTGAATGAATGGTTGTAATTTGAGGACTATGGGTACTACAAGTAAACATGTCTATCCGTCTTGGAAAAGAAACTTCAAATCCAGATGCTTGGAGCAACAGACCAAGATATACATGTAATATGAGGCCATATCTTCTGCTGGAGATATAAAAACAATTATCTTCTCCTGCCATAGACCTACTATTGTAGATGAAAAGAATCAGGATACTGTGCAATTATCTATTTACCTTTGGCCAAGTCAAAACTGAAAACACCCTTGAATGCCTTTAAGTAGTCTTTCCAAACCAGGCATCTTCCAGATGTGTCAGGACTTTGAATTCCCAGTGTGAGAATGATCAGAACTCCCAGTCAAAGGCCCTTCTTGCTGGGGAATGCTGAGCGCCACAGTCCTCACACATCTGGAGAGGGGCCAGGTTGGGGAACGAGGCCTTTGGCCATGCGAGAACGCACTTCCTAGCAAGTCTTACGAATGACAACAGGCCAATTATAATTACTCTAGCCACCGTGAAAGCAATGATTAAGTCACTGTGCTAAATCAGATCTTAAGGTTTCCTTCCTATGCTTTCCTTCCAAGGTGGCAAGCCTATGTAGATCTGCATCACTTCAAATAGGCAATAGAGGAGCCACATAACTGCCTACCTTTCCAAAAATGCTATCCACATAAAAAAAAAAATCAGATGCAAGGAAGAACATTTGACTAGCATTCTAAAAGACCAAATTCAAGACACCAATGAGTTGGAAACATAGCAGAGAATGACCCACAAAGGACAGAAGAAGTGGCCATTTATTTGGCACATAGTGCATCATTTCTTTTGGCTCATGTAGGCAAAAACACACGGGCTATCATGCATTAGCTTCCCTCCAGAGCTCAGATTGACACCAACCAGGGTGGCCTTCGAAAAAGCTGCCAAGGTGGAATTGTTCTGGCTCTGGAGGTTGACATTGTCCAGAAAGGGTTGATGTCATCAAACTCCAAAGTTTTAATCTTGCTTATTTTAATGTTTATGTTGAATTTGTATCATAATTTTTTTAAAAAAACATTTGTGACATTTTATTATAAAAATATCATACCAGTTTGGCGATACGTACACCAAACAAGTTGTAGGAATTGGGTGGCACATAAATGAAATCCCTGCCAGTGTCAGGGACATCCATTGGGGAGTATGAAAAAAAATCACATTGGTGATTGATTGAAGTCTTGCTCCTGTTCATATGCATTGCACATAAAGGGGAGTGGGGTCTCAATCACATAGGTGCAGCCATCTTGACTGTTTTTGGCCCTGTTCTCCTATGGACAACCTGGCCAGTGTGATCCTTTGACAAAACTACTTTAGGAAAATCATTTAAAAATGGAGGGAACACAGATATCATAAATATGACTGTTCCAGGGAGCAGAATTCTACCTCATCCTTCCAGTGTCCCACCACCACATATTACATGTGACGTGTGACCCACACAAACATAAGACTGCAGTTTTCTCTGCTGTTCCAACACTCTGGCCATGTCTCTCACTGCATCCTATCATGGGACAAACAGGTCTCAGCAACATTTGTGTGTGTGTGTGTGTGTGTGTGTGCCTCTGTGTGTGTGTCTCCTCATGAGGTTACCTTCATCTCAGCTCCAGCCATGAGTGAAACAAACTTAAGCCATCCTTAGTTGCACATGTTGTTATTAAATGTCATTCTTCCTCTTATTCTAACACTGCCTAAGGGTAGCCATGAGGTGAATAAAATATGTTTTGTCCCCTATTATCTCAGAGGAAAATCAGTGACTAGAAGTGGCTGTGAACAGAGCAACAAGAATAGGATAGGGATTGGCAAGAGGGACAGCAAATTCCATGCTGGCTCCCCACCAAGGAGAGGTGGAGGCCCATAGCTCAGGAGCAAGGAAAGGTCTCCTGATCACATTCCCTGGTTTGCCATTCTATCTTCTAGCGCCAGCAGAAATGTCCATGGGGCATCAAAAAAGTTAAGATGGCAGCCACAACCATGCAATCAAAGCCCCGCCCCTTTTTTACAGGCACCATCTTGACTTTTTTGAGGGCCACCATGTTGGTTTTTTGGCCCCTCTGCAGACACTCCTGAGCCTGTTTTTCTTGTTACTCCCTTACCCTAACCATTATCCTTGTTGATAATCTGAATATAATGTTCACACATGGCTTTTGCATGTCCAAGACATTTAATACACCAAAGTAGCCAGTCATCTTGATAAAACAAGATTGCAAGTAGGGCACCTTTACTGCTCTTAAAGTACAGAGGAGGGGCTGGGAGGCCAGGCACTGTAACTCTATTGAATTCATGGCTGTGATGAAATTCAACCAAGGAGAACCTTCTGATACACAACTCGGAGTGGGTCTATAGAAGAGTTTTGGTGTGTGCCCATCTTTCCTCACTCACCGATTGACAGGGGCATCCACCTGTGACCCCTCTGTCTTCTGCTACCTTCTCTTCCATCTTTCTGACTTACAAGGAAGGAAGGAACTGACCCCATCAATACACAATGGCTTTTCTTCTATAGGGCCAGGATTTGCCTGTCTGAGGTGCTAGCACCCCTTTCCAATACAGGCCCCTTGGACTTTCCATTTCTTTACTCCTGCACTTTTCAACCCCTGAGACATAGTCTTTGCTCTACAGCAGTGTTTCTCAACCTTGGCAACTTTAAGATGTGTGGACTTCAATTCCCATAATTCCCTAGCCAGCATGGCTGAGAAACACTGCTCTACAGGATTGACTCCTTGTTACTGGAAAGCCAGCAGGCCCTTGTTTTATTTGCAGTGACCTTGCTGCAGCTCCAGTTCACTACTCTGGATGGGAAGGGGTATGTGCACTGGCACTCTATGGGTCTCCTTCCACTTAGGATCCTGACTTCAAATAGCTGTCTGACAGGCAGAATTTCAACAGGTGAAGCTGCTCCCGGTCTTCAGATTCCATCGCCTGTTGGATTCCTCCCTGCCACCTGGTCCTTGAAGCAGCATGGCCAGCAGAGCCGGCTTGTTCCCCAGGCTGCCCTTACCGGCAAAGTTCTTGGTGAAGACCAGCGTGACGAGGACAATCGGGATCAGGACGGTGCCGATGGTGACCACGCGGTCAAAGGGGAGCTCGAGCTTCAGCTGCAGCAGCAGCGCGGCCAGCGAGCCCGCCTTTTCGTCTTGCTGCCCGGGCAGGATCAGCTCCTTAAGTTTCTCCCCAGCCAGCAGCGCCGTTGCCATGTCCGCGTGGTTTTCGATGATGTGTTGCATAAGCGGCGGCGGGTCGGAGGGCACTCACCGGGCTCCAGCGGCCGGAGCAGCTGCGCCGTCGCCTCGCCGGAGGAGATCCGGAGCCCGGGATGGGCTCAGCCTGCGGGGAGGAGACCAATGAATGCGCCCGAGCAGGCCGAGGAGGGATGGAGGGCGGCGGAGACCGCGGGCCGGGGAGGCACCATATTCTTCGGCGAGGGAACACAGTCCCTGCCGAGACTGCGGCGCCGAGGCCGGGAGGTTGCCTGCCCTTGGCATCCAATGCCTGCGATCGTAATGCCCGCACCCCGCGTTCCCTCTTCCCCCCTGGCAGCTGCAACCCGGAGCGGGGGCACGAGCGCGGCGAGGCTGGAGCCCAACAGCAGCTCCAAAGCCCGGCTGAACAGGAAGGGTCTGCCGCAGCCAACGCGGGCGGGCGGAGGGGGTAATGCCGCCGGCGTCAAAAAGCCTCCCCACGACCGGGAGGAAGAGGTTGAAAAAAGAAGCAAAGCAAAACACAAGCGCGGCATCGCAGCTCTGCTGGGTCATACAAAACCAGCCGGGCGCGAGCGGTAAGAGAGAAAGAGGCTTACTGCGGAACTAGAGTTGTCCTAGTTACCTTGTGAAGTTTTGGAGGGGGGCAGGGAGGCCCTCCCGGTCCACGGAGGGAGCGAAAGGATGACTCGCGAAACCAAATGTAGGCATGAAAAATACTGATGCTGCGGCAGGATGGCAACACTCCGGCCTTGTATTTCCTCTTGGTCCAAAAGGGAGCCTGTCCCTCCCAATGGGAAGCTGCTGATTTCCTCCCCCTCCCCAGAAAAAAAACAAAAAACAACCCAACAAGGACGGCCGATTTCTTTGGGCTCAGTTATGTTGGCGCAGACACGGAATTTTCCATCGGCGGCAACAGCAGCTGCAACGTGCGGAGCCAGGTTGCTGCTGCTGCTGCTGCTGCCGCCGCGGCACTAGTGGCGGAAGGAAGCCCATAGGCACGAAAGCACCGGAATACAGTCGCGAGAGGTCCTTTAAGGTCTCCGCGTCCACATCTGGAATTCGAATCGCCAGGCAGCGACGGGAGGCGGAGCTGGGAGCTTTGCACCGGGCCAGGCGGGAGAACCGGGAGGGGGCGGTAGCGGCTGCCGGCATCACAGCAGAAGCTGCCGAGTCACACAACGCAACCCGCTGCGGCTGGCGGGAAGGCGGCGGAAGGCTGGGCCCGGTCCTCTGCGCGGTGCTGCGGCTGAGGCGGCCAAGCGCTTCCCCCAGAAACCCTCGCTACCATCCCCAGGACCTGCCTTCCCCCGGATTTTGGAAGCTGCAAAGGCTACCTGAGGTTGAAAGGAAAATGCAGCGAGCGACGGCAGGGAAACATCTGTAAGGCCAGATAAGCAGAGCAATAACAGCAAAAAGAAACACACAAAAATAGGTAACTAAGTAGTTAACCAGTCAAACATGCCATCATTCCATGTCTAAACTGGGCTGTGGGCAAGGTAACAAATGTCTTTGTTAGTGTAGATCAGAGCTTTCCAAACTGTGTGTCGCGACACAAAAGTGTGTCGCCACACACAACGTGGTGTGTCGCCACACCACCCGGAAGCGGCGGCGCACGCGTGCACGGCGGCCGCCATGCATGCGCGCGCCGCCGCACGCCCCCCGTGCCGCTGCACGCCCCCCGCGCCGCCACCGTGCGCGCACGCCGCTGCACACACCCCCGGCGCTGTCGCCGTGTGCGCGCGCCACCGCCACCGCACTTTGGAAAGCCCTGGTGTAGATGTTCGAGTAATGACTAATTGGAAGTTTTTATGGTGAGAACGAACAATTGTAACAACTATATTGTGGATATATTATGTTCAAAGCTCAATGTAGGTTACTTATGTAAAGAAAAAATAGAGGTACCTGCTGTTGTTTATGATCCCAACAGTTAGTGAATTAATGTAACAAGATATGTTTTTGTGCAGTTACTGGGGACCTAAGGACCAAGTGCTTAAAGACCAAGACAACGTGCTTGATAAGCTTAAAGACTATATGTGCCCAGTCCCCATGATGGGCCTGAGACTGGCTGTGTTAGGAACTCTTATTAGCAAAGCTGCTACTTGCTGCATCTGCTTTTGCCTAGTGGCTTCTTCCTGCTCGACCATCCCCAGCATTCAAGGTGATGGTTCTACGATGTTTTCCTATAGACTACTGGAGTGAAAAGCATTTTGCTCCCTCTAAAATAAAGGGAGGGAGATTAAGGATTTTGCATACCCTGAGCTGTTTTTTTTTGCTTTGTTTTTGCTTCTGTAACACGCTTAAATGCATTATTAGACTGTCAGCTATTTGGACTGGTTCAGTAATATTTTCACTGATTGGAAATGCATTGTTTTTCTGGTTTTACTTGCTCTGGGAGATCTTCTTTTCTCTTTGCTTCCAAATGTCTTCCATTGATGGGATAACTGTTATTGCCTCACATTGCTTGGTAATACTGGAGCGCAGCCTTCCAAAGTAATGGTACTCAGGTGTGTTCCTTATGAGTACACCCCTTTGGTGGGATGGCCTCTAGCGAAAAGCATTTCGCTTGTTTATATAAAGGGAGGAATGTAAGGGTTAGCTTAGCTTACCTAACACCATCTTGCTTTTCGAAACTGCTTGCTGTTAGAAATTAGGTAGAAGGGAAAGGAGATAACGCTCTTCGCCAAGGAGGTCTCTAAGTATGCTTACTGCTAGCGATGCAGATTTAGGAACCTTGCCTCTGACTAGGAGGAGAGTTCATTATGCTTTCTTACTAAGCTTTGCAAACCCTATATAAGTACTGTACGTGTGTGTGTGTGTGTGTGTGTGTGTGTGTCTTCCCAGGCATTCTACTGTCATGATGCCTGTGGAGACCTCACCCAGCTCTGTCTTGGCCAAAATAAATGCTGTTATTTTATATCTCCAAGCCTCGACTCAAGACTGTTATTGGTAACTTCAGGAACTTGGGTAAAACAATGTAAGCAGGGGCCTTACAGTCCTAAAGTCAGGGGATACCATGGAAGGCACACCAAAAAGAAAATAGGGAAAAAAAGAAGTCCCTCATCCATGAAAGGAGGGTTTAGAAAACAAATTACATAGACCAATTGACCAACACTGCCACTGAGGCTTTTAACAGGTCAATCCAATGGTTCACTTATTGGAAAGGGGGGTTCAGGACTGGCCTTCCAATCCCTCCCCACATCCCAAAAAGCAACAAAATTCCCAATTGTATTATCCACATCTTCCATCTTATTGTCCAAAAGGCTCCAGATATCCAAGCCCTTGATAAAGAGGCCACAGTCAATATAGTCTTCTTCAGAGGCAAGCAGAACACTTGCCAGGTCTACTGAACCCACGTTAGAATTGGGGCTTCCAGACACCTGGGGAAGTAATTCCAAACTTTCATGGAACACTACTAAAATAAAAAGGATGCCCTTTCCCCAATGGGGGTTTGTAATTTCTACAGAACAATAATAACCAGATGCTGAAGCAAGGGGTCGGTTTCACCACCCATTCATTTCCTGCAAAGGAGACCAGGTAGCTACCAACACCCCACTCCCACATAGCAAAAGTTAAAACAGCCTAAAAAGGAAAAAAACAGAAAACTTCAGTCCAGGGCCAATATACTCCAGGGCCCATCCACCGCTCCCAGGACACAAAGCATAAGCTTACATTTGAAAATCAACAAGTCCCAGAAAAAACAAAAAACCCTTAGTCAATGTCAGTGAAATAAAAAACAACGCAGGTCAGATGATAAGGCCCAATCCTTCACTGGTCCTGAAGGAGATGTTTAGTCTGCATTGCTTATCTGAACAAAGAAAAAACAAAGGAAAAAAACAAAGTCTCATGTAACTGTATGTGGAATTTTACTGCTCCTCCCCCCTTGTGTTTTTATTTGCAGTCATGTTTTTATTAGGCAAAAGTTCTTTTTCTCTGTGAAACAAAAATCTCAGTCCAAAATTGTTTGGCAGCTCCACAGTTCAGGTCATTGCACAGTCCAGGCATTGGGGCGGGGGGGGTGTTCCACTGGTTCAGGGATTTATGACAGCCTCGTGTAATCAGGATGTAACTCTCCTCCGTCCTGGCACCAAGCCGTCACCAGCCCCAGCTCCTCAGCCTGGAATGGGGCACCGGTTGGTCCACCTGCCAAGGTAGGCATTCCTGCAGAAAGGATGATAAAAACAAAGCTTGCGCAGACAACTGCGATATTGCACAGTGATGGAGCTTTGTGAAAGCCACCTCCAAAAAACAACAACAAAAAACTAGAATTTAAGCTCATCTCTAGAAGCAACCTGGTGGTGTGGGTGGGAATTGCCCTGCAGTTGTAGAAGGTATTGTATAAACAAATTGTGTCCCCTGGAAGCACTCTCCAGGGATCCTAATGGGTGCTTGGGTTGACAAATTTCTACACCACAAAATCTCCCAGTACATGTTTCCTTTCCCCCACGCATGCACTCACCACACCAGCAACTTCAGATGTGTGAAATGGAACATGCATATAAAAAACTATTGGGACTTGGTACTGCCACTAACAGGCAAAGAATTTAAAAACCATGCTGAATATTCCAAATAAAAAATAAAAAAAATTGAAAGGCAATTAAACAGTGACACTTGTCTCTGTGGCCAAATAGCACAGCCATGTTGAGCAAAAACATAAACATAACACTTATAAAATTCCCAATGAATTTCCAAAAGCAAGCCTAGAAGGCTAGAAAATAAAAATGAGCATTGGCATAATATATTTTAATGTATTTTAAGGAATAGACTACTTTTGCAGTAAAAAAATTGTAAAAAGAAACAACACAAAGTCATCAGATAGATTATGCCAATCCATGGAGGCTCTACTACAACCAAAATTTATCAAAAAATTTTTTTTTCTTTTCCACCTGCTAATCATATGTTATACAGTTAAACAAACTAAAGGCACACACACAAACACATTCACATTCCCTTTGTCTCCTTGTTGAAAGGATCAGCATAAAAACGGGCATAAAAACAATTGGGTAGGCAGCAAGAGGGTGGCCCCCCTTTACTGCCTGAAAAAAAAATGCAACCTCTGTTCTCTAATAGCAGCCAAAAAAAAAAGTTTTATAAAAAGTTGAAACTCAGATAGGATTTTATTTATTTATTTATTTATTTATTTATTTATTTATTTATTTATTTATTTTATTAGATTATATTACCGCCCATCTCCCCCAACGGGGACCCTGGGCGGTGCACAATAAACTAGTAGTAAGCATTCCAGAAGCCTCCAGGGGCAGTCTGCATGTCTCCTGGTATTCTAAACAATCCTTGGAGAGCGTTATCTCCCTAGAGACAACAGCAAGATCCCTGCATCTCCTTTCACCTAGTTTCTAACAGCAAGCAGTTTCCAAAAGCAAGATGGCATAGGTTATGCTAAGCTAACCCTTACAATCGCTATAGCAAACTCGGCAGTCGTCGTTCTCTAGTTGCTCTATTTTCTCCGACCGCCCCATCGGCACTAGTTCGCCAATTCAGTTCGTGCGGCGAATCCTGCAGATTCACCTAGAAATTAATTCTGGAGTTTGATGGTATGCGCATGCGCCAAATCAGCGGGTTGAAGCTCTAGGGCAGTGTTTCTCAACCTCAACAACTTTAAGATGTATGGACTTCAACTCCCAGAATTCCCCAGCCAGCAGATCCAGAAACACTGGATTAGAGGATGCACCTGCAAAATTTATTTATTTTATTTATTTATTAATTGGATTTATCACCGCCCATCTCCACCATGGTAAATCTAGCTGAACATAACCACACACACACGTTTGAAGTCTAAAGCCACACCAAGACAGGATACAAGTTTTGATCAGCTAACCATTGTATAGCCACTATATTCCAATTCTGGGAATTGAAGTCAACACATCTTAAAGTTGCTGAAGTTGAAAAAGACTGCTCTAGGGATTCTTGGAACAGGTTTAGATTCCTGGTTCCAAAGCATTTCTGGATGTTCCTCTCTGGGAAACGTTGCTTGAAACTTTTGTTGTTGTTGTTCAGTCGTTTAGTCGTGTCTGACTCTTCGTGACCTCTTGGACCATAGCACGCCAGGCCTTCCTGTCCTCCACTGCCTCCTGGAGTTTGCTCAAGTTCATGTTCGTTACATTGGTGATGCTATCTAACCATCTCATCCTCTGCCTTCCCCTTCTCCTTTTGCCTTCAGTCTTTCCCAGCATCAGGGTCTTTTCCAGGGAGTCCTCTCTTCGCATTAGGTGGCCAAAGTATTTGAGCTTCAGCTTCAGTATCTGTCCTTTCAATGAGCAGTCAGGGTTGATTTCCTTTAGGATTGACTGATTTGACCTCCTTGCAGTCCAAGGGACTCTTAAGAGTCTTCTCCAGCACCACAGTTGAAACTTAGGTAGATCCAAGAAGTGTAGGCAGACACGCCGGTGCTAAAGGTTTAAAGGAATGGGCAGGATTAAGTTACAATTCAGCCAAAATGGTTTTAAACTCGATCCTCTCTAGAATGGATTTGCCCATCCATTAAGCCAGGATATGTTTGGGTTGGTTATGGGTTAGTGTGAATCCAGCCACTGTGGTTTGTTCCATAAGCTATGACTAAATCAAACCATATCTTAGGGAACCAAATCAATGCTTAAATTGTCTATTAGGCCCTTATTTGCAATGACGTAAGTAGTTCCTTATAAGCCTTGGTCTAAAACAAAGCATACAGTTCTGTAAAAAATAATTTATTCTTTTTGAGTTATCTGAGGTTTTGCATATCTTTGGCACTGAACATTATGTGAGTTTTGTGTGGGTCCTAGGGGATATATAAAAGGAGCCTGAGAAACATCAATGATACTTCGTGTTTATTTCATTTATTTTTTAAAGCAATGCAACATATCACTGTGAAAAACTAATCTCCCCATTCAGTTCAGTCAACTGAAGTAAGGGATAACTAGGGCCAGTTTGTGTGAATACATCATAAAACAATCAAGACTGATTTGAGCCAGCCATGCCTTATAAAATGTCACAAACTTGGCTCCCCTTATCACAATGAAGCTTGCACCCATGGGTGTCCGTGACAGGTGGGGGGGGGAACCCCTTTTTTACATGTATTGTTGGGGTGAGTCTTTTTGGCTGCCATGATTGTGGCTGCCAACTTGACCTTTTTGATCCACTCCCAGCGGACATCCCTGTTTTCACCACAAAGATTTAGGAGGCATGTCATGACCCGCTCAAAAGAAATTTCTGAATATCTCAGTTAAAAATACATTGATGCCTATCAATCTGGGAAGGTTAGCAAACCATTTCTACAGCTCGGGCTACACCAATCTTCAGTCAGAAACAGTCTTGAAACAGAGAAGATCTGGGACGTTCAAGAAGGTCAATGAGAGAATGGATGAAGGACAACTTCAGGGATTTGGAACAGCTGAGACAAAGTCAGCTCTTCAACCCCATGGAAATTATGTGGCAGGACCTGAAATGAACAGTTAGTGCCAGAAAACCCTCAAATGTTGAGTTGAATAGGCCAAAATTCCTATACATGGATGTAAAACACCAGTTGAAAGAAGCATTTTAATTTATAGTTATTGCTGCTAAAAGTTGTGCAGCTAGTTTACTAATTCTAAGAGAGGAATTACTTTGTGATACCCGCACATCACATATTAGATGACTTTGGAAGCTAATTCTTTTCTATGGAACGACAGTTGTATCACATATTTATATTGTATTTCCATTATGTATTTCCATTTATTCCATTATAAATTTGTATTTCCATTATGGCAATTTAGTCTGCTTTAGAATAAACTGTTTTCTGCAATCAAAATAATCATTTGTGCTCAAAACACGTTCATTCGTGATAAGCCTCTTGTACTAATAAAAACATAACTCAGGTGACTCTATGGACTTATCCATATTGTTCTTTGCTGAAAAAGTCTTCTGAAATGTTTTCTCAGCATAGGTCTAGCTACAGCCTGGGATTTCCCACATAGGCACTCACAAGATCCAACCCTGCTTTGTTTTTTGGAAATTAACCAAGATAGGCTAGGTATAGCCACCTATTGAGACATTATACATAACGCTGGACACAAATGGCCTTTCAAAATTCTTTGAATTTTACACGGAGTCATTGGATCCACACATTCTTCAAATTGCCATTTTTAACCATTCTGCAAAGCCATAAATTACACTCCACAATGCAATATATTAAGGTAAAGCCAACCCAGTATATGAACCTCATTTGGTCCATTGTCTCTGGCATTTTTGGAGACAGTTTTGGTTTTAGATCAGGGCTTTCCAAAGTTTTCCCGCGGTGACACACCAACCGCCGTTGGTGTGTCGCCGCGGGAAAACCCGGAAGCGCTGATGATGATCAGCGCTTCCGGGTTGTGTGGCGACACACCAGACTGTGTGTGGCGACACACTTTTGTGTCTCGACACACAGTTTGGAAAGCTCTGTTTTAGATAATTGCTTTTGTTAACCATTATAACTATTAGAAGTAAAACTTTTTGATAACAGAATACTATCATACGTCATTTGGTATTGTATTCCAAAATACTGATACACCAAAATACGGTCTGTTATATTTTGCATTATGCACATACTTTTTATAGGTGCACGTTCACTAGATTGGGTTTTTTGTTGTATATGTTCCACAGAATGCTAAGGTTCTATGAGAACTTGATGAGGTTCTACAAAAGACTAAGGGCCAAATAGAAAAGTTCATTCAAATGCAGACAATGTGTCTAGCATGGAACTGGGCTAGTCTCGTTCCTTAGCCATAGCAGCACTTGTCTGCCAATGGAAGGCATTGCTATAGAAGATGCTGCTGCCAGGGACGCAGACAGCAGGAATGCCACAGTGAACAACCCAGGCCTGCTGCTGTTGATCATGAGGTTTCCACTCCACCAGTCTGATGGGCCTCTGACTCTTCCTCAGAGGAAGAATTTAACAGCTGTTTCACAAGAACCAGACCATACTGTCTAGGTAACTCCCCTGGATTCATATTTTACCCTCCCTTTCTTTCTGCTAACAGGAAGATCTGTATGGAAACTGCAGCAACATCTACAATTTATATTTTGCATAAGGGATTAGAATTCTACAATCTCTGGAAACCCAGTTGTTCTTGGTTGAACCTGTAGCTTCCCAACATTACCAGCAACATCAAATGAGCTTCTGGTGATGACAGATATTCCCCCCCAATAGAATCTAAATCTCTTGATAATAATTTAATAAGCAAGATATAGCCTAGCTACATTAACTGCTTTTCAGTATAACCATAGCAGAACATCTACACCAGATATTTTATTTTAATGTAATGGTAAACAGATAATATATGTCTCCTGAGTCACTGAATGACGCACATATGGTCCTTGAGGGAGACGAATTGCTTAGGTAACACAAATAGGCTTACCCAAGAGCTAACAAATCCTGCATTTCTATGTATGAGTATTAGAGCCATAAATAATACAGAATGTAATCCAGAGCCTAGAACTTGCAGTGCTGGATCTTCAGATGTAGGCTGCACCCTGGGCACTTTGTTGCCACTCTTCAAACCTTTGGAACCATTCTTGCAACAAGCCCTAACTGTACTCACCACAGCTGACCAATGAGGGAGAACAGAAATTGGCCTCCAAACCCTATCTCCCCTCCTTGTCCAGCTCTGTTAATTGACATTGATTCAAATAACAACAGATCTGGCTGCAACCATTGCAGACAATGGGGAAACTGCCAGCCCCCAAGATCTATCATGAAGTTCCAAGTGTCTCAAATGGCCAAACAGCAGCTTTCTGACTTGAGATTGGCCACTGAGCTCCCACATCTATAGCAGTAGCTCCTTCTCCATTGGTCAGCTAGGAAGCAGTGGGTGAGGCTTCATTAACTGCAGCCAATCAATGTTGGGGAGGTATGTTTTGCATGGGCAGATCTAGGCAAGGAATCTTGATTTTGGGGTTGCTTCCCTCCATAATTTTCTGGAACAACTAGGGAGGCAAAATAAGTTCTTCCCATAATACTGTATTCTTTTCTGGGTTGCTAGTTTCAGGCACTTAAATTAACTTAGAAGAGGATAATTAAGTTCTTTAAAGAGGATAGTTGTGTGTGCATTTGGTTAATCATTTGTACAAGATCCAGGGTTTTTCCTTCAGTTTTACATCCTTGTGTTGCAAGAAAACAGTGTTTTCTAGAGCAAAAGCAGCAACATGATGTGGGAAAACAATTATTTGCCGAATGTTGTATAAATAGTGACAGTTGCAAGACTGAATGATGCCAGGGACATGTCCAGTGCCAAATTCCTCCTCTCAGGGTCTATGAGGACTCAAATGGTATAGAGCAAGGGTCGGAAATGGCGGCTCGCGAGCCAGATGCGGCTCTTTGGCCCCTTGAGTGTGGCTCTTCCGCAGCTGAACTCACCCCCGCCCCTTCCACGCAATTGGATCCCGCCCCCAAACTCTGATGGCCGGCGCTGGAGGAGGGTGATTGATTCTTCCTCCTCCCGCCCTCGGGAGCCTTCCAGAGTCGGGCAGCGCTTCTTCGAGGTCGGCGGGTGGGGAAGTTGGTTGGTCGTCGCCGCCGCCTCTTCCTCCGCCCGCATTGCAACGGCCGCCCCCGCCGCCCCCCCCAAGCGCTCGCCAGGCAGGCAGGAGAGCGTCGCCATGCTGGGCGCGCTGCTAGAGGAGACAGCGCAGCTGCTGGGCGACTACCTGCAGCACCGGCTGGGGGACGCGGCGCTGCCCCCCAGCCGCACGGCCGAGATGCTGCGGCGGGTGGCCGACGAGCTGGAGAGGTGCAGCAGGACAGGAGCATCGCCGGCGGCCCGCGAGGACTGGCCAGGGAAGGCGTGCGGGCGGAGCTGCCTGCCTGGCACTCGGGTGCTCTGGCTGGGGTGCGTGACGGGAGCTTCACCCGCGCACCTTCCCTGGCCGGTCCTCACGGGCCGATCGTGTGGAAGGCGCGCGGGCGGAGCTGCCTGTCTGGCACTCGGGCGCTCCGGCTGGGGTGCAGCGGGACGGGAGCTCCGCCCGCGCGCCTTCCCTGGCCGGTCCTCACGGGCCGATCGCGTGGAAGGCGCGCGGGCGGAGCTGCCTGTCTGGCACTCGGGCGCTCCGGTAGCGCGGCCCTGCCGCCCTTTCTCTCCAGCTTGGATCCCGGGAAGGCAGCGGGGGGCCTCGCGGAGAGAGGCAAGCAGGCAGGTAAGCGAGCGGGCGGGCGGGCGGCCCGGGCCTCCTCCTCCTCCGCCGGCGGGAGAGGAGGAGCGGCTGCCCGCCTGCCTCCGCCCGCCCTGAGGGGACTTATCCGGCGGCGGCGGCAGCGGCTCCCCTGAACCACGCCGCTTGTCGTCGCCGCCCGCCTCGTTTCCCGCCCATCATTTCCTTGCCTCGCGGAGGGAGGCAAGCAGGCAGGTAAGCGGGCGGGCGGCCCGGGCCTCCTCCTCCTCCGCCGTCAGATTTATTGGACAAAGTGGACAAGCCTCAATAAAGTTGAATAGGAGTGAGTCAGGCAGATACAAATGTTTTTAAGGAATATGCAGGTCCGGGCAGTCGAAATCCAGACTGAAACACATTTATTTCATCACCCAGGAACAGGGTGTGGAAGATCTGAGGAGGGGTGGGGGCACAGGACATTCGGAAGAGAATGGATGAGAGGGATGAAGGGCACCAGCCTTGCCCCACTTGCTCTGTAAGACCCTCTGGATTTGTCTTGGCCTGAAAGTAAAGTAAAGGTTCCCACCGCACGTTTGTGCAGTCGTCTCCGACTCTAGGGGCCGGTGCTCATCTCTGTTTGTTAGCCGAAGAGCCAGTGTTATCCGAAGACGCTTCTGTGGTCATGTGGCTGGCATGACGCAGAACGCTGTTACGTACCCACTAAAGTGGTACCTATTAATCTACTTGCATTTGCATGCTTTCGAATTGCTAGGTTGGTAAGAGCTGGGGCAAGTGTGGGAGCTCACTCCGTCACGTGGGACTAGGGATTTGAACCTCCAAACTTGCAATCTTCCGATCGACAAGCCTGGCGTCTTACCCGCTAAGCCACCATGCCCCCTTGTTTTGGCCTAAGCCCAGCACAAATAAGATGCTCCAGGTTTTGGTTCAGCCCCCAAGGTCCAGACAGACTTCAAATCTACAATCCCCCATTTTGTATGCATCTACTTCATATAGCAGCTGCATTCCAATTACACACTTTACCTGGTAACTGGATGAACAGACAGGCGCAATATTTTTGAACTGTAAACTAACCAAATGAACCGAGTTCATACAGTATGCTAAGTTACAAAAACCCACCCAAGTACCACTAACCAAGCTTAGCATGTTGAGCCAGTGTAGCTATTAGATCTTCCACTGATCAACGTGTTAAGTGTGTGAACACATCCATTAGATAATTAAAAAAGGACTGCATTGCACAATATGCAGTGATGGCTATTCCACACCAGGGCTTAGAAAAAAAAATCATGCAGGTAAGGCAGTGACCACTGGCCATGATGGCTATATATTCCCTGCTAGTTCTGAATGCCAGTTGCTAGGGAACATGGGTTGGAGATAGCTGTTGCATTCCTATCCTACTGTGGGTTTCCTGTAGACATCAGTTGGATGCTGTGGGAACTCCCTTTGTTGGTTTTTCTTGAGTGTATTTTTAGACTCTAAGTCGCTTGAGCTGGAGGTCTTTCATGGCTGTTCTCTGAAAGCACCATGTACAAAGGCGGCCCCACAGAGGGGAGACATAAATAATTAAGGGAAATCATTTCACTTGCGTCTTTCTTATTTGGAAATAGTTGGTAAAAAGGCAAAAGTCTGTATTCTAGAGAAAAGACATCAAATTCCACAGGACTGATGCTACATATATAGTGAAAGTCTCGTAAATGTAAGCATTAAGCCCTTCCTAACAGAATTAGTACCAAGCCTTTCATGCAGATTATATAATACGCCATACCCCTGTGACTTAGCCTGTCCTGGAGGCTGACATCAATAAAAATCTGCTTTTAGAAGCTTTGTTTTTATATAGGGCAAATAACTGTTAATTACGATTCCAAATACAGTACATCCTACTAAGTGAAGGTAACAAGATTTGTCTTCATGATGTCTCAAGAAGTCAACACAGGAAGTTTTATGCTATCAAAAGTTGACAATAAAGGTGTTAAGAAGCTATAGTAGAGTCCCTGGGAGAATATAGTTTTTAATTGTTTGTGAAACAAACGCCACATACACTTTAAGATTTTTAGCTACCCCTTTTAAAATTATTAAATGTAATTAAATACAAGAGGAAGGGGGTCTTTCACACAACTTACACAAAAATACTATTTTACCCACAGCCTCTGTGTTACTGGCTAAAGCGATGTCCAGCTAAGAATGTAAAAACAAAAGGTTAACATGTTCCTGAGAACCTACCATTATCACTCCTTCCTTCTATTCCCCATACACAGGAGAACATTAAAGTTTAATGGGCTTCCTTTGACTATCCTACAGGGCAAATTTTGAAACAATTGAAACATCCACTATAAGGAACAGGCCTGCTTTTGTGGATTGAGAATGGCATAAAATGCTACCTGTTTTAACTCCATTGTACCTTTTATAGAGATTATAAAGTACATCACACTTTTCCTGTTGCATCATCCAGGCCAATCAGAGCAATTCTCTTAACTGTTTTCATACAAAACTGACTTCATTACATACAATATTGCAAAATTCTGGAGAGTGTATGAGATACTGTGTGTATTGCGACATGGAATATCTAGGTTACCTTTGTATAGTGGCTATACCAGGGGTCGGCAAACTTTTTATGCCGGGAGCCATTTTGACATGCTCGTGCACATTTTGAAATGCTCGAGAGCCAGGGGGCGGGGTTTGCGGGCGGGGGCCAATCGCGTGGAAGGGGGCGGGGTTGGCGGGGTTTCCTGGAGAAGAAACGGAGACGCTGATTGGTGGAAGCTCAGAAGGAAGAACGCCTCCACCAATCAGCGTCTCTGTTTCTTCTCCAGGGTTCTTCTCCTGGAGAAGAAACAGAGACGCTGATTGGTGGAGGCGTTCTTCCTTCTGAGCTTCCACCAATCAGCGTCTCTGTTTCTTCTCCAGGGTTCTTCTCCTGGAGAAGAAACAGAGACGCTGATTGGTGGAGGCGTCCTTCCTTCTGAGCCTCCACCAATCAGCGCGTGCCAAAGGAGAGCAGAGAGGCGGGCTGAAGCCTGCTGCTTCCCGAGACCGGCTTTCCGGATGTCGGGCGGCAGAAAGAGAGAGCAAGCCAGAGTCAAGGGGCCAAAGAGCCAGATCTGGCTCGCGAGCCGCCATTTCCGACCCTTGGGCTATACAATGGTTAGCTGATCAAAACTTGTATCCCTGTCTTGGTGTGGCTTTAGACTTCAAATGTGTGTGTGTGGTTATGTTCAGCTATAGTTTGCAGGTGCATCCTCTAATCCAGTGTTTCTCAACCTTGGCAGCTTGAAGATGTGTGGACTTCAACTCCCAGAATTCCCCAGCCAGCCATGCTGGCTAGGGAATTCTGGGAGTTGAAGTCCACACATCTTCAAGTTACCAAGGTTGCGAAACACTGCTCTAATCAGTTACAGTGTTTTTACATTAGTATTTAGTATGACTAAGCATTTTACTTGGCTGGCCTTTGGTTATACAGTAATAGAATGTCTTTTTACATTAGACTTAATAACAAATTTAGTTTTAGACATATAAAATAGCATAGAATAATTGTTATTCCTATTAAATGTTTACATTAGTATATCTTATGGACTGTATTTATCACTAAGGTAATTTAGCAACAGAACCTTGTGTATGCCTGTAGTTTTACGTAATTTATGCTGATCTTGGATTGAAATAAAAGATCTGTTGTCTCACAACTAAGAACACAGCTTTACTAAAAATAAATGAAAACCTTGAAGCACTAAAATAGTAGGGCAAAGGTTCGGATTCTTCAAGTGTTGCGATGGTGGAAAAAAGCATTTTGGAGAAAAAATGATTTGCTTTTAAGGTGGGGGAAAATCAAATACAGCAAAAGAATAAATGAAAGCTGCCCCTTAGCCAGATGTGGGGAGTTGGTGGAAGCAGTTGCTTGCTGTTCTGCTTTCTAACCAAAGCAACATAGGAACAACATGGAGATATGATAATTTCCTTTAAGGTAAAGACTTCCTGTCAGGATTGCACTTACTGGACTTACGAGAAGCTTATTTCCAAGTGCGCATCCAGGAGGGGGATGAATGGAAAACTGCTTTCAATTGGGGTGTTTTCAATATTGGGTCATGCTGTTCGGCTTAAAAGGCGGCCCCAGGGTCTTCATGAATTTAATCAATGAAGTTTTGCATGAGTTTCTATACTGAGGGGTCCTGGTTTACCTCGATGATATACTAATCTACATAGAAACAATGGAAGAGCATGTGGAATTAGTGCGGGAAGTACTGTTGAAGGCTCAATTATATGCAAAACTGTCAAAATGTGAATTTCATAAGGAGAGCTTAGACTATTTGGGATACTGGGTATGGAGTCGAGGCATTGAGATGGATCTGGCTAAAGTCAGAGATGTGTTAGGATGGGAATCCCCACGAACCCGAAGGCAGTTACAAAGTTTCTTAGGGTTCTTGAATTTTTATCGGGAGTTTATTCCCAACTATGCTCAAATAGCTTTACCCCTGACTGACCTCCTAAAAACAGAATCAACCCGATCCATTGAAAGCTAAAAAGCCTGGGGCGGTGCTAAAGTGGACTCAGGAGTGTCAGCAGGCATTTGAGAAACTGAAGTATTTATTCACAGCAGAGCCCATTCTAAAACATCCCGATCCACAGAAACCGCTAATAATCCAAACGGACGCATCAGATGTGGCGATTGGATAGGTGCTTTTACAATTAGATGAGAAAAATGTATTAAGACCCTGTGAATATATTTCCCGAAAGTTTTCGGAAGCAGAGGTGGCATGTGTGGGAACAGGAAGCTTTTGCAGTACGGCATGCCCTATCAACTTGGAGGCACTTATTAGATGGGTCTCCCCACCCGTTCGAAGTGTGGACTGACCACAAGAACTTAGAAGCCCTGAAATTGCCCAGACAAATCCAAAACAGATCCGCTGGGCAGAGTTTTTCAGTCAATTCAATTTCACTCTCAAGTACCTACCAGGGGGAAAAAACTTTTTGGCCGACGTGCTATCTAGATTACCCCAACATAACAGTCAGAGGGAAGAAGTAATTGACACAGTGATGTCCCCCCAGCAGTTAAGTGGGACCCCAGTTGTAGGAGAAAAAGAGGAGTGGGCTGAAAGAATGGTAACCCAGCCCCAGGAGGGAAAAGTTGCAGTCACCAGAAGTGAAAAAGCGAAACGTGCTGTTCCATTAGCAGAGTTAACCAAAGAAATACGAGCTGAATTACAAATCATTAATGCAAAACAAATCATTGCTAATTGAAAGCCAAGGACTCTGGTGGTGGTGGGGGGTGAGATTGTACATCCCAAAGGAATTGAGGAAACAGATATTTGAACGGTGCCATGATGCAAAAGCGGCTGGGCGTTTTGGATTTGTCAAAACGTTACATTTAATGAGACAATTTTGGTGGCCCTCTTTGAGGAAAGATGTAAAAGACTATGTAACAACTTGTCCCATTTGTGCTACAGCAAAAAACCCTGGAGGGAAGCCGGTAGGACTATTGCAGCCGGTGGCTAATCCTTCCAAACCTTGGAAGCAAATTGCTATGGATTTTATTGTTGATCTGCCCGAAAATAAAGAAAAGACTGTAATTTGGGTAGTGACAGACCTATTTTCTAAGCAAACTCATTTTATTCCCTCTAAGGGACTACTTTCTGCCCAGTAACTGACTAAGCTATTTATACAGCATGTCTATAGACCTCACAGGGTGCCTGAAAGGGTAATTAGTGATCGTGGAGTACAATTCACTTCTAAATTTTGGAAAGCTTTTTTAAAATTAATTGGGGCAAAGCAGGGATTAAGCTCGGGGTTCCATCCCCAGACGGACGGTTCGACTGAATGGATTAACGGTGTATTGGAACAATATTTAAGGTCAGTCATCAACAAAATGACTGGGTGGACTTACTGTCTTTTGCTGAAGTGGCATATAATAACGCTGTGCACCGAAGTACAGGGTTCTCTCCATTTAAGATAGTAAATGGTCAGGAATTCATGGCCATACCTGAACTACCTCTGAGTCCATCAGAGGACACAAAACGTTTGCTAGCTGATGAATGGATCGCCAAAATAGTTTCAAATTGGCCAATTATTGAGACACTGCAGGAAGCTAAAAAGACTTACAAGAAGTTTGCTGATTGGAAACGGTCCCCGGAATGGGAATTGAAAGGGGACAGAGTCTATTTGTCCACCAAACACCTTAGGTCAACACAACCATCAAAAAAGTTGGGGCCAAAATACGTGGGTCCTTTTCCTATCGTAAAAGTCATCAATCTGGTGACGGCACAGTTGGATCTTCCTAAGAACATGAGAAAAGTACATCCTGTGTTCCATATTGGACTTTTAAAGCCGTTCAAAGGTTCTCAGACTTGGCATCCTGAGGAACCCGAACCCCCTCCATTACTGGTTGATGGGGAGCAGCATTTTGAAGTTAAAAGCATTTTGGATTCTAGGCATCACAGAGGACAATTGCAGTATCTAGTCCAGTGGAAGCATCTTCCTAAGAGTTTCAGCGAATGGGTAGCAAGCAAACATGTTCGCGCTCCAGAGCTCACTCATCAGTTTCACCTCCAATTTCCTCATAAACCTAAGTGATTTGTAATGTATTTCTAACCTTTATCTTTGTCTTTTATTTTTCAGATCTGAAGTGTTCGCTACATCTAACCAAACTCTTTTTTCTGAGAGGGCAGCATGTCAGGATTGCATTGACACAAATCCTGCCATTACTAACACACGCTTGGGACATTGGATAAGATGCGAGTCAGCCGGAGAAAGATTTCAGCACTTGGGAGGGGGAGCGCATTCCAGCAAAAGCCCGAGACTGTTAGAGACTGTTTTCCCAATCGTCAAGTTCGCACACCTGCAAGATGGAGAAAGGAGGGGGATAATGCGGAGTGGGAAAATGGATGTTGACATCATTGTTGGAGAAGGGGCTGGCACAGTGGAGAGGAAGGAAATTTTAAACTGTATACTTTTGGCGGGAATTCTCATTCGGTTCTTTAGAAATGCTTTGAGTTACATGTATCCTTAATAAAGCTTATTCTGCAATTCACATGAACTGCATGGAGAAGTGTATGTTAAGGATTTGAACCCAAGGTCATCACACTTCCCCAAACTGAACTCAACTTTAACACTTCACTGGTAGAAGTATGGGAGTAGTTTGCCACTAACTTTTTCCAAGTTTCCCCCCACCCTTTCCCCTCTACTCTCAGTATTGTGCACTTCCTTTTCTTCCCTCCAAAAACTAATCAAGCCCAACTCTTAGTTTTTTGAGATCAGCCCCAGTTGGCTACACGCTTTTATCTAGCTGGGAAAGTGTTGTTCAGATATAGATCTGCTAGCAATATCTGTATGAACTTGAAGGATCTCACAACAGGCTAAGACTGGTTTGCCATTAAAAGAGTAAAGTCCAGTACTTTATTGTTAATTCTTATTAACTACGAGAAAAAAAGAACCTGAAAAATGCTTTAATCATATTTATTTTTACAGCATAATAATACAGCAACATGAAACAATATGAATGAAACCATAATTATAACTTTATGAGCACTCTTTTTTATAGTATATTCATTTAAACAACCATGAAAACAAATCTGTGTATATTTTTCTAAGGAAATAAAGTCATAGCCAGGAAAAGTGGCCATTTATTATGGCAATTCTTCTATTTAACTGCACCTGTAGATTAACAAAATAAGACAAGTAATAAAGCAGCAAGAATTGGAAAAATATTATTTTAGTTAAATAGTTAATCTAGAGTGCTGGAAATGGTACCTATAACCAAAGACAGCATAAGAAATATTTGTTTTACTAGCCTAAATTGATTTAATAATAACTTTGTCCTCCTACTTATCCTTGGGAACTGCAATTCTCCATGTGTATGTGGGCAGGAGGGCACTAAAGTTTTCACAGAAGCTTAAAGCATTCACTGAACTGATTATATATATATATATATATATATATATATATATATAAACTTGAATGTCTAGGCAGTACCATCACTGAACTGATATATTTTTATATATATATATATATATATATATATATATATATATATACATACATACACACACACACACATACACACACACACATACACACACACACATACACACACACACACACATACACACACACACACACACACACATACATACATACACATGCATACATACATACATACTTGAATGTCTAGGCAGTACCATACATTCCAAAATAATTGGTTATTTACCTGCAACTCGAGTTCTTTGAGGAACCATCTGTGAATTTGTACAAATGTACAAATCCAAAATGCCTGTCTGGATCTTTTAGAGCTTATGGAAATCTTGGTGAGAATCCTGCCTGTTGTGGATCCCATGCAAATTAGGCATGGCTCCTGCTGAACCTCCTCAGTTCCTGACACTGGCGTGATGGAGGAAGGAACATTGACACTGAATGGGTAGGAGGGCAACTTGTATGAACTCAGACATGATTACTCAGAGAACTTGAGTTACAGTTTAGTAACCAGTTCTTTATTACAGTTCTTGGGATTCACACACATGGATGGGTAGCTAGCTAATTACCTGGAAGAGGTTCAGGTAGTATAAGGTGACCAAATAAATGCTCTTCTCGAGGCTGCCTCCTGAGGGAGGTCCAGAAGGTGGTGTTGAGTGAAAGCTGAGCCCAAGTATACAGTAGCTCTAGTAAAGGGATACGATGAAGGCAAGATGTTGCTGTGGTAGCATAACCATGAACCCAAAGCAGGCACTGTGTAGCCAGCAAAAAACAAAGTTTGATGGTTGCCATTCTCTATCTGGACATTGTTGGGAAAAGAAACACAACCTTTTAGATGGGCCTTTAATAGCCAAAATAGATGTTGGGCTTTTCGAACAGTATTGTTCAGTTCAAGCTGAAGAAAAGTGCTTTGGGGACATTAAAAAACAGAGGAATCTTTCCATTCACGTCAAGAGATTGGGAAAAAAGATGGGAAAGCATCAACGCATGAACCACGGAGATTCTGGTAGAGAGAGACAAACCAGGCTTTTAATGAGGGCTTTTCCAATGCCTTATAAAAAAGGAAGGTGCCATCCACCAAAAAGCTAAAGGAATAGTCAGTTGAGAAGTATGTTCTTATGATGGTGCCAAGCCAGTTTTTATTGTGAAAGGAACATCAAAACACAATGAACCTAGTATTATAGGAGGCTGAACTGTTTTTGTATGAAGTCTAAAAGGATTTCTAGCTAGCCGCATAAAAACCTCTCATGGGGGGTTTCTGAGAAGCCAGAAGACCTCTACCTAGACCTTGAAAGGAGACAGGACAGAATCCCCCACCTGAGATGGTGGGAATCCAGATCTGGGTGGTATATACATATCCCTGATGAATGAGAGTAGGTCAGGATGGTTTGGGAGGCAGTGATATCTCCAGCAGGTGACATCCAAGAGAGAAGCAAACCACAGCTGCCAAGGCCACCATTGTGTGATGAGGACAGAGTTCACTGAATCATTGTGGATTGTTGAAAGAGCTCTGGTTAACAGGGGAACTGTTGGAAAATGATATAGGAGACAAATACGTTGCCTAGAGATTAAAGATGTATTCCACCCCCAGAACAAAAGCTTAGGCATTGATGGTTATCCTGAAGTGCAAAGAGATTGGGGTTGCCCCAGCAGGATATGAAGAAAATCATAATAACATGATGAAGTCTCCATTTGTGAGTGGTCAATTGATTGGGGCTGGGCTATTTGGCCGGAGCACTGTTGTTTCCAGCAGATGGACTACCAGAGTAAATATGAAACACAGAACACATCAATGCCATATATATGACATTGAAAGGAATGTCATGTATGAAAGGAAAAAGTGGGATCTCATGTAACCTAGTTTATCTACTAGATAACTGTAGCATTGTCTAAAACAATTTGGACAATGTGATGTCAGAGGAAGCCTTCAAAGGCTTAGAGTATCTTCCAACTATTCCATAAATAGTTCCAATTCTTGATCTGCTGCAATGCTTCTAGTATGAAAAGATGGATGAAATGAATGAACAAGACCACAACTGCCATGTGATGCAATAGCTGGAGGATGACACAGACCTTTGCTGAACTAGTCCCTGCAGTTTTCTTGGCAAGATTTTCAGAAGTGGTTTTGCCATTGCCTTCTTCCTAGGGCTAAGAAAGAGGGACTGGCCCAAACTGATTTTGTGCCTAAAGCAGGCCTAAAACTCAAGGTCTCCTGGGTTCTAGCCTGGTGCCTTAACCACTAGATCAATAACTATGTACTAGCTACTATGACAAGGATGATGCCATGAGGCCTAACAGTCAATGCTGGAAGAGAGCAAAAGTTTTTGGAACATAGAACTTACGGAAACTGGGGAGTCATTCCCCAAAAGCAATGTGATTACATGATGAGCAGCTTTAATTTCAATGATTTTGAGACAGAAGCTGGGAAGGGTCATGGTCTAGTCTTGGGTGCAGAAAAGTAGTCTGATGAATTTGAGAAGATTATGAATCCCTCCCTCCAAAACTGAGTCCAAGGTCTGAGGGGGGCCCAAAGAAGTGGATGGTTCAGACTGCGAGTCCAGTAATAGTATGGCAGCAGAGGAGATGGAGAAGACTTCAGGAAAGGACCTGCAGTTGCTGAAGTCACTATGGGAGAGGCCACAGGGCCTTTATCCCTTTTTGTCTTCATCAAGACTGAGCAGAGCAGGTTTCTGGAAGGCTCAATAATAGCTGTTTATTTAGTGATTCCCACATGCAATCTATTACTACAGACTATCATCAACTGGGTACATTTCAGTTTACGGACATCACAGTATCATTACAGCCTTTAGTAACTAGAGGGTTTTATTTTGTTTTTTTGCAGAAAGAGAGCTCTAATGTTCTTGGAAAGAATCAAGAAAGTTTCCAGGTAACCTCTCAGACATGATAGGAGCCTTGAGTGAAGTCAAAAAAGCTACGGTAGCTTTGATGGCTGCTGATCAAAGAGCTTGCTCCCAATAAGTAGCTCTCACACAGAACTAAAACTTGCAGCAAGATTAGTTAAATGCTTTGCAGTGGATATAGGAATCTACTGAGTGACAGCAGAAGACAGAACAGACAATGGTTATGCTCATTGGAGGGAGTTTATTTCTGTAACACTGGCACAATGGACCATCAAGATGTAGAGGATAAAGAAGATGATCTTGACAGAGATAGGCCAGATCTGTTAGCAAAGTGACAAGGAGGAAAACATAGCTAAGTCCAAAAGAAGCAGAAAGTATATGGAAACAGCTCAGACAAACTCCTCCCTAATTCACATGGGCTATATAAGAAGAGAAAGAGGTACAGCACAATCAAATTTGCAAGATTTTGTTATTATAGCTCTCAATAAAAGTAATCTTAGCCTTCCTGTGGAGTTGATTCCTGGTCTGGTCTACCTGGTGGGGCTTACACAAGGCTGTAAGTCCAAGGCCAGAGGACTTTCAAAATGCCTTATCCCAAAACTCTTTAGGAAGGAAATAACACACACACAAGTAAATTAGATAAATAGAGAGCCAGTCTGGTGTAGTGGTTAAGGCATCGGGCTAGAAACCAGGAGACTGTGAGTTCTAGTCCAGCTTTAGGCACAAAGCCAGCTGGGTGACCTTGGGCCAATCACTTTCTCTCAGCCCTAGGAGGCAGGCAATGGCAAGCCACTTCCAAAAAACCTTGCCAAGAAAACTGTGGGGACTAGTCCAGGCAGTTATCAGGAATCAACATTTGACTTGAAGGCACGAAAAAAAAAGAGAGAAGACTAAAGCATATCAAAATAAAATAGATGATACGAAGGAAAGATGAAGAATATTTTAGGAAAATTGCAAGCTCTGAGAATGAGTATGTTATTTTTTCTTGTGGCCAAAACAGATTAAGGTGGCTCAGCATAAAGCAAGACTAATCATGCATGGTATGTACCCCCGCAAAGAATTTTGGAAACTGTAGAAGATTTTGAATGGGTTGTGCATAGTGCACAAGTCCTGAGAGTGAATCACATATACCACAAGGAAGAACAGAATCCTAGAGAAGACATGTATGACACCACTACAAGTCTGCAATATTATGTACCTCAGTTCACATATGCAAGAAAGAGATTTGGGAGTGTAGACCACCTTCTCTGCCCTAAAAGAGCTTCACCAACTCTAGCCTATGGCCTCCAGTGTGGATCTCCAAAGAACACAGAATTAAAGTCTCACATTATTTAGTGATTCATCCATTTCCACTTATTTCTTCGTCAATAATGTTGAAAATACACTCACTTTTTCTGATTTTCAAGTTCTTGTGGCAAGTCACAGCCAATGTAAACTTCATTCATCAGACTGTACTCCAACAGAGCACTAAAACAGGGATCCTGGCCAAAGGAAAGAAGATTATAAAAGCTGTATAAGCTATTATACTATAAAACAGCCATACTACTCTGATTTATATTCTTTAATGCTAGCAGGCCTAAGGAAGAATATGTTTAGGATAGTACATGCAGATGATTTTCATGTAAGACTGTGTTACTAGGATACCTAAGATGGCAGTATGGGAGCTGGACTGTAGCAAGCATAGTCTAACTTCTTATGATTTATAATATATATAACAAAAGCCTGTTTAAAGTTTTTACTGGCTTTTGGAACATTTATAATTCCTCTGAGACAAATGACATATTTCCTGGTTTTTTGAAAGCCTTGATTTGGTGACTATCCAAGATATTCAGCACATTTTACTTAATAAAGGACCTGATAACTAGAAAGTAGTGTTTCAAGATCTGAATTAGCATTTGAAAACCATGATTGAGCTGGCCAGATATCCTCAGTCAATTTATTCCCTCCCAATTCTTGTTATTCTTTGTTATTACAGTACCATATCACTTTAGTGAAGGTGGAACAAAACCTGGTCAGCTTCTACATTCTTTCTCTGAAGACAAACATACCAAAGAGGAGGAAGGAAATTGATAATTTAGTCTAGGGATTCAGTGTTGCCACGAGAATCAACATTCTTAGAAAAGGAAATTCCTAAAGAGTACCTACGTTAATTTGTTATTCAAAAAAAGTCTTAAAATGAAAAATTACAATCATATTTAACTAGTTATTCCCTTTTTCCATGAAACCCTAGACTCCATTTGGAGTTAAAGATCTCTAACAGAAAACTCAGCAACCTTACCAAATTACAATAGGCAAGATTTGTTAATCAAAAATTAAGATACTTTTTTGGGGAAAGGACAGTTCGTTAATAAAAGTGGCATTACTTTTGATCAGGTGCCATCAAGTTGGTGTCGACACTTAGTGACCACATAGATATTTTCCAGTGAGATGTTTAAGATCATTTAAAGGTAAAGGTAAAGGTTCCCCCCGCACATTTGTGCAGTCGTGCCTGACTCTAAGGGCTGGTGCTCATCTCCGTTTGTTAGCCGAAGAAAGAGCCAGCGCTGTCAAAAGACGCTTCCACGGTCATGTGGCCGGCATGGCGTGCACGGAATGCTGTTACCTTCCCACCGAAGTGGTACCTATTCATCTACTTGCATTTGCATGCTTTCGAATTGCTAGGTTGGCAATTAAGATCATTTACGTTGTCGCATGTTACTACAAGTAAACATGAGTTCCTCTGTTGACTTAACTTGGCTCCCTGCTGTACCATCATTCAATGAAGTTATGGCTGAGTTCACCATCTTCCATATAATTATCCTTCCTGCATTCAAGGATTAATGTATCCTTAAGAAAGACTGGGATGAAGCCTAGCACATAACGTTTCCCCTGAACTTTCAACTATGAATACACATAGGCAGCTACCAATATCTCAATGAACTTACTATTCTAATGTAATTAAATGAACTTGAATTAGATAATATACAAAAAATTCTTACTTTGACAAGCACATGAGGATTTCCCACAACAATGAGCAAAGCCTTGGGTCTGGTAATTGCTACATTAAAGCGCTTTGAATTAGCAAGAAAGCCTAAGAATTTATTTTTATCATTGATTGAAGTTTCATTTGACCGAACCTGGAACATAAGCACCAACCATTTCATTTCTTCAATTAAGCATAGTACTGCAGACAATTCTATAACCTGAAGATCAATATAGCATAGTGATTAAAATGTTGGATCAGAACTAGGGAAATCCAAGTTCAACTCTATCCTCAGCCATGGAAACTCATTGGATGAATTTGGGCTGGTTACTCTTTCTCAGTCCTTCTACACCGGGCGGTTGTTACTATGGGAAAAAAAAGGGAGCAGAGTGTAGTATTTGTGCTGACTTGAACTCCTGAAGAAAAAGATAGGATATAAGCATGATGTAGTGCTTGTGCAGCTTTAGAGATGATTGCCATGTACTTTTGAAGTTTCAAAGCCCAGAATGAACTTGTCGATGAAGGTTCTCAGTCATCCAGGTGGAATTGTCTGTAGCTTGAATCATATCAACTGGATTTCTATTTTCTCAGTGGAAACGTTTCGCTCCTTATCCAAGAAGCTTCTTCAGTCTGAGCAATGTTTGTAAGGGAACCCTTAAATATGTTTCTAGGGTGGCTGTGTGACCTTGCACCTGGGACTAGGTCATGGTTATTTTGAGATGTTTATTTCTAAGTCCCTTTATCAATACCAAAGGAGGATCGTTAAGATTACCTTGCTGTTGTTGAGATTGCGAAATGGTCTTAATCTTCCTAGGCACAGAAGACAAAGCAGGAAGGAAAATAGGGGAAAGATTGTGCCTGAGGCCCCCACCTCTATTCAAAGAAGGATTTTCCAAGTTGGCATAAATGGATTCCTTGACCCCTCTTTCAAACCACTTATCTTCCCTGTCTAAAATGTGAACATTAATGTCCTCAAACCCACCAACACACTGAGACAGAGGCTTGTACACCCCAAAGATCAAACTCCAAAACACAAGAAAAGCAATGTAGTGTATGCAATCCAGTGCAGTGAGGAGTGCTCTGAGCTCTACATTGGAGAAACCAAACAACCTTTGTACAGGAGGATGGCCCAACACAGGAGGAGCAACACCACAGGACCAGAGTCAGCAGTTTACCTACATCTAAAGGAAAAAGGACACTCATTTGAGGACATTAATGTTCACATTTTAGACAGGGAAGATAAGTGGTTTGAAAGAGGGGTCAAGGAATCCATTTATGCCAACTTGGAAAATCCTTCTTTGAATAGAGGTGGGGGCCTCAGGCACAATCTTTCCCCTATTTTCCTTCCTGCTTTGTCTTCTGTGCCTAGATTAAGACCATTTCACAAGCTCAACAGCAGCATGGTAATCTTAACAATCCTCCTTTGGATGATAAAGGGACTTAGAAATAAACATCTCAAATAACCATGACCTAGCCCCAGGTGCAAGGTCACACAGCCACCCTAGAAACATATTTAAGGATTCCCTTACAAACTTTGCTCAGACTGAAGAAGCTTCTTGGATAAGGAGCGAAACGTTTCCACTGAGAAAATAGAAATCCAGTTGACATGATTCAAGCTACAGACCCAGAATGAACCATTCTCTTCTGCTCAGTACTGCAAGTGAGTCAGAACATTAAGTCCTCACAACATCCCCAGAAATCCTGGTCTAGCAGTTTGATGAGTAACGTAACTGCATCCTAATTAGTCAAATGTTTAATAGTGTTTCCCTATTTAAAAAAGGCTCAAAAGAAATTTGATATCAAGTACATAATAACTGTAATCTCCAAGGTTTTATGTATTGGTATAGTACAACCAACATAAACCGACTACCACATTTTTATACTAATACACAGCTTGCAGTCTTAAGCAGGCTGATCTGGAGTCAGCTTCACTATGCATACTGAAAACTGCTGATGAATAAACATGTGGAGGACTGTGTTATCTGCAAACAGATATCCTCCAGTCGTTTTGGACGTCAGCTAGCCAGCATGATCAATTTCAAGTAATTGTGAGAGTAGCAGTTCAAAATATTTGGAGGATACCAGCTACCTATCCTGAGGTTTACCAGTCACTTACACATGCATGTTCTGCTACTTCAGTTTGCTAATTTGGGGAATGAGATTGCCATCTGAATTCCACATACACAAAATTGCACTTCACTACATACTGTTGATATGATGATCACTGTGAATTCTTGTCCTTGAAATTCCTCTACTGAGCCAACTTTAATATCTGCTAGATCCACACTGCGTAAGAGAATTTTGACTTTTTCTACCTAAAAATAGAGATTATTACTTTCACATATTATTTCACAGAAAGCATTAGGCTCAAGAAACAGAATCATGATTTGATAAAAACGTTTCAAGTGCTGAAACAGTAAACATGTCATTTTTGAATGCTATTTTTGAAATTTGACAAAATATGAAAATTTATTGAAGGCATTTCCAATTTAAGTCTACTTAAAATGAATAAATTAATCACATATCTTCAAATAAGGACTGTTTCTCTTAGGGGGACTATCCACTATTTTTTCTGCTTTTTCATGTCTATCAAACTACCCAAACATTGTTAGCACTAGTCAGGAGAAGACTGAGTATCTCCTACCAACTATCAAGGGTTGCCTTGGTTGAGGAGACTCACTTTCTTTAGACATGTACTTTTCTTCAAATTTTCACTTTTTGCAAGATTACTGTAATCTTGTAAGAATGAAAAAAACTGAGCTATGTAAAGTTAGGCTCCAGTTTAAAACATCCACAACGTTTCAGACCACTGTCTGCCATTACTGATCTTTTACTTGAGGCACTGCTACTATGCTTCTGAAGGAACAATTTTCCCAGTATACCTTTCAAAACAATTTTTTTATCTAGTCTTGATAAAAAGAAAAAAAAAATCAGGCAATTCACTTTTGATATGGTTTGTTGATAAATGTATTTTTTTCTAAAAGCAAAATGTACATAAACTATGTCCGTTGTCCAGCCAAGACTACACAATTTTTATTCTTTTTTTCTTTTTTGGGGAGATCCTAAATTTTGCCATTTTTCTAATGAAACGGTAAAGCTAATATTGCTTAAACAGAGAAGCATATAAAACAAAGATAAGAGAAGCCCAAATTTGCTTTTTGCCCAGCTAGATGGAGCACCTAGTTAGTTTTAGCTAAACGAAAAAATGTAGCAAAATGAGACCTGCTAATTCATAGCTTTCCAAACTGTGGGTCGCGACACAGTACTGTGTCGCCTGCGGGGCCCAGGTGTGTTGCTTGAAAACCCGGAAGTGCCGATGGCGCGCCGCCGCGTGCAGCAGCGGGCCATCAGCGCTTCTGGATTTTTGTGCGACACACCAGGACACCGCTGCTGCCGCCACTGCAGCACGTGAAAACCCGAAAGCGCCGCAGCAGCGGTGGTACGCAAAAACCTGGAAGTGCTGCAGTGGCGGCACGTGAAAACCTGGAAGCGCCGCCGCGCATGAAAACCCGGAAGCGCCGCCACGGCGCTTCTGGGTTTTCGTGCGCCACTGCTGCAGCGCTTCCGGGTTTTTGTGTGCCACCATTGATGTGTTGCCAATGGGAAAAGTTTGGAAAGCCCTGTGCTAATTACTTGGAGGCCACTAAGAAATCCAAATACTGTAGGCTAGAATGGGAGGTTGAAAAAAAACATCCTGGAAGAAGGAAAAGCAAACAAGCTCCACATTGTGGTCAAGAAACATAAAGGTATTTTATGTTGTCACCAGGAGTCAAACTCAAAGCAAGGATATCTTTAGGTTTTAAATGTACTTTTAGGGGGCATATGTGAAAATTGCTTGTTTACCTATGACATCCTATATTAAATTAAGCTTGTATTTGATTTAATCTCTCCATCAAATCTTCCGAAGCACCTATTTTTCAAGCTTTATTATATACATTATATATTTATTATATATCTTGGAAAGGCAGTGTGATTCCTTTCAGATATTTTGGACTATAATTCCTGTAAATCCATCTGCTATGGCTAATAGCAGATGATTAATGGAATAATCCAAAAGAAGAAAACAGGTATGTTAATTCCTCTTCTACTTTCACAAAATTAATCAGTTGGGAACTGATTTTAATTGCAGAGGTACAAAAGTACAGTACATACATGCATTATCATACTATTTCCTTTCAGAGTAAGTAATATTATGACATGCACTGAATAGTGGAAGTAGTAGTGAGCAAACCATCCTTGCTTCCATCATAGTATACCCTGACTCAGATACAGGTAGTCCTTGACTTACGACCATTTGTTTAGTGATAATTCAAAGTTACGACGGCACTGAAAAAAATGACTTACGACCGGTCCTCGCACTTATGACCGTTGTAGCATCCCAACGGTCACGTGATCAAAATTCAGGCACTTGGCAACTGGCATGTATTTACGACAGTTGCAGCATCCCAGGGTCATGTGATCGCCATTTGCAACCTTCCCAGCCGGCTTCCAACAAGCAAAGTCAATGGGGAACTGTGTGATTTGCTTAATGACCACAGTGATTCGCTTAACGACTGTGGCAGAAAACATAATAAAATCGGGTGTGGTTACGTGATGCCTCGCTTAATGACCGCACCGCTTAACGATGAACTTTCCTGTTCCTATTGTGGTCTTAAGTCGAGGACTACCTTTATTGCCTTTTGTTCTTTAAACTCTTTTGGAGGATCTCTTCAACTCTATTCAACCACAACTTTCTCTTGCTCTTCTACTCAACATATTCATTCTTCTATTAAGTATTTGTTATACGAGTTGAACCATATTCATTTTCTCTCTATGACCAAATCATCCAATGTATTTCTTTTGCACAGGTCAATAATTTTGGTATTCAGTCCATATTTATTCAAACTTCTTTCATTCTTGACCTTATCTCTTGTTTTACCACCCACTCATCTTGACCCTATTCCCATTGCATTGAACTGACTTATTTCTCCTGAGACACCCAACTCTTACTTCTCTACAACAAAGTGGCAGAACAATACTCTTATCTAGTCACGTTCACTTATTTCAGTCATTTTTTTGTAACAGACCACACTCTTGGTAACATACCACATACTACCCATTACGTCTACTTGCTTTAGTTTTTTTCCATTTTTATAGAACTTGTATGCTGCTTTCCCTGTCAAATACAACTACTTTGGCCTTTGATACATTCATTTTCAGATCCATATTCTTTTGGCATTATATATCATTCTCTGAAAATCATTCAGGTTCTGAGTCATAAAGTGAAGCAAGCCATGCAACTACAGTATCACCAACCTATAAATTCCTTCTTTCATAAGTACACACAATAACCTAAATGATACCATTCATTTCTGACATATTTTAGCCCTTTTCTTAATTAAACCTGTATCTTCACTTCTATACATGTTTTTATCAAATCTACCTCACAAGATCAGGCAATGTTCATTCAACTCTATTGCATCTGTTCCCTTTCTCTTAATTTTACAAATCACAAAATATTTTTTTCTTCCTTTAATTTCATTTGTTAATATATACTCCCCTACATTCTAAATCACAATCTTCCACATGCTATGGGCCTCACCAGATGGGTCCATAAATATTAACCTCAGCTCATCGTGGTTTTCACAGAGTATTTTTAGAATGCAGAGAGTATATTTTACATTTTGAACATGTGCAGAGGAGCAAATTTGTAACTTAGAAGTGGCATTTCTAAGAAGCTGAAAAATATATCATGGGAACTTCAAATGCCTTGGTTTATCTATGACAGGGCTTTCCAAAGTGCCACCGCTGGCGACACACCCGGCGGCGGCGCGCACGGCGGTGGCGCGGGGGGGCGTGCGGCGGCGCGCGCGCACATGGTGGCGGCGCGGGAGGGGCGTGCGGCGGCGCGCGCGTGCATGGCGGCTGCCGTGCACGCGCGCGCCGCCGCTTCGGGGGGGGGGTGGCGACACACCACGCTGTGTGTGGCGACACACTTTTGTGTCGCGACACACAGTTTGGAAAGCTCTGATCTATGAGGAGATTCAGGAACACTGTATCTCTTAACAACCAAAAAAAAAAAAAGGGAACGTTTTTAGTGTTCATATTTATAACCCAATAACGTAACTTAGTTCCCTTTGGGTCTTACAAAAAATTAACATCAAAATATACAATGTAATTAAAGATACCAAAACAAATACAAAAAGCTAAAGCAGAGAGCTATACCTGCTTTCGATAAGGTGCAATCACTCCAATGTCCTCCTCTGATACTGAATAGTTGATGCTTTTAGCAAGAAGACAACAGTAGCGCATCACTTGAACTGCTTCTGTAGGATTGAACCAAGAAGGATTGCAGCCTTCACGCATTTCAGTGCCCTAACGTTAGCAAGGCAAGAAATGAGAAACACAGAAAACAATATATTAAAAACACCTAACTTTATTTTCCCAGTACTCACATTAATAGTAAAGGTCCAGACAGGTATGTATGTATGTATGTATTTATTTTTCATATTTCTATCACCGCCCATCTCCCCCAAAAAGAGATTTAATATCCAGAGCTGCTCCAGAAATGTTGTATTTATCATCCTGAGGAAACTCAATAGTGACTGAACATAATACTGCAGCACTGGGGCAATTAAAAAGAATTTTTAGTCACTCATTACAGACAAAGCCTCTCTGAATGGACTTTAGTACATGGTAGTCTCTACAGAAAAACTGGTCCTTAAAAATAAAGATTTTACAGGGCAGCATTAGCTGCTTGAAGTGTACTCAGAATTTAAACAGTAATTGTTATTGTTCTTTGCTAAAAGGAATATATTCTCTGCAGCCATTCCCAATTTATTCTGGATCACCTGCAGTTTCCCAAAAGAAAAAAATGAGTATATAATCTGCAGGTTTCCCCAAATTCTTTGGACAGACTGCCTCCCCCAAATCCCCATAATTTTCAGTAAAATTAAATTAATGGTTTAGTCGATAAATAAGATGGTGGTGGTGGTTCATATGAAAAGAGTAGATTTAAGAAAAATGTGGCTTTACTCTGGGTTCATGCATTGTATGTTTTGATGATGACCACTTCCCCCTACAGAAATCAGATTGATTATATACTTTGCAGCCAAAGATGGAGAAGCTCTATACAATCAGCAAAAACAAGACCTGGAGCTGACTGTGGCTCAGATCATGAGCATCTTATCGCAAAATTTAGGCTTAAATTGAAGAACGTAGAGAAAACCACTAGACCAATCAGGTATGACCTAAATCATATCCCTTATGAATATACAGTGGAGGTGAGGAATAGATTTAAAGGATTAGATCTGGTAGACAGAGTGCCTGAAGAACTATGGATGGAGGTTCGTAACATTGTACAGGAGGCAGCAACTAAAACCATCCCCAAGAAAAAGAAATGCAAGAAAGCAAAGTGGCTGACTGATGAGGCTTTACAAATAGCTGAGGAAAGAAGGGAAGCAAAAGGCAAGGGAGAAAGGGAAAGATATAACCAACTGAATGCAGATTTCCAGAGAACAGCAAGGAGAGATAAGAAGGCCTTCTTAAATGAACAATGCAAAGAAATCGAGGAAAACAATAGAATGGGGAAGACTAGAGATCTCTTCAAGAAAATCGGAGATATCAAGGGAACCTTTTGTGCAAAGATGGGCATGATAAAGGACAAAAAAGGCAGGGACCTAACAGAAGCAGAAGAGATTAAGAAGAGGTGGCAAGAATACACAGAAGAACTATACAAGAAAGATCTTAATATCCCTGATAAATACGATGGTGTGGTCACTGACCTTGAGCTGGACATCCTAGACAGTGAAGTCCAGTGGGCCTTAGGAAGCATTACTAACAACAAAGCTAGCGGAGAAGACAGTATCCCAGCTGAGCTATTTAAAATCCTAAAAGATGATGCTGTTAAAGTGCTGCACTCAATATGCCAACAAATTTGGAAAACTCAACAGTGGCCACAGGATTGGAAAAGGTCAGTTTACGTTCCAATTCCAAAGAAAGGCAATGCCAAAGAATGTTCAAACTACCGTACAATTGCGCTCATTTCACATGCTAGCAAGGTTATGCTCAAAATCCTACAAGCTAGGCTTCAGCAGTATGTGAACCGAGAACTACCAGAAGTGCAAGCTGGGTTTCAAAGAGGCAGAGGAACTAGAGATCAGATTGCCAACATTCGCTGGATCATGGAAAAAGCAAGAGAGTTCCAGAAAAACATCTACTTCTGCTTCATTGACTACGCTAAAGCCTTTGATTGTGTGGATCACAACAAACTGGCAAATTCTTAAAGAGATGGGAGTACCAGACCACCTTACCTGTCTCCTGAGAAACCTGTATGCGGGTCAAGAAGCAACAGTTAGAACCGGACATGGAACAACCGACTGGTTCAAAATTGGGAAAGGAGTACGACAAGGCTGTATATTATCATCCTGCTTATTTAACTTATATGCAGAGTACATCATGAGAAATACCGGGCTGGATGAATCACAAGCCGGAGTTAAGATTGCCGGGAGAAATATCAACAACCTCAGATATGCAGACGATACCACCCTAATGGCAGAAAGTGAAGAGGAACTAAAGAGCCTCTTGATGAGGGTGAAAGAGGAGAGTGCAAAAGCTGGCTTGAAACTCAACATTAAAAAAAACCCAGATCATGGCATCTGGTCCCATCACTTCCTGGCAAATAGAAGGGGAGGAAATGGAAGCAGTGACAGATTTTATTTTCTTGGGCTCCAAGATCACCACAGACAGTAACTGCAGCCATGAAATTAAAAGACGCTTGCTCCTTGGGAGGAAAGCTATGGCAAACCTAGACAGCATATTAAAAAGCAGAGACATCACCTTGCCGACAAAGGTACGTATAGTTAAAGCTATGGTTTTTCCAGTAGTAATGTATGGCTGTGAGAGTTGGACCATAAGGAAGGCTGAGCGCCGAAGAATTGATACTTTCGAACTGTGGTGCTGGAGAAGACTCTTGAGAGTCCCTTGGACTGCAAGGAGGTCAAACCAGTCAATCCTAAAGGAAATCAACCCTGACTGCTCATTGGAAGGACAGATGCTGAAGCTGAAGCTCAAATACTTTGGCCACCTAATGCGAAGAGAGGACTCACTGGAAAAGACCCTGATGCTGGGAATGACTGAAGGCAAAAGGAGAAGGGGACGGCAGAGGATGCGATGGTTAGATAGCATCACCGATGTAATGAACATGAATTTGAGTAAACTCCGAGAGACAGTGGAGGACAGGAAGGCCTGGCATGCTATGGTCCATGAGGTCACGAAGAGTTGGACACGACTAAACGACTGAACAACAACAACAACTTCCCCCTTGTTCTACTCCCATATGGCCTCCATCAAACGCATGTGGCCTTTGAATCTATCTTCCCTCTTTTAGAGGGATTTGGGTTACTTCATGCTAAAGCAATTAAAAGAAATCAGAAGTAATTTCAGCCAATGAAAAATAAAGAGATACAGCTAAGCATTTCCTATCTGCTCCAAAAATAGATTTTAATTTAAATATCTGCCCCCATCCTTTCTAGAGGATTATCTTCACTGACATCATTAGGGAAAACAGCTTTCATCAGCAGACTGACATCACATTATGAGCTCAGTTTCAGTTTTCTTGAGACTAAATGTATGAAGGCAGAAAGCTAATTAGCCCCTTTTCACATCTGGTTTTCACATAATTCTTTTAAAGCAGCTAGAAACAAAATTTAAAATGTTATTTTGTGATGACTGATAGCACTCCCTGGAGTTTTCCCAAAGTAGAACAGGAGATTGCAAAATTCTCTTGCAAAGATAAACCCAAATAATATCTAAAATTATCGAGAAGGAAAGGAACATTTGTTGTATTCAAACTACATGGTATCAAAACAATCTAAATAATGTGATGTGCTTATCGATTTACATACCTTTGTGTATATCTGAGATTTCTAAAGTCAGTCTACTTCGTAAGTATAATGCGGATATAGGCTTGTTTACCTACCCTCATTCCATGAAAAATCAGTGGAAAACCTTTATTTGGCAGCTTCTCCCACCCCAACAAAGAGTTTACTACTGAAGGATCAGCACAGACTTCTAGCTCCTTATGATAAAATAGTCTAGATGGCAATGCAAGCAATGCACCATGTGATCTGTAATTCTTCACAAGCTTTGTAATCTGCAAGCATAGAACCAACAGCATAGCATGGAAATGAACATGGTTGTATTCTGAAGCATGAACATTTAGATAGGTGAGTGCAGTTCTGTAATGCTGGACAGTAGCTGCTCCCTACTAGGTTACATTTAGGGCATAATGAGGACATTGTTTTCAGTCACATTCTGAATATCAGTCACAAGTGGGGCTAAAGGGAGCAAACCCATTCCCATCTCTCACTCATCACACAAACACATGGATTCATGCACAACCTTTAAAAAGTTCTGATGTAACTTTTCACGAATGATGTGAATTTTTCCAAAGCATGGTAGATGGGCACTTCTGCAGCACTGCTGTTTTCATTCCCCAAACTCTCAGAAACGATGCTTGGCTGCCTTTCTTTCTACTTTTCCTACACTAACACAAAGATGTCCTATCCAATTGTGAGCTCAACCTCCTTGTAGTAATTAAGCTTGAAAAATATTCCTCTTGGCTTTAACAAGACTGATCTTTGAAAACTTAATAGTACATGGGGATAGCAAAATGCCAGGCTACTGTGTTTTCTTTTTTTATGTGGAATGGGGAGAGGGGAGGTTTCTTTTAATTGTTGTAGGATTGGCAACAGCTTGGGAAAGGCCCATGATTTTTGCTTTTTATTCTCAGCTTTTCAAGCAAGTAGAAAGAAAGGCAACCAAGCATCGTTTCTGAGAGTTTGGGGAATGAAAACGGCAGTGCTGCAGAAGTGCCCGTCTACCACACTTTGGAAAAATTCACATCATTCATTAAAAGTTATATCAGAACTTTTTAACTTGTAGCAATTGACAACTCCCCAGTTTCCCTTACCAACAGAGGATTGTATGATCCACAGGCACCAAAAGCATCCTCATCTCGCAGGTACAGAAAGCGATGCATCAGCCTCTCCATCAAAGAGATGTTTAATCCATAAAGTGTTGCAAGTGTAGATTTTATTACTGAACCTAGTTGCATGGGATCCCCTGAAAGTACGATCTGCAGGTACAGAACATTTTTTAAAAATGGGACTTAATTTGCATTCCATATAATGCTTTTCATGAATTATATAACAAAACTATCAGAATTTGGAGGCAGATGCCATCAATACAAACATAATACCCATTTCTCTGTGTGTTTTATCAAAGAGTAGTTATCCGTATCCAAAGTAGGACATGGAGTTAGTATTTCATTTGAATAAATAGAGGCTAAATCTTCCCAAGACAGGATGCCCAGGTTTTCACTTAAGGGTTTTATTTCTTCCAATACCGCTGTTCAATGTTCAAGTGGATCAAAAGCTCACGGCACCTTCTATAACATTTAATGGGCAGTCAGGCTGTTTCACTACTGACCGAGAGATATTCTGATATGATTTTTAAATTTTATGTATTTTTATTACTATAATGTATACAGAGGAGAGGGATAATCTGGTTAGTCTATACAGTAGAAATATCTAGCAACTCATTCGCCCAGCCTCCTTGCCTGGCCCAGAAACAATCCGTTTACAGAAGACAAACCCTCTTGGCCGAAGCTCTACCAATTGAGGCACACTGAGGCTGGATCAAGGTGATTTGGTGTCTTCCATTGGAAAACAGAAAAAAGAAAGATCTCCTGTGTAATCATTCTGTGCCATATAGAAGAGGAGACGGGTAACCAATCGGCCCCTTGCAGGACCACCCTTTCCCAACTTGCTGCAAGGCTCTCTGCCTCTTGGCTATTTCTGCCTTGATTGCCAAAGAGACCAGAACCTCACCACCAGCCAGTATGGGAAGTTGTTTTGGTGCAGGGAAGGACTAACTTCATGGAATACCTTCCCACGATGCTGATCTTCCTACCTGTAACCTCCCTTGCCTTCCCCACTCCATTCTCCTCTTGCCTGCCTCCCTCTCCCCCCACAGCCAGCTCCTCTCCCTTCTTTACAACTTCCCTTACGTCCAGGCCTCCCTCAACAGCAGCAGCCACAGCTAACCCTGGAGCCTGGCCTGGGTGTGGCAGTAACCGCTACTGCTGTTGGGACCAGCAGCGAGGCTCTCCGGCAAGAATGGAGGAAGAGGGAAGGGCAAGGAAGGGAGAAGAGGAAGGAAGGTGAGAAATCCATGCTTGGCCTGGTGGGGAGAGAGGTAGGCAGCAGAGGAGAAGGAAAATTCCCTTCTCCTTCTCTGCCTCTTGCACTTTTGCCAGCAGCTGTAAACTACTACCCCCTTGCAAGGGCAGCAACTCTGCCGGCCACATTCCTGAAGTACGGGAAGAGGAATGCTGCGGGGCCATCAGCCGTTCAGGAAACAACACACTTTCCTCGTCTCCAGGATGGAAGGAAAGAACATCCTTGGGGCTGTGGGATCAGCCCTAAGATCAGTGCGACAATGGGCAGTATTTCTCTGTGTCATTAGAAGATTAAGATGATTAAAAATAAAGAGCAGCCAGATTTACTGAGGATTCAGTACCATGAGCACCTCATGAGGATATGAATGAGATTCACTTAAATAGCCTCTAAACTTTAAATGGCCTGCAATCTTGGCATATGATGAATCCCTTTTTTCCAAGTGAACTTTCCCAGCAATTAAGATTGTCCAAGGCCCTTGTCCCTGAAGTTAACTGAATGGCTGCCGGACAAATACCCATTTTAGTAGTATCCCCCAAATTATGATAGTCCACCATAAGCATGACCATTTCATTCAACTATTATAATCATTTAGATAGTTTTAATGAAACAATCTGCTCCTGTCTAATCTGAATTTATTTATTTATTAGATTTATCACCGCCCAACTCCCTCAAAGGGACTCTGGGCAGTTTACAATCCAAATATAAAGTTAAATAAACATTAAAATAGACAACTTAAAAATACAATAAATATAATAACATCAAGATGGTAGTATCTTCTTTAAAACATTGGAAGGGCAGTTCTAGGGCCATCCTAAGGTATTAGCCATCCCCAAGAGCTTATACTCTTCTTCCTGCCCCAGGCCTGTTGGCAAAGCCAAGTCTTGAGTTTTTTTGCTACAGATTCGTTAACTGTACTGTTTTTACCAACATGCTTCTTGCTCTGTTTTGATACCTCCCTTGAAAAAACGTGAAGAAAGTGATATACTGTTGTTGTGCACTAAAATCCTGCAAGAGACTATGGAATGACAACATGTGAGATTAATGCATTTATTGGCTACTGCAATGCACTTGATATGGAGCCACTTTTGAAGATTACTCAGAAACTGAAAGTAGTGCAAAATGCCACTTTGGTCATGTCACACATACATTGTGGGTACTGCGCTGGTCACCAATAGGTTCTGAGTTTTAGTATTGCACTTTAAAGCCCTACACGGACTGGATCCTAGGTCCTGCAGCATAGCCTTCTCCATTTAAAGCCATCCTATATGGTGAGGTAATCTGATGGAGGAAGCTATCTCTTCCCGGTGTGTGACAGGTTAGTATGGTGTGGGGCTGTTGTTTCTCTGTTACGGAAACAACCATTTCCTTATGAAACGGTTTCTTTCTGGAGGCTAGTCTGGTCCAGATTTTGACATTCTGTATAGTAGTGAAAATGGAGCTATTTTGGAGGGGTTTTGAGAGCCATACCAGCTACACTCATGAGTGCCTATGACTGATAGGGATAGGGATATTGTTTTTATTTTATTACCCGATAGGGGAGATGGGCGGTAATATAAATTTAATAAAATAATAAATAAATACTCCTATTTTATAGAATGCAGCATAGTTTTTTTTGTGCGTGTGTACTGACTGCATTTTATTGTAGTAAACTGGTGTGAGCCGTAAGATTAGATGGTATATAAATAAAAAATGATAAAAACAATGAAGGGCAACTTGGATGGAGGGGATAGTAGAAAGAGGAAGCAGATGTGAAATATAAAACTGTCCTTAAACCAAATAAATGAAGTGGCCATGGGGAAGACTTTGGCTATGAAGAACCACTGGCATACTTACTCCATGAAGAATTTCCCCTCTTCCCTTTTTTTTAAAAAAATGAGATGTGGGAATGAAAACTGAACCCGTGACAATGTAGTCCATTACCAAAATATGGTTGAATAATGTTTGAAACCAGGCATGGCTGCTTCTCCAGTAATAGGCACAGTTAATATTATACATTTTAGATTCATTAGATCAACAGCATGTAAGCCATGTCTACAAACAGATGATTTTCCTTCTTGGAGAATATCAAACAACCTCCATACAACAGACATAAACACTTGAACGGCTTAATCAGTTACAGGTGACAGAAACCTACGTACCTGCCCACTGATTTCTGAAATCAGTCCCAGAGGAATTAGGCTTTCAGGTTCACTTGCCTGCCCTGCTTCATCCACAAATACATGTGTGAAATGTCCAAGCCTAGAATTTGTGAACAAAAATTGGAACTGCTCTCAGTATACTCTGCATTCCCAGACTTCATTCTAAAAAAATAATGAAAACTGTACCAAACTAACATTGGTAAAACAAAATGTATTTCAATCCAGTTGAACCCATTATCAGATTTTGAGAACTTCGTATCTTTTCAAGAACATTGGGATTCACAGAACAGTATTTGCGACCCAAAATCGGCCATTCCGGATAAGAAGAGCCAGAGCAAGGTCTAAGCATGAAATTCTGCCCCGAATCTCATCCTGCCCCCCGTTTTTGCGCTCAGCTTGAAAAAATTTTCGGGCCCCCCCGGGGCGCACCCCTACGGCCGGCATCAAGAATTTTCTCCCTGAGAACTTCCGGTGGAGGAAAATGGTGGAGTTACCGGTCCTACCGAATTCTGGGCTTAGGATGGACAACACGGTGTTCGTCTGGCGGCTCAGGCCGGACCTTAGAGCCGCAAAATATTCTCCGGGAAAGGAGAATTCAAGGAATTATTCCCTGTGCCCTCTGGACAGCTGCTCCTTGCCAGAGGATCGCGAAACGGTGTTCCAGCAACCGAATGGTGAGTGATCAGCTGAGCAGCGGGATTGCCATCTCTTCCAATCCATGTTGAAGCCGAAAAACGGACATTAAGTCTGACCACCCCACTTCTAAAACCACCGTTTTGCTTTTGAAGTATTGAATTTAAAGAGGCTTTCTCCAGTACAGAAATATTGATTCTCTTGGTTGATCTTTCATTATTTTTGGGACTTCTTTTTTTGTATGTTTTAACTGCTTTAAAGGATTAAAGTTTGAGCAAGGAAGCTGAAAGTTGAACCGTTTTAGTAAAATTCTTTTTTAAGGGAATAAACGTATTTTCTATTTTTAAAAAAAATTTACGTAAAAGATTTTGTTGGATTTGGGACTGGTCTTTTTTTAGTCGCTGTGGGAAAGTATTTGCTGCGGTTGTTTTTTCAAGCTGGGATTGGTTACTTTCTTTAAACATTGGTAAAGAAAGACTTTTGATTTCAACTTGTGGCTTTGTAACTGGATACTTTGTAATTTCTCCCTCCTTCAATTACTCTCTATTACTGTAGTCATCTTTCATTATACATACCACTGTTGGTCACTAGAGGGAGCCAAAGTATTAAATTTTAAAGCATTGAAGTTTTAAATCAATATATATATGGGGGGGGGGGGGAATAGAAATCATGGCCACTAGAAGAGTACAAAGACGAGCCTCTGGCGAATTTGAGGGACTAAAGAGCATGTTTGAGGAGTTCACGGCTAAATGTCTATTGCCCAATCTATTGAGGTTCTTGAGAAAAAGGTGGATACAAGATTTACTGACTTTGAAAAAAGATTGGAGCAGAAATTAGAGAAATTGGAAAGTGAAAGGGAGAAAGAGCTTGACAGAATTGCACTGCTTGAATTAAGGGATAAAGAATTTTGCTTAAGGCTCAGGGGGATTCCTGAAGCCAAGAAGGAGAGTCTTAAAGATAAGATTTCACAAGCTTTGGCAGCTTTAATTGAATGGGAGGATGACAAAATGATGGAAGAAATAGAAAAAGTCTTTCGCATTAACTCGAGGTATGCAACTGTGAATAACAAAACGAGAGAAGTTCTGGTACAGTTTGCTAGGAGGAAAACAAGAGAATTGGTCCTACAAGGTCACTTTGATTCTAAAATTAATTATTGACAAAGTGGATATAATTGTACTGAAAGAAATTCCTGTGAGAATTTTAAGAAAGAGAAAAGAATATACTTTCTTAACTGATGTTCTGAAAAAGAATGGGATTCCTTTTTGTTGGGAAAAACTGGAAGGGGTAAGTTTTACTTACTAACAAAGGTTTAGACCAGGGGTGTACAACCCTTTGGCTTCCCTGGGCCACATTGAGTGAAGAGGAATTGTCTTGGGCCACACATAAAATATATAATATAGTTAATTGCGGCTTTTCTTGGCAGAGCGCCACTGTCGCGAGGCGAAAAAGCCTTGGATCACCGAAAAAGTGAGTGGGGGGGCGCCCCAGGGTGGAAAATCTGTGCGCCAGGGAGGTGGAGGCCCGAGCTACCCCAGTAGGGGCCGAAAAAACCGCAGGGAGCAAAAGTAGGGGGGAGGAAAAGCCCACCCCGTGCCCCGCCAGGGTGCCCCTTCGAAAGGGCAGGCTCCGGGGACCCCGAAAATGCCCTCGGTTCCGCAAAAAAATGCTGCACTGAGCGGCAGGGAGGCAAAAACCCTCGCTGCATGCGCACGCTGCCGCCATCTTCCCGACCCAGCCGGCACCATTGCTGTGCCTCGGCCGCCACACACTCCTTGTGCCGCCCGCCCCCTCGCAACCCCTGGCCAGCTCTCACTGCCGCCGCTTCCCTTCTCCTCCTCCTCGGCAGGCTTGCGCACCGCCCGCTCCTCCTCCTCCCTCAGGTAGGACAACTCGGAAGAGCAGCAAGGGGAGGCTGATTGGTGGGGTGCTCTTTGGCCCACCTCTGCCTGGGTTTCTGTGGTGGCAGCAGGGCTTGGTGTGGAGGAGTCGGTGGTGGCGGCGTCCCTTGGCTCGGGTCCAGGGCTACACGTGGCGCGGGGGTAGCTCTCCTTGGTGCGCGCAGGCAGTAGGTAATGACCGGCTGCGCTGGCCCTTTATATCTCCACCCTCCTTTGCCGCATGCTAATTGGTGGAGGGGCTTCTTCCAGGCTGCCTCCAATCGGCAGCTCCGGCTCGGATTCCCCTTTCGCGCCATGCCAGCCTCTTCCGTAGTCTGGCATGGCGGTGGGGACAGGAGGCTCATTCCAGACTGGGCCGGGCTGCATTGCTAACTGTTGAGGGCTGCATGCAGCCCACGGGCTGGACACCCCTGGTTTAGACTAACTTCAATCCCTAAAGCCAAAGATTTCCTTGTCAAGCATGGAACTAAGTTGGAGCAGGATGCAACTGAAAAGGTTGCATCTAGAACTAAACAAATGGATTCCACAATACAAGATGAAGAGATGGGTGCTACACCCAAAGACTTTGGTGGGTTGTTTCCATAAAATGGCCTTGAACTGTCTTACATGGAATATAAATGGGGCAAACGCCCTTCAAAAAAGAAGAATTTTTTTTCATTATTTGAAAAAATTGAAACATGATGTGATATGTCTACAAGAAACTCATATAAGGAAAAAAGATACAAAATATTTGATAAATAAAAATTTGGGACAAGAATTTATTTCAGCAGGTCTGAAGAAAATTAATGGCCTTGTATTACATGTTAAACCACATTTGAAACCACGTTTATTATTAGCTGATGAGCATGGTAGATATGTAGCAGTTGAAGTGGAACTTTATGGACTTAAATCTATTATTGTGGGAGTATATATACCAACTGAAGATAAAAGCAAATTTTTTACGAAACTTTTGAATGAATTGTCATCTTTTTCATATCAAAGTTGGTGTTTAATGGGGGACTGGAATGGAGTTATTTCCCCATTGATTGACAGAACATTTGAAAAACAAATTAAAATTAAACAAGGGAAATTACCAAAATCCTTTTTTCATCTGATGGACAATTTGGCATTGGTGGACTCTTGGAGATACAAAAATGGACTGGTAAAGGATTATACTTTTTATTCTGAGACACAAATCTTTTTCAAGAATTGGTATGATATGGATTTCAAGGGACTTGGCAAATAAAGTTTCTAAAGTGGGTATTTTACTAAAGACTTTTTCTGATCATAATCCTGTAAGTATGACAATAAAGAAAACATTTAGGGCATATAGATGGAGACTGAACAAATTAATTTTACAAAAAGAAAACGTTGTGGAGGATTGTAAGAGGAAATTAAATGATTTTTAAAATATTAACTTGGATAATGAAATAGATCTAAAAACTGTTTGGGATACTAGTAAAGCGGTTATGAGGGGCATTTTATCTATCATAACTGTAGTCTTAAGAAGAAATCTCAACAAAAATTACAAACGGTTTTGGATCAGATTAAGCTGAAAGAAACTGAGCTATAGAAAAAACTGACAGATAACAATATTGTGTACCAACTTCAGTTACTACATCAGCAATTGTCAATATTGACTGTGAAAGAAATAGAAACAAAGTTGAAATATGCTAAACAGACACATTTTGAGTTCGCTAATAAACCAGGAAGATGGCTAGCATATAAATTGAAGAAAGAAAGAGAGAAGAAAATGATATTAAAGATTCAAGAAGGAAATGTGGAATTATTGGACAATGAGAAGATTAAGAAAGCATGTTGGGGTTTGATAAACCCAGGAATTTACTGCTAGATATAAATTATACAGAGAGGCTTGATATTTAGGTTAAAGGGGAAATATTCTGCAGTCACCCAATTAGCAGCCATTGTTGTAGGAATGATGTGTCAGTGTGTGACTCATACAACAGGTGCTTAGAGTTAGGTTGGGTGTGGTGAATAACGAGAGTGACCTATAATGTGATTGGTCAGGTTCACTATATATGCAGAGACATTCTCATTTCCCATTATTCCCATTTTACCTCGTGAATGCTGTATCGTTGATGGTGTATCATTTTGTTACCTGTGGAAGTGATCTGTAAATACGTATGTATATAAAGTAAATAGGATATTTGATATAACTTCTGTTTGGAGTCTATTTACTGCATAGTACTTGGATCACTGGTGCTTAGGAAAGAGAAACAGGCCGCTCCATCCGCGTGCCCCGACAGGTTACGGGCCCAGAGGCGGCAGAGAAGCCATAGACGACGGAAGGCTTTGCACTGGCTGTGGATCGGTGGATCGTGTGCAGTCTGTGAGCTTGAAGCTTTGGAAGCCTATCCAGGAGTCGTGTGGCTATTTGGAGTGATTTGGAGCTTTAACAGGTTCCGTGCCTGCGTGTGTGTTTTTTTCTCTCCTATGCTTGTTTTGCAGCTGGAGGACATTCTGATAAGGTCTGTGTCTTTAATCATTGGTGTCTGCCCAGAAGGGGCTGAAGACAGATGAGCACAGCGAAGATGTTGCCGGCAGTCGGGGGAGGTTTTCCTCTGGAAAGACTGAATGACAATAATTATTTGTCATGGGCATATAAAATGGAAATGTATCTTCGGCGTGAAGGGCTTTGGAGAAGTGTACTTTGCCCTGACCCAGACCTGGACGACGAAGAAGTTGCTCTACAGGACGATAGAGCATTGGCAAGCATAATTTTATGTCTGGAAGATAGCCAATTATGTTATGTTAGAGACTGTCAGTTAGCCAATAAGTGTTGGGAAGCTTTAAAGAATGTTTATCTAAGAAGCTCACCGTTATACAAGGTTTTACTAACAAGGAAACTTTATCACGTCAGATTAGGTGTATCTGATAATATTAAGGATCACCTGCATTATATGACAGAGTTGTTTCAGGAGCTGGCTCAGAGAGATATGCCATTTACAGAAGCTAATAAAGTGTATATAATTCTCAGTTCTCTAAATGAAACGTGGGATACTTTGGCAATGAGCTTCGGGTCATTATCTGAGGAAGATTTGACCATAAAATACTTATCTGGCAGGCTCTTGGAAGAAGAGCAAAGAAGAAAGCAGTGTTCTAACGTAATTAGGTCTAAGCAAAACAGTGTTTTTGTTAAGGAATGTTCTGATAACCAAAACAATGTATTATTTGTAAAGCAAAAATGTTTCTACTGTGGGTCACAAAAGCATTTGTTGCGGGATTGTGATAAGAAACGGAAGCCGAAGGCCAAGCTGAAAATCTCCAAGCCGGGAGACGCTGCACAGCTGTCTTTAATTAGTTCAAGTGTTCAAGATTTAAAGGGACCATTTTTACTTGACAGCGGGGCTTGTCAGCATATAGGAAATAACAGACAGATGTTTAAGAGTTTTAGGCAGGCTGATAGAGACCATGTTACTCTAGCTAATGGAAGCATTGCATCTGTGACTGGTAAGGGATTTGTATATGTACCAGGGTTAAATATTGAATTATCAATGTTGTGTGTACCTGAACTGGAGTACAATATAATTAGTGTGTCACAATTGGATAAACAGGGTTATACTGTACAGTTTGGAAATAATGAATGTATTGTCATGAAATATAACAATGTTTGTGGCAAAGGTATTTTGTAGAACTGTCTTTATGAAATAGTTGAAACCAGGACAAGCAGAGGCCATGGTTTAGCTACAATTAATAAGCCAACACATGATTCATGTGAGCACCTGTGGCATAGAAGGCTTGGACATCCGAGTTTCAAAGTGATTGAAAAGATGTCAGAAGCAAGTTCTGGAATGGAATTGAAAAAGTGCCAAGTGTATTTGGATTGCACAGTTTGTAAGGTTGCAAAGTCAAAGGTATTTCCTGTGAGCAAATTCAGTGATAGGAAGTCACATAAACGTTTTGAATTAGTTCACGCTGACTTAATTGGTCCATTACCAGCTACAATAGGGGGTGCTAAATATGTTTTAGTCATTGTAGATGATTACACTAGATTTGGGTTCTGTTACCTATTGAAAGCTAAAAGTCAAACATTTGAAAAATTTAGAAACTGGGTGCAGTTTGTGGAACGTAGATATAGCACAAAGGTGTGTAGTTTACAAACTGACCGGGGTACAGAGTTTCTGAGTGGGAGTTTTCAGCAATGGCTCCGTAGAAGGGGCATTGTGCATAGGAGAACTAACCCGCATAGTTCAGCTGAGAATGGCGTGGCTGAACGTAGGAATTTGGCATTGCAGACAGTGAAGGATTCACTCATTGCTGACTCAGGGTTATCACATGGATACTGGGGAGGCAATATTAACTGCTAATTATTTAATTAACAGGTTATGGAGTGTATCTGTAAACCAAACTCCATATTATATGTTATATGGCAAGAAGCCACCATTAGCTCATTTGAAGGTGTTTGGGTGCACTGCCTATGTTCACGTGCATAAGGAAGTATGTAGGAAGGGAAAGGCAAAAGCACAGAAGATGACGTTTGTGGGGTATGAGCCAGGGACCAAGGGATATAGGTTCACTGATGGCAGGAAAGTTGTTATTTCTAGATCAGCAAGTTTTAGTGAGCACAGCAATTGGCAGAGATTACACGGGAGTAGTGAGGTTTATCTTCCTAGTCAGGGACGTTTTGAGTTTTCAGAGCGGAGAGAGGCCACTGATGTGATTAAGAAGGAAGAGGAATTAACTCCTAGTGTGCCAATGATGCAGGATGCTACAGTATTGCGCAGATCCGAGAGAGTTAACAAGGGCATACCACCTCAGCGTTATTCACCAGGTGATGTAAAAGTGTGTTTCATTGATTATGAACCTCGTAATTACAAGGACGTATTGGAGTTGCCACAACACGAGCAGAGTAGATGGAAAGCTGCTATGGATGTGGAAATGAAAGCCATTAATTCTCATAAGGTTTTCAAACCTACTAGGCTGCCTGAGGGGCATAGAGCAGTAGGCTGTAGATGGGTGTATAAGAAGAAAACCTTAGTGAATGGTGATATTCAGTATAAGGCTAGGTTAGTAGCACAAGGATTTTCCCAGATAAAGAATCAGACTTATGATGAAGTTTTTGCACAACGCTAAGACGGGAGACATTTAGGTTTGCCTTAACAATGGCAGCAGCTGGGAATTGTGTAGTACAGCATTATGATATCACAACAGCATATTTGCATGCTGATTTGAATGAAGAGATCTATATGATTGAAGCCCCAGGGTATGAATCAAAGATTGCAGGAAGGGTATACAAGTTGCAGAAAGCATTGTATGGACTCAAGCAGTCGGCACGTTGCTGGAATCTAACTTTAGATAAGGAATTACAAAGAATGGGATTCAAGTGTAGTATAGCTGACCCATGTCTGTATGTAAAGCAATGTGAAAATGATGAACAGATTTTGCTTTTGATTTTTGTAGACGATTTGTGTCTTATAGCGAAAGATCAAAGCAGGGTAATTGAATTTACTGAAAATCTGAAACAACACTTTGATGTCAAAGATCTGGGAGAAATTAAGAATTACCTAGGCATAGGTATTCAGAAGGTTGATGGGGGTTATGTTCTAGAGCAGCGGAAGAAAATTGAAGCACTGCTGAGAGAGAACAATATGGAACAGTGCAAGGAAGTTCCAACCCTGATGACAACAGATTTTGTTAAAACAGAGACTGGAAATGATGACCAAACTTCATGTGATCAAGAACACTATCATTCAATAATTGGAAGTTTATTGTATATAGCACAATGGTCGCGTCCTGATATCGGGAACGCAGTAAATGTTCTGAGTAGATATGTAACCAAACCTACTCAGAGGCATTGGCAAGGTATCAAACGTGTGTTTAGGTATCTGAAGGGGAGTATTGATAAATGTTTATTAATAAAACCATGTAAGCCATTGAACTTGAAATGCTATGTAGATAGTGATTGGGGTAACGATGTACATGATAGAAAATCAATGACAGGGTTGATAATAATGTTTGGTAACGCTTTAATTGGGTGGAGGTCTCGTAAACAAAGTTCAGTTGCCGTGTCAACGGCAGAGGCAGAGTATGCAGCATTATCTGATTTGTGTTCAGAATTAATTTGGTATAGGCAATTGTTAATGGATGTTAATATAACAATTGAGGGTCCTATATGTGTATACGATGATAGTGAGGCATGTATACAGATTGCAAAGAGTGGTCAGAGCAAGAAGCAAGCATGTTGATATCAAGTATCATAATGTGAGGAATGCTGTTAAAGAGTCTCTGATAGATTTGCAATATTGTCCATCTGAATGTAATGTAGCAGATGTGATGACAAAGCCTCTAAGCATAGATAGACATAGGATGTGTATATCTCAAATGTGTATGTCTTCTATTCTGTACAATTGAATGTAATATCTATTGTAAATTGAAGGGGTGTTGGGGTTTGATAAACCCAGGAATTTACTGCTAGATATAAATTATACAGAGAGGCTTGATTTCTAGGTGAGAGATGAAATATTCTGCACAGTCACCCAATTAGCAGCCATTGTTGTAGGAATGATGTGTCAGTGTGTGACTCATACAACAGGTGCTTAGAGTTAGGTTGGGTGTGGTGAATAACGAGAGTGACCTATAATGTGATTGGTCAGGTTCACTATATATGCAGAGACATTCTCATTTCCCATTATTCCCATTTTACCTCGTGAATGCTGTATCGTTGATGGTGTATCATTTGTTACCTGTGGAAGTGATCTGTAAATACGTATGTATATAAAGTAAATAGGATATTTGATATAACTTCTGTTTGGAGTCTATTTACTGCATAGTACTTGGATCACTGGTGCCTAGGAGAGAGAAGCAGGCCGCTCCATCCGCGCGCCCCAACAGAACTTTTTATCATCTTTGGTGGACTTGTGAAAAGGCCAAAAAAATTTGGGATGCACAAAGATGGAAAGATCCACAAATACCTACTGTGGAGGACTGGATTATCAAACTGATGGAGCTGGCCCAAATGGCCAAGTTATCAGCGCTGATAAGAGAAACCCACCCACTCCTGGGGGTGGCTGGCCCCGTAGTGCCTTGATCCTGGTAGTGGATTTTAACCATCTTTTGGATTTTACTTATTCTCTCTATTTATTGTTTTATGGTAATTTTATGTATAGATTTTAACTTCTGCTATTTTGTAAACCGCCCAGAGTCCCCTATTTGGGGAGATGGGCGGGGATAAATTAAATTAAAAAAAATACTGTTTCTGAATTTGTTTCTACTTGGCAACCACTTTTGGACTACTTGCTTGTGTCAGAATTGCAAAAATTTACAAAATTTGAATTCAAAATAAGTTTTCTAAGTTATCTAAAAAATATCCCTTAATTAAATGGGAACAAAATTTGGGCCATAACATTCAAAATGAAATTTGGGAGAAAATTTGGTTAAAAGATTTGAACTTTACTCTAAATTACAATATGAAAGAAAATTTCTTTAAAATGATGTATAGATGGTATCTCACTCCATATATATTGTCTAAGGCAAACCCGGTAATACCAAATCATTTTTGGAAATGTAAAAAAGAGACACGTACCTTTTTTCATTTATGGTGGACATGCCGGAAAACAAATATTTATTGGGACAGAATTCACAAAATTATTTGTGAAATTATACAAGAAAACTTCATCAAAGAACCGGATCTATACCTATTGAGATTTATAAAACCAGAACTACATAAAAAATATGGAAAACTGTTATTCTACATTATAACCGCAGCTAGAATCATCTTTGCTAAATATTGGAAAAAAGAATATATACCCATGACCGAAGAATGGACTTTAAAAATAATGGACCTGATGCAAATGGCAAAATCAACCGATCAAATTAATGATAGAAATATGGATGAATTTAAGATAGTTTGGAGTCCCTTTTTTAAATATATTCAAATAACGCAAAACATACAATTAGAAATTTAATATTAAAATCATAATATGTAAAGTAACTATTAGGAAAAAATTAGTATAAAAATATATAATGGAAAATTGGACGGAAAGTAAGAAGGGGGGGAAGGAGTGTGAAGGTAAAGTAAAGTAGAACAGAAAGAGTAAGGAAGTGGAAGTAAAAGAAGGGAAGAGAGGGAAGAGGAAGGAAAGAAAGAAAGAAAGAAAGATTGAGTAAGTAGGAAGATGGTTAGGTTGGACTATTTAGTTAGGGAGGGTTTTAAATAAATTAATTTAATGGGGTTTTTTTTGGTTTTTTTTTGGTTAGATAAGTTTAGATTAGGCAAAGTTTATACAGTATATATAAGGTTATAGATCAAGATATTAGTTTAATGTCATGTTATATTTTTATGTATTGTTCGTCTTTGTATTGTATTGTATTGTATTGTATTGTATTGTATTGTATTGTATTGTATTGTATTGTGTGTTGTATTATGTATTGTATATAATAAAATTTATTTTTTAATAAAAAAAATGAAGTTTTTATTTTGGGTTTTAATGATTAAAAGGTTTGATTTGAAAGAAATAATATACTAAGGCTTAACTAATGGTAAGAGATTATATTTGTAAATATATTTATATCTGTACTGGAGAAGGCTGGAAGTCACTTTCTGTTTCTGTTCTCTCTGTTCCACACTTTTCTTTTTTCTTTAGTCCTGTATTCTATCTGTTCTATATTCTATATTTTGCATTTTAATTATATCCTGAAAATTAATAAAGTTCTCTAAAAAGAAAAAAAAATTCTCCCTGGGGACGAAAAATTTGCTGTTCCGGAAAAGTGCAGTGAGAGCCGGGTCTAAGCACAAAATTCCTCTCCGAATCTCATCCTGTCCTCCCTTTTTGTGTTCGGCTTGAAATATTTTTTGCTCCCCAGGAGGCGCCCCTACCGCCGGCATCAAGCATTTTCTCCCCGGGGAGCAAAAACCAGCCATTCCGAAAAAGTGAAGCCTGAGCCGGGTCTAAGCATAAAATTCCTCTCCGAATCTCATCCCGCCCTCCCTTTTTGTGTTCAGCTTGAAAAAATTTTTGTGCCCCCGGGACTCACTCCTACTGCTGGCGTCAAGAATTTTCTCCCTGGGGACCAAAAATCGGCCGTTCCGGAAAAATGAAGCCAGAGCCGTGTCTAAGCATAAATTTCCTCTCTGAATCTCATCCCGCCCTTCGTTTTTGCGTTCGGCTTGAAATATTTTCCTTTCCCCCATGGGCCGCTCCTTTGTCTTTGAAAAATTTAATTGAAATTCCGTTTACCTAAAAAGTCTTTGTTGCAATGTTGCCAGGCCTATGATGTGAAAGATCGGAGGTCTCAAACCCCCGCTCCAGTAAGTCCTCTGGATCTACACACTGCTTCTACCACCTAGCTTTTATAGGGTAACTATTTTATAGTGTACCTCACCTGGTATCTTTCCCCTAACCTTAGTCTATTGGAGAGCTATGTTTCTTTCCTGGCAAAGAAAAGGGCAAAAATTAAATTAAAAAAAAGTTCTATAGCAATCCCTGTGCCACGTACAGTGGCATGGAGGCATGTGGTTAGAGGTTTCTGCCCTTCCTTCCCACTGTGTAAATCTATCTTGCCATCAATCTTACAAGAAATAAAATCAAACTTTAGTTTGAAAAACCCTTTAAAAAGATGAAATATGAAACACAATTTATAAAAATACCTGCAATGTTTTTGGCAAACCACAAGACAGTGGTGGTTCGCTATAATTAGGACAGTATCTTAGTTTTTAATTTAGATCTCAAGAAGTTAGTGAAAAATGCAATAAATCTTCTGGAAATCAGTCTGAAATTATATAGAATGCCCTACTTATGAAAAGCAAGATGAACAAGAGACAATATGGTTTAGCTAATATACACAGATAAAAGAAGTTAAACTTAACATAACTTCTGACTAAAACTATTACCTATTTCTTAACGACAACATGAACCTTGAAACAAAATCCTCTGCTTCATTTCCCTGGACCCTTCCCCATTGGAGTAACTCCAGCCATTTATCAGCTTTTGGGGAAGCATATATTGCCCATTTCCCTAGCTCAGGTACAGTAGCTTCTTGCTCTCCACTTGTGTCTCTAATTTTTAACAGAAAAGAACTTTTTCTCTTATTGAAGAGTTAAGGGAATCTCCTGAACATATATGCTAAAGTTCATGCATGAGATAAAGTGTGTATTCATACTCAAATGCTTTTTGACTAGAAGGCCGCAATATTGGGAATACAGGCTAGCTATTTGCAAAAGCCTTTTTGACACTTCGAAAACTGAAATGTATCATTATGATCTCCCTCCATACTTGAACTACCCTAGCAAGGTGGTGACAATAAAAGAGACAAATAGAATTTAGCTCACTGCCATTTTTGTCCTCACAACCATATGTTGCAAGGATTTAGCCCAAGGTTATCCAGTGACTGCCATAGCAGAAAGGACATTTTGATAAAAAGGTGACATACTAAAATATTATCTCAAAACCTGTAAGATCTGTACAATGAAACATACTGGGTAGAGAAAGCAGGGTTTTCTGTACGCTAAGTGTTTTTTTTGCCTTTCTAGATGTTATAAAACTATTCTATTGGAAGTTGCTTACATTTTTATATCCTACTTTTCCTGGAATAGTAAAAAAAGCATGCACAGTACCTTATTCCTATCTGGTAGAACATTCCTGTGCTGCTGCATGTCACAATAATTATTCGAAACCGAGATGCTTCCCAAATATCTTCTCCAGCTTTGCAATAAAACTTTATTATCTCGTTAAAACTCTGTCAATACAAGCAAGCACATGTGCTATTAATATGCTTATCATAAGCTAAGCTTACATGTTTTCAACTGTAAACACAAGTCACTCTTTCCAATGTATGTTATTTATTATACTGAACTCTGAAAGGAGGGCAATGTCTCTTCATTTCTATGAAGCATCCCTAACTTAATTTGTATCCCATCTTTCAATTTAGTTTTGAGAAACAGTGAAATCCTCCTCTCAAATGTTTTTGCTCTGAAGCACCACATCCCTCCTTGCAAATCTGGGTTCTCAGTACATTCTTGTCTGTGTTCTCTATCAACTCTATCTTTGGATTTACTGTTTTGAATTGGCTTTGTTTTGGGGGTTTATTAAGATTAAAACTCACTATCTTTGCATTCCTTTAGGTACTTGGTTTCTCTACCAGTTCTCTTTTGATTCCTTTCTACCCTTCACTGCTGAAACACTTAGTGGGAGGTATCAAACACTTTCTCTGCCACAGCACCTGCCCTCTGGAATAGTATTCTACACACACACCCAGGGAGGTTCAAGTAGCTTTAACCCTGCTGTCCTTTAAAATGGCCTTGAAGACCTGTTTTTCCTCCAGCTTCGGGGTTAGGGGGACATGTGCCTTGTGTGGGCAGTTTGCACTGAAGATGTTGCCTAGTCTGGCAATGAAACATCTGTATGTAAACAACAAGCGCCAGAGAGCACCAAGGACTCTGCAGTTTATTATTGTATGCTCCCGTTTTCACATGTCTATGAAGGTTCTCAGTCATCCAGGTGGAATTGTCTGTAGCTTGAATCATGTCAACTGGATTTCTATTTTCTCAGTGGAAATGTTTCGCTCCTTATTCAAGAAGCTTCTTCAGTCTGAGCAAAGTTTGTAAGGGAATCCTTAAATATGTTTCAAGGGTGGCTGTGTGACCTTGCACCTGGGGCTAGGTCATGGTTATTTGAGATGTTTATTTCTAAGTCCCTTTATCATCCAAAGGAGGATCGTTAAGATTACCTTGCTGTTGTTGAGATTGCGAAATGGTCTTAATCTTCCTAGGCACAGAAGACAAAGCAGGAAGGAAAATAGGGGAAAGATTGTGCCTGAGGCCCCCACCTCTATTCAAAGAAGGATTTTCCAAGTTGGCATAAATGGATTCCTTGACCCCTCTTTCAAACCACTTAACTTCCTTGTCTAAAATGTGAACATTAATGTCCTCAAATGAGTGTCCTTTTTCCTTTAGATGAAGGTAAACTGCTGACTCTGGTCCTGTGGTGTTGCTCCTCCTGTGTTGGGCCAAACTCCTGTACAAAGGTTGTTTGGTTTCTCCAATGTAGAGCTCAGAGCACTCCTCACTGCACTGAATTGCATACACTACATTGCTTTTCTTGTGTTTTGGAGTTTGATCTTTGGGGTGTACAAGCCTCTGTCTCAGTGTGTTGGTGGGTTTGAAATATACAGGTATATGGTGTTTGCCAAATATCCTTTTTATCTTTTCAGACACGCCAGCCATGTAAGGAATGACCAGGTTCTTCCGTTTACTCTGAGTCTCAGCCCTGTCTGTCGCTGTTTTAGGTCTGGTAGACTTAGATTTAGTGAAGGCCCAATTTGGATATCCACAGGCCTTCAGAGCTGTTCTCAGGTGCTGATTTTCATCCTTTTTGGAATCCATGGAGGTGGGGATGGTTTCTGCTCTGTGTGACAATGTCCTGATGACCCCTAGTTTGTGTTGTAGTGGATGGTGGGAGTCAAACATCAGATATTGATCTGTGTGTGGGGGTTTCCTGTAGATCCCTATTTCTAGCTTGCCACCGGTCCCAATGAGGACTTCACAGTCTAGGAATGCCAGTCTGTTGTCCTTGGTGTCTTCTCTGGTGAACCTAATATTGGCATCTATGGTGTTTATATGGTCCGTGAAGGCCTGTACTTCCTGGGCCTTGATTTTAACCCAGGTGTCATCCACATACCTGAACCAGTGGGTGGGCGCTGTTCCCTGGAATGTGTTGAGTGCTTTCTTCTCCACTTCTTCCATGTATAAATTGGCCACAATGGGTGACACAGGAGAACCCATGGCACAGCCGTGTTTTTGTCTGTAAAAGTCACCTCTGTCCCCTGTTTTCACTATCTTTCATTTGTTCTAATGTACTGGGTTTTGTTTTTAACTTATACGCTGCCCAAAGCTGTAATGAGTTGGGTGGCCGTATAAGATTGATTTATAAATAAATAAACAAGTTACTACAATATTTCTCAGTAAAAGATACAAGGAGCCCCTATGTAAAGTTGTATCTGCTGTTTTTCAAACTGTACAATATATTCATATAGCTCTTCATACTTGCTGTCTTTGTAAGTAGATTCTGTAACAAAATTGCATAGGTGTAATGCAATTATGAATTAAGTTTCTGTTCAGGATTCATTTCATCTAGAAAATCTATAGTTCTGAAAATTTCCAATTCAAAGAAAAATCTCTGTTTCTTCTATTAAGCACTGGAACCTGATAACATGTCTTTCTGCCCTGATGGGAACCTTGGAGAATTATTCTCTCAATCTTTTCTATATCCTGACTCCCATTTTTCTTATGCAGAAACTGACCTGTTGATCCTATGATTTAATATTCAATTATTCAGGAAATATCACATTCAACAATTCAGGAGGGAGACATCAGTAACTAGAATTTACAGGTGGTAGTTGAGTAACTTGGAAAACCAAGCACTACTCAGGAAAAACAAAGATAAAAATGAACTAATTGGTTATAGCTAATTCTGAGCTTCAAATGAACTAATGGTGAGACAGAATGACACACAGAGCAAGAAAGTGTTTTAGATACATTTTTACCTCTTCATTTCTGTTGGATGCATTAACTCTGACCATAACTCCTGGCTTTAACAAGTTGCTCTCGTGAAGTCGTAAACAAACAAGATCTGTTGCGCTGTTTGACGGAGCACAGACTAGTATTCGGCTGTCTGGTAAACTGTAATGTATCTAATTAGTAGAAAACAATCATTCATAAGTTGTATTGTTAATTGATACTCTTAATATAGTGAGCAGTTACATGGCATTTTTTAAAACTATATTGAATCAATTAAGTTGCAATATTTTTTTTCTTTCCAGGCTAGATGTTCATATACTTACTAGAGTTACTGAAGACTGAGACAGGCATTAACACGATATTCAGAATATTTTAGTAATCTACCATTAAGTACTGGTGCTTTTTTTCTTCCTTTTGGTCCATCATAAAAGGTTACAATTACCCGTAGCATGCTTTTTCAAACATAAACCAATGCAACACTACTGTAATTATTCTCAGGTTATTTTAATGTAGACAGAAAAGGTCATTATTTTCAAAGCATGCTCACACATGTTAAAACTCTGTTATACTGTATGTAGATGAGAAAATCCATCAGCCATTTTCTATCTTCCAAAGCAACGAGCATTCATTCACAAAGCATCTTCCCAAACAACATAGATGAATAAACTTTTAATGAAGAGTTAACGTTATTAAAAACAGCAGAGAGAAGAACCAGTTAAAATTCATGATTACCTGCAAAATTGCTTCAACAATTGTGATAGTTTTGCCAGTTCCTGGTGGCCCAAATAGGATATAAGGAGTTGGACGACATTCACCACTAAGAATCCTTTTAACTGCGAGTTTCTGATGCTCATTCAGCAGAGGATTGAAAAAGTCACAGTCTTGTCTATTCAAAGTTGGAATTCTATTTACTATATTCAAAATTATGTATATTAATAAACATTTCTTATTATGATGCACAAAATTTAAAAAGTGGTATTTGGAAATATCTCAAAAATTACAGTAAGCTTCAAAACATATACCCATTTAAATAAGTAACAAATATAGAACATTTGCCCTATGATATGGCAAAAATTGCCAAGAATTTAAACTGCACTCTCTAAACCACTTTATATTATCCCAACAAAATTATACCAACTTGTTTGTGTGGCAACAGTAACCATATCAGAAATGACAACTGCCTTTTCATTTTTTAGTATTCTTTTTTCATTTTCTATCCTTTCTTCCTGCAAGCAGGAAAAAGAAAAAAATTATCAACATTTGTAATGTTTTATTCAATCCACAGCTTTGACAATTGTTAATGTAACTCAAAATATTCACATGAAGATTCTAAAAAAGTTCTTGAAAAGCTTACCATTAGTAACATTGTTAATGTACTGGTGCGTGTACATAAATACAGCATTCATATGAAGATACTGTAGTGTACATGTGGTCATTCTGACATCACTGAAGTTTGCTATTGATGCCACTGCTTCCAAGCCTAGCAGAACTAAACCAGATGCTAACACTTGCTAAGACATATGTGCTACTAAGCTTTTACTTAAGAACTATTAAGTATTCAAGACCCTACTTCTGCTAGAATGATCCTGACATTTCTGTCCAAAAACTACTGCTAAATACTGATAACCAGCAGGTTGCAAGGTGCAATTTAAAATGTTGGCCTTTTAAAACATCTCAGTACATGGGTATCTTCAGGACCCCTTCTCCTGGGGGCCTGCTACCCACCCATTAAGAACTAGAACAGAAATCTCCCTCTGGTCCCTAGTCCCTAGTAAATGTCATCTTCAGGGATCTTGGAGGTGAATCTTTTCTGCTGATACCCCTTTCTCTGGAACAGCATTCCTCCAGAGATCAGACTGTCCTCAACACCCTTGGAGATTTATAAAGACATTAATCCATCCTGCAAGGGAGTATTTGTTTGGAAATGTGTTATTTCTGATGTTCAGTTTGTCACTGATTGCTATTATTATATTATTGTGTATTATGGCTATTATGCTCTGTTTAAATTTTATTACAGGATAAAGTAAAGCTGCTAGGACTAAAGAAACATCTAAGCCTAATAAAATAAAATATAGTAAAATAATATATTAGCTGACATAGCAAATGAACACATTTCACATTTTTCTTACAAACGAGCTGATTCAGTTTTAAAATACTACAGCAATAAATAAATTAATGGAGAGGTAGATCAGGGGCAGGAGCTTACCGTAGCATCTTGTGTGACACTTTGTTTTGGAATGCTGTAAGAATATTCTGAATCATGCTGCTGCTGAACGAGTTGTGGTGATTGTAGAGTAAGAGCATCAGGAAACAAAACTTTGGAACAGAAAGAGAGATAAAAATTTAATCGAAGCCGTCATCACAGAAAATGCTGTTGGAAAGAAATCTTACCAAGTTCATTTCTGAGCTGGGAATAAAATGTGCAGGCAGTTGTTTGAAACAGAGGTGAGGTTTATTTCTGAGCGTGAAACATAGTCAGCTGTCGGAGGCGGCCACGGTAAGCCTTCCTTGAAAAGCTCTTTATATACGGCAGGGTTTCTTAACCAGGGTTCTGTGGAACCCTAGGGTTCCATGAGAGGTCACTAGGGGTTCCCTGGGAGATCACAATTTATTAAAAAAAATTATTTCAAATTGGGGCAACTTCACATTAAAGAGCTAAGTTTCATTCTTTATTTTTAGTTTAAGAACACTGTTAATGCATATATACAGGCCTACACGTAAAACGAATATAATAATTTTGTAACTTCTGGCCTATATTTATATATATATATAAGGAATGTCACCTGACGGGGTCTAGGAGGCGTGCCTTCTCGGTAGTGGCACCCACCCTTTGGAATATGCTACCCCGGGAGGTGAGGCAGGCCTCATCGCTCCCGGCCTTCAGAAAGAACTTAAAGACCTGGTTCTGCCGCCTTGGTTGGGGGGGGGGATAGTTCCTCTTGGGGATGCCTGGTGCCAAAGGGCCCTTTTAAACATCTAAACATCAAACCATCACATCTTGGGTTTTATATTTAATTTTATTATATGAGAGTATTTTATTATGCTGTTTTAACTGTTAAATTTTAATTGCTGTATCCTGTAAACCGCCCAGAGTTCCCTTGTGGGGAGATGGAGCAGTATACAAATGGAAGCATAAATAAATAAATAAAATATTTGAGCCTGAATGTGCAGGGGTTCCCCGAGGCCTGAAAAATATTTCAAGGGTTCCTCCAGGGTCAAAGGCTGAGAAAGGCTGATAATAGGGAAACCCTGTCTTTTTTCCTTGAAAGTGCACAAAAGTGTGCCCTCTAGGAATTCCAAGAAAGTGCACTTAGCCGGAGTTCCGAGAGGGAGAGCTCTGCAGATAGGCACCCTGAGGAGTTGCGGTTTCCACTTGTTTAGCATTTGATTGAAATGGTAATCTCTTTGGGGAAAGGATCCATCATTTGATCAAGGAAACCTCCAACTGAGCTCAGCCAGGAAGGAATGTTTACCCAAAGCAATTGGCGTCTCTCACTGCATTTTAATCTTTGTGTTGAGCCCCTTTAGTCTCTCACCTTTTGCTTTGATTACTGCGGGAAGACTGAATTTCGGGAAGATTTCTTCCTACCATGCTAAAATATTTATCTGTCTTTTGGGCACCTTTAAAAGAGGAAAGTTCTAACAATAACTTGCCCCAACGTGCCTTGTGTACTAAAATAGTAACAATGGAAAAAATCTAGACTATTACAGTTTCAGCAAAAATAAACAAATAAAGAGGGAAGACATATCATACCTTTTTCTCCTAAATGGATGGCTTGTTCTACTGCAAAATGGCATCTCCTGCTTGTTGTCCTGTTAAAAGTTCAGAATAAAAGCCAAAACATAATTGTCAACAGATCAAAACAGTAAGCTTGATCGATATATTACGCTCAAGACTGGGGTTATATATGATGGTAGGAAAATATTTCTAAATCCATCTGTTTTAGCTCATATTTCTTGCCTTAGCAGCTACAAAACATACCACCTATCCAAAACAGTATTATCCCACATTTCCCTAAATTGGGAAGGGTGGGGGGAGGAATGTGTTATCTTTAAAAGTGCCCGGGAATGGCTCCTTATTAGAATTGGGACATTTGAAATCTTAAAAACAGATTAACAAAATAGATGTTGTTAGAAGGTAATCTTACCAAGGTTCGTTCCAAGCCAGGAAAGAATAGACACGCAGAAAGTTGCTGGAACAGAGGTTTGCAGGTTTATTCCACAGAGCGCCTCCTCTCTGAAATCCGGCAAATTACACTTCTCTCAGGTTCCTAGGGGGCGGGAACACCTTTGCATAGCAATGACCAAGCTCTCCTATATAAATGGCCTGTGGGGGAAATACAGGTGTGGCCACCTTCCAACCAGCATATTCTGTACTTCTGTACTCTGCATGTGCTCTTGGGAATAAACCTGCAAACCTCTGTTCCAGCAACTGCCTGCGTGTCTATTCATTCCCGGCTTGGGACGAACCTTGGTAAGATTACCTTCTAACAAGCGTATTAATAAAAACATTAGGCAATCAATGTTAGGGTTACAGAAGACCTAGAATCCTTATTTGTCATCATAATGCTTGAGGTGGTGTTGTCATTTTGCTCCTATGGAATTATGAAGACTTATCTTGAGCAAGTCATTTTAGCATAGGGTTGGGCAACTCCGTAAACCAAATGCCAGAATTAATTACTGTTGGGAGGTGGAAACATTCTGTGTTTGTCTCTGTGTCTGTATGAGTATTCCTAAGAATGGGACTCTAACCTGAGCAAGGATTAGTGCAGTTATTACAACTATAACAGAAAGGAGTGTTATTTAAAAATACATTATAGACAGACAAAGCCTAGCTGGAGGAGAAAAAGAACATGATGTGCTCCATGTGTGTGCCTGGGAAGAAAGGCAGAAGGAAGTGACCTGGGATTAGTAATCTCAGGAAGAGCACAAAGAGTGATAGACAAAGAGGGGGCACAGAGTTCTTAACTGCTCCTTTGTGGTCAGTAAGTTATATCCTACTACTTTTCTCCACTCTGTCCAACAGGGCTGCTAGCATTGACATTCAGCTCTTGGGTGTTCGCAGTCACTCTCAGAACTTTCTACAGGACATTCCGTATCGGAATTTTGAGCCAGTTCAGAAACAGGATCTTACAACATCAGCATGCTACAGAGCTGAACTGATTTATTTCTGTGTATTGTCGAAGGCTTTCACGGCCGGAGTTCAATGGCTGTTGTGGGTCTTCCGGGCTGTGTGGCCGTGTTCTGGAAGTTGTGGTTCCTAACGTTTCGCCAGCATCTGTGGCCAGCATCTTCAGAGGGCAGGAGCACAGATAGAAGCTGTCACGGAGACTGGAAACACTCCGGAACAGAAAAGCACACCTTCTCTGCTCCTTAACCTTCCTAGTGCGATGCAGAGATACCAGGACCATTCCAGCTTTTCTCAGAACGAAAAGGACCTTCAAATCGTCACAAGCCAGCCGCGTTTACGACCGCCTTGAACAAGCCCTCCTGCGCGAGAGAATTCACACAACCCGCCGAAACCTTGCCATCACAGAAAAAGATCTATTCAACACACATATGAACCTTAGTCACAAAATGAGAAGCCAGGATTGGGACAAGATTGATACCATATCCTACAGAAAAATGGAAAAGGACATCTTTGACTACACAAACAGACAAAAGCAAAAATTCAACAAATGCCAAAACAGTCAACCAAAACCGGCACTGGATACTTCACGCATTGTCATCAATTTGACAGAACGCTTGCTCTCTCCTGAAGAAACCTCCATCCTAAGCAAAGGAGGAAACTTTGCAATTACACCCACCAGAATTCCAGTGGAAGATATCATTGCCAATGTGGAATCAGCCATTCACCAACATCCAGAGGAAGAAGCAGAAGAAATAAGGGGTGAAGTGGCAAGAATCCTAAGGAAAGCAAAGCCCCCCACCAGCAACATTACTAAGAAGGAGAGAAACGCCATAGAGACCCTCAATTCGGACCCAGACATCATCATCCTTCCAGCGGACAAAGGCAATGCCACGGTAATTATGAACATAGATGAATACAAAGACAAAATCAGAGAATTACTAGACCCCACCACATACAGAACAATAAGACGGGATCCGACCAGCAAAATCATGAAGCAAACCAACACACTGATAAAGAGCTCCTCCCTGCATCCCAACGTACTACAACGTATTTGCAAGACAGAAGCTCTCTCACCTAGACTATACGGACTCCCCAAAATCCACAAAGACTCGATCCCACTCAGACCCATTGTAAGTGCCATTGGCTCCCCGACATATGAATTATCGAAACATTTGGCAACCCTTTTACAGACCCACATCGGACAGACTCCATCCCACATCAAAGACTCAGGACACTTCATCAACAAAATCAGCACCCTAAAACTCAACCACACGGACAAACTGGTCAGCTTTGACGTGGTCTCCCTGTTTACCAAGGTGCCAGTAAGGGACACCCTGGCACTCATCAAGCAAATCTTCCCAGAAGACATTACAGCTTTATTTCAACACTGCCTAACAACTAGTTACTTTCAATGGGAGAATGAGTTCTACGAACAGATGGATGGCGTTGCCATGGGAAGCCCCCTGAGCCCAGTCATAGCAAACTTTTACATGGAACACTTTGAAAAACAGGCTTTGGAATCGGCGCCCATTACACCAACAGTCTGGTTCCGGTTTGTGGATGACACCTTCGCAATTTGGAGTCATACTGAAGAAGAACTGGAGAAATTTCTGGACCACCTAAACGGCATCCACCCCAATATACAATTCACCATGGAAAAAGAAACTGATGGCAAACTTCCATTTTTAGATACGCTGGTCATACGCAATCCGGACCTCAAACTAGGACACAAAGTATACAGAAAACCCACCCATACGGACCGATATCTACACAAAAATTCCAATCACCACCCACGACAAAAGAGAGGCATGATCAAAACCTTGGTGGATCGTGCTAATCGAAACTGTGAAACCCAATTTCTCAACAATGAACTTAACCATCTGAATTGGGTCCTACAGGCAAATGGCTATTCCAAGAATGAAATAAAAAGAACCATCAAACCAAGAAAACAACATCCAACTGAAGAAAAACAGCCCCCCACAAACAAAGTATTCCTGCCCTACATCAAAGGAGTCACTGACCGCATGGGAAAACTGATGGAAAAACACAACTTTCAAACAGTCTTCAGACCCACCAGAAAAATACAACAAATGCTAAAATCAGCAAAAGACAAAAGGGACCCCCACACCGCTGCAGGAGTATACCGCATACCATGCAGCTGTGGACAAGTATACATCGGAACCACAAAACGAAGCATTCACACCAGGATAAAAGAACATGAAAGACACTGCAGACTACAGCAACCAGAAAAATCTTCAGTAGCTGAACATGCTCTCAAGCAAACGGGACACAAAATCCTATTTGAAAACACAGAAATACTGGACAACACCAAAAGCCACTACACCAGATTATACAGAGAAGCCATTGAAATTCACAAACACCAGCACAGTTACAATAAAAAAGAAGAAAGTTTAAAAATTAGCAAAACCTGGCTACCAATCCTGAAAAACACAGCCTGCAAAAGGTCAACGAACTCAGTCCAACCACCAGGACATGGGAATACTTCTCACAATGAACATGCTAATCACGCTCATCAGCCACTCGTTAATATTTCAACACAACAAAAAACCCCACCTAATCTCCTATAATTTAGCTCTATAAATAGAACATTGCCACTCTACCTGGGCACAGAGATTTTGCTTCTATCTGTGCTCCTGCCCTCTGAAGATGCTGGCCACAGATGCTGGCGAAACGTTAGGAACCACAACTTCCAGAACACGGCCACACAGCCCGGAAGACCCACAACAGCCATTGATTTATTTCTGCTCAGCTCCAGAAAGTTACTTTTTGGGGGAGGCTGTGTGGCTCTGCTTCCCCATTGGGGGGGGGGGGAATTCCTACCTCACTCCTATTCAGGTTTTATAAGGAGAATGCTAACTTTGCAGTTGTCCTTGGTAGTTCAAAAAATGACCAGTGAAGTTGGCAAATGTTTGTTAGTTTTCCCTTTGTTTCAGCAGGAAACCTACACATGTAAAGCACTAACTTACCTTTTCTCCCTCCACCCCTGCCCCTTTTCCTTTAGCGTGGAGTGGCAGAGAGGTGAAGAATGTTGCTGTAGAATCTCCAGCACAGTAGACTGCAGTTTTTGTTCTCAGCATTTCACATTCACAGAAGTAAAGACAATTATGGATTGCCTTCAAACTGCAATGTGTTATGGCTGACCAAGAGATTTTTTGGAGACATTATTAAGTTGCTCCCCTATTCTTACAAATATTAGCAGGCACCCTGAGAAGTCTCTCTGACCATTCTCAAAATGTTTTTTTAATATTATCAGGGCTTGTATAATGATGATTAACAGGCACTTTTAAATAAAAGCAATCATGGTCTTCTGTCATGGGCTGCAAAACAAGCCTTCAAGACCCACCTTTTTCCAATGTGAACATTATCTTTTTATCCATTTTGAACACTTGAGAGAACCAGGTTTCAGAATGTAGTCTCCCAAACTGGCACTTTGCTTCATAATGAACTGAGATGCAACTATTCAAAATAGTACCTGCAAAGAGTAAATTCCACATCCATAGGCTCAAAATTATATGCCTGTTCAAATACTGAGTTGAGTTTCAGAGTAACATCTTCATGATGAATCTATATAAACAGAAGAAACCAACTAGCTTTTACTTCATTACAATGCCTGTGCTCAAGAAATTTTAACTCAAGAAAATACCAAGAGTTATATTTTATGTTCCTATACAAAATATTTCACAGATTTTTGATTATTATACCGGATGAGGTTTCCAAAGATTGGAGGCACTGAACATATCTAAGAATCTGATATGAAGTCATATATGAGTCATGGTACACGAGATGGGCGGCAAAGAAATTTGACAAACAAACAAATAAATATAAATTAAATTAATGCTTAAATACAATAAATTCAAAGTTTAAAAAACCAAAACTTTAGAAATCGAAGGATACAATTTTATATCACTGACATGGAAATAATCCTTAATAATACAAGAGAATTACTTTTAAGTAAATATGGCTTAGCTACCTTATTGGAAGACATAAACGTACAAAAAGTAATAAACCAAGAAGAACTAGTTAACTTACCTCAGTAACACATGCAACATAGTGGATTATCTGCTCTGAATAGTCTTGGCTCTTTAGTATCACTCTGTCACCTAATTTAAAATGTATGTATTAAATTATTTCCTTTGGTACCAACTGTAATAATTCTACACAGGGAATGGAATAAAGAAATCCAACCATATCATTGTATCAAAGGCAAAACAATTATTAAGATATTGTTCTCTATTGAACAATAGAGAATGAATGAAATGTAGGAAAGTGTTAGAATTATTCTGTGGTTTCAACAGCTTTTGAATTTTTATGATAATATGTGAGAGTTGATCCGATACATGCACATATACAAGTAGCTGGTATTAAATTTTTACTCCTTTTGTGAAAGAAAAAAACTACAAGTAACAATATTTGCAAGAACAATAATGGCTCTAGTTTACAACTAGGACAAGGGCTTCTTTCCATTCCTTTGACATGCTGCTCCATCCTGTTTGCATGCCTTCCAGGACTTGGGTTCCCAATTATGAAATTCTCTTCCCCCTCTACTATAGCTCCACTTATTATTAGACCAGGGCTTTCCAAAGTTTTCCCGCAGTGACACACCAACCACACTGTTGGTGTGTCGCTGCGGGAAAACCCGGAAGTGCCGCCGTTGCGGCAGCGCACAAAAACCCGGAAGCGCTGCTGCCGCTTTCGGTATTTGCACGCCGCCGTGGCTGCGGCGCTTTTGGATTTTTGCGTGCCGCCGTTGGTGTGTCGCCGCAGGAAAACCCGGAAGCGCTGATGGCGTTTTGACGCGACACATCTGGGCCCCGCAGGCGACACACTTTTGAACGACGAATCCGATGTTCTAAAGATCAACACACCGTAGGAACCTGGAATGTAAGATCTATGAGCCAGGGCAAATTGGATGTGGTTATTGGTGAGATGTCAAGATTAAATATAGACATTTTAGGTGTCAGTGAACTGAAATGGACTGGAATGGGCCACTTCACATCAGATGACCACCAGATCTACTACTGTGGACAAGAGGACCACAGAAGAAATGGAGTAGCCTTCATAATTAATAATAAAGTGGCTAAAGCAGTGCTTGGATACAATCCAAAAAACGATAGAATGATCTCAATTCGAATTCAGGGTAAGCCATTTAACATCACAGTGATCCAAATATACGCCCCAACCACAGATGCTGAAGAAGCAGAAGTAGATCAGTTCTATGAGGATCTGCAGCACCTACTGGATAATACACCAAAAAGAGATGTTATTTTCATTACAGGAGACTGGAATGCTAAGGTGGGTAGTCAGACGACACCTGGAATTACAGGCAAGCATGGTCTGGGAGAAAAAAATGAAGCAGGACATAGGCTGATAGAATTTTGCCAAGACAACTCACTGTGCATAACAAACACTCTCTTCCAACAACCTAAAAGATGACTTTATACATGGACTTCACCAGATGGTCGACACCAAAATCAGATTGACTACATCCTTTGCAGCCAAAGGTGGCGGACATCTATACAGTCGGTAAAAACAAGACCTGGAGCTGACTGTAGTTCAGATCACAAACTTCTTATTGCAAAATTTAGAATCAGACTAAAGAGAATAGGGAAGACCCACAGATCAGTTAGATATGAGCTCACTAATATTCCTAAGGAATATGCAGTGGAGGTGAAGAATAGATTTAAGGGACTAGATTTAGTAGATAGGGTCCCGGAAGAACTATGGACAGAAGTTCGCAACATTGTTCAGGAGGCGGCAACAAAAAACGTCCCAAAGAAAAAGAAAACCAAGAAGGCAAGATGGCTGTCTGCTGAGACACTGGAAGTAGCCCAAGAAAGAAGGAAAGCAAAAGGCAACAGTGATAGGGGGAGATATGCCCAATTAAATGCAAAATTCCAGAGGTTAGCCAGAAGAGATAAGGAATTATTTTTAAACAAGCAATGTGTGGAAGTGGAAGAAGATAATAGAATAGGAAGGACAAGAGACCTCTTCCAGAAAATTAGAAACATCAGAGGTAAATTCCAGGCAAAAATGGGTATGATCAAAAACAAAGATGGTAAGGACCTAACAGAAGCAGAAGAGATCAAGAAAAGGTGGCAAGAATATACGGAAGATCTGTATAGGAAGGATAATAATATTGGAGATAGCTTTGACGGTGCGGTCAGTGAGTTAGAGCCAGACATCCTGAAGAGTGAGGTTGAATGGGCCTTAAGAAGCATTGCTAATAACAAGGCAGAAGGAGACGACGGTATCCCAGCTGAACTGTTTAAAATCTTGCAAGATGATGCTGTCAAGGTGATGCATGCCATATGCCAGCAAATTTGGAAAACACAAGAATGGCCATCAGATTGGAAAAAATCAACTTATATCCCCATACCAAAAAAGGGAAGCATTAAAGAATGTTCAAACTATCAAACAGTGGCACTTATTTCACATGCCAGTAAGGTAATGCTCAAGATCTTGCAAGGTAGACTCCAGCAATTCATGGAGCGAGAATTGCCAGATGTACAAGCTGGGTTTAGAAAAGGCAGAGGAACTAGAGACCAAATTGCCAATATCCGCTGGATAATGGAGAAAGCCAGGGAGTTTCAGAAAAACATCTATTTTTGTTTCATTGACTATTCTAAAGCCTTTGACTGTGTGGATCATAACAAATTTTGGCAAGTTCTTGGTGGTATGGGGTTACCAAGTCATCTTGTCTGCCTTCTGAGGAATCTGTATAACGACCAAGTAGCAACGGTAAGAACAGAGCACGGAACAACGGACTGGTTTAAGATTGGGAAAGGAGTACGGCAGGGCTGTATACTCTCACCCTACCTATTCAACCTGTACGCAGAACACATCATGCGACGTGCTGGGCTTGAGGAATCCAAGGCTGGAGTTAAAATCGCTGGAAGAAACATTAACAATCTTAGATATGCAGATGATACCACTTTGATGGCTGAAAGCGAGGAGGAGTTGAGGAGCCTTATGACGAAGGTGAAAGAAGAAAGTGCAAAAGCTGGGTTGCAGTTAAACCTCAAAAAAATCAAGATTATGGCAACCAGCTTGATTGATAACTGGCAAATAGAGGGAGAAAAAGTGGAGGCAGTGACAGACTTTGTATTTCTAGGTGCAAAGATTACTGCAGACACTGACTGCAGCCAGGAAATCAGAAGACGTCTACTTCTTGGGAGGAGAGCAATGGCAAATCTTGATAAAATAGTTAAGAGCAGAGACATCACACTGACAACAAAGGTCCGCATAGTTAAAGCAATGGTATTCCCTATAGTAACCTATGGCTGTGAGAGCTGGACCATAAGGAAGGCTGAGCAAAGGAAGATAGATGCTTTTGAACTGTGGTGTTGGAGGAAAATTCTGAGAGTGCCTTGGACTGCAAGAAGATCAAACCAGTCCATACTCCAGGAAATAAAGCCAGACTGCTCACTTGAGGGAATGATATTAAAGGCAAAACTGAAGTACTTGGCCACATAATGAGAAGACAGGATACCCTGGAGAAGAAGCTGATGCTAGGGAAAGTGGAAGGCAAAAGGAAGAGGGGCCGACCAAGGGCAAGATGGATGGATGATATTCTGGAGGTGACGGACTCAACCATGGGGGAGATGGGGATGGTGGCGGCCGACAGGAAGCTCTGGCGTGGGCTGGTCCATGAAGTCACGAAGAGTCGGAAGCGACTGAACGAATAAACAACAACGATTATGTGATGGAATGTGTCTCTGAGGGAGAAAGTGATATTATGGAGATCGCGGGGAAAGGAGGAAGGGGCGCTTTCCAGGGTGAGAAGTGTGTTCACAGCCTCGAAGACCTTGGGCGCCCGTCCAAGGAGGTCAGGCCGGACCCGCCTTAGAGTGCCTGGGGTTTTTCCCCAGAGAACTGCTTAGTGTAGCTTAGTTTGGCAAGATTCTGTGTAAGGTAGAACAAAGATCCAGAGCTTAATTCCGAGGCTCAGCGTTGTTCTTCGCCTAACCACGACAGATTAATATGAAACAAATAACAAACAAAACAGCAGTGCTAACAATAAAAAACAAATCAGAGGAGTAAAAGATGGTGCAGTGCACAAAGGTAGGAGTATGTTCTCTGAAACAGTTCCTTTCTCAATATTTTCCTGAAGGCCAGAAAGGAAGGCGATAGCCCAATCCCTGCCAGAAAGCCATTCCAAAGCATCAGCGCTGCCACAGAGAAGCAGCTTCTAGCTTCAAGTCTGGAACTATAAGAAGCTGCTCCCTGGAAGATCTAGTGCAGTGTTTCTCAACCTTGGCAACTTGAAGATGTGTGGACTTCACTCCCAGAATTCCCCAGCCAGCTTTATAGTTGCCATGGTAGAGAAACACTGAACTAGTGGATCGGGCACCACATACCCATGTGCCAAGTCATAAAGAGCTTTAAAGTCAATGCTAGCATCTTAAATTAAGCCTAGAAACCAATCAGCAACCAGTGTAGGGCCTTCAGAATTGGTGCTATATGTTTCCAGAGCCAAGAGACAATGTGGGCCACTGCATTCTGGACCAGTTGTGGTTTCCGAGTAGCCTTTTAAAAGCAGCCCCATGTATGGTGTGTTGTAGTAGTCTAACTGGGTAGTAGTGAGGGCATGAGTTACTGTAGCTAGGTCCTCCCTTCTATCTATTGGTGCACCCTTCTATCTGCTGTTCAAGCAGAAGCCATGAGTCCAGAAAAATCCCCAAACTGTGAACCTGCTCCAGGTAGTGCTTGCCTGAGATTACTGGGTGTCAATGGAGAACCGCAATGCACAATTCCATATCTTTGGATACATTTAAGAAATATTTGAAAACTTATTTAGCAAAGCAGATTGATTGGTGAAAGGGGTTGTGAGCAGATGCTGAAAATAGCAATTGTTAGATAGTAGGGCTGCAAAGTTAGATGGCAGAGGTATCAGGTTATTGATTTTATAGTTAATATAAAATGAAATCATTTACTGTGACTGTAAATACACTATAGTGTATGTTAATACACTGCTTTTGTGTAATTTGAATAGTTCTTTAATTTTTGTTAATTTTGACTGAAGTTGGACTGTGCCCTGATTGATAGTGCATTATAAATAAAATTCTTGCTCGTTTAGTTTAGTAAAAAAACAAGTATATTACTAATTGGAAAAAAACTAAGTATGTATATTACTAATATGGTCCACAGCCAAAGGCTGCTGTGGTTACAGAGACAGAAAACCAGTTTGAGGACTGCAGAGTATTGCTATTGTGTTTAAAGCTACAGAATCCACCTACCTGCATTTAAAGAAGGGTAGCCCTCTGTGACCCCTGGCACTTCAAGTACTAGGAAATTTCCATTCCTTTTCAAGGTGACCCCACACATGGTGAATGCCTTCACTTCCATCTCTTCGCAGATTTCTTCAAGCCACAAAAGAGTAGAAAAATTTGACTTATAATTAGCTAGCGTTAAACCCTGAAACACAAGAAGGGTTGAGAAAATTTGCATTACAGGAGCTGTAGATCATTAGCAACCTGTGGCCTATCAGAACTATTCTCAGAATTAGTGATGCTGCTTGGGGCTGTGGGGAATGGTAGCTCAGAAACATCTGGATACCAGAGATTCCCCATGTCTGCTTTAGATCTTATAAACCTCCACTGATAGACGTGGAAATGCAAACTCAGCACAGTAAGATGCTACTTTCAAGAAAGGTGCCATATACATTGCATCTTCAAATTGTCTGAACATCTTTCAGTTTAAAAGGTTCACACTCCATTATAAACCAAAGGGAAGAAGCAGGTCATAAAGAGGGGAAATGACTAAATGTTCCAAACTGTGTTTTGTATCTTTAAAACCAATGAAGAACAGTTGCTAGGGCAGTTAAGTCTCCTCTGTTGATTTCTAAAAGGGAAGGCAGAAAAAATATCAAAATTCCCTCCTTTAATGATCATGCAGACATTTCCAGAATTTTCCATAAATTGCCTCCCTCCAGGAGTTTTGGTTTACAAGACCCACCATATGTGACCAGCAGTCTTACTAAATGGGGCTGTTGGGAGTTGTATCCCAAAATTTCTAATAGCACTCAGGATTGGGGTTTTATGATGTTACTGCTGTCTTTCAATTATACAATAGATTTTTAAAACTTTTATTACATTATATAAGCTGCTGAGAGTAATCAAACAGTGGCAGAATACAAGTTTAATAATAAATAAATAAGCCTGTACTTATGCTTATTAATTTATTCCTAATTAACAACAGTTATTTTTAATCAAGTCAGATATGCTTTCTTATAAAACTCCCTTCCAAACACTGTTTTTATAAGCTAGCACTTTGCTGCAAATTTCCCTCTCCTCACCGGTAACACAGAAAAAAAACCACCTTTTAGTTATGCCAATTTTTTGCCTAAGACCTTTGTTAGACTGGACCAAAGACGTATCTGCCCTGGCATTCTGTTTCTCCACTGTGACCATTGTGAAGCTCTTAAGAAAGCAAAGGCAGGATGTTGATATCCTTTCAGGCCAAGTTTCAAGGGTTTACTCTTTATAGTTAATAAAAGATGCATATGGTTTAGTGCAGCCTTTTTCAGCCTTTTTACCCTGCAGGAGCCCTTGAAATAATGTTCAGGTCTCAGGGAACCCCTTCATAAAAATTGCAAAAAATACAAAAATTTCACAATACAATTTATTCCTATCTTACATAACATTGATTTTACAATATTTACAACAAGAGGAAAACAGCAGGCGGACAGCTGAGTCACACTGTGTGAAAATTCCCACCACTGTGAGCACTAGCATTGCATAGCACAAGATGTTAAAAAAATTCCAGTTGAGAAAGGCTGGTCTAGTGTAACACACATGCTGGCCTTAAAAAAATATACTGATGTATAATATTCTGGATTTAGTCATTCTTCCTAGTAAGATATATGACTATAGGTGTACCAGAGTCATGCATCGGTACATTTAAATTGGTAGAGATCTTTACTGCAACAAATCATCTTACCTCTCCAAGGTCTGGATAAAAAATTAATATATCAGATTTCTTTTCCACACATCTTCTTATTCTGTCTGGAATAGGGTACTGTGGAATGAAACTTGGCAGATGCCTCCTTGAGCTTCTAAGGTATTAGAAAATCAAAGTAGTAGTTAATACTCAAAATACACAAAGCAATTCTTGCATTTAAAGTCAGCCAGTTACGGTGAAGCTTTATTTAGCAACATTAAGAAATCTAATAAGCCACTACAACATACACAAGACCATAATATTTATCAATAGTTTTCTCCATACCTATCAAATTCCCTGCTGATACCTCTGATTAATTTAACATAACAAAAAATTGGGCTCTCTGTTAGTACTTCAAAGCTGAATGCTGGCTTCCAGCCAATTGCCACTTTTATCTTCCACATTGAGTCTGTAATGACTCCAACTTCAATGCCCCAATAAACACTTCTCGATGCAATTCATTGAAATGCAGAATAAGCTTTATTCAGGATACATGTAAATTGAAACACTCCTAAAGATCTGAATGCTGGATTCCCACCAAACACCGCTAACTTAACTCTCCCCCCTGCGCCCCAATTTCGCAGCGTCTATGATGTCAATGTCCAGAAATTTCCCTCTCCGTTCCCAAGCCTCCAACTCCTGCAGGTGGCTGACCTTGACGCTGCATTCCACAGTCTCCGATGAAACCCACAACACTTGGCACACTCACCCCCTCCCTCCAGTTCACACGCTTATACTAACTCTATACCCCTAATGGCAGGATTCAACTATGAACCCTGACAGAGTCTGGTAAACACCCTTTCCAACTAACCAATTTTATTAAAAGGCATATGCTTTTGTAAACATATTAATAAAGTTAGTTGGAAAAGGTGCTACCAGACTCCTGATATTTTTGCCACTGACATGGCTCTCCTCCTACAATACCTTCCACAAAGTCTGACTTTTCAGGCTTAAAAAGAGTATAGTAACTTTAAAGTTAATTTCCCCCAGAAGGAAGCTACACTGATACCAGCAGGTACTGGGTAACTGGTGTTGTCCTTATGGGGTCAATAAGAGGTCACATGGTACCTCCTGGTGCTCAGTGTAACTCATGGGTGTCCAACCTTTTGGCTTCCCTGGGCCACATTGAGTGAAGAGGAATTGTCTTGGGCCACATATAATATATATATATATATATATATACAGACTGGCAGAAGACTAGCAGAATGCATCCACGAACACCAACTAGCAGTCAGAAGACATGACATGACTCCTTAATCTCACAACACATGGACAGGACTTAACCATACTTTCAACTGGGAAACTGTGAGCATATTAGACCAGGCCAAATCCAAAAATGCTAGAGAATTCCTGGAAGCTTGGCACTCAGACAAAGCAGCCATCAACAGACACATAGAGGTTAACAACATTTACATACCATTCATAAGAGACAATAGAATAGCCAGAAGACCAGAACACCCCTGGGCCAGCAATCAACAACAAGATATGCATAGATTAACAGCAAGATTAGCAGCAGAGGAGCAATCAAACAACACAATAGACCTTAATCAAGGAACTATTAACTCAGTCAATCACCCAAACAGCACACAACAGCCCAATCAAGGAACTACCAAGGAGAGTACAAGACCCCCACCAACACAGGCAGGACAAGCCAGGGTATATAAACAGACAGCAAGTTCCACTCCCTTTTCGCACTGAAGATGTTGCCTAGCCTGGCAATGAAACGTCTGCATGAAAACAACAAGGCTCAGAGAGCACCAAAGACTCCCCATAAAATATATAATATAGTTAATGTATATAAGTAATAAAACTTCATTTATTTTTTATATTTTTATTATACAATTAAAAAAAAGAGGGCAACATAAAACTAGTGGGATATTTGACCTTGTTTTTGTGAAACTAACGCATCAATGTCTGGTTCGATGAAAGTGGTTGCAATTCTCAGTGAGTTCTCAAGGTGCTTGTCAGCTTTTACCTGGGAGAACCAACACCCATTGGTGACTGCTGCTAACGGCACGTTTTTCTGCCGGAGCCGCTGGCAGCCTTCCCTTCCCGCTCGGCATCTCGGCTCTTCTCCAAGCCGCAGCCTTCGCCAATCTCCGCCTACTAACTACAGACGCATTAATGGTAGAGTGGCGGACTCTGCTTGGCTTGCAAGTCAAGTTGCAAAACTGACTTCGGCGGCTGCTCGCAAACCGGCGGAAGGCCGCTGCCTGCCTGCATGGGAAGCCGAGAGGAGAAGTGGATGCTCTACATAGGCGATGTAACTACCCTGAGCTTTGTTACTGTCTCAAACGTACCAGGATTGTCTATTTTTGGCGAGGGCCTGGCTGCAAAACAGAAGGGAGAGAGAACGGCAACCAAAAAAAAATCACAAAATAATGTTATAAGTTTACGATTTTTTGGGGCCGCATTACTAGCTGTTCAGGGCCGCATGCAGCCCATGGGCCGCGGGTTGGACACGCCTGATATATACCATTATGATAGCATCCCCAGAAGGAAGGGGGGACTGTCACTGATAAGATGGCTTGCTTGGAAAGAACACAGTGAGCAAAGCAACATTCGGGGTGACTTAGGAAGATGAAAGGAAGAAGCCAACTGGTATAAAGTGAGGAAGAATGCAGAGGGCACAAAGAACAAGAGCCTGGGGAAACAGTCATTATGCATACATACATACATGACGTGACTCAGAATGCTCAGGTGTGAAAGAGAAATTACTAACTGCGGTTGGAATGCTTATATGGGAGGATTTGGGAACTTAAGTACAAAGAATAATGCATTCAGAAGGGACAAACTGTGTTTTGGGGCTCAGACCGATCTTTGCTTTGTGTCTAGGTTCTTGAGAAGCTGTCTTGTGCTTCACCAATTTGATTGTGTCTAATGTGGAGCTTTTGATTCTGGTCATATACACTTGTGATGACACCCATAATCCTCTCTTCAAATTTCCAGTCTAAATGGAGACTCTGGACTAAACACATAGACACAGATGATTAGCAATCATCTAACCTTAGCCAAACCACCACCATTAAAACAGTAACAGGTGTGAAGAATACAGAAAAGAAGGAAGACAATTATCCAGGCAAGCAAATCTTACATTCAGCAGATTTAGTTAGTAAAGATTTCAAGAGATGTTCAGACATGACAAAAAAGTCAATTGTAATGAGCACAGTTCCACAAAAACACATGGATCTTGCTACTGGTTCAATGTATAACAGCATAGCTGTTCTGGAATGATTTGTAAAACAATTTTGGAGAAAGATTCAATAAAATGCCACACAGATAATATGCACGTCTTAACTAAGCAGAATGCAAAATGTTTTAAATGTTAAGAAGGTGCTGCTAAATTTAAAACAGATACATCTGATGGTCCTCTTTGAGAATTCAAATGTATAGGGCACTGAGACAATCCAAACTGAAAAACTGTTTCTCTTCTCATGATAAAGCACTCAAGTTTGCAAAAACAAAACCTGAGAACCTTGATTTCTTAAAGTAGGTAGCTGAAAGACTTATTCCATTCCCTTAAAGTGACTTCCACTGATTGTATTTCTACTAATAAATCTCTGAAATGAAAGTAATCATGATCCTTTAAAGACATATACACAATTATATGACATCAGTGCTTAAAATTTTTTTTACTCCATAAAAGCAAACAATTTAAAGTGGATTTAATCTTACTTAAATCGGCAGTACCTTTTGAATTCTGGTAAAATCATTATTGCTTTTGTGTTTTGGAGTTCAGAAGTGTCTTGACATTTTCTCTGGGAATACTGCTCAGTAGCTGCTATCAATGACTCTTCTTCTGTTACTACAGTTGCTTCAATGTACCGACCAATAATGCAGTCAGAAAAACACAGCAACAAAAGTTCTTTGCAGCGGCCAGGATTTCTTGAATAAAATAAGAATTCAATTAAAGCCATAAAAAAGACAAAGCCCATGGTAAGGTTGCTTTTATCCCATGATATGCCAGGCAGGAAAATAAGATGACCAGATGACATGCATGTGAACAATATTAGTTGCCTGTTTTAAGGACTGAGTGGTTCAAGCACACCAGCCTTCTCTGATCTGCATGATACCAATTACCAATGCCACTAACTCTCTGTACATTTTTGGATTTATAGAAAGTACTGTACTGTCTGCTTTGCCTTTTCTGGGCCATGTTGGCTGGGAATTCTGGGAATTGTTGGATCAGAAAGGGATCACATTGGCAAAGGCTGTTGTCGACTAAAGAAAAGATGTGTAGTACAGGTAGTCCACGTTTAGTGACTACATTGTACAGCAACCATTCAGTTACAACGGTGATGAAAAAGTAACTTTGTGACCAATCCTCACATTTACGACCTTTGCAGATCTGTAAAGCAAAGGAAAGCTTATGGAAGATCATAGGCACAGTTGTAGTTTCACTTAGCGACCACTTCGTTTAACAACAGAGTTGCTGATCCCAATTGTGGTGTTAAACGAGGACTACCTATTATGCGTCTGCATCTAACAGTGTTTGTGAATGAATGCTAATGCAACTAATAATTCCTTTGAGAGTAAATTTTAAGTTCCAGAAGATGTAAAGCTGACATTATAATCAGTCATAAGGACGTTAGAGAGAAAAAAGTCCCTTCTAATGAACTACAGGAAAACACTAAATTGCTATTCTGCATGTCTATAGCTATTTCAAACTACCAATGTAACTGAATTGCGTCTGCCTGTTTGTCATGCCAAATTTGTTCAAATTCTGATTGATCTTACTGTGGTGGATTTTGGTAATGTCGCTGGTTCTCAGGAAGGAGGGAGCACATTCCAAGAAGGGGGACAAGATAAGAGGAAATATAGTCCAGGAGGCGATTGTGGGAAAACCAAGAGGTTCAGAACAGCCCCGTCCTAGAGCTTTCCCAGGTTATTCCCCTTTAGGTTAGGTTAGAGTTGCTTTAGCCTGGCAAGATTCTGTCTATACGGTGTTAGCAAATAAAGAACTGAAGTTTGGCTGGACTGGTTCGTCGTCGTTCTTGGGCTGGGCCTGACACTTACAGGTTCCTGAGTCAGCTGTTCCAGTGTCATAGTTAGGACAAGGATAGGCAATCTGCTGCCCTCCAACCCCTACCATCTCAGACCAGCTCCCATCAGTCCCAGCCAGCATGGCCAATGGCAAAAAAAAATTGTAGTCCAAACATCAAGAAAGTGGATATCTGCCCTAGGTTGGTTTCAGGATTATGATCAGCACAGATGACTGAATCAAGTAATAAAAACTTTGATTATAATTTTCTTCAATTATTTTACCAGTTTAAAGTCACTAAAAGAAAATTTTGTTGTGAAAGGGACACTCTAAGCTCCATCAGCTAGGATGATTCAATAGACATTCAGGGTCACTGGTTAATATCCAGATGCTTGAATGGATTCCCTCCTGGATGTTTGCTATGTCCCCACTGAGATCAATTGCTACTTAAGTGATTCCACTCCAGCAATATGGGCAATCATCACTCCTAAGTTCAGATTTCGGATGAATGGAATATTAAATCATAAATGTTGCATTTTTTCATCCTTTCTCATGAAGACTTACCTTATCAAGTAAAAAGCGGACATACAAACTCACAAAAGAGGGATCTAAAGTAGAATTAGCATGATAACATATAATCTGTCTTTAATTCCTTTTGGCTTTCAGTTGGAATTCTGACTTCCAACAGAGAAAATAATACATTATTATTTAACAAAATTGTAATCAGAAAAAAAGAAACACACTTTGCAGTGCATACAACAATTATAGAGGTCTTGCTTCCAGCAGGTAGAGATATATTTCTGTTAGGTCCTGCTGTTTCTTCTCCTTCATATTCTTGGTCTTTCTCACTGTTTAGATTTCCAGATTGTCCAATTACAGAATTAACATGATCTCCAATATTGCTTAGGTGCGTAAATTCACCTTTTACAAAACAAAACAAAGCCAAATCAAGTTACTCTATAACTCGAGTAGGGATAACAAGCAGTGGAATAAATTATTAAATACTGGAGATATATTTACTTGAAGTAGCTCCATCAGGGACAGTCAATGCTGAAGTTCTTTTAGAGCACATCTGGTTCTTTTCTGGCAACTGGAGACAGAACTGCTTCTCTTTATCCCAGCCACCTAATTTGCAGCTAATTAAAGTATGTGCCGTTTTCCCTTTGTTCCTAAAATAACACCATTGCATCTCAATATTTGAATATACTGTACATAAGAAATCATGATACAAGATGCACAATACATGTTTAAAGGGATTAGAAATAATTCCGCAGTGGTAAGAAGATACTCTATGACAGTTTTATCCCAAGTCATTAGCAATACGAGGACAAGAGACTGTATCCATTGAGGTCCTTCCATTTGCAGGATTTTTCAGAAGGCCTCTATGAATTAAATAAAATTAGCTTAGAATGTGGTTATATGCATGAAGCTTATATTTTGCATACTGCTGTGCATTAAGAAAATAATAAAAAAATCTTGGGCATGTCTTTTGGACCAAGTAGGAAACACACACACTGCAGGAAAAACATTTTTTTCCATGCATTAGATAAGCATAACATTCAGCCTTTCTCAACCTTTTGACCCTGGAGGAACCCTTGAAATATTTTTCAGGCTTCAGGGTGTCAGAGCTCCGCAGAGACACTGTAACTGACAAGAAAGAGACGCCTGCCTTTGAAGTAGACCGGATTGCACCTAAGCGGCAAGCGCAAATACACATCCCAGCGAGCCGATGTCGGAGCAGCCGGGAGACACGAAGTACACGTGTCAACATCAAAGAAACTTGGGGGGGGGGAAAGGGTTTTAAATGTGCTTGCTTTGCTTTATTCATCCATTCAAGTCTTTGTTCGTGCTAACTTCTGTATGCTATAATAAACTCCTTTGCTTCTAAGAACCTATGCGTCTGTGGGTTCCTCTAGGGCAGGGAGATTATAGATATTGGATGGAGCACCTTACATAAAGACTTGAATCAAAAAAAAAATTTTTGACCACGCACCCTGATAACTACTCTGAGAAATCAGCGAGATTCTTGGTGAAAAGTGGCCATGAATCCAGACAAAATCTCAGCTTCAGCTTCGTGGAACGGAAGCAGGAGATTTCGAAGCACTGCAACATGAGGAAGGAGAATACGAAGACAATGGGGAAGGGACAGAGCCAGCTTGTTAGATGCCCAGCTGATGGCGAAAGCATCGCAGCGAGCAGGAGAAGACGGACTGGAGAAACGGAAAACACAGAAAAAAGAGGTAACCAAAACTCTCCCCCCTCGAATCTACAAAGCCTAAGTTGGCGGGATGGTCAGTTGCAGTGGGCGAAGGACTAGAGCAAGGGTCGGAAATGGCGGCTCGCGAGCCAAATGCGGCTCTTTGGCCCCTTGAGTGTGGCTCTTCCGCAGGCAGGCGTGGCGGGCGTGGCGCAGCAGCGAGTGTGGCGGGGCAGGCGCGGCAGCGGGCATGGTGCGCGTTGCTGTGGGCATACCCCTGGCAACCTGGCAGCCGTCTCCGGCAGCCATCTTGACAACGGGCAGGGCTTTCCAAACTGTGTGTCACGTGACAAGCCGGAAGCGCTGAAGGGAGTGGAAATTCTCCGCGCCAATCAGCTGTGCCTCGGGAAGCCCGGCAGCCTGCACGCGCGATTTTTGCCTCCCTGCCGGAACTGAGGGCATTTTCGGGGTCCCCGGAGCCTGCCCTTTCGAAGGGGCAGCGGCAGCAGCAGCTGCAGTGCTGCCCCTTCGAAAGGGCAGGCTCCGGGGACCGGGGACCCCGAAAATGCCCTCAGTTTAGGCAGGGAGGCTTCGCGCAAGCTGCCTCAGCTGTTCTGCGGGGAGAATTTCCACCCCAGGGCAGCGTGTGCGTGTGGAGAGGGGAGGTTTCTGCCTCCCTGCCGGAACCGAGGGCATTTTCGGGGTCCCTGGAGCCTGCCTTTCGAAGGGGCAGCGGCAGCAGCAGCTGCAGTGCTGCCCCTTCGAAAGGGCAGGGACCGGGGACCCCGAAAATGCCCTCAGTTTAGGCAGGGAGGCTTCGCGCAAGCTGCCTCAGCTGTTCTGCGGGGAGAATTTCCACCCCAGGGCAGCGTGTGCGTGTGGAGAGGGGAGGTTTCTGCCTCCCTGCCGGAACCGAGGGCATTTTCGGGGTCCCTGGAGCCTGCCTTTCGAAGGGGCAGCGGCAGCAGCAGCTGCAGTGCTGCCCCTTCGAAAGGGCAGGCTCCGGGGACCCCGAAAATGCCCTCAGTTTAGGCAGGGAGGCTGCGCGCAAGCTGCCTCAGCTGTTCTGCGGGGAGAATTTCCACCCCAGGGCAGCGTGTGCGTGTGGAGAGGGGAGGTTTCTGCCTCCCTGCCGGAACCGAGGGCATTTTCAGGGTCCCTGGAGCCTGCCTTTCGAAGGGGCAGCGGCAGCAGCAGCTGCAGTGCTGCCCCTTCGAAAGGGCAGGGACCGGGGACCCCGAAAATGCCCTCAGTTTAGGCAGGGAGGCTTCGCGCAAGCTGCCTCAGCTGTTCTGCGGGGAGAATTTCCACCCCAGGGCAGCGTGTGCGTGTGGAGAGGGGAGGTTTCTGCCTCCCTGCCGGAACCGAGGGCATTTTCGGGGTCCCTGGAGCCTGCCTTTCGAAGGGGCAGCGGCAGCAGCAGCTGCAGTGCTGCCCCTTCGAAAGGGCAGGCTCCGGGGACCCCGAAAATGCCCTCAGTTTAGGCAGGGAGGCTGCGCGCAAGCTGCCTCAGCTGTTCTGCGGGGAGAATTTCCACCCCAGGGCAGCGTGTGCGTGTGGAGAGGGGAGGTTTCTGCCTCCCTGCCGGAACCGAGGGCATTTTCGGGGTCCCTGGAGCCTGCCTTTCGAAGGGGCAGCGGCAGCAGCAGCTGCAGTGCTGCCCCTTCGAAAGGGCAGGCTCCGGGGACCCCGAAAATGCCCTCAGTTTAGGCAGGGAGGCTGCGCGCAAGCTGCCTCAGCTGTTCTGCGGGGAGAATTTCCACCCCAGGGCAGCGTGTGCGTGTGGAGAGGGGAGGTTTCTGCCTCCCTGCCGGAACCGAGGGCATTTTCGGGGTCCCCGGAGCCTGCCCTTTCGAAGGGGCAGCGGTAGCAGCAGCTGCAGTGCTTCCCCTTCGAAAGGGCAGGCTCCGGGGACCCCGAAAATGCCCTCAGTTTAGGCAGGGAGGCTGCGCGCAAGCTGCCTCAGCTGTTCTGCGGGGAGAATTTCCACCCCAGGGCAGCGTGTGCGTGTGGAGAGGGGAGGTTTCTGCCTCCCTTTCTAAACTGAGGGCATTTTCGGGGTCCCCGGAGCCTGCCCTTTCGAAGGGGCAGAACTGCAGCTGCTGCTGCCGCTGCCCCTTCGAAAGGGCAGGCTCTGGGGACCCCAAAAATGCCCTCAGTTTAGGCAGGGAGGCTGCGCACAAGCTGCCTCAGCTGTTCTGCGGGGAGAATTGCCACCCCAGGGCAGCGTGTGCGTGTGGAGAGGGGAGGTTTCTGCCTCCCTGCCGGAACCGAGGGCATTTTCGGGGTCCCTGGAGCCTGCCTTTCGAAGGGGCAGCGGCAGCAGCAGCTGCAGTGCTGCCCCTTCGAAAGGGCAGGCTCCGGGGACCCCGAAAATGCCCTCAGTTTAGGCAGGGAGGCTGCGCGCAAGCTGCCTCAGCTGTTCTGCGGGGAGAATTGCCACCCCAGGGCAGCGTGTGCGTGTGGAGAGGGGAGGTTTCTGCCTCCCTGCCGGAACCGAGGGCATTTTCGGGGTCCCTGGAGCCTGCCTTTCGAAGGGGCAGCGGCAGCAGCAGCTGCAGTGCTGCCCCTTCGAAAGGGCAGGCTCCGGGGACCCCGAAAATGCCCTCAGTTTAGGCAGGGAGGCTGCGCGCAAGCTGCCTCAGCTGTTCTGCGGGGAGAATTTCCACCCCAGGGCAGCGTGTGCGTGTGGAGAGGGGAGGTTTCTGCCTCCCTGCCGGAACCGAGGGCATTTTCGGGGTCCCCGGAGCCTGCCCTTTCGAAGGGGCAGCAGTAGCAGCAGCTGCAGTGCTTCCCCTTCGAAAGGGCAGGCTCCGGGGACCCCGAAAATGCCCTCAGTTTAGGCAGGGAGGCTGCGCGCAAGCTGCCTCAGCTGTTCTGCGGGGAGAATTTCCACCCCAGGGCAGCGTGTGCGTGTGGAGAGGGGAGGTTTCTGCCTCCCTTTCTAAACTGAGGGCATTTTCGGGGTCCCCGGAGCCTGCCCTTTCGAAGGGGCAGAACTGCAGCTGCTGCTGCCGCTGCCCCTTCGAAAGGGCAGGCTCCGGGGACCCCAAAAATGCCCTCAGTTTAGGCAGGGAGGCTGCGCACAAGCTGCCTCAGCTGTTCTGCGGGGAGAATTGCCACCCCAGGGCAGCGTGTGCGTGTGGAGAGGGGAGGTTTCTGCCTCCCTGCCGGAACCGAGGGCATTTTCGGGGTCCCTGGAGCCTGCCTTTCGAAGGGGCAGCGGCAGCAGCAGCTGCAGTGCTGCCCCTTCGAAAGGGCAGGCTCCGGGGACCCCGAAAATGCCCTCAGTTTAGGCAGGGAGGCTGCGCGCAAGCTGCCTCAGCTGTTCTGCGGGGAGAATTTCCACCCCAGGGCAGCGTGTGCGTGTGGAGAGGGGAGGTTTCTGCCTCCCTGCCGGAACCGAGGGCATTTTCGGGGTCCCTGGAGCCTGCCTTTCGAAGGGGCAGCGGCAGCAGCAGCTGCAGTGCTGCCCCTTCGAAAGGGCAGGCTCCGGGGACCCCGAAAATGCCCTCAGTTTAGGCAGGGAGGCTGCGCGCAAGCTGCCTCAGCTGTTCTGCGGGGAGAATTTCCACCCCAGGGCAGCGTGTGCGTGTGGAGAGGGGAGGTTTCTGCCTCCCTGCCGGAACCGAGGGCATTTTCGGGGTCCCCGGAGCCTGCCCTTTCGAAGGGGCAGCGGTAGCAGCAGCTGCAGTGCTTCCCCTTCGAAAGGGCAGGCTCCGGGGACCCCGAAAATGCCCTCAGTTTAGGCAGGGAGGCTGCGCGCAAGCTGCCTCAGCTGTTCTGCGGGGAGAATTTCCACCCCAGGGCAGCGTGTGCGTGTGGAGAGGGGAGGTTTCTGCCTCCCTTTCTAAACTGAGGGCATTTTCGGGGTCCCCGGAGCCTGCCCTTTCGAAGGGGCAGAACTGCAGCTGCTGCTGCCGCTGCCCCTTCGAAAGGGCAGGCTCCGGGGACCCCGAAAATGCCCTCAGTTTAGGCAGGGAGGCTGCGCGCAAGCTGCCTCAGCTGTTCTGCGGGGAGAATTGCCACCCCAGGGCAGCGTGTGCGTGTGGAGAGGGGAGGTTTCTGCCTCCCTGCCGGAACCGAGGGCATTTTCGGGGTCCCTGGAGCCTGCCTTTCGAAGGGGCAGCGGCAGCAGCAGCTGCAGTGCTGCCCCTTCGAAAGGGCAGGCTCCGGGGACCCCGAAAATGCCCTCAGTTTAGGCAGGGAGGCTGCGCGCAAGCTGCCTCAGCTGTTCTGCGGGGAGAATTTCCACCCCAGGGCAGCGTGTGCGTGTGGAGAGGGGAGGTTTCTGCCTCCCTGCCGGAACCGAGGGCATTTTCGGGGTCCCCGGAGCCTGCCCTTTCGAAGGGGCAGCAGTAGCAGCAGCTGCAGTGCTTCCCCTTCGAAAGGGCAGGCTCCGGGGACCCCGAAAATGCCCTCAGTTTAGGCAGGGAGGCTGCGCGCAAGCTGCCTCAGCTGTTCTGCGGGGAGAATTTCCACCCCAGGGCAGCGTGTGCGTGTGGAGAGGGGAGGTTTCTGCCTCCCTTTCTAAACTGAGGGCATTTTCGGGGTCCCCGGAGCCTGCCCTTTCGAAGGGGCAGAACTGCAGCTGCTGCTGCCGCTGCCCCTTCGAAAGGGCAGGCTCCGGGGACCCCAAAAATGCCCTCAGTTTAGGCAGGGAGGCTGCGCACAAGCTGCCTCAGCTGTTCTGCGGGGAGAATTGCCACCCCAGGGCAGCGTGTGCGTGTGGAGAGGGGAGGTTTCTGCCTCCCTGCCGGAACCGAGGGCATTTTCGGGGTCCCTGGAGCCTGCCTTTCGAAGGGGCAGCGGCAGCAGCAGCTGCAGTGCTGCCCCTTCGAAAGGGCAGGCTCCGGGGACCCCGAAAATGCCCTCAGTTTAGGCAGGGAGGCTGCGCGCAAGCTGCCTCAGCTGTTCTGCGGGGAGAATTTCCACCCCAGGGCAGCGTGTGCGTGTGGAGAGGGGAGGTTTCTGCCTCCCTGCCGGAACCGAGGGCATTTTCGGGGTCCCTGGAGCCTGCCTTTCGAAGGGGCAGCGGCAGCAGCAGCTGCAGTGCTGCCCCTTCGAAAGGGCAGGCTCCGGGGACCCCGAAAATGCCCTCAGTTTAGGCAGGGAGGCTGCGCGCAAGCTGCCTCAGCTGTTCTGCGGGGAGAATTTCCACCCCAGGGCAGCGTGTGCGTGTGGAGAGGGGAGGTTTCTGCCTCCCTTTCTAAACTGAGGGCATTTTCGGGGTCCCCGGAGCCTGCCCTTTCGAAGGGGCAGAACTGCAGCTGCTGCTGCCGCTGCCCCTTCGAAAGGGCAGGCTCCGGGGACCCCGAAAATGCCCTCAGTTTAGGCAGGGAGGCTGCGCGCAAGCTGCCTCAGCTGTTCTGCGGGGAGAATTGCCACCCCAGGGCAGCGTGTGCGTGTGGAGAGGGGAGGTTTCTGCCTCCCTGCCGGAACCGAGGGCATTTTCGGGGTCCCTGGAGCCTGCCTTTCGAAGGGGCAGCGGCAGCAGCAGCTGCAGTGCTGCCCCTTCGAAAGGGCAGGCTCCGGGGACCCCAAAAATGCCCTCAGTTTAGGCAGGGAGGCTGCGCGCAAGCTGCCTCAGCTGTTCTGCGGGGAGAATTTCCACCCCAGGGCAGCGTGTGCGTGTGGAGAGGGGAGGTTTCTGCCTCCCTGCCGGACCCGAGGGCATTTTCGGGGTCCCCGGAGCCTGCCCTTTCGAAGGGGCAGCGGTAGCAGCAGCTGCAGTGCTTCCCCTTCGAAAGGGCAGGCTCCGGGGACCCCGAAAATGCCCTCAGTTTAGGCAGGGAGGCTGCGCGCAAGCTGCCTCAGCTGTTCTGCGGGGAGAATTTCCACCCCAGGGCAGCGTGTGCGTGTGGAGAGGGGAGGTTTCTGCCTCCCTTTCTAAACTGAGGGCATTTTCGGGGTCCCCGGAGCCTGCCCTTTCGAAGGGGCAGAACTGCAGCTGCTGCTGCCGCTGCCCCTTCGAAAGGGCAGGCTCCGGGGACCCCGAAAATGCCCTCTGTTCCGGCAGGGAGGCAGAAACCTCCCATCTCCACATGCACACGCTGCCCTGGGGTGGCAATTCTCCCCGCAGAACAGCTGAGGCAGCTTGCGCGCAGCCTCCCTGCCTAAACTGAGGGCATTTTCGGGGTCCCCGGAGCCTGCCCTTTCGAAGGGGCAGCCGTTGCCGCCGCAGCGACAACGTGGAAGCACCGCTGCCGAAGCAGTCGAGCCTCTCTTTCCCTTCTTCTTCCAAACCTCCCCCGCCCTCTTCCACGCGATTGGCTCCCGCCCGCAAAACCTGCCCCCTTCCACGCGATTGGCTCCCGCCCGCAAACCCCGCCCCCTTCCACGCGATTGGCCCCCGCCTGCAAACCCCGCCCCCTGGCTCTCGAGCACTTCAAAATGTGCACGAGCATGTCAAAATGGCTCCCGGCAAAAAAAGTTTGCCGACCCCTGGACTAGAGAAAGTGAGAGAGGGAAAACGCCCGAAGAAAAGGGTCACCCCAACCCAACGCATCGAGGTCCTGGAAGACCAGTTCTCGCACCTGAAACTAGATGTAGGGGTGATGAACGTGAAATTGGACTCTAGCGGAGAAAGCGATGATGGAGAAGACGACCTTCGGCCCTACAGCAGACCGATCATGACGCCGTCCCATGACCAACGCAGGACCCCCTTGGGGACCAAAGCACTGAGGGACATGGGCGAATTAAAAACGAAATTTGATGGGGACCCCAAAAAACTGGCATGCTTTTTAACGCATGTGCAAGGGTTTATGGGGGAATTCGAACACACCTTCCGAACGGAGGAGAGCAAAGTAAGGTACGTCTCCAGTTTTTTGGAAGGGGAGGCGGGCGACTGGCTGGTGGCCCTACATGACAGTGGTGCTTCAGAATTGATGAACTTTAAGAAGTTCATGTACGCCCTTCGCAAAAGATTTGAGGATATGCTATCGAAAATCTCAGCCAGGGCACGAATTCAGAATTTAAGGCAAGGCAATAGAACAGTAGCAGAATACGCTATGGACTTCAAAAAGCTTTTGTCAAAACTACCGGACTGGCCGGAATCATTCAAAATTGAACACTTCCAATATGGACTGAGACAGGATCTGATCGAAGTGGCAATAGAGAGAGATGACCCAGGGACACTGGAGGGGTGGATCCAGCTAGTAGGGAAAGTGGAAAGTTGCAAAATGCAGTTGCAAAACATTAGAACTTTCCACTCTATGAGAAGGAATCAAGGAGCCTTCACCCCCCAACCCTGCACAGACAGTAGGCAATGGAACTGGGAAAAGGAGAAAGAACGACGTGCGAAAGACGGATTGTGCTTCCGTTGTGGGAAGGAGGGGCACAGACTGAGTGCCTGCCCTCAGGGGAAAGCGACCGTCAAAGACAAACCTCCGGCGAAGAAACCAACAGACGGGAACAGCCACAAAGCGACACCCAACAAAGGCAAAGGAGCGGCAGCGGCAACCGTGAACTCACATCAGGGGTCGGACCTGGATGAAGACAGCGATGAATCTGACTTCGAATTCCAGCCGGCGGGAAACGAGACAGGTCTGTTCTGATTAGCGCCACAGGACAGACCCCCACAAAGGGGCGCAACGGAAATGGTCGCAACAACCCGACAATGCACCTAAAGGTACAGTTGAGGACTTTGGGTGGGAGGAAAAAATATGCGGGAGTTGCAATGCTAGACTCGGGTTGCTCTAGAAACTTGATGCACCCAAACGTAGCTGAAAAGATGGGACTGAACCTTTTTAAGCTTAAAACACCCATCACATTCTGCCAATTGGACGGGTCAGAACTGAAGGGGGGGCCAGTGGAGTTCTACACTGAAGGACTGCAAATGACTATGGGGACACATGTAGAGACTTTGCGGTTCCTAGTGGCTCCCATTGCAACACGACCCATCGTGTTAGGACTGAAATGGCTGAGGGCAAGAAACCCCAAGGTGGATTGGGTTTCGGGCGAATTGGACTTTATGGATGGGACTTATCTTGAGATGGACAATGATAGCACACCTAACAGCCTTGAGCTGGGGGCAACAGGGACGGAACTTGAGGAGGGGGAGCAGGACCAAGGGGGTGGCACACTCACAGACACAATACCGGAGAAATACTTCCCTGTGGCGGAGGTATTCGACAAGAAGGAATGTGAGCAAGAACCCCCCCCCACAGGCAGTCAGATGCAACTATTGACCTCATCCCAGGGGCACCTTTTCCCAAGCTCAAGATGTATGCCATGACACAAAAAGAACTACAAGAATTGCGCAAATTCATAGATAAAAATTTGGCACGTGGGTTTATTGAACCAGCCAACTCCCCCCTTGCAGCCCCGGTATTGTTCAGGAAGAAAAAAGACGGGTCCCTCCGGCTGTGCACTGACTACAGGGGCCTTAATGCAATTTCGGTTACGAGACAGTACCCTCTCCCGTTGTTGAAAGACATGTTAGCCCAACTATCTAAAGGGAAAATTTTCACGAAACTAGATGTCAGGGAGGCTTACTGTCGTGTTCGCATAAGGGAGGGGGACGAGTGGAAAACTGCATTCAATTGCCCACTGGGATCTTTTCAATACCGAGTGCTCCCGTTTGGGATTGCGGGGGGACCGGGAATCTTCATGAGGTTCATAAACGAAGTATTGTATGAATTTCTGTACAACGGGGTAATTGTATATTTGGATGACATACTGATTTTTTCTGAAAATTTGGAGGAGCATATGGAACTAGTAAAGAGGGTTCTAGAGAAATTACTTGAGGTGAAGCTATACGTAAAACTGGAGAAATGTGAATTCCACAAAGAGCAACTAGACTTCCTGGGGTATCGCATTTCGCATGAGGGCATTGAGATGGACCCTGAGAAAGTCAAAGCGGTCCTGGGCTGGCAGCCCCCCCAAACGCGCAGACAGCTGCAAGCGTTCCTCGGTTTTGCGGGGTTTTACAGGCAATTCATTCAGGATTTTGCGCAGATTGCGTTGCCCCTGACTGATTTGTTAAAAACGAAAGGCAAGGGGGCAAAAGCAAAAGCTCCGCCACCGAGCACGAAACTAGTGTGGACCCAGGAATGCCAGGATGCTTTTGATAAGCTAAAGGAGATGTTCACTAAGGAGCCCATCCTCAAACACCCAGAGGCAGACAAGCCGTTCATTATACACACGGATGCATCATTTAGCGCAGTCGGAGCCATATTACTGCAGGCAGATGATAGTGGGAAATTAAGACCCTGCGCATATATCTCCCGAAAGTTTAATCAGACAGAGAAACGATGGCATATTTGGGAGAAAGAGGCGTTCGCTGTTAAACATGCCCTAAGCACGTGGCGGCACCTCTTGGAAGGGGCAGCGGAGGCGTTCCAAGTGTGGACGGACCACAAAAACCTGGAAGCTCTCAAATCCCCCAGAAAACTAAATCCAAAACACCTCCGGTGGGCAGAGTTCCTCAGTAGATTCAATTTCACATTGAAGTACTTCCCTGGGGGGAAAAACTATTTGGCAGACGCGTTATCACGACTGCCGCAACACGAGAGCAGGATGGAGGAGGTCATTGAGCCACTCATCCCTTCACAGCCAGCGGTGGCTCAGAACCAAGCGGCAACAGAAGAGAGGGGGGAGGGCAACAGGCAATCACCCGCAGCAGAGCGAGGCGCGCAGCTGAGAGCGATCCGTTGACAGACGAACTGCGGGTGGCAACAGTGACAGACGCTTGGTGGGGGGAACACAAACACACTCTAGTGGAGAAAGACGGCTTAGGGTGGAAAGACGACAAAGCTTATGTCCCAGAGCCCTTAAGGCAAAAGGTTTTGAGCATACACCACGATCACAAAACGGCAGGACATTTCGGCTTCGTGAAAACTTTACACTTAATCCGGCGCAAATTCTGGTGGCCATCATTGCGTACAGACGTTAAAGTCTATGTGCGCTCGTGCCCAGTATGCGCAACAGCCAAAAGGAAAATGGGAAAACCCACAGGGAAATTGCAGGAAGTAGCAAACCCCACACAACCATGGAAGCAGATTGCCATGGATTTTATAGTGGATTTACCAATGAGCAAAAAGAATACGGCCATTTGGGTGGTCACAGACTTATTTTCTAAACAGGCACACTTCATTGCCTGCAAGGGAATTCCGAATGCCCAAAAACTAGCTAGGATGTTCATTCAGCACATCTATAGAGCTCACGGAACGCCGGAACGCATAATCAGCGATCATGGCAGCACTTTCACTTGCAAGTTTTGGTGGGCATTTTTGAAGTTAATTGGATCGGAACAGGGGCTCAGTAGTGCGTTCCATCCGTGCACAGATGGGGCGAGTGAACGCCTTAATGCCACACTGGAGCAGTACCTTAGATGCTACATTAATTACCAACAAAACGATTGGGCTGAACTGTTGCCGTTCACAGAGGTTGCTTACAACAACGCGCTTCATCAAAGCACGGGGTTTTCACCATTCAAAGTAGCTACAGGGCAGGAATTTGTAACTATCCCCGAATTGGCCATGTCCCACAACACAGAACTAGAGCAACCCTTGAAAGCGGATGAATGGATAGCAAAGATAACCAGTAATTGGCCAGTCATGGTGGAAACTTTGCGGGAAGCCAAGGCAAGTTACAAAAAACATGCTGACCGTAAACGGGCGGAAGAATGGAAATTGAGAGTAGGGGAGAAGGTGTACTTGTCAACAAAAAACCTGAGGGCAACACAACCGTCATGGAAACTGGCACCAAAATTCATAGGTCCATTTCCAATCATTGAGGTAATCAATCCAGTAACGGTGAAATTGCAATTGCCAAAGACACTAAGAAAGGTGCATCCAGTTTTCCACATTAGCTTGTTGAAACAACACCACAGTTCACAACAATGGCACGCAGAACCAGAGGAACCCACCCCATTACTGGTAGAGGGAGAACCACACTTTGAGATTGATAGGATTCTGGATTCCAGATGGCACAAGGGGCAGTTGCAGTACCTAGTGAAGTGGCAACATCTACCGATTGGAGACAGGGAGTGGGTTAGTGCGAAACACACACACGCTCCCAAATTGGTAAAAACCTTTCACAGGGAATTCCCGGACAAACCGCATTGAAACGGGAGTGAAACGAGGCAACCTGCTAACATACTTTTGTACTCTCTCCTTACAGGACATGTATGATATTGCTTCATAATTGTTTCATTAATTAGTAATGTAGTGACCGTAGTAAGGAGGGTGGGGGGAGAGTCTTGGGGCGGGAGCATGTCAGAGCTCAGCAGATCTCTGCCATTGCGCTAGACGATAAGAAATGCAGAGACACTGTAACTGACAAGAAAGAGACGCCTGCCTTTGAAGTAGACCGGATTGCACCTAAGCGGCAAGCGCAAATACACATCCCAGCGAGCCGATGTCGGAGCAGCCGGGAGACACGAAGTACACGTGTCAACATCAAAGAACCTTGGGGGGGGGAAAGGGTTTTAAATGTGCTTGCTTTGCTTTATTCATCCATTCAAGTCTTTGTTCGTGCTAACTTCTGTATGCTATAATAAACTCCTTTGCTTCTAAGAACCTGTGCGTCTGTGGGTTCCTCTAGGGCAGGGAGATTATAGATATTGGATGGAGCGCCTTACACAGGGAACACCTGCACACTCAGGCTCAAATATAGGCCAGAAGTTACAAAATTATTATATTCATTTCATGTGTAGGCCTGTATATATGCATTAACAGTGTTCTTAAACTAAAAATAATGAAACCTACCTCTTTAAAGTGAAGTTGCCCAAATTTGAAATAATTTTTTAAATTGTGATCTCCCAGGGAACCCCTAGTGACCTCTCGCAACACCCTAGGGTTCCACGGAATCCTGGTTGAGAAACCCTGATGACATTTCTTCTCAGCCTGCTTGGTTCATGGAGTACTGGCATTTTTCCTGTGCATCAAGCAAGCTAGGAGATCAATTTAAGTGCTTGTTGAATACACAGAGGAAAGTACTTTAATCATTCCTTGCCTTCCTCAAGAGGAAAGAGGGTAACCAAATTGGAACTGAACTGTTGGAGCTCCAGTCTGTCCTGTACAGCTGATGGACAGGGAGAAGGGACATGGGTAGCTCAGCCTTGTATATCAGAGTAAGCTGTGGATTTATGTTATGATCAACATTTTAAAAGAAAAACCTGGGCAGTAACAAAAACAACTCACTCTATCCAGATTTCCATATTTTTGCTCACTCCTAATTTGAGTTCTCCAAAATCTTTCACTTTTGACACCTCAAGTCCTTCTTTGTCTTTCAGTAAATTTTCATCTGACTCATTCAGTTGTATGTCTTGAGATAGCAATGATCTGAAGGGAAGAGGAATCAGAACCCATGTACTGGTATCACAAAAATTAATTCATAATAACTTAAGAAAGCTATTCAAATCAATTTTATTCATTGTAACCATGTAATTGTACAAAGAGCTAACACACACTTTTCACCCAGTGTCTTTTTTTGAAAGTTAACATGGACCAAACTTTCAAAAAGCAAATAATAACCTAAGCACAGCAAATGCCAATTTAATAAGATATATTTTATTAAAAACTAGTTCTTGAGAAGAAGTCAGAAAACTTATTGGACTGGTTGCCAGTTCATTTTGGACAACCCCACACTGAAACAGACTATCTACAAGGACTAATTTGAAACCACTGACAATTAGAAATAGCCATGGAAAAAATACTATTTAAAGTTCCTTTTATTTTTCAGATCAGCTCATTATATAGTCCTGGATCTGTTCAGAATATGACCAATAAATATTAGTGTAGACCTTTGAAAGTCTGCCTACAAAAATCCTTTTTTAAACAACTATTTAAATTCTTTACTCGGTTACCATGAGCTATCCTTGAGTTACAAAATAAATGTGGATAACAAACATGTTATCCTCAGCTATCCTAAACCAAAACCAAAGAAAAATTAGATGGGATGGGATGAGATAGATGCTATTTCATTCAATATCATACTTATTTTGAAAAACTTGAATCAAATAATTTTGTAAGAATTATGAAAACCTCATTACCCATTTTTGTCTGTTGGAGCCATGCTAAGTGCTCTCCAAATATAACAGGACTGGTTACTCTCCACAACCACAACATTGACCAGGTCATGTTTATGGGGCATATAATCACTAGGAAGTCTCAGAAAATCCAGATTGAAAAATATGCTGTCGTCTATCACACCAGTTCTTCCACATACACTGGAAATACGAATCTGTAATAATTGTATCATTACATCAAATAAGAGTATAAACAGTTATAATCTGATGCCCCACTATGAGCGAATGGTATGCTTAGTACGTGCGGATTAATCATTTCTGCTTATCAGGAGTGCTTAAGCACATTTGTATCTTCTGTGATTTGTTTAGCATTATGTGGGAAGAAGGAACTCTTGCTTGTTTGTCTTCTAATACAGTTAATGACTTCTGAGTTTCGATCCCTACCCAAACTATAAGTCACAATGTGTTTGTATTGCAGAAAGAACTCTTGCTTTACAAGTCCTGATAACCAAACATTAACTCTAGATGCAGAACTTTTCTCTGTATCAGTTGCTAGAGATGCAAGATAGAGGCTGCTATTGGACTTGGTGTCCTGCTTCCAGTTTAATGATGCAGGAACAGATTCCTGAGATGAACTTTAATCTGATCTAAAAGAACTCTTTTCATATTCTTACAGAAAAAAGTTTACACCACAACAGACTTTACAATGATTTAACTGCCAGCTCTCTCTCCCCCACCCCATAACAAAACTGATAACTGTAATCCTGCAAGAGGATAAAGACAGTTTGCTTTTTGACTAATTTAGTGATTTTACTGGATTTAAGTAGGAGGATGTTTTATTGAAACAAAGAGATTTCATGGCTATTGGATAGTCAGAATTATTCTAAGCTGAATGCATCAAGACAGTTCCTACTGTGGCTGCTGATCTCTCCTACCACCATTATTACAGTAGCTGAAATATTTGTAAGATCTCCCGAAGTATTACACATACCTTGTCAATTCTTTTATACCGTAAAGGCTTTACAGCTATGGCTTCACTGGTCCATGTTGTTGGGTTGATAATATATTCTGCTTGCACCCAATCTCCTTTACAAGGATAAAAGCCTTAAAATATAAAATAAATAAATTTTATTTAAAATAATAATAAAAAAATTAAATATAAAATAAAAAGTGGCATGGAGAAACTCTGAATCTGTTGAAAGGGAGGCATTAGGGCTGCACAAAATGGCACTGCTTGACTTTGTAGAGCTGCCTCGATTCTGATATGAAGCTATGCCACAATACAGAAAAACTAAGTGCTCTCTCTCAACACCTCCAATCAGAGCAGACCACTTCATTTGGATACAAAGCGCAGCACTGTTTTGCTTGACAAAACTGCATCACAGAAACAACTCTTGTCAAACCCTCCACTGAAGTAAAGTATCCCTTCCAGGCTTTGCACAGATAATAGAATATACTATCTTTTCACACTGCACTGTAACTTATCCAAATGCTGGATTCCAAAAGAAAACAACTGAAGCAGGAAAAAAGATATACACTTCAGCAGTCCATACATATTTTAATCACATCTAAAAGTAAGCAAGCTATTCAGAGATAAAGATATTTTTCTAGCGAGCAAATATTTAACTTTAACATCTCAAGATCATGGATTCCAATCTATTTATTTATACACACAAACACACACACTTATTTATTTATTTACAGGTGGTCCTTCTTTAAGGACCACTCATTCAGCGACCATTCAAACTTACAAAGGTGCTGAACGAATAGTAGTTATGACCGGTCCTTGGAGTTCCGGCCATCACAGTGTCCTGGCAGTCACGTGATTGTGATCCGGGTGCTCAGCGCCTGGCTCGCAGTTACGTCACAGTGAGTCACAGTCACATGATTGCAATTTCCGATGTTCCCTGCCAGCTTCCTTCAAGCAGAATGGGGAAGCTGGCAAGAAATTAGAAGCTGTGGTCACGTGAGGTCCTTGCTTCATGACGGCAACCGAGACTGCTGGAACTGCCGTGGTTAAGCGGCATGGTCACTTATGACTGTGTCACTTAGCGATGGCAATTCTGGTCCCAATTGCTGTCGTTAACTGAGGACTACCTGTATTTATTATCCTATTTTAATTTTTTAGCTATATTGTAAACCGCCCAGAGTCACTCTTTCGGGGGAGATGGGCAGTGGCTAAATTTGACAGACAAATAAATAAATAAATTTAAAGCAATATGCCATCTGAAACTTAAAACTGTAACTTTAAAGAAAAATAAAACTTTCAAAGGAAATATACAGGTTACCTTCACAAACCTTCCTCATAGAGAAGGAGGTTGTTTGATTGATGTAGCCACCACTTCCAGTGACAGATGTAATACTGCCAATGAGTGTTTTAACATTTGCATCCACTGCGTAAGAACCTATGCTGTTATCATCCCATGTATCACTGATGCTTTCTACCTGCAAAAGGGAACAAACTAACATTTCTATTGATGAGATTTCTGGTGGGATGAGTGCAACCTTTTAAAAACATTCATATACATGGCCTGAATTACATCATGGCATCATTCTAAAGACAAAAATAAGGAGCTGAAAGCTAGGTCAACAAAATGGTGGGCAATCAAGCCTAGCTGAAAGCACTGAAGGCAAAAGTAGATACTGCTTAAGAGATCTGAAGAGATTAGGTAGTTTTTATTTCACCTATGGAATGAAGGCTATTGGATATCCTTCAAACCTCTTGACACAAGACAGCAGGTACTCCACCTAAGGACGTTATTATCAAGTAGATACCATAAATGATAAAAGACAACTTGGTGTGAAACAGAAAAAAAAGGGAGAGATCCTTTAGCTTCCATCTAAACAAGGGTAAATGTTTTCTAACACTTGTCAAAACATGGAAGGCAACTGAAATCTTTCAATAACCAATCACAGTATGCATTTAAGCCACTGAGAAATAATTTGCCAAGCCAGCTAAGATTTTAAAGCAACCAGGGAGCATGGTTCCTGCGTACCCATTAATCACGCATACTGACAGACTGGATCTTCCATCTTGTGAGATGCAAGGGAAATTAGGCCCCTTCTCAACTCCATACTGGTGATTATTCAAGAGCAGGGTTTCTCAACCAGGGTTTCATGGAACCCTAGAGTTCTGCGAGAGGTCACTAGGGGTTCCCTGGGAGATCACAATTAAAAAAATTATTTCAAATTCAGGCAACTTCACATTAAAGAGGTAAGTTTCATTCTTCATTTTTAGTTTAAGAACACTGTTAGTGCATCCATCCATCCATCCATCCATCCAACTTATATCACCGCCCATCTCCCCCCGCATATATACAGGCCTACCCATGAAACAAATATAATGATTTTGTAACTTCTGGCCTATATTTGAGCCTGAATGTGCAGGGGTTCCCCAAGGCCTGAAAAATATTTCAAGGGTTCCTCCAGGTTCAGAAGGTTGAGAAAGGCTGTTCTAGAGTGCCTGTTTAAGCTTTGTGGGAGCTGATAAAATGGACGCTTAACTTCCCCTTCTTAAAACATTGCCCCAGATCTATAGATGATACTGCTGCAGTACTACAGCATACTGTATTAACATTTCATCGACAAGATAAAACTGTGAAGTTAGTTGGCTACTTAAAACTGAGGTGCCTATCATCTTTCTTCCACGAGGATTGTATGGAAGACTGTTTTTCCACATCAGGAAGTGCTTTCTAGTCGGCGTGTCAAGAAGGTTGTTTGTAAAATCAAAAAGGCACAAATTTACATTTTCTTATTTTGTATTAAATCTGCTTTGTCAGATCTCTTTGGTTGGACTTTGATTTTTCTTCTTATTTCTTTGAGCATTTAGTTTGTTTTGCTTCCGTTTTCTATGATGTTTCTGTTCCCAAAAGAATTGATCAAAGATAGGCTGCTAGCAACATCCTGCCATTTCATGGAAAATGTCATTCTGGTGTTTCTCCCTGTACTGGGTGCTACTCTGCTTGGTTGTTTTTCTGCATTCATCCATGCTCCCCCCCCCCCCCATCTATTTAAAAAGATTACAGCAAGCTTCTGAAGGCATATATTTATCTAAAATCTATTTTACTTTCCCTTTCCTATGAAAGGGAAATATCTCTCCTCCTCTCCCAACCTTATCAATGACAGACAGACTGAACTTCAACTTGTGCACTAAGTCTGCCCCCTACTGGACCTGAAAGTATTCCTCCAATCAGCAGTGTCAGTGCTTCCCCTGTTACTGTATTTTTATACACTTGCAGCTTATTTACATTCTTCATTTCTGTGGTATCTAGAATTATACTTTTTCTAGAAATGAACAAAATTTCAGTCTTTGGAGGCAAGCTCCCAGAGGATAAGGAACTCCAGATGATTAAGAAGCAACAAAAACAAAATAAACCCCATGAGATAAGTTTAAATGATTAACACTAAGCATACTCTATTCTTATCAGGAAATTTGGGGTGCATGTATTTCTCTTTTCTGACCATTTCTTCCCTTCTGAAAATATCTGATCCAGGTTATTCTGCCTTTGTCTGAATTTGAAATCTCTTCCCTGACTCATCTCAGAAGGAATTATTTTCTGTAACAGGATCAGGGCAAAATCATATTCAACACCACAGACTATATCAGGTATTAAGTTTTATAGGTGGTAGGAGACAGATCTATGTACTCCCAAACTTCTTTAAATTTCCCCTTAGTAGGATGCTCAATAAGTCTTCTCAATCTGACCAACTGGGTGTCAATCACATAAAAAGGTCTATTTTGTAAACTAGTGGTTCCCAAACTTTTTTATTTAAGATGATCCCTTTTAACATTTTTTTTGCAGACCTGTACACGATAGTGGTGTATGTCAAGTTATCTATTACCGTTATCTGGGAATAGTTTGATCCTGTTGGACCTGAGGAAGTGGACAGGATCCTCTGGACAGTATCCTCTGGACAGTAAATGCCACCACTTATCATCTAGATCCATATCCCTCCTGGCTGGTGAAAGCAGCTCGGGAGGTGACATGTGGTTGGGTCCAGGCGATGGTTAATGCATCCTTGAGAGAGGGGGTGTTTCCAACTGCCTTTAAGGAGGCGTACACCGCCTCCTCAAGAAACCATTGCTGGACCCTATTGCACTGGACAATTTTTGTCCAGTCTCCCACCTCCCCTTCTTGGGGAAGGTGGTTGAGAAAGTGGTGGCATTGCAGCTCCAGAGGGTTCTGGAGGAAACGGATTATCTAGACCCCTTTCAGTCAGGTTTCAGGCCCGGATATGGGACAGAAACGACATTGGCTGCACTTATGGATGATCTCTGGCGGGAGCAGGATGGGGGCAGTGCATCCATCCTTGCTCTTCTTCACCTCACAGCAGCTTTCGATACCATTGACCAAGATATCCTTTTGGGTTGGCTCAGGGAGTTGGGGGTGGGCAGTATGGTTTTGCACTGGTTCACCTCCTTCCTCCAGGGCCGGTCCCGATCGGTGGTGATCGGGAGCAAGAGATCCAACCCTCGACCCCTCCTTTGTGGGGTGCCGCAGGGTTCAGTTCTCTCCTTTTTAACATCTACATGAAACCACTGGGTGAGATCATCCGTCACCATGGGATGAGGTATCATCAATATGCTGATGATACTCAATTATACATCTCCGTCCCAGGTGAGGTAAGTGATGCTGTGACTGCCCTCTCTCGGTGCCTGGAGGCTGTGGGGGTCTGGATGGGGAACAACAGGCTTCAGCTGATCCCTGGTAAGATGGAGTGGCTGTGGGTTAATGGCTCTTCCATATCCAGGACATAGTCATCTTTAGTTCTGGATGGGGTTGCACTGCCCCAGACAGACCCGGTGCGGAATCTGGGGGTCCTCCTGGACTCACGGCTCCTGCTCGAAGAGCAGGTGGCAGTCGTGGCCAGGAGGGCCTTTGCACAACTTCATGTTGTGCACCAGTTTCCTGGATCGGGAAGCCCTTCGAACAGTCACTCATGCCCTTGTTATCTCCCATATAGACTATTGCAATGCGCTCTACATGGGGCTACCCTTGAGGAGTATCCGGAAACTACAGCTGGTCCAGAACGCAGCCGCGCGGACTATTGTTGGTGCCCCTAGATCGGCACACATAACACCCCTACTGCGCGAGCTGCATTGGGTACTGGTTTGCTTCTGGGTCCAATTCAAGGTGTTGGTTATTACCTTTAAAGCCCTACATGGCATGGGGCCAGGTTACCTGAGGGACCGCCTCATCCCCAGTATATCAACCTGTCCCACCCGATCATGCAGAGGGCATGTTGTGGACCTCGTCTATAAGAGAATTCTGTTTGGCGGGGTCCAGGAAGCGGGCCTTCTCTGCAGTAGCTCCCGCCCTTTGGAACATCCTGCCCCCAGAGGTGAGGTTAGCCCCATCGCTCCTGGCCTTCCGGAGGAACCTGAAGATTTGGCTCTGCCACCTTGCTTGGGGCCAGGAGGGGAATAGTTACTCTTGGGGATGGCTAGTGCCTTAGAGTGCTCCTCACACATACAGACTGAATTAGACCTTTTTGCCACTTGGATTTTATTCTTATTTTAATAATTAGTGGATAATCGTATTTACATTTTATATATTGTATTTATATTTTATGGTTATTGTTTTAATTGACCATTTTTATTGTAAACCGCCTAGAGTCCCTCTTGAGGGGGGAGATGGGCGGTGACAAAATTTGATAAAAAAATTAAAAAGTATCTGCTAAGTGAAGAAAAATACAACAACAAAAGGCTATTATGAATTCGGTAGTTATCAATAGCACTTTTAAATGATGTTGCATTTTATTAATCATAAGATCCACATCCAATTGAAAATTGGTATTATGTAAGGATTTTTCCAGACTGCAGGAGGTTATGATTTTCCTCTGGCAAGCTGCTAAAATGGCCCCAAATGATAGGGGCACCTGAACTATGCTGATGCATGTGGGGCGCCTGCTGTTTCTCGGCTCTGCTATTATGGCAGGAGGCTGAGACAAGCTGTGGATATGGCCCTTGAGGTTGCGGCTCAGAGGGCTCAAGAATTTAAGAGGGCACTGAAGCAAGTGGGGTAGACTGGGAACTCTGGGCAGGCAGTTAGGTATGCATATACAGCAATGGTGCTGGTTATGGGTCACCAACATGGGCAGCTTATAGGAATCATAGACAGCATGCAGGAGAGAGGTGTAAAAAGTTGTGCCCACCCTGTTTATAGGAGGAAAGAAATATTGGGACTGGCAGGAGGAAGGAAAAATGGCCTAAATTGCCCAATCCCACCCCTAGCGCCAGCAGGGAATTTCGTTTGTAAAACCCAATACCTTGGTACTCTCAAAGAGGAACTATGTGAAATGTGTTGGTATTTTACACAATAAATAATTTCCAACTGGAATTTGAGATACTCTCCCCCTTTTGGGGTTTTCCATCCCTGCCCTCTGTTTCTCCCTCCCACTTCACCACTGGCAGTGAAGTACCTTTCAGTCCACAACTGAGCAAAAGGAAGAGCTGTATGAATGAGCTTTGTGCTTGCTTATTTTCTAGGTTTGATCCATGTCACAGACCCCTTGCAATAACTCTGCACCCCACTCCAGGAGTCCACAGTCCACTTTGAGAACCACTTTTGTAAACAATTAAAGCCCAAGAAGCATCTCCAGTTGTTTTAACCTCACCCTAATTGCTCTTAATCCATGAGATATTTTATCTTCTTCAACGTGAGCTATTACTCTCTGTCCAACTTGCAGCGGCACACTTCTCATCACAGCATCGTTGGTGAAGCAAATTAAATCATCGATCATCCCATAGTCCAGACAAAATCTTGTTACTACACCTTGTACTATTTTTATCTCCTTGCCATCTAAAACAAAGAAACAAATTTATGTCAATACTAAATGAATCGGTATTTGCTACAAAAAATCAGTGTGTTTTAAAAATTACTCTTCTTTGTACTCAGGCAGTATTTATTATAGAAAAGAGTAGAGTGCACACAGCTGCCTCTAACACAGAGCTTTCCAAACTGTGTGTCGCGACACAAAAGTGTGTTGCCACACACAGTCTGGTGTGTCGCCACACAACCCGGAAGCGCTGATCATCATCAGCGCTTCCGGGTTTTCCCACGGTGACACACCAACTGCAGCGCGCAAAACCCGAAAGCAGCAGTAGCGCTTCTGGGTTTTTGCGCACTGCCGCACTTCTGAGTTTTCCCGCAGCGACACACCAACGCCGGTTGGTGTGTTGCCGCGGGAAAAACTTTGGAAAGCCCTGCTCTAACAGATCATCATTTTCAAGGGGGGTTTGCAAATGAAAACAGCAAGCAAAATATTACAACACACATTTCTTTAATCTCCCTTCTATGTTCACAGAATCCAGCGTCTGCCTTACATCATATAATATGAATAGTTAACTAACTTCTTGATTTTATTTATTTATTTATTTTCTATCTCTTTATTATTTTTATAAATAACTCAAGGCAGCGAACATACCTAATACTCCTTCCTCCTCCTCCTCTTCCCACAACAACAACCCTGTGAGGTGGGTTGGGCTGAGAGTGTGTGACTGGCCCAAGGTCACCCAGCTGGCTTTCATGTCTAAGACTGGACTAGAACTCACAGGCTCCTGGTTTCTAGTCCGTTGCCTTTTCAATAACATTTGATACTCGATAACAATTTTTCATAACATTTGAATTAAAAAAAAACATTTGCACTTTCACAATGGGAATATGAAAGATTCCTTGTAGTAGTATCAAACCACAATTTGGCATCAGAACTGAGACAAGTCAAAATCTAATAATTCTATCTTGCATGCTTGAAAGAAGGTAAGGTACTATGCTGAATTAATTCAGCAATGAGTATGGCATGAAGTATACTACCCTGTTTCATCCAGCTGGACGGTCACAGTGCTCTTATTGCTCTTCCACAAAAAAATTCTGCATTCTCAAGCACATCTTGCCTAATATGTAAACTGTCAACAGTATTCTAAATCTCTGTATACTCTTATTTCCCAAACATCAGGGGTTTTATGGACTTCCTGGAATTTCTCTCTAGTTTACTATGCATTACAATTCACTATACAGTATCTTCAGAAATACATCTGCTCATACAAGCATGATGGACAACCTGTTATCAATTACACAGAAAGTTCACACTGACAACACAGAAGCTAATACTGAATCATAGAGGGTGGTGGAAATTCCTTCCCAAATTCACCACCCAAGACGATACAATGAAAGGTCACTAGTTTTAGGAACACCAAACAAGCCAAGCACAGATAGATGCAGGCAGATCTTCCTTAAAAGGTATAAGAATTTATATAAACAAGCTTTGTATAACTTGATTGTTGTCCACACTTTTACTTCATGCTGGATTTATTCATCAAACAAGGTAACAAAAAGGAATGAAGAAATGCTTGTAAATCATTCCACGTAACTTGGTCACAAATATACTACTGAGAAATGTGACCTATTTGAATCATGCTATGGATTAATGGACATATTTTGCAAGCAATGACTTTTATTTGTATTCATTTACAAGATTTATATCACACCTTTTCTGGAGGAACTCAAGGCAACTTGCCAAGCGCTCTTGTTCAATTAATTCCCCAAAGAACTATGTAAGGATGGCTGACCAGAGAAAGTATGACTTGCCAAAATCATCCAGAGAGCTTCTTGGCTTGAACCTCGGTTTCCTACGGTCTAATCCAACACCTTTTTCTAGCTCACAAGTTGCAGAGCTGCTGTGATCAGCAAATGATTATTAAAGGTAAAGTTTTCCATGAGTCAAGTTCAATCTCTGATGACTACGTTTTTTTTCTTGGCGCCAATATGGAAGCTCCCTAAGCCTACCTTCTTCTGGGATGTTTGACTTTACACTCTAGTCCACAGCGCAGAGATTTCCTGATTGTCTCTTTCAAATTCAGGCCCAGTGAAAATCAGCCAAGTTTGGTTACATATTGAAACCTGCTGTCATATAGTCTTTACTTAATGGCCTCAAATTTTAATTGTTCAGCAATCCAGGGAGGAAGAGGAGGAGGAGGAGGAGGAAAGGAGACAAAGAGGTATCTCTTATACTTTCCCCATTACTTGAGTTGCAGGACATTCTTGGTTGCTAAAGTCACTTCTTCCACTATACCTGAACATGCCTAGTAATGTCTAAATAAGACCACAGTTTAAAACCGGGCAATGACCTACAAAGCCTATTCTAGACTGATGGATTCCAAGGCCACTTAGTCCTCAAAACTAAACTATTTTAGTTTAATTTTACTTTTTAAAGTGTCATAAGGCTATTCTTTTTGCTGCTACAGACTAGCTTGGCTATCCCTCTTGAATTGTTTGTCAAGGTATATTTTATTTTTATTTATATTTCAAATTTAGTCACCACCCATCTCACTCAAAGAGCGACTCGGGGCGGTTTACAGTAAAACAAGAATTGTTAAAATATAATAAAACAATATTCTTAAATAAAAATATAGTCCAAACATAGGTGTTAACAAGTTCTTAATTTATGGGAGCATCTTCAGGGTGCTAACCACCCCCAGGGTTGGTTACCCCTCCTCACGCCCCACACAAGATGGCAGAGCCAGGTCTTCACTCCTTTCCGGAAGGCCGGGAGAGTGGGGGCCTGCCTCAACTCTGGGGGAAGAACGTTCCATAGGGCGGGGGCAATGGCAGAGAAGGATCTTAAGATATTCCTTAAAAGTTCTGTAAAATTAAAATTCTTCATTTATGGTAGGCAATCTTGCATCCTCCAAAGGTTTTAGATTAGTCTCCCCTCCCCCTCCATTATCAAGAATTGTGGGAACTGTAGCTCAAAGCCTCTGTTGAGGAGGGCAGATTGCCTACCCTGATTTAGATTTAAATTCAGAGCACGCATTTCAAGAATGTGTACTTCTATCAGTCTGGAGACAATATTTTTACAGCCTCTAGTTCAAGAACTCACATTAAATGTTAGCATACATGTGGAGTGCAGTAATATTCACAGAATTGTATTTCTTAGAAATGTACTGTTTACTAAAAGCTAATAAACATGTGACAAATAAGACAAGTTATGCAGCAATTATGCAACAAGCAGGCATTACATCCAAAAAAGTTTTAAGAATGTCAAAATATTTCTTAGAAAGTAAGAGCCACGTCTACTAGATTTTCCCGAAGAGACTTTATTATTGTTGAGCTTTGTTTTTAATATACTTATGCTCAAGGATACAAATAGTAGGAAACTTTCTTCTGCAGACATAGGAATTAGTAAAACAAAATGCTAATTCTACCTCCCAGAATAAGAACTCTATATAGATACTGTATTCAAATGAAATGTCTTTTTAAAAGAATTTTATACAAATATACTTTGCATTTAACACTAACCTCCAATTAAATTCTACTTAGTTTTTGGAGATGCTTATTTCCTAATTTTTATCACACATATAATTACAGAAAAGTATTAACATCATAAAACCCTTTATGACATAGGGCCTGCATATCTGAGGGAACGGTTTCTGGCCCCCGGTACACTCCAGGTCTCCTTCATTAGATTTTGCCATCTTGTGGGACCAAGGAAGCATGCTTCTCTGTTGCGGCCCCCACCCTCTGGAACACCATCCCCCCCGAGATAAGGATGGCACCCTCTCTCCTAGGGTTCCGGAAAGCTCTGAAAACCTAGATTTGGTCCCTAGCTTTGGTGTTTATTATTTATTTAATGGCCCGTTTCGTTTTGTGGATTTTGTTATTAGAGCATTTTAGTCCAGGCTGCCTTTGGTTTGATTTAATTTATTTATTTCCTATCCCGTCTTTATTATTTTTATAAATAACTCAAGGTGGCGAACATACCTAATACTCCTTCCTCCTCCTCTTTTCCCCACAACAGCAACCCTGTGAGGTGAGTTGGGCTGAGAGTGAGTGACTGGCCCAAGGTCACCCAGCCGGCTTTCACGCCTAAGGTGGGACTAGAACTCTGAGTCTCCTGGTTTCTAGCCCAGAACCACTTTTTTAGTTTTATGCACCGCCCAGAGCCCACTGGAGTTGGGCGACCAATAAAGTTAAATAAATAAACAAACAAACAAACAAACAAGTTTTCTTTTTTCTTTTTTGGTAAAGCTGGCTCCATAACATTACGGTTTTGAAATTTCTCTTTACTGCAGTTCTTTTATAACATATACAACACATAATAAAAGACATAATTAAAATATGTAACTGTGTCTTAATGACCATAGTATAGGCATGTCCTAAACAATATGATCTAAGTAAATATTAAATGCCTTTTTAAACAACTTGCTTTAACCAACTTCCTAAATACCTGGAAGGAAAGTGTCATACAGTTGCAATCAAAATTATTCAACCTCCATTGTAAATCAGGTTTATTGTCAAAATTTACAGGCTTTCTAAACCTGACTTGCAATGGGGGTTGAATAATTTCAGTTGCAACTATATATGTATTGTTGAAATGTTACAAAAACCTAGGCCATCCTAGATATCGTAAATATATGGAGTGAAATCCAACGTTGTAGACTTTTATTTTGGACAACCATACCACTTGCACTCTTCCTGTGTATTCCCAAAATTTTCTCCAGAAGGTCCCTTGCAAAACTGTTCCATCTTTGAACAGAAGCACACAGCTAAATTTTACCCATGATGTGGAATGCATATAACAGAAAAACAAAATGGAAGGGAAAGATTAAACACATCTGTATAACACCAAAGAATACATCTTTTTTTCAAAAACGGGAAATACATATTCTGATTAAATATAAAACATAGACCTTATGTAAACAGTTTAACCAGTTATTAGAAAATACAATTCAGAATAAACATTGTTATGCAAAGTGCAGAAAAAATAACAAGCAAGCAACAGAGGCGGGAGGAACGGGGAAAACAGTGCCCAGAGTAGCTTGTTTGTGAGATGGGTGGCTATATAAATTTGAAAAATAAATAAATAAATAAATAAAAAATAAAAAATAAATAAATAAAAAGAAAATCTACCTAAATCAAATTTACAGTACCAGCAACTCTCCATCCTTGGCTCTATCATGTCTCTGCAGTGATTCATACATTGCCTTTTGTTCTTTAAATTTCTTGTTTTCAGAATCTCATCAACTCCATCTAAACACAACACTTTCTCCTTTCTATTTCTCTCAACTGGCTCCTCTCATATAACAGTTCTGCAGTTTGGTACCTATTCAGTCTCTCTATATGACCAAACCATCTTAAACCACTTCTTTCAAACTCAGCACTCATTTTTGTATTCCATCTACAATCTACATTCATTCATTACCCATTTGTTCATTCTTTTACTGCATATACTTAAGTACATATTCCTCCAGCATTCATTTCTAACCTACGTAATTCCAAAGGAGACAGAAGACAGCTCTTCTACCTGGTCATTTTTGTTTCTTTTACCTTGCCAACAGGCCACAAAGTACCCATTCATTTTCTACCAGCATTTGCATATTCTTGGAAAATAAATTTCTATTTATATCATTAAAGTGAATGGTTTGCTCATGGGCACACTGGATAAGCCAGTATAATAATTTGAATTGCACACAAAATCAACACATATAATGTGCGGTTTCAAATACACGAAAAGTTGAATGCATATCTATTTTTCTTACAATAGATATTACAGTACTTAAATCAGTATTCCTTATCTCAGAGCTTTCCAAACTGTGTGGCGGGACACGTTAGTGTATTGGCTGCAGTGTCTGGGTGTGTCACGGCTGCTGCCTCAGAGCCCTGCCAGGATTCCATGCAGGTCCTAGTGCCTGCCTTGTGCCTTGCTGCCTCCAAACCTGCTGTGATTCCGCGCAGGTCCTAGTGCCTGCCTTGTGCCCTGCTGTAAGAGTGTGTCGCGAAATGATGCCCTGCTGTAACAGTGTGTCGCGAAATGATGCATGTCTAAAAAGTGTGTCACCAACATGAAAAGTTTGGAAAGCTCTGCCTTATCTGTTGGACTTTGTACCTATATATCCTAACATCCCACCTAGCATGAGGGTAACAGAAATAGTACTCCAACACAAAAAGCCAGTTTGATATAATGATTAAAGGGATTGAGCTAAAAACCAGGAAACTGTAAATTCTAGTCCCACTTTAGGCACAAAGCCAGCTGGGTGACTTTGGGCCAATCATTCTCTCTTAGCCCTAAGAAGTCTGCAATGGCAAACCACTTTGGAAAAATGTTGCCAAGAAAACTGCAAGGACTTGAAAAGTCATAACTGATTTCAAAACATGTGTATATATGTGTGTGTGGGTATCATAGGAAGTAGAGGAAATCAAATTAGGGAAAGCTTATTCATATTTTTATCTACATGCCACCCTTCAATATAAACTGTGTTCATAACTACAGTGAAGGGGTAATGACTTTGTGTCCTCTACATTATGATGAAGAGTAAGTCCTAGCAACCCCAAGTGGCATGGCTTCTGAGCAGAAACACCACTTACTGTAAAGGGCCAAAGATTCCCCAGTCTTGAACACTCAGAAGCCAATGCAATGTAGTAGTTTTTGCATTAGGCTGACTGGGAAAGCCCTAACTGAAATCTTCACAGCACCATAAATCGGCTATTTGGGGCACATCACTCTCAGACCATGCTAGTAGGTTGCTGCTGTGGGGATAACATTTGGGGGAAACCCTCCTGTATGCCACCTTGAGCTCTCAGAAGAAAGGAGGGATATAAATGCAAGCAATTAATAAACTGCCTAATGGAGGACCAAAACCCCTAAGTACAACCAGATGAAAGAATGAGTTTGTGGGTTCTTGGGGGGGGGGGCTTTGCAAGCCGTCCAGAGTCTTCTGGAGTGGGTGGCCATAATAAATCTATTAATTAAATTAATTAAGCTGCATTCCTGTAGGACTAACAGCTCGCCTATTAAACTCAGTTTGTTTGTTTGTTTTGGGTTTCGCACAGAAAACTATGATTTGAATTCGCTCCCTTGTTGCACTTAGTTCCACCGTCCAAGCAATTTTTAGCCCAAGGAAAAAGCACCAAGTGACCTCCGCTCTTCTACCTCTGGCTGCTTCGGACTCCTCTTCCATCTCCAGATCGGCTTTCCGCCAGAAAAACGAAAAGCCCTTGGACAAGAGTTGGAACATCTCCCCAAGCCTCCGGAGAAACCCCACTCAATCTTCAGAGACGCCTCCTTCTCCCTGCAAACCAAAGGCCCGGGAACCGCGCCACCTGCCTCCCGCCTTCTAATCTCCGCCGCGCGCCGCCCGGCCACGGGCCGTCCCCCCAGCGGCAGAAGAGCGTTCTGGCTAGCACGCATGCGCGGGAGGCTGAGGGGAGGGGGCCTTTCCCGTTCGTGAGGAGAACGCTGTGTAACGGGTGGGGGGAGGGGGTCGTCTTTTGTCTTTTCCGCATTTAAAGCCCGCGCCCCCTCCCGTCTCATGACAGGTGGGTATGATTTGTGTGTCCCCCCCCATTTTGTCCTCAGCGCTTTGGAGGGTACATTCTTCCACCCGAATGGCTTCTCAGCTTTCCCAAAGTCGTTGGCCACTCGGTGTCTCGCCCGTCGCGCCGAAAACCCTGAAGCGGAGCCCGTTTCCCACGTGGCTCCCCGCCCGGCGCCCTTCCCGAGGGTGGGACTACGGCCCCCATAAGGACCTTTGGAGGACAGGTGCATTTTCATGGGGAAGCAAACTCGCTTCCACACCAAGGAGTGTAAGATAGATACGGTAGGTAGGTAGGTAGGTAGGTAGGTAGATATCTCATATATGTATGTATGTGTGTGTGTATGTATGTATATGTATATATATACACTTATATAAGATATAGATATCTCTCATACACACACACACACACACACACGATATAAGATAGAAGTCTGCAATTAGGAATAATTTTCTATTTTTTAAAAATTTTTTAAAGCCAGTGCTGGTGCAGGTTTTTGTAACTTGGTAGGAAAGGTAGCACTCATTCTCACATTGTGGTCACCACAGTTGTTTGAGCTCTCAGGATTCACCCATGCAAAGGACTCCAGATGATTGCATGGATGCAACCATGTAGGGGTTGTGGAGGGTCAAAAAAGTCAAGATGGCTACTTTGTCATTTCATTGAAGCCCTGGCAATCACGCCCTGCAGGAAACGATGTAGGTTTGTTGATGACAGAATGAAGGTGGCTTGCCTTGCCTTTTTCCAGGATGTTTGTCTACTTCGCTAGTCTCCAGCCATGATATTGTTAATGCAAGTATTAAACAGGACTAATCCTATTTAGCTTTGCAAAATCAGCTGAAGTTGATCAGGTGTTTCCATCATTGCTGTGCCCTAAATCATGGTTTACAGAGCACTGAACATGTTCATCCAATACCAAATAATCCACATTATGACTGAAAGCCTGGGTCCTCAACATGCCTATGAATACTTTCCCTGCTGTTTACCCAGTTCCTTATTCCACCTGATTTTTTTTTTCTTTTAACATTAGAAATAAATAAACAAAAAGCTAGCTGGATGCAAAGCCCAGCCCAGGCCTGAGGATGTGCAGAATGTCCTATGCACAATCCAAAACATGAATTCTGATGTTTCAGTCCATATGCAGAATGAAATGGCTGGTTTTTTTTCAGGATATGGATGGAAATGTGGCTGTTTGGGGCAGAAGAAATTTAGTAGGGATGGGAGCGAATGAGAAAAACCCGAGGAGCATTCATGGGAATGCTGAGTGCAAATATCAATAACGTCAGCTGTGGCTGATGGGAGGGAAAGAAGGGCAAGAGCTGGGAAGATTGGAGGCAGGCTGGCTGGTGGGATGTGCCATGCTAGGGCATCAGTAACAGCTACTGTGGGCATAGAGGGAAAGGAAAGCCCTGTAGAAATGGAGGGCAGCCAGCACACAATCATACAGAAGAAAGATTAGGGTGCTGCCCTTGCCAGCCTTGTCCTTCTAGGACAGGGCTTTCCAAACTTTTCATGTTGGTGACATGCCTTTTAGCCATGCATAATTTCGTGACACACTAATGAGTCCCCGCCCCCAGGCCCACGTGATTGGCTGCTGGCTCCAAACCCCGCCCCTGGCCCACGTGATTGGCTGCTGGCTCCAAACCCCGCCTCTGGCCCACGTGATTGGCTGCTGGCACCAAACCCCGCCCCCCGGCCCATGTGATTGGCTCCTGGCTCCAAACCCCGCCCCCCCAACACATGTGATTGGCTCCCAGCTCCAAACCCCACCCCACGTGATTGGCTGCTGGCTCCAAATCCCGCCCCCCGGCCCCCCAGTCTTGTACTGTATGTATTGTATGTAATTGTAGATCAGAGCTTTCCAAACTGTGTGTTGCGACACATTTCTGTGTCGCGGCAAGGGCCCAGGTGTGTTGCAGGGGAACCCGGAAGAGGAGGCCATGCACCACGTGGAGCCCCGCCCATCCCTTACCGCACCGACAGGTCCCTGCTCTGCACCCAGCTCTTCAGCTCTCGCCGCAGAAGCCAGGTAAGTTAGCAGCCCGGTAGGGCTGCAACTGGGGGGGAGGGTGCAGGGACGCGACTAAGCTGCCGCGCTAGGGGTGGGTGGGGGGTGCAGGGACCGCGAAGCGCGGCGGCCAGAGACATGGCTTTTCCCTTCCGAGAAGTGCCAGCGGCCTGGCAGCCGAGAAAGGGACGGGGAGGCGGCTCCGCTGCCCGCCTCGCATGGCCCCCGCGCCGTCTGCGTCTCCGACTCCCTCATCCCCTTGGCGGCGGCCCTAGTCAGGCAGAGGCAGGACTGGGCAGGCGGACAGGCGGCGCTCTCCGCCTCTGTGGCCTGGCTCGCTGCTTCCTCCCGTCTCCTACAAGCAGAAGATGGCAGCGGTCTGATGCGTGGCCCGCGACCCGCGAGAGCTGAGCTGGGGCCGAGCCGAGGGAGCCTGCTGGCCGCTCTGGCCCGACGAGAGGGCTCCCAGCGTTCCGGGGAGACCCAGCGCGGGCGGCGGGGACGGGGCAGGAGAGGAGCCGCCGGCGGGAGCGCGGCACGAGGAGCACCTTGTCGGCAGCTGCCCGGCTTCCACTGCACTTCGTTGGAGAAGATGAGAAGCCTCAGCGGGCAGGCGGGCGGCTGGCTGAGAGGCAGGCGGGCGGGCAGGTGGGGGACTCGGCATCACTCCTTCCAGCAGGCGCTCCAAGCCCAGCTGTTCAGCCATGGATCAAGGATCAATCAGGCCCGGGGGCAGGGCTGGCCGAGGGGCTGGGGGGGAAGAGGGAAGACAGGTCTCTGTTGCCTGAGACATCCTCATGCATCCTCCCCCCTTCCCCCCGCAATATGGCAGCAATAACAACCACAGTGACCACCACCTGCCGCAAAGGCTCTGGCAGAAATGGATCCAAGTGTGGGACGCTCTTCTGGAGAGTGGAAAGTGCAGGATCCCCGCTCTTTCTTGGGGCTTTCCTTCTTTTTCGGGCCCTGCCTGTTATTGCTGCCATATTGTGGGGGGAGGGGGAAGGATGCGTGAGGATGTCTCAGGCAACAGGGACCCGTCTTCCCTCTTCCCCCCCAGCCCCTCGGCCAGCCCTGCCCCCGGGCCTGATCGATCCTTGATCGATGGCGGAACAGCTGGGCTTGGAGCGCCCGCTGGAAGGAGCGATGCTGAGTCCCCCACTGCTCCATCCGGCCCCAGCAGCTCCGGGAAGGACGGTCAGACAAGCCCGCTGCAGGTGACCCCCTGCCCGCCCGCCTGCCTCTCAGCCGCCCGCCCGCCGGCGCGGCATCTTACTTTCTCCGACGAAGCGCAGTGGAAGCCGGGCAGGAGCCGGCGAGGCGCTCCTCGTGCCGCGCTCCCACTGGCGGCTCCTCTCCTTCTGCCCTGTCCCCGCCGCCCGTGCTGTCTCTCCCCGGAGCGCCGGGAGCCCTCTCGCTGGGCCGGAGCCGCCGGCAGGCTCCCTCAGCTCGGCCTCAGCTCAGCTCTCGTGGGTCGCAGACCGCGCATCAGACCGCTGCCATCTTCTGCTTCTGGGGGCCGGGAGGAAGCAGCGAGCCAGGCCAGGCCACGGAGGCGGAGAGCGCCGCCTGTCCGCCCGCCCAGTCCTGCCTCTGCCTGGCTGGGGCCGCCGCCAAGGGGAAGGGGGAGCCGGAGACACAGACGGCGCGGGGGCCATGCGAGGCGGGCAGCGGAGTCGCCTCCCCGTCCCGTTCTCAGCTGCCAGGCCGCTGGCACTTCTCGGAAGGGAAAAGCCATGTCTCAGGCCGCCACGCTTCGCGGTCCCTGCACCCCCCACCCACCCCTAGCGCGGCAGCTTAGTCGCGTCCCTGCACCCTCCCCCCCAGTTGCAGCCCTACCGGGCTGCTAACTTACCGGGCTTCTGCGGCGAGAGCTGAAGAGCTGGGTTTAGAGCAGGGACCTGTCGGTGCGGCAAGGGATGGGCGGGGCTCCACGTGGTCATGGCCTCCTCTTCCGGGTTCCCTTGCGACACACCTGGGCCCTTGCCGCAACACAGAAATGTGTCGCGACACACAGTTTGGAAAGCTCTGTTCTAGGATCCCTCTGGACTTGGTTTCGGCTGAAACCCAGCACAACCCGACATTTCCAGGTTTAGTTTCAGCTGAACTGTGACCAATCAGAAACAGTTTGGCAGAACTCCTGGATGTGATGGTTTGTTTCATGTTCTAAACAAAAAACATTTTCTGTTTTGTGCATACAAAGCACCAACCTCAAATGTAGTTTATATCTCCAGCATTTCCTCAGCCCAAATAGACCACAGAGGCATTCTTAGAAAATGGAAAAAATCAGTTGCTACAGCCCAGATTTCTTGGAAAATGTGTCTTCCTCCCTGGGGGGTGGGGGATCAAAGATGTACTGAAGTGATAAAAGCCACTTTTGGGTGGCCAGAGGGACTGTTAATGAGCAAACTTAACTGTTTGCCTTCTGATGAAGTGGGGTCATGATTGAGCACCCCCAGTTTATGAAACTATATGCTGCTCTCAAAAGTGCATGCTGAAAAGTTTATTGGCTGAAAAAAATTGCCCTAACAGTACAAACCAGAAGTGTCCACGGGTGTGGTCAAAAAAGACAGTAGCCATGATGCTGCAATCTAAGCTCTGCCTGTTTTTTTATATGTGTCATGACACACATAAAAAAGCAAGCAGAGATTTGGTCACATTGCCTTGGCCACCATCTTGAGTTTTTTTACCTCACTCAGTGGACACCCCAGGTACTAACCGTCTTTGAACCCATGCTTGGGAGCAGGTCTTTAATACACAATGGAGAAGTGCATACAAAGCTGTCTCAAGGCACTATAATAAGTGAAACACAATGGCTATGTTGACACAACAGAATGAGTCAGAGCTACTATATGTGAGCTGCCATCTGGTGTCCATTTGGAGTTTTGCAACCCAGATCTGATAGCCCTGATGTATGTATACAACTGGATCGGTGTATATGTAGGTCTGTGATATAGGTTCATTCGTTCATTTCGTGTCAGAAATGCAGGAAAAAACAAGAGACGTTTCCTGCATTCTGGATTGGAAGGATTAGCCAGCGAAAAATCCGCTGTTACCAGGGGGCACCACTTGGAGTTTCCTTCCTCGCCCCCCTGTGATATAGGTGGGATAGTACATTTCAGTACTTGAGAACATATTTATTTATTTATTTCTCACATTTCTGCACCGCCCATCTCATAAGCGACTCTGGGCGGTTTACAATTTAATTAAAATAACGAGAGATTAAAATCATAAAAACAAGTACATCATAAAAATATAAATATAAAATATAGAAAATATTCAAAATTTATATAAAATATAAATTCCTCGGGACCACATCACGGTGCCAACCACCCCCATTATTGACTATCCCCCCTCCCACCCCAAGCGAGGTGGCAAAGCCAGGTTATCACTCCCTTTCGGAAGGCCAGGAGAGATTTAGCTAAAAGTTACTGTAATTGTGCCAACTATTTCCTTTTTACCAAGAAAAAAGAGTGTCTCAAAATTAGCTCAGACGGAAAGATGACTTTTCAGGGTTCTGTGCTGGAGTTGGATCTTAGTTGCAAGGAATGTTAGGGCAGCACAAAATACCATGTTATCACTCCAGTTAGCAGTGTGCCAGTGGCTTCAGAGAAGATGGCATTCTTATTTATTTAATTTCCTAACAAGTAGAAGGACAGAGATTAAATGAAAGAAAAGCATTTTACATTCCCTACGAGAGTATATTTATTTGTCTTATTTTAAATTTCTCTCTATAAAACCAGATGTATAATATATAGAAATGTGCAGTTCATATAATGTTCTTACTTAAAGCACTAAATCAAAACACTGAATAATAATATTGTTTGTATTTTCACACCTTGTTCTTAACCTTTAATTTTAATGAAAGTTAAATACATTGGAAATTGGTGAGACTTTCAAGTGGGCATGTTTGAATCTCTGTCATAAAGTCACTGCCCATGTTCAAGTCCCTGACTCCTTTTTTCTTTTGATCCTCTTTTTAGAACACTATTTTTATTTTGTGGAAAAATGGAATAATTTTGCAGGTATGGCCTAGGAGAACACAATCCTATATGTGTCTTTTCAAAAGTAAGTCCATTAGATACAGTAAATGTGTTAGGATTGAAATTGTAATTACTCAATATCATAATGTGAATATGATTAAACTATATTATATATTTTACTTCTTGGCAGCATGGAATCTTAACTTGAAACCCTTCAAGTTCTGCTTGAAGGGTATGATGGAAAAAAAACTTGCGAAAATATGGTGTAGTAGTTTTGTAGTGTGTTCTCTTCATTAACATTCTGTTAGCATTTTTATGTTCCCTTGCCTGAGTTTTTTTGCTGTGCTTTTGTTCCTTGTATGAATAGATCCTGTTGAAAGCCAAAGTGGAAGAGCAAAATTTTCAAAGGGTGCATGAATCACTACGCAGCGAAACAAAGTATCCGGACAGCTCTACTCACCAAACTGTTCAAAGTTGACTATTAAACTTCTTAGTTTAAGGTATGTATGGTTTTTTTGCAGGACTGATGTATGCGTGGATAAGTTATAGTAATCAGTCTATTCTGTAAATAATTTAAGAGTTGAAAAACTGCATACAATTGATTAGTTGCACTTATAGAGCAAAGTATTTTATCATGCAATAAAGATAATTACAATTGAAATGTCAGGTTGAGTATAGATCCTGTGCCATTTTTCTACTATTTGCTGATTTTCATACTAAATAAAACTTAAGAAACAATATATAAAAAATAGTTATTCAGTTCATGATAAAATTAGTTATTATTAGGAAATTGTGCACATACACTGAAATTTACTCAAATCTAATTAATAAGATGTATTCCAGCTTACATCAACTACTAGAGACCACTTTTTTTAGATGTGTGGTATATTTTGTAAGGTACAATAGAAAACTATGAAGTAACTTAAAAGAATAGTCAATTAAAATTAGAAATACATTTATTAAATAATTTATTCCATAGTCCAAAACGAACTGATGTGGAACTTAAATCTCTTTGACAGTGTCAAAATTTACCATCTAGTAAATAAATCTGGGATGAGAGGTTAATATCTTGAGTCTTTCTATGAAGTGAAATGTGTGGGGCAATATGTACGTTAGAGTTTGTAATATTACATGATAAAGAAAACTGAAGATACTAAAAGAAGCAGGGTACATTGTAATCATTATTAGATTTTTATATATACACCTTTTTTAAATATACATATTTTGGTCAACTCAAGGTGGTGAACTTCCAAACTTCATTTGGAAAAGAAATGAAATGAATATTTTGTTATCTGTTTAAAGCATTATGACAAAGGAAGAAGCTTACAGGGAAGAATTTAGTTATGATAGGATGCCAACTTTGGAGCGTGGAAGACAACAGAATGGAAGTTATGTTCCAGATATTAAATCTAGCAATCTTCAGCTCTCCAAAAGATTTCATCCTTGTTTCTTTTATAAAACATGGATTTATTCATTGCTGATGGGGGTAAGTATGAGAAATTATTCAGGCCGAGTTTGGTCTAGATAGTTATTGCTTTGGTGTACAGATAATTGAAAACAAAAATATTATTACGTTGTCATCTATTTAATTCAGGTATAAGCAGCCGAGGGTTACATGCAGTCCTTCACTTACAGCAATTTCAAACATTCTGTGGAAAGGATCATTGCAACTCCTGGTAAAAGCAGGCAGTTCATTGCCACTGAAAGGAAAGAAAAAGCATCACAAAGAGAAAACAGTGTCCGAATACAGGACCCTTTTAGCACTTGTTACACCCATTGTTTTCTTTATTCCCTCATGTGGCATTGCCATCAAAGAAAGTAATAGGCACAAATTAGCTTCCAGCACTGTCAATGCAATCTGGAAAGGGTATAAGTTATAGAGTGTAATTTTACCAGAGAGCAGTACTACCTATGAATTATCTCCATGATGACTCACTGAAATAGATGTAAAAGGAATTCTGCACCACAAACCGTTCCAATGAGGTTCATCAAGTTCTGATCACAATTCTCACTCCCAGAGTTTTTTCAAGAGAACAAATGGCCCTTATTATTCACATTTCTACCACCTGTGGCTAGATCTTTCTGTGGTTAGTAAAAATAGATCAGCGCTCATGGTCTGTGATAATGGATTATCTGCACTTTTGGGTGTGTGGTTGTGTTTGAAGGAGGACTATTGAACTGTTTTTAATGTATTGTATTGCATTGTATTTTAATGTATTGCTTGCACAGAATAGCATCTGTATGTTAACGTAAATCTTTTCAAGGTTATCTATCTTTTGTTACCTTTGACTATTAGGCTAGAACAGAACCCACGTCAGTAACAAGGGACACTCTTTCTAGGGAGCTTGTACTTAAGATAAGAGTTTTATATAGCAGAGATGAGATTCCCTTGCTTTTAAATGAAGTAGATGTATGCCAAAAAGATTCAGAAATACTGTAACATGGTTTTTGAATCTTGTGATGATGTTTTAGGGTAAGTGTGGGATTTGTTTGAGGGGTTGGAGCTTCTTGTTCTTCTAGGATGCTGCATTCAGTGATCAGTGACATTTTCAGGAAGGACAGGGCTGATTTTTTTTTCTTACCCTTTTTTGCCTGATTTTAATGATAGAAATGGGAATGGAATACAAAGTACTCCTATTCTCAGATCTAACTTTCTCCAAAGCCCCCAAATTCTTTCTCTGTGAATGATTTCAGGCTTTGGTGGTAGAGATTTAAAAGGAGGAATGGGAGCAATTTGCATTCCTACTCACACTCTTAAACTGATGATGATGATAATTTATTAAATTTGTATGCTGCCCAACTGTCAACGACTCTGGGCGGCTCACAACAATAAAAGAAATTACAATAAAATCAGTAAAACATTAAAAAAAAGATAAAAGATGGCAAGCGCGATGAAGCAAGGGGTCTCACTCTCCCTCACTCAAGGCACTTCACAGCTCTTCTAAACAACAGCAGAGCGGGGGCCATCTGAATCTTGGGGAGGCAGGGCATGATGGTGATGATGATAACAACAACAACTAGGTTTGTGGGGAAAATGGAGGAAAACAATTTGGGGGGGAAATGAAAAATTGCAGCACCAGTTTGGGACATTTAGGTTCCAAATATCAGTGGAGTGAACTTGGAGTGCTAGTGGGCTGCAGTAGGATGCTGGAAGGTCTCATACAGCCTATTGGTTGGCCACCCCTTATTTTAGGTAATATATATAGTAAGAATGTAGATGAATAGTCTCCTCACCCCCCGTTTTTCCCACTTCTTAGAAATGTTTAGTAACATAGTGTGGTGTAACTATTACGTCAATATCATTTATATATTAATACAGTACATGTACATACATACATACATACATACAGTAATAGTGATTTTGGCACTGGAGGTTCCATCCCACTATTGTTACAGACTAAATGTTACTACTTGCAATACTGTAGTAGTAGTAGTAGTAGTAGTCCAGTGGCTCCTGAAGATTTTCTCTAAGCAGTTTATGAATAAGAATGGCTTCAAAATATTTTGGAACAGAGATTACATAGTCAGAAAGTGTAGGCAAGCTATGTGTATTTAAATGCTATGTGTCTGCCAAGGAAACATTTTACTTTTTTTTTTGCACTATTACTGCAATTAACTACCTTAATTAACCTGTTGCTGAATTCTCATATTTGATAAAGGAAATACAATGACAAATATCAGAGCTTGCTGCCTGTTCATTAACAGCAGTTGCATAGTTAAAAATGTAATGCTATAGAGGGGAAAAATTATATGCTTCTGTGAATCTGTATCACATTCTCAATGTATTTCTTCATTTGCATTTTCCTTAGTGAAATATTAATACTTCTTTTATATTGCTGCCAGATATTAAAAAGGTAAAGGTTCCCCCTGCACATCTGTGCAGTCATGTCCGACTCTAGGGGCCAGTGCTCATCTCCGTTTGTTAGCCGAAGAGCCAGCGTTGTCCAAAGATGCTTCCACGGTCATGTGGCTGCATGAAACGCGCGGAACGCTGTTACCCACCGAAGTGGTACCTATTTATCTACTTGCATTTGCATGCTTTCAAATTGCTAGGTTGGCAAGAGCTGGAGCTAGTGCGGGAGCTCACTCCGCACGCAGGGCTAGGGATTCGAACCTCCGAACTTGCGATCTTCCGATCGACAAGCCTGGCATCTTACCCGCTGAGCCACCACGCCCCTTTTGCCAGATATTATTGCATAATAATTCTCAAATTTACATAGTTGCTTAGTTTTATCTCTATATTAATCAATATATTACTTGTCATATTTCTACATTTCAGACTTGTATTCTTATTACCTCTGGATTTTCCCTTTATTTGGGGAATGTTTTTCCAGCTGAAATGGATTACTTGCGCTGTGCAGCAGGTTCAGTAAGCATCCTCACATTGCTGTAGCTCCATGAAAATGTGAATTAGAATTGCAATTTCATTATTTAGTGTTCATTAAACTTTATATATTAATGTCAAATTCTCCATATTGCAAATTATAATGCCAATCTGTATGTGTATATCTTCTTTAGCTTCCTAGCTATTGGTTACAGCTAAATTATTTACCGTTTAATTATTGCTTCTTTTTTTGCCAATTAAACACATTTTTCCTTCACCAAAGCAGATGTAGAGTGATACAGCAATAAAAATTAAGTTAGTTTATATATACATTTTAATTGAAATAAGTCCTGCAATGAAATGCTATTATTAGCAATTTCAGACCCCCCAAAAAAATCCTGTAAATGTTCTCTGCTTCCACAAGAAACTAGAGGTGGTAGAGCTGTTTATGCATTTCTATAAGTGTGTGTTATATTTGTGAATATATAAATATGTCCTAATCCAGTAAACAATAGTTAATATATGACTTAATTAAAACTAATTTGTTCTATTCATTATAATGGGACTCTGTTCTGTTACAGTGGGACTTTGTCATGAATATATTTGGTTGGATGGGAACTTAATGTGAATGAAACTTTACTGTCAGCTATTTTGGAACTGAGAAGAAGGAGCTTTGAATTCTTGCTGTAGCACAGGAACATTCACTCTAGGATGGGAACTAAACACACGTTCATGGACTGACACAGAGATGCTCCATTCATAGAATACCATATAAGGACTGCAAAAATCTGGACAACCACTAAATGGAAATAAAAGATTATTTTTTTTGTATGTTCTTGCTGCCATTTAATGGATTTTTGCAGCCCAGATATGGTATAAAGAAAAATGTGTTTAAATTACCAGTAGTCTTAAAATCTCAATGATGCCTGTAAAGTCTGTAAAGTCTCAGCAGGTGGCAGCACTTAGCTAATGTTGTCAGGGTTTGGAAGCTAGGCAGAGTCAGTCCTGCTTATGACTGCTTTGGAAGACCACCAGAGAATACTAGGGCTACAAACTGGGCTGGGAAGTTGAAAAATATTCTGGAGGAAGGCTCTGGCAAACTCTATACAACGTTGCCAGGAAAACTGTAAGGTTGTGTCCATGTAGCCCCTAGGAGTTGAGTTTGACTTGAGGGTGTCTTTATTCTTAAGGTGCAAAAGCCCACGCGCACATCTAAACTATGTCTTTGATACAAACTTTTTGTATCAAAACAGTGTTGCATAATTTTTAAAGATGGTATATTGTTTAATTACTGCTCCCCCAACTTAAATGAGTGATACAGGATTTCAGCAGTTTAACTATGTTGAAATAGAACTTGACTTTTCTATCATATATTAAGTACCACATTGACATGAAATATATATTATTTTTAAGTTGTTTTTTAAATGTTTTTTGGCCTAGTGTATTCCCTCAGCAGCAGTGAGTTTTGCCATAGCCAGAAACAAAGCTAATTTGGTAAGTCCTTTAAGTTTAGAAAGATGAGTAACATGTTATTTATGTATTATTTTAACTAAATGAAAAAATAATGTTCTTACTGTTTTTACAGATACCCGATTTTCAGTTTCTATTTGTTTCAACATTCGCAATTACAACAACATGTTTAGTTTGGTTTGGATGCAAGCTTGTCTTAACACCTACAGCAATAAATGTGAGTTGTAAACAACAAATATAGAACATTTGAACAAATCAATCAAGCGTTATATTAAAAGATTTGTTGTGCATTATTTGACCATTAAATAATTAAGGGATAGATAAAATACGATTGTCTTGTCAATAGAATATAGCCAGTAGATTGCATTCACTTGTATGTTTCATTAAAATTATTGAAGTTAGGATAGTCATAATCAATTTTTCATACAAATTTCAATTATATCAAAGCGTGACTAACTTGTATTCTAACCCAGACTTTCTGCTTCTGCAGTGTTACAGTATATTGCTTGGGGAAAAAATCATAGTCATTTATTTCTCATTTCTTAACATTCAGGAAAACTTTTAACTGTATACATTTAATTTTTTTATTGCATTTTTTAAAGTTTTATTAATAATTGCAGGTCTGTGTATTTTATTGTTGTGCTTTCTGGCCCAAAGGCCGTAATAAGGATTTGATGATGAACATGTGGGAGAATCCACAGCTTAGTAGAACACCTGCTTGGTATGCACAATGTTCCATGTTCAGTGCTAGCATTTCCAGTTAGAGGTGGAAAAGAACCTGTCAGAAACCATGGAGAGTCCTGCCAATTAATGATAGGGGCCATACTATGTTACACCACAATTTATTTAACCATGGCTTATTGAATAAGCAACAGTTGAGTAAGCCAAAACTAAATTAAATTATGTCTCAGCATAATGTAGGAATCCAGCTGTTCTCAAAAGTACTATGCTATTTATTTTGTTTATTTACTTATTTGTTTGACATACATTGCTCCAGTTGCTGACAACTTTGAGGGGCATACATATCCACCATCTATAATTTAGGTTAAAATAATAACAAAATTACAATTAAAAAATCAAAGTACATCTACATATGAAAACACCAGTACCATCAATTACTTTAGACAAATATCCCAAAGCCAGAGGGAACAACATTACAACATCTCAGTCCCCAAGGACTGCTGGAACAGCCAGGTTTTAATGTCCTTCTTAAAAACCAGTTGGATGGCAGAATTCAGATTTCTGGGGGATGGATCAATGGACATTTTATGGCAGTTTTATCTGCTTCTATATTCCTAAAATTTACATTTGCAATATGTTTGCAGTTCAAAAGGTATTGATCCTGGGTACTTCCAGATGAAGCTGTTACTGTACAAATGTCATTTCATTCATGGAATTTTATTGAGGTGGTGGTATTCCAGATCTAATCTCTTTCACTAACAGCTTTCCCATATTTTCTCACTATCTTTCCATCAATTTTCTTGTCACAGAAAAATACATTAAGAGGGAAAGATTTTTTTTTATTGATAGTACTTGGGGGGCTTTTGTTTGAAGGCATTGTCTTCCTCTTTCAGTATAAGTGCAGATCGTTTTCTGTGTGATTCAAAATTCTTTATTTACACCTGTGGAATTCTTTAATTTAATTTTGAGGGATTGTACTGGAACTATTCAAATTAGGCAAAACTGCATGAGAAGCCATTTCACATTAATATCTTACTACAGTATCAGGATCCATTTCTAATGACTGCCATTACAAAGATAATGGTTTAATCTAATTCAAAAAGCAAGGACAACAATAATTTTATCAAAACACTCATGTTAATATCAATTATTTAAAACATTTTTACCCACAGATAAATTTCAACCTGATCCTCCTGATTCTGCTGGAGGTTTTCATGGCAACTACTGTAATAATATCTGCTAGATCTAATGAGGAATGCTGCAGGAGGAAAAGAGTAAGGTTGCCTTTTACTGTCTTTAGTACAGCCTAATGCTTTCTTTCAACATGTACTGCATATCCCTTTGTTTCAAATCAGAACAATCTGTTCCTTTATTTATGCATAGGGATTTAGAGAATTTATCCCGTTATTTTACAAAAAACATAGTCAATATCCTGTTCTCTCTACGCTACTGGATGTTGTTCCTTGGGACACATTTAATTTACTTATAAACACCTATTTTATTCATTTCCTTCTAATTTCTATATTTTATATATGCATTAAATTTTTGTGTACAAACATGTGGCTGACATTAAGATCAGAAGCTTCCTTCTTTCTTTTGAAATAATATATATTTCTTAAATGCCAAGTCCATAACCATATTGTAATCTTCACAAGAAAAATCCTGCCTTAATCATTTTTTGTGAATGTATTTGTGTGTGTATCTCAAACCTCACACAATACAACACTTGCAACACCTGTAGTTATGCTAACATATATAGATTCATAATTTAGTGTTATTTTATTCTGAAAATACTATAAGCTGCTATTTTCATTTTGCTCATAATTGCGCAGAAGAATAAAACTATATTTCTTTAATTATATCTTCTACTTAACCAACCAAGATTGAATCTAGAGGTGCCTTACATGAGTCAGGACACCTATTCTATGAGGGAAAAATAATAAAGCTTCAGCACAAAGCGTTGAGAAATCTCTTGCAAAATGTCTCAGTATACATCTGTTAACCAAGTCTGCTAACACAATGTGTTGCAAAATATTATGCACAAGGGCTTGCAATACCTCAAGGTACATGCTTGCATTAAAACATTTTTACTTCACTCTTTAGCCAAAAGGGCTCTCAGGGTAGCTTACAAAAATCTGCATTATGACAGTACCTGCCTGAGATTTACAATTTTAAATGTATGACTTACAAAGGAAAACAGGTGGAGGAAGAGAATGGAGGGGGTGGGCAGGGAAGGAAGATCAGACAACTTTTGGAAAATAAATGCATTCTTATTAGTGTTCAACAGGGAAGAATAGTTCAGATAGCTTTTTGGAATGGCTGCCAATTGGGAAGCATTAGCTAGGTATAAAACAGCTTCTGCTCTGCAACTTCCTGGAATAGTTGCTGTCAGATGATAGCTGAGGGAGGACAACATAAAGTTGTAATAGGCAGCTCCATAGTGTTCCTCTAGGTCTTGTGGCAGCGGCGGTGCGGGGGCACGCGCGGCGGCAGTGGCACGCATGGCTGGGGTGCGCGGCGGTGGCGGCCTCGTGTTTTCCACTAAAACGCGGAAGCGCTGATGGTGCGCCGCTGCCATCGTTGCTGCCACCGCCGCCATGCACACCATTGCACCGCCGCCATGCATGTCCACTTCCGGGCTGTGTCACAATACACTAAAGTGTCGCGACACACAGTTTGGAAAGCTATGGTCTAACTAATCTTCCCCCACATATTTTGTTTTAAGACTGATTTCAGATTCTGAATAGTCATCTGACCTTAAGGAATCTACTATCTTGATCACATTTGGAATATTCTCCACTAGCATGCATACTTTGTAAGAAACATACAGTTCTGTTTTGAACATTCCTCAGGGCCTTCTGGAGACTGTATAGGAAATATGTGCAATTCTTTATTCATGTATGGATGATAATAATAATAATGGTGATGAATGGATCATGTGCATATTTGCCACAAAACATGAATATGCACAATGACAGGTTGATATTATATATGTTAACAACTGATCATACAATACATTTAGATAGAAGAAAGAAAAAAATGCTGTAGCTAATTTCTTATATCACAGTTATTTACATTACTCTTCAAACCATATGTACAGAGGACAGAATAGAAGAAGGGATTTTTTTCCTCAAAATATGTACAAAGTGGTACTGATGGGACTTTAAACATGAGAATCCTCTTTTCTCAATATATACATTTTGTATGCTAAAACCTTAACAGTATACTTCTATCTGTCAATAGCTTCTGTAGATTGATTGTTAGTGTTTGGTATTGTTGCTTGCTTGCTTACTTTGATCATCTTTTCCCTTTTAGACAACTATTTATGATAATACTAGCACATTGAATAATGTCAGCTTCCCAATACGGATGCTAAAATCCTATTCGGTAAGGAAATTGTTTTATTGTTCTCTAGGAATCTTCTAGGAATTTGTTGCTATAATCAAATTCCAATCTAATTCTTCTTTTTTTTAAGGTAGTAGAAGTAATTATTGGAATTTCTGCTGTGTTTGGAGGAATAATTGCCTTGAATATGGATGTACTAATCTCAGGCCCGTACCTTTCAGTCACTTTTTTTTGGATTTTAGTTGCTGTAAGTATTACCCAATTGAATGTAACTTATTTTTATTTTCAAAAATTAACTATCAACAATTACTGTCATATCCTCTGGATTAGGAGGTAAGAACTTTTATACTATCTATAAATTACCTTTAATATTTTCCAATAACTTGTCTCTACAAATATAATAATTGGAAGACGTTGTATCCCAGTGTACAACAATGTTATAAAAAGGTATCCTTGTCCTTTGTAGGTACTTTATGCTTTCCATCTATTTCATTTTACTTGAAACTCTTGTCTCAAAAAGATATACAGTGAATCAGGAATGTGAATCACAGCAAATAATATATAGTTTTTAAAAATATATTTACTGTAGATAGTAAGTGAAATTAATTACCTCAGATATGAGTTAGATATAATATCTCCCCATGATGGCTATAGTCACTGCACACTTTCCTCAGACAGTTTTTCTGAGGAAACCAGTAGGAGAGAGGTTGGGGGATAGAGTTTCTCAGGCCAGGGGTGCTGAAAATGTCAACAAACAACTGCCACGTAGCAACACACCAAGCCGCATTTCCATTAAGCAGAGAGAGAAATAGGTACTGAGTTTAAACTTAAGAATTTTAAGAATGGACTACATTTGCACAGAGGGTAATCAACTATCGGAAGTGGCTTCAATCGTGGTACATAATAAAGATTCTTTCTTAGCCCATACCATGTCAAGAGTAGAGAAGCTTCAACTAAGCATGAGATTTTAATGAATTGTTTGGATACAAAAAAAAATTGTGAAAGTACAACATAATAGGATCTACCATTCTCTTGAAATGTAGCTTTCAAGGGTTCTGACTCTGAACATTTTCTCATACTTGATTTTTTTTTCTTAGTGTTTTCCCAGTGCTATTGCAAGTCATGTTGCTGCTGAATATCCAAGCAAATGCTTGGTAAGTACATTGTTAAACTAATCAGATAGATGATAGCCTCATAAGTGTTGCTGGAATAAAAAAAAAATTGTCTTTTAGATCTGCATGTAAGCAAAAACTAGATCAGTCTTATGGGTTTTTTTTTACCTCAAATGCATTTTCTTTCTTCACACAATCCACAATTGGGAAACATTTTTATTGGGAGATATCATAAGATGCATATTGGTCCAATAAATGCATTGTTGAATTGTTTGGGATCTTCTTTCTCATTGATCAAAAAGTTACCTTTTTAATTTCTTTCACATAATTTATGAAGAAAACTTAATGGACCCATTATTGGGGCCATGTGGAAACTGATTCCACAAGAGTTGCTGGAAAAAAATGGCTCTACAGGATTTGATACTCTTCAAAAATGTGTTTGTCCAAATATGATTAGTGGGACAAAATGGCTTTATATTTTTCTATCTTCAAACATTTCAGTCCCCATTTCTTGTAACTACTGTTTTATTTACAGTCTTAGTGCCTCTTCTCTGTTGTTTCCCATTCATGTAGAATTTCAAACTTCATTATTTTTACTTTCAATCTGCTCTTTTGCATGGCTCTGTTGCTACATATTAATTATGCATCTCTTCTGCAATTTATGTTATGATATAGGCTAGCAGTAATCCTGGGGAGGTGTCAAAAAATCAAAATGGCAATTGCAGCAGTGTGATTGAAGCCCTGCTCCTTTGGATATGTATGCAGTGTAGATGCACATACAGTACAAAAGGAGTGGGATTTCGATTGTGCTACCTTGACTTTTTTTTATCCATCCCAACCCCCGCCCCCAAGGACATCACTGATGTATTTAAAGTAGGGACGCCTTAAATAATTTAATAGCATATGCAAAACAACTTCCATTGCATGCCCAAGTTTGTACAGGCTTGCAATCTAAGTGAATTTCTAGTCCAGTCAGAATGTACATTGTTTTACTGTCCTTGTCATCCACGTAGTGGTTGCTGTCAGAACCTCAGCTAAGCTTAGTATTAAGTCCTGACTTTCGTTTTCAACCATTTTTGTTTGGCTATTTAGTTGCTTTGGATATACATGTTCTAATCTAATACCTGAACTATTCATCTGTTAATTTTTAATATTCATTGTTCATTTCTCTATGAATATAGCTTAATTAAAATCTTTGTGTAAATAAATCCCGGTAGAACACCTTTGATGACATATAAAAAGGCACACATTGATGGATATTTCTTCTTAGCAACTATATATTTCAAAATTTTATCTTTAATTTAGGTGGAAGTTCTTATTGCCATAAGCAGTGTTACATCTCCACTGTTATTCACAGCTTCAGGATACTTGTCTTTCAGTATAATGCGCATTGTGGACATGATTAAAAATTATCCACCAACAGTTCAAGTATGTTTTATTTTTGAGTTATTAATACATAATAAATATTATTGTATGTATATTGTGTTTAGGTCATAACGTTCTGTGCAGATAACTAATTTCTAATGAAAGAAATTCTATGATTTATTAAAACTAATGTGACACTTGGTCATTTTGGAACAGAAGTGGTAACTCTTACAACATTGTGTATTACAAGGGCTTTGGAGACTAGAGTTAGAAAATTTGAGCTGGGAGCTAAAGGCACAAGATCAAAGAGGAAAGGTTGAAAACATATTTAAATTAACCAGGAAATAGTTTGCTGCAGGTCTACCAGTTAACACAGAATTTTAAAGAAACTGATGGAGACCAAGTCAAGACTAGCGAATGTATCTAGCAGTTGCACTTGTGCAATTTCCAGTTTTTGTAACGTTTTAGAGATATTTATCAGTTGACTGAAATCAATTTACGTATCAACAGGGAAAAATATTTGCTTGCAAATTTGCATACTGCCAAAGACATTCATTTCAGGAAAGAATTTCAGTCACTCACAAGTTTCTTCTTGCCAGCTGTGGTAACATGTGCTAGTATTTCTAATCACAGATGTCCAAAATAAATGTTTCAGACACAAGTATGAAATTAGGAAATCTGGTGTATTTATCATTTTTAATATGTTATATAAAAGCTAAAAAAATTTCAGGTAAAGTAAGGAGGGATTCAAATGAATGATCTTTGAATCTGAATGTATAGAATTGCCAGAGCCTCTAGAGCCAGTTTGGTGTAGTGGTTAAGGCACCAGGCTAAAAACTGGGCGACTGTAAGTTCTAGAGCTGCTTTAGGCATGAAGCAGCTGGGTAACCTTGCGCCAGTCACTCTCTATCAGCCCTAGGAAGCAGGCAATGGCAAACCACTTTCAAAAATGTAGCCAAAAAAGCTGCAGGGACCAGTCCAGGCAGTCACCAGGAGTCAACACTGACTTGAAGGCACCAACCAACCAACCAGCCTCTAGCAAATGTAACATTTTGAAATAGAAAAGTGGATAATGTTTAGCATATCTAAAACTTGTTTTGTATATCTGTTGATTTTTAGCAATCTTACGATGTGCTGCTCTTGCTTCTAATGCTGATGCTATTAGTTCAAGCTTTTCTGACAACTGGGACAGTCATACTATGTGTAAATTTCAAAGCAAAAATGAAAATGCATGATTCATTGTGGGCAGGGCCACTACCAAACAAACAAGAATACAAAACAACAGAGGTGAGTAACATTTACAGATTAAATTTCATCACAGAATATTGTTAATAATTTAAATCTTATTGTTCTCAAAATTGTTGAATGTTGGTATTCATGTAGATCTTGTCTCAATTATTCATTAAAATGTGCAGAATGTTCATTTATAGAAGAAGTGAATGTTTTACATCCATAGTTCTTTTTGATATGCATGTATCTATATCTAGCAGAAGTAAAGTCAAATTCACCTGTTTTATGGATCCATCCCAAATTTTATCTGTTACTTAAGACAGCACGTTTCTCTCTCTCTCTCTCTCTCTATATATATATATATTTATATTTATATTTATATTTATATTTATATTTATATTTATATTTATATTTATATTTATATTTATATTTATATTTATATTTATATTTATATTTATATAGCTGTGAACTTGGTCATGTTCATCCCTTGATATTGTTGTCTCTCTCCTTCAGGAGTTCTTACCCTGAGGTCCATAAAGCCCTTGGGGGTCCATGGGTAGATTTTAAGGGATCCAAGAACTTGGATGGGAAAAAAATTACAACTTTATTTTCACTATTTTATTTTATGCAGTTAGATACATTTTTCTGAGGAGGGGTCCATAGGTTTCACCAGACTCTTAAAGTGGTCCATGGTACAAAAAGGTTAAGAATCCTGCTATACTTTGTTTGTTTTTCTGATATTGTCCAACTTTTAAAGTACTTGACACAATAATATTTTATTGCTTATCTTACTTTTGTAAAATATCATATACACTAAAATGATTGCATAAGTAAATATGAAAGAAGTTTAAGCTAGCTTGTTGGAGTAGACCAGAGCTTTCCAAACTTTTCATGTTGGTGACACACTTTTTAGACATGCATCATTTCGCGACACACTCTTATAGCAGGGCATCATTTCGCGACACACTCTTACAGCAGGGCACAAGGCAGGCACTAGGTCCTGCGCGGAATAACAGCAGGTTTGGAGGCAGCAAGGCACAAGGCAGGCACTAGGACCTGCACGGAATCCTGGCAGGGCTCGGAGGCAGCAGCAGCCGTGACACACCCAGACACTGCAGCCGACACACTAACGTGTCCCGACACACAGTTTGGAAAGCTCTGGAGTAGACCATAGAATTTTTTATGGATTATAAGAATACATTAAAAATTATACACAATTATTTCTTATGGCAATACATGCATCATAGTTAAGGAAATATACAGTATCTTTGCATTTATTGCCTCATGTATTTATGAATCAAACAATATAAGTCAGACGTGATTAGATTTCTTCTGGATTTTTAATGTAGCAGAAGGCTTGAAACAATGCATGGGAAAGGGTTCTAAAACATTCTTTAAAGGCCATTTTATAAATTGAATTGGCATCCTAAAGGTTGCTTTAATTTGCCTCAGGAGGAAAGCTGACACTTGTGCCTGTAATAGCTTCCATATTAGAGCAAGTAGGAGATTTGTTCAGGAAAATAGTGGAAAAGGGCTCTTGCAGCCCTGATGAATTAGGGAGTTATTGTATTTATAATCATGGAGATATGTAATCATTTATCTAACTTATCAAACCATAATTCGTTATTATTATGGATTCTTCTGCACCTTATTCTTTGTTCCATTCCTTGACATCTTTTTTTGTTTTAGGTCTCCAATAACAGCATGAAGGATTTTGATAAAGAGAAAGCTTGGAAAGCTGTTGTAGTGCAGATGGCTCAGTAATCTGCACTTGGGGAACTGAACCAGGGACATGTTAGGGCAAGAATGCCAGAATGGCTTGAAAACAATTCTTGCATCAGAATATGATCAATAAATAATAACATCCTTTAAAAGTAGTACATATCGTTATGATAGTATATATATTTGATTTTAGTTTAACATCTTAATTTCAGTGACTTTATTTGCAAACTGATTTTACAGCAGTGTCATTGTTAATTAAATATTTTGACTATATGAACAGTTAACACAAGTAACTATGAATTAGTTTTGTTTATGGCAAGAGACTAATATAATTACTGGTATTTAGTTGATATAAAATTTTAAGCAAGTTTGTAACAAATACATTTTACCATTAATGCTTTTGCTGATGAATTTTTTAAGAGTTAAACTTGTTCTTACTTTTGGATAAAATAAAAATCTTTACTGCAAGTCAGTTCTAGTTATTGGATGGATGTTGCTTTAACTAAAATTGCAGAAATACCACAAATACCAATCTATTTCTGATAGATTGTCACTTGCAGATCAGATCATAGGAACACATAAGGTTGGGTTCATACATTATACAAAACCACAGTATGGTTTTGACATTGTGAGATCTATCAAAAGGAGAAAATAAATAAACTCATGTTTGCTTTAGGGCAGAAATCCAAAGTTTGAAATCATGCTTTTATTGATTGCAGCTTAGTGTGATGAGTGAATGGTGATGCATGTTTTTGATTTGCTTTTGTGTTCAATCTACCACTTTGATAAATGCTCAAGAATATAAGGCAAAACAGCTAAAAGAAACCAGGAATTTTTAAAACAGTGATAATTTTGCTTCTCTGCAGAATGAAATATGGCTTGTTTCTACTTCAGCCATATTTTTTACTTGGTAAAAAAAATGCAGCCACAATTGACAGTGGGAATTGTGACTGTGGAGGTCTAGCCATATTTTTAGATGAGCTGTTTCCTTTCCGTGGTTTCTAAAGGTAGTAACAGATTTCTTCTTTCCCAGACTGCAGCCTGTTTATTTTGTATCACACAACTTTATGGGAGACCTGGAACAATACTTTGACTCTTAGGCTTTAGGTTCCTCTGATGGGAGCTTACTCTTGAAAAAGATAATTAAGTACAATAGAAGACGAGGACATGAAATTAGTGCCATTAAAATATAATTGAGCAGCAATTGAACAGAAGAGTTCAAGAACATTTAAAAAATGGATTATGTCCAAGAAAGCAATAAGAGAGTGAGTCAACTAAACTTATACTCCAGTTACTTTCATGGCTTGGATGTCACTTTCAAAAAGGTTATTCCTGGGTACCAGTCATCCATAACTCCAGTGATAGAGAATGTGAAATAAAGCCTTAGAGGATAAGCACTGTCAGTTGGCAAAGGTGACCTTTTTGATATTATGGTTTCAAATCACAGAAGACTTTGCTGGTAATAATGAGAACTCTAAACTCTGCATAGAAATGAACTGGAAAATATACAGTTTAAGCAAATTATATTATGCAAAAAGGAGTAATGTTGCCTGGCAGATTTTATACTTAGTAATCATTAGAATTTCATTAGGGAAGATGCTGTGTCTCTCTGATTTTTCTAAATAGTATTAATAATAGTAATAATTAGACAACCCTGTGACCAGTTGGATCATCCTTTGAGAGAAACGTAGTACAGTCTGATGTGACCAGAATGAACATTAAATTTTCGGCTGACCGTATTTTCTTTTACCCCAATGCTAAACAGTCCTGTGATCCTCCAACAAGAGTATATATCATAAATAGAAAAATAGTTGTAGTGGCAAACAAACTTCAATAATAAGTCAATATTTATTTACCTAAACAGTAGGCTCCACATTTTTTTCAGCTATGCTACGGACCCTGATAGACCTTGGCAGACTCCAGTGGACCCTTGTAATCCTGGGTGGGCCCGGCAAGTGTTGGCAAGCCTCTATGGACTCTGGCTTCCTCCTGGTGGTTGTGATAGATTTCAACATCCCTTATAAGGGGAAGTTTGCGACGGGCCTCGGAGTGGAGCAGTGGAATGTGGCAGGCCTAGGGGCTACAGCAGATCAGTGGACTCTGGTGGACTTGATTAATCAGTGGTGGAGGGATTAGACCCATTATTTATGGACTGGTGGGTGACTCTAGACTTCGGGGGGGGACTACGGGTCCTTGATGTAAGACCAGCTCCGTGCAGCGATGAGCTCTGATATTGGAGGTGGAACTCGATGGTGCGGTGGCCCCAAGGCTTTTAACATCTTTAAAGCTTTGAATATAACATCTTCGAATAAGTTATTGAAATATGAGCTAGGGATTGGAGGACTGACTACTTCCATTTCCATTCCATTTCCCCCCACCCGTTAGAGGCGGCAGAGATTGGGGTCCCCTGGTGTGAGAGTGGTATTCCTCCTGGGTGTGAGAGACCCTGGGGGGAGGCCAGAGTTGTGTGATGGTATATAAGAGTGCCCACCCCTGAGTGAGAGAGGTGGCAGGCAGGAGTGGTTGGTGCCCCCTTCGACCAGTGAGAGAAGCTGAGCGGGGGCACAGTGAGTGCTGAGTGAGTGTTTAGGGGGTGGTTGGGTCCCACCAGTGCCGAGAGCATAACGCTGGTGCGCTGGTGGGCCTCCCGCCTCCCGAGAGTGACTGGGTAAGGGAGGATGTATGCATGGAGGGGGGACCCTTGTTTCAACCTAGAGTTTTCGGACGTCCAGTGGTGGAGGCAACTGGGCCTGAAATCTCTAGGGGCTATGGGGCGGGTTGTCCTATTGAGGAGGTGACGGGTCAGGGATGTTATGGCGGGAACCGGAGGGCAAGCCACCTTTGGGGAAGATGCCCCTGGTGTTTGCTACCGGTGGTGTGTTCCGGCCTTCTGGGTTCAAACCCAGGCCCTGGTCAGCAGACCCTCGAGGGCCCTGGTTTCTGGCTGCTGTTGCTTAACGCCAGGTCGGTTAATAACAAGGGCCCCCTCATATGTGATTTGATCACGGAGGAGGGGGCCGACCTGGCGTGTATCACCGAGACCTGGCTGGGCCCTGGAGGGGGGGTTGCCCTCTCGGAAATCTGCCCGGCCAGGTTTCAGGTATGGCACCAGCCGAGACACTGGGGTAGGGGAGGAGGGGTGGCAGTTGTCATCCGAGAGTCTCTAGTGGCCTTCAGGGACGCTGCTCCACAAGTGGCCGGATGTGAGACCCTGTTTTTCAAGTTGGGTTCCCGAGAGCAGTTGGGAGTGTTGCTGCTGCACCAACCTCCCTGCTGCGTAGCAACCTCCCTGCCTGAGCTGCTGGAGGCCGTCTCGGGGTTGGCGGTGGAATTCCCCAGACCTATGGTTTTGGGGGATTTCAACCTGCCATCCCTGGGATGTGCCTCAGAGGCAGCTTGGGAGTTCATGGCTACCATGGCAGCCATGGGCCTATTCCAGATTATTCGGGACCTGACTCGAGACAGTGGCCTCACCCCGGACTTGGTTTTCTTGTCGGAGCAGTGGCAAGGTGATCTGGGAGGAGAGTTACATCTTTCCCCATTGTCATGGTCAGATCATGCCCTGGTGGCCCTGAGATTCTCATATGCTGCCCCACTCCTCAGGGAGGCTGGACCCATTCGAATGGTCCGACCCTGGCGACTAATGGACCCAATAGGGTTTCAGAAGGAGCTGGGGGTTATACCCGAGGACCTACTGCACGGTCCAGCGGAGGTCCTGGCCACAGCCTGGAATAAGGAAGCAGCTGGGGCCTTGGACAGGATCGCGCCTGTGCGACCTCTCTTGCCCCATCCGACCCGATATTCCCCGTGGTTCACGGAGGGATTAAGGGTCTTGAAGAGGGTTAAGAGACGTCTAGAGCGCCGCTGGAGAAAGACGACCGAATCTGACCGAACACAAGCTAGAGCCGCGGTTAAGGCCTACCTTGTGGCGGTAAGAGTGGCGAAACGTCAATATTTCTCCGCTCTTATTGCTTCCGCAGAATGCCGCCCGGTGGCCCTGTTTGGAATTACTTGATCTCTCCTAGGTAAGGTGGGGTCAGTGACCCACCTTCAGGGCCGTGCAGAGGAATTTTCGGAGCATCTGCTGGATAAAATCGCTCGGATTCGTTCTAAGCTGGACTCCAAGCGTGATGCATGGTCTGGGGAGATGCCGAGGGAACGTCTTTGCCCGGTTATCTGGGAACGGTTTGATCCTGTTGGACATAAGGAAGTGGACATGATCCTCTGGACTGTAAGGGCCACTACATGTCATCTAGACCCATGCCCTTCCTGGCTGGTAAAAGCAGCCAGGGAGGTGACATGTGGTTGGGTCCATGCAATGGTTACTACGTCCTTGGGAGAGGGAGTGTTCCTGGCTGCTTTTAAGGAGGCGCTGGTGCACCCCCTCCTCAAGAAGCCATCGCTGGACCCTATGGTGTTGGACAACTTTCGTCCCGTCTCCCACCTCCCCTTTTTGGGGATGGTGGTTGAGAAAGTGGTGGCATTACAGCTCCAGAGGATGGATGATACGGATTATCTAGACCCCTTCCAGTCAGGGTTCAGGCCGGGATATGGGGTGGAAACTGCATTGGTCGCACTTATGGATGATCTCTGGCGGGAGCGGGATGGTGGCAGTGCATCCATCCTGGCTCTTCTTGACCTCTCAGCGGCTTTCGATACCATCAACCATGGTATCCTTTTGGGGCGGCTTGGGGAGTTGGGGGTGGGCGGCGTAGTTTTGCGCTGGTTCACCTCCTTCCTCCGAGACCGGTCTCAATCGGTGGTAATAGGAGATGAGAGGTCCGACCCTCGGCCCCTACTTTGTGGGGTGCCGCAGGGTTCGGTTCTCTCCCCTCTCCTATTTAATATCTACATGAAACCACTGGGTGAGATCATCCGTCAACACGGGATGAGGTATCATCAATGTGCTGATGACAATCAATTGTATATCTCCATCCCGGGTGAGCTAAGTGATGCAGTGGCTGCCCTTTCTCAGTGTCTGAAGGCTGTGGGGGTCTGGATGGGGAACAACAGGCTTTAACTGAATCCTGGTAAGACGGAGTGGCTGTGGATTGATGGTGCCTCGGGATCCAGGAAATTGTCATCTTTAGATCTGGATGGGGTGGCAGTACCCCATTCAGACTTAGTGCGGAACCTGGGGGTCCTTCTGGACTCACAACTCCTGTTCGAAGAGCAGGTGGCAGCCGTGGCCAGAAGGGCGTTTGTGCAACTTCGAGTTGTATGCCAGCTATGCCCTTTCCTGAACCGGGATGCCCTCCGTACAGTCACTCATGCCCTTGTCATCTCCCGTATAGACTATTGCAATGCACTCTACATGAGGCTACCCTTGAAGAGTATCCGGAAGCTTCAACTGGTCCAGAATGCAGCTGCGTGCGCAGTTATGGGTGCCCAAAGATCGGCACATGTGACACCTCTGCTGCGCAAGCTGCATTGGGTACCAGTTTGCTTCCGGGTCCAATTCAAGGTGTTGGTTGTCACCTTTAAAGCCCTACATGGCATGGGACCAGGTTACCTGAGGGACTGCCTCATCCCCAGAACGTCAACCCACCCCACCCGGTTATACATAGAGGGCTTGCTACGGACCCCGTCTGTAAAAGAATTCCATCTGGCGGGGTCCAGGAGGCGGGCCTTCTCGGCAGTGGCACCCGCCCTTTGGAACATTCTGCCCCTGGAGGTGAGGCAAGCCCCCACACTCCTGACCTTCCGAAAACAATTGGAGACCTGGCTCTGCCACCTCGCTTGGGGTGGGAAGGGTAATATCTCCTCTTGGGGGTGGCTTGCACCGTAGAGCTCTTTTAAATATAACGTCATAGCCTCTTGGATTTTATATATTTATTATATATTTATTCTAATTTATTTCAGAATGATATTTTGTATTTTATATGTTTTTAATAATTAACTTTGTTGTAAACCGCCCAGAGTCCCCTTGTGGGGGGAGATGGGCGGTGATATAAGTTGAACAAATAAATAAACAGAATGACACGGGCGGGCAGAAAAGCAGTGGGAACGGGAGTGACTTCCAACTTCCTGCCGTCTTCCCCATTGACTTTGCTTGTGGGGAGCTGGCAAGGAGTGTCGGAAATCACGATCATGTGACTGCGGGGATGCTGCAGCGGCCACAACTTTGCGAATAAAACTGGTCTGAACATCATGGAAATTTCAATTCCACAGGAGTAATGGTCCCAGATTTTTTACGCATTCTTTAAGTTAGTGGATTTTAGGTACCTTGATGCAAAAATTGTTGTGGTATAATGCACTGTTTGGGCTAACTTGAGGGTACAAACAGAAAAACACAATGAGAGTTTTAGTAGCATATAGAAGATAATGGGATCAAACATTTATATAACAGTATACTGCTGGGTTTTATTTATTTTATTTATTTATCTGCCCATCTCCCCCCAAAGGGGGACTCTGGGCGGTTTACAATAAAATCACCGTTAAAATTCAAAGCAAACCACAAATACAATAAATATACAAATATAAATATAAATAACAATAAAAATATAAATGGAATAAAAACCCAATGGCTAAAAGTTATCTGTCAGTCCGCAAGTGTAAAGGCCATTCTAGGCCCATTCTAGGGTGCTAGCCATCCCCAGGAATGGGGATGTTTTTCCCATAGTTTCCCCATACTAAGTGATGTATATGTACATACAAAAGAGAAGGAGAATGTTTAAAGCATCAGCAGTACCAGACAAATTTGTTCTGGATCTCAGAAGAACATGATTAATCAAATACTATGCAAAGTATATATAGAATTTTTTTAAATTAATGTTTTGACTTGTTTATCAGTTATGGATAAACTTAAAAATGGACATTCTTAAATATGGTCATAGCCCTCTTAAATCAACAATATTTACTACACTGGCATGAATATGGCAATGAAGGCCTGAATGTGTACTAAGAAAAAGATAAACTGAATCAAAATATGTTCTGCTTTACCATACCTCTTTTTATTTTATGTTCTATCACAAATCTCTTACAGGAAAAGACAGATACAAATGTAGCAATGCAAGTGTTTGTGTGTATCAAACATTCCAAAAACATTTCTATGAGTCCTAGTGAATTCATCTCAAATGCTGAATTAAAATTTTCAAATCCTGAATGAAGGTTTCTTACAAATTCTGCTATAGAAGACAAGTGTAACAATTAAAATAAAAACATACCTTTCCAGTTACAGTGATAACCAAATGGACATTCACAAAATTAAGCTTCTCTAACTAAATCAGCATTCCTCAGCAGGACATTGGTAAAAAAATTATCAATTATCTTACACCTGCAGTGTTACAAAAACAGTCCTAGAGCGTTACTGTGGACTTAGCAAGGAATCAAGCCAGGACTGGAACAGATGTGATGAAAAATGCTAGATGTTTGCAATGTGGGCAATGAGCTTGAAATGGGGCTGATTCATACTTTTAGTATACCTGTGCAATTCCTATTTCCCCTTTGCCAGGATACTTAATACGAAACTGTGTAGCTAAATGCATTGATTGCCACTGAGATGGGATCTTAGTAACTAAAAATAAATAAATAAAACAATCCAGATCTTACCCCTATCAGAAATATGTTTGCTTTGGATACAAATCCCCCACCCAGAATGCACAAGGTTGCCTGCCTACAAAGGTCACAATGGTAGTTAGGTAAGGAGCAATGTAACACTTTGTAAGGGGGGGGGGATAAAGGAGAAGTCTCAAGTGTCACCAAGTAGAGGAGCTCTGCTGTTTCCAGGAGGGTAAGACAGAAATTTGACAGAATAGCCAGATGCCAGGGTAGCGAACCTTTTGAAAATCAGTAAATTGAGATGCCCAGCGTAGTAAGTACTTGATAATAAAAGAAAGATGATGAAATGAAAAAGGAGGGTGATAGACAATGTATTCCTAGGATATGCTTCAGAACCTTGTAAGGATGATTTGAGAGCTCAGGTGTTCAAGAACAATAAATTACTCTTTCAGTCTTTCATATCAACTGACATAAATGGTGTGGTTAAGCATAAACAGGGTTTCCTTTTATTTTCAGTAACAATAAATATTACATATCGATGATCCATTTTGCCTGGGAGTAACTAAACAAGAAGGATGTTTGCTTCTCATGACAACCAGAGTAGGCCTCTTTAAGGAATACAAAGTAAAATATTCCATGAAAACCATATACCTGTATTTAGTAGTTGACAATTACCTCCAGTAGAGAAGCTAAGGAGAGATTTATCCATACTTTAAAAAATGAAATATTTTCATATTTCATTTTCTTGAGTAACTGCTGTTTGTACCTTTTGGTGGAAGTAGAGTATCAAGGATGTGATCTTTCTCCATTGGCAGGATTGTGGCAACAGAGTGAAGCAACAATGACAGGATGAACCGGCTTCATGTAGAAAGAAAACCACTTCTGGCACCTATAGGCGAAGAAACAAAACATGAAGGAGAAAATAGTTAGTGTTTGCAAATTATAGCATTGGTTTTTTTTACTGGGGTTGTGGGAAAGGGAGAGTTAAAAGCAGCAGGGAAAATGACTGGACAATTCTGTAATCCTTAAAAGATCATCCCTTTCAATTCCATGCTCAAAGTCAGAAACCAAGTTTCAACTTCAGAGGCAAATCTGATATCTGATCTCCTGTCTCCACTTCTATGTCATTCAGTGCAGGTAAAACTTTCCAAGGTCATTAAAAGGGGGGCATGCTGGGTGTTAGGTAGCAGGAGCTGAAGATTCAAAGGAATTTGGCCAGAGGGAAATTTAGACTAGCTGTTTCTCTGATCTAAATATAATTTCTCCTGTTGCTTGCAAAAGATAAAAAAATTAAAATTCCTCTAAGAGGATGGAGAGACATTTGTATCTCTCACTTCCATCCTTCAAAGTTGCAATTGGCAAGGCATCTTTGATGAATATTGAATTTTCTGTTGTCAGAATACTCTGATCTATACATAGGGTTCTATTTCCATATTAGCAGTTTACCATATCTTTTTTTTGAGTCAGTCTTGACTCCTGGCGACTGCCCAGACAAGTCCCTGAAGTTTTCTTGGCAAGATTTCAGAAGTGGTTTGCCGTTGCCTGCTTCCTAGGGCTGAGAGAGAGTAACTGGTCCAAGGTCACCCAGCTGGCTTTGTGCCTAAGGCAGGACTGATACCTTAACCACTACACTAAACTGGCTCTTTATGTAGCAAGAAAACCAACCAATAAGAACTTTCCATCCTAATTAATATATTTAGAAATAATCCGCTCTATACATCATCTGCAGTGGTGAAATGGTCTTATGCACTGCTTCAGTAAGATGAATCCTATGGAATTCTATTTCTGACTCCATTTTACTATTGGTATTCTAGTAGCCACGAAGTCAACTGCTTTAAGCTACCCATTCCCAGGGTTGAACTTGATTCATGGACTTTGAAGAAGCAGGGTAGGAAGCAGGGTATCAGGGTAGAGTGAACTTTTGAACTTTGGTGTTGGAGAAGACTCCTAAGAACACCACTGATAGCCAAGAAAACAAACAAATGGATCATCAAGCAAATCGACCCAGAGTTCTCACTCAAGGCACAAATAATCAGACTCAAATGATGATACTTTGGATGCATTATACAAAGACCTAGCTCTCTGGAGAAGTCTATAATGCTGGAGAAAGTGGCAGGAAAGAAGAGGGTGACCAGCAGGAAGGTGGATGGACTCAATTACAGCAGCAATGGGTGCGCTGTTGGAAGACCTGAAGGACCAGGCTGGGGAAAATCCACCTGGATGTGGTCGGTAAGAACTGACACCAGCTTGATGGCACATGATCTATCAGTCAAACATTAATGCAGCTGAAGACATAAACGTCTAGAGTGAAGTCCAACCTACTTTCTACTTAAGAATTAGTTTATCAGAGCTTTTAATTATGTAGTATATAAATTATGTACAAGTCCCAACTTTCCATAAATGAGTTTCCTAAGGAGATGACTAATAACTTGACTGTATGCAGAGAGATAAGTTCTGCTCAGTTCAGCAGGACATACTTCCATATACTCCCATGCTCCCACATAAAGATGTATAAGATCATTCTGTATTTTAGGATGTCCATGTGAGCAACCAGGTTAGCTGTAGCTAGAGATGGGATTCTAGGCTACAGTAAATGGACATTTAGTCTAAAATAGTTATGGATCAGAATGGATGACATATTGTAGTCTGTGTTTACCCTCCAGTATATATATGAAATGTGTATGGGTGAAGGGAATATTTTATCCTAGAACGTATGCTTATACTAATAAAAATAGTTATACATCTAAATCTGTAATATATGAAAATGATTTGATGAAATTAATTTATGTATTGTTGTTGTTTATTCGTTCAGTCGCTTCCGACTCTTCGTGACTTCATGGACCAGCCCACGCCAGAGCTTCCTGTCGGCCGTCACCATCCCCAGCTCCCACATGGTTGAGTCTGTCACCTCCAGAATATCATCCATCCATCTTGCCTTTGGTCGGCCCCTCTTCCTTTTGCCTTCCACCTTCCCTAGCATCAGCTTCTTCTCCAGGGTATCCTGTCTTCTCATTATGTGGCCAAAGTACTTCAGTTTTGCCTTTAATATCATTCCCTCAAGTGAGCAGTCTGGCTTTATTTCCTGGAGTATGGACTGGTTTGATCTTCTTGCAGTCCAAGGCACTCTCAGAATTTTCCTCCAACACCACAGTTCAAAAGCATCTATCTTCCTTCGCTCAGCCTTCCTTATGGTCCAGCTCTCACAGCCATAGGTTACTACAGGGAATACCATTGCTTTAACTATGCGGACCTTTGTTGTCAGTGTGATGTCTCTGCTCTTAACTATTTTATCAAGATTTGCCATTGCTCTCCTCCCAAGAAGTAGACGTCTTCTGATTTCCTGGCTGCAGTCAACATCTGCAGTAATCTTTGCACCTAGAAATACAAAGTCTGTCACTGCCTCCACTTTTTCTCCCTCTATTTGCCAGTTATCAATCAAGCTGGTTGCCATAATCTTGGTTTTTTTGAGGTTTAACTGCAACCCAGCTTTTGCACTTTCTTCTTTCACCTTCATCATAAGGCTCCTCAACTCCTCCTCGCTTTCAGCCATCAAAGTGGTATCATCTGCATATCTAAGATTGTTAATGTTTCTTCCAGCGATTTTAACTCCAGCCTTGGATTCCTCAAGCCCAGCACGTCGCATGATGTATTCTGCGTACAGGTTGAATAGGTAGGGTGAGAGTATACAGCCCTGCCGTACTCCTTTCCCAATCTTAAACCAGTCCATTGTTCCGTGCTCTGTTCTTACCGTTGCTACTTGGTCGTTATACAGATTCCTCAGGAGGCAGTTTTGGTTCAATCTGAGGTGTAGTTAAAACATTCAAGAGGTTCTAAGGTAATTTGGACTTCCCTCTCTGAGAAAAAAGAAAGAACTCCAAATATTGTCAGAAATCTTTTTCTCTTCTGAAGAGTTTCTATAGTCTTTTCCAATATTAGAAACTCTGACATCAGAAAAATGGGGAAACAAGTATGGCAAAACTTGTTTAGGAGTACCTCAGAAAAACTGTGGATGCTCTGGATCCATCCATTACTATTTTGACTTAGAGGGAGTTTTTTTTTTAAATTAAGGAAGATGAAGAGGACAAGAATGGGCAGCACATAAGAGACTTCCTGAGTGTTTCCCAACTGCTGAATTAGACTGACCCCTTAAGTTGGTAGAAAACTAGACTCACGTGAAATTTGTTGCTCCTATTGCCAACACCTACTGTGCTCACCATTTAGGGAGAAGATAGCACAAAGGCAGTAGGCAAGGCTTATCAGCCTCTGAAATGTAGGGGACATGCCCAATGAAGCAGCCAATAAGCTCTGCTGTGATCCCAGCCATTACTGGTCACCTGACTTTGCTTCCAATGTTGTTTGTTATACCCCATGCAGTTGCCACTGAATGCTGGGATGCATGGGGTATAACAGGGAATGCATTATTTATTTATAAAATTTATAACACCACCCATCTCCCTCCACCGGATAGTAACACAGGTATAGCTGGGGATGACTTAAGGCTGTCTTACTCATGAGTTTGCTATGAGATGAAAGCAACATCATGGGAACAGGGCAGGGAACAGGGCAGAGAAAGGTTGTTGCCAGGCTATGGTTCAGCATAAATAATAATAATAACAATAATAATAATTTATTAAACTTGTACAGACCTTCTGCCCTGTAGGCAGGATGCCAATTTGCCTCTGATTTGAGCATTCAGAGGAGGCCTGCCTGTTAATTTGCTTTATCTCACGTAAGTAAAAATTCACTACGACTCTAGTTTCATCATGGTTCATCTGAAAAGTTGTGTACTGTCCCGTGTTTATTTTTTCTCTAACAGGTTTAATACAGTCTGAACATTCTCCTGAAAAAATCCTGAAAATTGCTTTGGACAATTGCCTTCCTGTAGTTTCGTGCCACCATGGGATGTTCCCAGGTATGTTTCCAGTATCTTTGTACTGGAGTGTTGAGCCTTCATTTAAAAAATATTGTGAAATATTTAATGTGAGCTGATTAACATACGCAACACATTTTGATCAGGAATTCATAGTGTAAGAAAGTTATAAGAAAGTTATAGCAATGGTATCTGGTCAAAGGAGCAAAAATTGAGTCTTCAGTGTGCACTGTGTGTATGTGCCTTCAAGTCAGTTTTTGACTCCTGGCAACTGCCTGGACTAGTCCCTGCAGTTTTCTTGCCAAGATTTCAGAAGTGGGTTGCCATTGCCTCCTTCCTAGGGCTGAGAGAGAGTGACTGGCCCAAGGTCACCCAGCTGGCTTTGTGCTTAAGGTGGGACTAGAACTCATGGTCTCCTGGTTTCTAGCCTGGTGCCTTAACTAGTATACCGAACTGGCTCAGTGTGCACTACAGTACTAATATTTCTACAGGCCAGTCTCTGGTTCCCCCTTTACTTTTTTGAAAACAATCCTTTAATTAAAAGAATGAGAAGCTGCCATACTTAGGCCCTCCAGCAGCATCTTCAGTTATTCCAGGAATAATTTTAGGTCCCAAACCATCCCAAAACTCTTTAAAAAAAGGATTGATTGATTGATTGATTGATTGATTGATTGATTGATTTAAGAGATTTATATGGCTGCCCAACTCACTCATGGTGACTCCGGGAAGATAAAACCCCAAATACAAAACCCATTGTGTGATGAGGAGCTACATCTTAATGCACAGTTTGGAAGTCTACACACTTGCCCAGAAAAAGGATAAAGCTAAAGCATGGAGAGTAGAAAATGTCCTGTGGAAGAGGGAGGAGGGGAGGTAGCAATCTGTTAAATCAATGCTTTCCAACTGGCTATGTCCCCGTGGCAGTGATTTTATGAGTTGCATCCCCCCACAGTCCTTTGTGAGAATGTTCCTAACATGTTACCAGAAGTCCAAATGTGCCCACCCACCCTAAAAGGTTGAAGACTCCAGAACAGTGTTTCTCAACCTTGGCAGGTTGAAGATGTGTAGACTTCAACTCCCAGAATTCTCCAGCCAACTGAAATCCACACATCTTCAAGCTGCTAAGGCTGAGAAACACTGTTCTAAAGGATTAGAGCTTTGGGCTGTGCTCCTATGATCCCAACTATCATAGGATAGTCAGATTCCAACTTCAGAGTGGGTAACAGATACCAGATTCCTTTTCCTGTCTCACTGCCAAATGCTAGTTCATTTCTCCATCAAGACATTCCAACATGAGGGAGTTTGTAACTGAGGTGTGACAAGTGGTTGGACACAGGAGCAATGGAGCCACTGAATCCATCAGGCAGCTCACAACCACAACTTCTACTCTGACAAAATATTGAGGTTAGGCCTGGGATTGGTTTGACTACAAGCTATCCCATTCCTTACAACTGGAAGACAAAGGTTAAAAATCACAGTTCTGCCAGTAATGGGAAGGAGAAACATCACTGCTTTTGCATCCTCTTACTCAGATTTCTCTGAGACAAAGTACTTTAGATGGGAGCAGAGATCATTAGACAAAAGGAGTAATGTGGAGTCCTTGGTGCTCTCTGAGCCTTGTTGTTTTCTTGCAGATGTTTCATTGCCAGGCTAGGCAACATCTTCAGTGCGAAAAGGGAATGGGACTTGCTCTCTGTTTATATACCCTGGCTTGTCCTGCCTGTGTTGGTGGGGGTGTTGTACTCTCCTTGGTAGTACCTTGATTGGGTTGTTGTTTGCTGCTTGATTGATTGACTGAGTTAATAGTTCCTTGATTAGGGTCTATTGTGTTGTTTGATTGCTCCTCTTGTGCTAATCTTGCTGTTAATCTTTGCCTATCTGGTTGTTGATTGCTGGCAAGGAGGTGTTCTGGTCTTCTGGCCTTTCTATTGTCTCTTATGAATGGTATGTAAATGTTGTTTACCTCTATGTGTCTGTTGATGGCTGCTTTGTCTGAGTGCCAAGCTTCCAGGAATTCTCTAGCATTTTTGGCTTGGTTTAAGATGCTCACAGTTTCCCAGTTGAAAGTATGGTTGAGTCTGTCCATGTGTTGTGAGATTAAGGAGTTTTCATCGTGTCTTCTGACTGCTAGTTGGTGTTCGTGGATGCGCTCTGCTAGTCTTCTGCCGGTCTGTCCTACATAGTGCCTGTTACAGTCCTTACACTGTATGTTGTAGATAACTCCTGTTTTTTCTTCTTGGGCTACTGGGTCTTTTGGGTTACTTACGATGTTCTGAAGGGTTTTGGTTGGTTTGTGTGCTACGGTGATGCCGTGTGGTTGTAACAGTCTATTAGTAGTTTCTGAGATGTTTCTGATGTATGGCAGTGTAATCCTTTTCATAGCTTCTGTTGGTTTTGCTGTGGAGGGTTGAGTGGTCAGGCAGTTTTTGATAAAGTTGCATGGGTATCCATTTTGCTGGAAGATGCTATATAAGTGGTCTATTTCCTTTTTCTGGTGTTCTGGGTTGCTGCAGTGCGTTTGTGCTCGTCTGAATAGTGTTCTTACACAGCTCCTCTTGTGGGAGGTTGGGTTATTGCTTTGGTAGTGGAGCACTTGGTTAGTGTGGGTATATTTCCGGTAGACTTGTGTTTCTAGAATGGCATCATTTCCTCTACTGATGAGGATGTCCAAGAAGGGTAGTGTGTTGTTGTTTTCTTCTTCCCTTGTGAATTTTATTCCTTTGAAGATGTTGTTGATGGTTTCATGTGTTTCCTCCAGTTGATCCTTTTTTATTATGACGAAGGTGTCATCTACATACCGGATCCATACTTTCGGTTGTATGCGTGGGAGTGCTATCCTTTCTAGACGTTGCATTACTATCTCTGCTATGAGTCCTGAGAGTGGTGATCCCATAGGTGTTCCTTTGATTTGTTGGTATATTTGTCCATCAAACTGAAAGTAGGTGGTGAGGCAGAGGTTGATGAGGTCCATGATTCTGGGTATTTTGATCTTGGTGTATCTAGTTAGGTCAGGTGTGTTACGTAGAACTGCTGCCATGGATTCAATCGCTAGTGCTTGGTCTATGGATGTAAAGAGTGCAGTGACATCAAATGAAACCATAATTTCATCTTCATCTATTTTTAGGTCTGATTTATTAAAGGAATAATTCTGACTCTAGATTAGGAAGTTTGTTTGTTTGTTTATTTATTTATTTTAATTTTTATCCTGCCTTTATTATTTTTATAAATAACTCAAGGCAGCGAACATACCTAATACTCCTTCCTCCTCCTATTTTCCCCACAACAACAACCCTGTGAGGTGAGTTGGGCTGAGAGTGAGTGACTGGCCCAAGGTCACCCAGCCAGCTTTCATGCCTAAGGCAGGACTAGAACTCACAGACTCCTGGTTTCTAGCCCGGCACTTTAACCGCTGATATCTTTTTATGTGATCTATGAGGACATAGCTATTTGTGGTCAGAAACCAAGAATCTGAAGGACAAAATGTCCCTGAAACAAATTTTATAATCTGTGTTTACTATGGCCCCATTACAGGTAGTCCTCATTTAACGACTGCCCTGTTTAGTGACTGTTCAAAGTTACGATGGTGCTGAAAAAGGTTTACGAAGGGTCTTTGAAATTACAGCAGTCACAGCGTCCCCGTGGTCACGTGATCGCCATTTGTGAGCTTCACAGCCAGCTTCTGACAAGCGAAGTCAATGGAGAAGCTGCCAGTATGTCACAGATTGTGGTCACGTGATGCCTCACTTAATGACCATGTGTGATTCACTTAATGACTACAGCGGAACTGACATCATAAGTTGGGCAAGGTCATATGATTTTTCACTTAATGACCATGTCGCTTAGAGATGCAGTTGCCGGACCCAATTGTGGTTGTTAAGTGAGGAGTACCTGTACCGTCAGTATGATAATATGATTGAAAGCATGGGATGAGAGGGCTAAAAATTTCCTCCCATGTATGTAAAGATTGATTTAGAATAATAACCCCCAAATAACGTTTTCTGAAAGAACCACTGCCACCATTCCTGCTTTCAGCTCTACTCAGATGGAATGTCCCTTGTGATAACTGCATTTGTTTCCAATAATCTCCCATGGCAACATTCCAAGGGAAGAAATAATAAAGCTTCATTCCATACTGACAGATACTAAGATGAAAGTAGGACTTGGGGAAATTCTCACAAAGACTTGGGCAACGGTCGCTCATTGTTATTATGTTTTGCTAACCTCACTGGAAAATATGGAAGATGAAGAGCATAATAAAGAGTTTGTGCATTTCAGGGAAGCTTATGTAGTGTTTGAAACTCTAATTTCTGGGAGTTTGGGTATTTATGCCTGCTGAAGATGTGAGGCTTGATTCAGGGTAGACAGAGGTATTACTTCAGTGATAACTTGTTTTTATTTCCTTCTTTTGGGCAAAATCTGTGGCAAAGATCACCTGTGTTGATGCTTTGGGCCCCTGACATCAGGAAGCTTTGTTTGTGAAGTCACTGTTTTAATTTCTCACAATGCTCCAGTATGACACTGTGTCAAGTGGCCCGAAGTATTGTGGGAAACTTTAGGTGGCTTGCCAGACTGAGCTGCTACTGCTATCAGGTATGCCCACAGCCAGGAGGGACCACCAGACAGCATTCTGGCCAGGAATCCCTTAGTGCTGAAGCTAGTCTGAATGACTAGCTGCAGACTCTATGAAAGGCCACATCTGTACATAATTAATCTGCTTCATTTTTTCCTCCAATAGCCTATACATGGGCTTCAATCCAAACATAAGCAGTAGTGATGTACATGTATGAGGATGCTTGGACAAGTTGCCGAGAGGATGGTCAGTCAACATTGACTAGTTAGTTCCCCTAAAAAGGTAAAGGTACCCCCACACATTTGTGCAGTCGTGTCCGACTCTAAGGGCCGGTGCTCATCTCCGTTTGTTAGCCAAAGAGCCAGCGTTTTCCGAAGACACTTCCATGGTCATGTGGCCGCATGACATGCGCGGAACGCTGTTACCTACCCACCGAAGTGGTACCTATTCATCTACTTGCATTTGCATGCTTTCGAATTGCTAGGTTGGCAAGAGCTGGAGCTAGTATGGGAGCTCACCGCATGCAGGGCTAGGGATTCGAACCTCCGAACTTGCGATCTTCTGATCGACAAGCCTGGCGTCTTACCCGCTGAGCCACCACACCCCTTTCAGTTAGTTCCCCTACCAGTGCTGAAATATTTTAATTTCCCTCCCCCAGAAACAAAAAACTCTTGGGAAAATTCAGTTCAGCCCTGAACATACAAGCAATGAAGTGAACATGTGTTAATTTAAAGTGGGGTTCATGATCCAAAGGGAAACTGATCACTGGTTGTTAGAGATCATTGTTAATGTCAGCAGAAAACTATTGAATATGTAGGGATACCTGGGAGTTTTTCCTTCACAGCATCCCTGCTAAGATCAGGAAACCAGCAGTCTTGAATAGGATAACTGGAAGGAAGTTGACTTCATAGCCTCTTCTTGGGAACTTCACTGGGAAGCAGGGGTGCCCATGCTGGGCATCAAGTATGATCAGATAAACATGTTTGAAACCTCACCTTTGGATTTCCATGCTTGCCCAAATATTGAATATGGATTGATGTCTAAAAGTATGTTGGGAGCAAGCTTGTGAGGACTTCTTTTTTTTTGGGTGTCTGTTTACTACAATTTTTATTGACTTATACAATGTACAAATAATAATTGTAAGGAAAACTTACCAATTTTACTCCAAACTATTAAAAAAGAAGCTATATATTTAAAAAGAACACAACATAATATAAAGTAAAAAGAAAAGACAGTTCAAAAGAAAAAGAGAAAAATAAAGGTAAAATAAAATAAAATAAAAAGCAAACAATAAAAAAAGAGAAAACCACAATAATGCTCTAATATTTCAATACTTTTCTACAATAGTGATAATAATACTATCATGGTTATATAAATCACTATCAATCAAATTTTAAAATGAAAATTGAACCTAGTTCATACAGAATCATATTGTCCAATCATCTTTTTCCACCAATAAAGGGCCAGTTCAAAGGTTGAAGTGATGGATTTTATCAAGCCATCCTTTATATTCTGGTATATACATGTTCTTCCAAGAATACCCAATCACATTTTTTGCAACAAAGCACTCTATATCCAAAATGTTTATGAACATATAAGTTCCAAATTTTTGGTATATAGTATACTTGAACAACACATTAACATTGTCCAGCCTTAGCTTCCACTCAAGGACTTGGTTCATTATTGTAATAACATCTAAGCAAAAAGGAACTACCAGTAGAGAAGACCAAGATGGGTGCACTAATATATCTTCAGTATAAAAAGGATGATAACCAACTTATCTTGAACATCCCTTGAAGAGTCTAAGGAGCCCTAAAAAGATTTCTGTTTGAGCTAACCAAGTTTACTTGATGTTTCTTAAAACCTGAGATCATTGCTTGTGAATGTCCTCACACTTTAAATCCACAGGCGTTTACTTGCATAGGGCCAAGGTAAGCTGCAAATTAGGAAGTGTCTGTATTGTTCAGATAGGCAAAATGATAATCCTCTCTAGCTGTGATAGTTCTACTGCTGGTTAAATTTAGGGGAGACAAAGGAAGAAGGGTTGAAGTATGGCTGTAGCCAGCTAGGAAGAGTTATTTGTATGGGCGAGCAGATACTTGATGCTGCAGTAACATAGCTGCTTCTTTTTCTGCACAGAATATGCTTCTATGATGTATATCAATAAGAATGACCAAACAGGATACATTGCTCTGCTTTTATTTAACCACCTCTGTAACATAGCTTTTTTCTTTATATTTTTAGAGCTGACTCCAAGACCAGTGGAAGAACTGCCTTCTCCCCCCAAACTGGACAAATACAAACTTGCAAGATTTTTAACAGATAAAGCCATCAGGGTATATACAATAGCAATATTTTTGAAATACTGTATACTGTCTTATAGCATGTTTATCCCACTTTTGGCATTAAACCATTTGCAAACATTTCACAAACATGGCACAACTGTTCCTGAAAGAAGAAGAAAAGGGAAAATATTGCATGAACAAATAGAATGTGGGCAAAAGTGAGAGCAGGGTTGGGATCTGTTTAAAAACACAGCTCTATATTTTTACTAATTTTTCACCCTCAGTATAATGTCTATATTTTTTTCTTTCTTCTAAAAGGTTCTTAAAAACAGGAATCATGCCAATATTAAATTATTAACTATCTCACTGGGAGGAATTTTATTAGGTTTAATTTTAATTAAATGTAAATTTGTAAAAAATCTATTTTAATTAGAAAAAAAGGAAAACCTATCTCAAATTAAGTTTTTGTCCTGGCCATGTTTGCTACTATTTGGCCTGATAGGGCATCCAAGTCCAAGTGGAACCTTCAGCTGGTTTAGGGCAACACTAATTTGCATGGAAGCAGTGAGGGCAATACAGTGGTGGCAGAGAATCTGCAAGGTATGGTCAAAAAGGTTAAGATGCCAGCCGTGCAATCAAAGCTTCACAGTTTTTTATGTGCATTGCAGATGTTCTTTGAGACTTTTTAAAATTAACTAAATACAAAAAACAAAGAAAAAGAATACACCACTCCAGAGTTTTTTTGACCACTGCTTTATGTTAACATTGGCTCTGAAACCTATTTCTTTATGATTCCAGGATAAGAGAATTTTTACTATCTGTGGTCCTTACCCAGTAATCCGCTCCTCTTTAAGAAAGAGAGGGTGGGTGGAAAGAAAGCATGCTCTTAAATGTGACACTCAGGACCATAAAGATGATGGGAATGAAGCAGAACGTGACAACAGTGGTAAAAATGGTAATAGATCTTTTAACTGTGTTTTTTTCTTGCTTTTTATTTGCTTAGAAATGCACAGTAATTGGTTTGAATTTCCTTTGAAATAAGCTTTTCTACTCTACGTTCGCTCCAGCAAAGGAGATCGTTACCTTGTCGTGGTGCTGGAGCTTGAGCACCTCAATGAAACCATGAGCTGAACCGTGAAGGGACACCCAAGACGGGAAGGTCGTGGCAGAGAGGTCAGACTAAATACGATCCCTGGGGAAGGTAATGGCAACCCACCCCAGTATTCTTGCCATGAAAACTAAATGGATCAGTACAACCAAAGATATGTCGGTATACCATCGGAAGATGGGACTCCCAGGTCGGAAGATGGTCAAAATGCTACTGGGGAGGAACAGAGGATACGTTCAACTAGCCCCAGATGTGATGACGCAGCTAGCTCAAAGCCGAAAGGAGGGCTAGCGGCCGACGGTGCTGGTGGTGAACGACGAATCCGATGTTCTAAAGATCAACACACCATAGGAACCTGGAATGTAAGATCTATGAGCCAGGGCAAATTGGATGTGGTTATTGGTGAGATGTCAAGATTAAATATAGACATTTTAGGTGTCAGTGAACTGAAATGGACTGGGATAGGCCACTTCACATCAGATGACCACCAGATCTACTACTGTGGACAAGAGGACCACAGAAGAAATGGAGTAGCCTTCATAATTAATAATAAAGTGGCTAAAGCAGTGCTTGGATACAATCCAAAAAACGATAGAATGATCTCAATTCGAATTCAGGGTAAGCCATTTAACATCACAGTGATCCAAATATACGCCCCAACCACAGATGCTGAAGAAGCAGAAGTAGATCAGTTCTATGAGGATCTGCAGCACCTACTAGATAATACACCAAAAAGAGATGTTATTTTCATTACAGGAGACTGGAATGCTAAGGTGGGTAGTCAGACGACACCTGGAATTACAGGCAAGCATGGTCTGGGAGAACAAAATGAAGCAGGACACAGGCTGATAGAATTTTGCCAAGACAACTCACTGTGCATAACAAACACTCTCTTCCAACAACCTAAAAGACGACTTTATACATGGACTTCACCAGATGGTCGACACCGAAATCAGATTGACTACATCCTTTGCAGCCAAAGGTGGCGGACATCTATACAGTCAGTAAAAACAAGACCTGGAGCTGACTGTAGTTCAGATCACGAACTTCTTATTGCAAAATTTAGAATCAGACTAAAGAGAATAGGGAAGACCCACAGATCAGTTAGATATGAGCTCACTAATATTCCTAAGGAATATGCAGTGGAGGTGAAGAATAGATTTAAGGGACTAGATTTAGTAGATAGGGTCCCAGAAGAACTATGGACAGAAGTTCGCAACATTGTTCAGGAGGCGGCAACAAAAAACGTCCCAAAGAAAAAGAAAACCAAGAAGGCAAGATGGCTGTCTGCTGAAACACTGGAAGTAGCCCAAGAAAGAAGGAAAGCAAAAGGCAACAGTGATAGGGGGAGATATTCCCAGTTAAATGCAAAATTCCAGAGGTTAGCCAGAAGAGATAAGGAATTATTTTTAAACAAACAATGTGCGGAAGTGGAAGAAGACAATAGAATAGGAAGGACAAGAGACCTCTTCCAGAAAATTAGAAACATCGGAGGTAAATTCCAGGCAAAAATGGGTATGATCAAAAACAAAAATGGTAAGGACCTAACAGAAGCAGAAGAGATCAAGAAAAGGTGGCAAGAATATACGGAAGATCTGTATAGGAAGGATAATAATATTGGAGATAGCTTTGACGGTGTGGTCAGTGAGTTAGAGCCAGACATCCTGAAGAGTGAGGTTGAATGGGCCTTAAGAAGCATTGCTAATAACAAGGCAGCAGGAGACGATGGTATCCCAGCTGAACTGTTTAAAATCTTGCAAGATGATGCTGTCAAGGTGATGCATGCCATATGCCAGCAAATTTGGAAAACACAAGAATGGCCATCAGATTGGAAAAAATCAACTTATATCCCCATACCAAAAAAGGGAAGCACTAAAGAATGTTCAAACTATCGAACAGTGGCACTTATTTCACATGCCAGTAAGGTAATGCTCAAGATCTTGCAAGGTAGACTCCAGCAATTCATGGAGCGAGAATTGCCAGATGTACAAGCTGGGTTTAGAAAAGGCAGAGGAACTAGAGACCAAATTGCCAATATCCGCTGGATAATGGAGAAAGCCAGGGAATTTCAGAAAAACATCTATTTCTGTTTTATTGACTATTCTAAAGCCTTTGACTGTGTGGATCATAACAAATTGTGGCAAGTTCTTGGTGGTATGGGGATACCAAGTCATCTTGTCTGCCTCCTGAGGAATCTGTATAACGACCAAGTAGCAACGGTAAGAACAGAGCACGGAACAACGGACTGGTTTAAGATTGGGAAAGGAGTACGGCAGGGTTGTATACTCTCACCCTACCTATTCAACCTGTACGCAGAACACATCATGCGACATGCTGGGCTTGAGGAATCCAAGGCTGGAGTTAAAATCGCTGGAAGAAACATTAACAATCTCAGATATGCAGATGATACCACTTTGATGGCTGAAAGCGAGGAGGAGTTGAGGAGCCTTATGATGAAGGTGAAAGAAGAAAGTGCAAAAGCTGGGTTGCAGTTAAACCTCAAAAAAACCAAGATTATGGCAACGAGCTTGATTGATGACTGGCAAATAGAGGGAGAAAAAGTGGAGGCAGTGACAGACTTTGTATTTCTAGGCGCAAAGATTACTGCAGACGCTGACTGCAGCCAGGAAATCAGAAGACGTCTACTTCTTGGGAGGAGAGCAATGGCAAATCTTGATAAAATAGTTAAGAGCAGAGACATCACACTGACAACAAAGGTCCGCATAGTTAAAGCAATGGTATTCCCTGTAGTAACCTATGGCTGCGAGAGCTGGACCATAAGGAAGGCTGAGCAAAGGAAGATAGATGCTTTTGAACTGTGGTGTTGGAGGAAAATTCTGAGAGTGCCTTGGACTGCAAGAAGATCAAACCAGTCCATACTCCAGGAAATCAAGCCAGACTGCTCACTTGAGGGAATGATATTAAAAGCAAAACTGAAGTACTTTGGCCACATAATGAGAAGACAGGATACCCTGGAGAAGAAGCTGATGCTAGGGAAAGTGGAAGGCAAAAGGAAGAGGGGCCGACCAAGGGCAAGATGGATGGATGGTATTCTGGAGGTGACGGACTCAACCATTGGGGAGCTGAGGATGGTGACGGCCGACAGAGGGCTCTGGCGTGGACTGGTCCATGAAGTCACGAAGAGTCGGAAACGACTGAACGAATAAACAACAACAACTCTACATTCGGGGTTGGTAACCTTTAATGGAGATAGCTGTCATGGAAAAGTGGAGAATTATTTGAAATTCACGTTACGTCCATATGCTTTTTCAGACGTATTTCTTCTCTGCCCTAAGCTAAGAACTGGTTGTTTCTTATTTACTAGTCTCTCTTGATGATGATTTTACCTACTGTGAGGTCACAGAATGCTCATAAGTTTTCTAATTGGTGAAGAGGGAGAAGTGCTAGTCAGGGAATTTTGTGACTGAGTGCAGCTGTTGGAAAATGAACGGTTGGTTAAGATCAACTTCAGAAGAGCCGATGGAAAACATACTTTGCATGCTGTTTGTGGAAACAAATTTTATATTTTCCTTTACATGAGGCCTATCATATCTGGGCTGCAAAAATTGAGAAAATCACTTACGGCACTGGATTAAAGTTTTCTCTACCGCTTTGCTGCCATCTATGGCTACAAATATCTAGCAGACCTGATTTCTATACCTTGGATTTAGTATTTTCTCCTGCTCAATGTTGAAGCATGTAATAGTGTTCCAATTGGTCAACTTGCCTTTTCATTTCAAAGCTAATGACAGTTAATGACATTGGTTCACAATCTAAAACTGAATCTGGACACTAGGAAAAAGATCTGGTGGTGAGGCCTGACAACAAAGTTCTGATTAACGGCTGTATCCCATGTCTTGATTTTTCTAGTAACATTTTTAGAAATAATACTGAAGTGAGGCTTTTCATACTTGGGGTATAGCTTCCAGAACACTAAAAACATTTAACATATACTTCAGTGTTCTGTTATAGACTAATCTTATTTGAACCTTGCAAAATTTTTAATTCACAGCAATAATGTATTTTCAATATGCTTTGCTGCAACCTATTTAACTTTTTATTTTTTTAAAGAAAACAAAGCTGTCTTGCGTGAAGAAGAAAGTCATTTCAACAATTCAAATGACATCCATGATATAATGGTAAGATTATAGAGATAATTGTTTCATTGTGAGTTTTAATATTTTTGTCAGTGCAGAAAGTAGACTCCCAGCCCCACCAACCCATTTCTCCTGTCACAGCAGAGGAAAAACAACATATATTTTGGTTTCAGTCTCTCTTCCTTAAATGGGGCCATCATGATAATCTAATTCAGTTGCTCAGCTACATTTATTTAAGTGATTTCATCCTGACACTTAACACAGCCCCTATGGGAGACATAGAAGCTCTTTCAAATGAACAGTTCTTCATGTTTCCACACAAAAGATGTTGGGCAGTTATTCTGCCTTTCCCTTCTAATGAATTTTTCAGTGGGGAAAAATGAGGGAAAAAGTAGAGAGAAAAACAATACAACAGGGTTACCAATGGAAAATGACATTGTAGGGATCTGTCAATAATTCTGTTAATAAGGTAGGGCAATTGCACGATAAAAGATTTGTCTGGAAGTTTTTCATGAGAGTTGTGGGATTAATGTCTTAAATATTTTGGGACCAGGTCTGTTTGCATCCATAAAATCTGCCACAGCTTTAAGATAAACATCTGAGTCATGATCTATGGTCTTCCATATAAGAGGTGGCCATTGAGTGTCATGGATCCAATTGCACCAGATGCAGAAATGCAAGCAGAATTCTTATCTCTTGCTCAGTTAAATCTGATTTGTTTCACTAGCCTTATCTCCATTCAGTTCTACACAGATAAAACAGGGAGCTTTCTTTTTGGAATCATGCAGCAGTTACATACTTTATTCTGTCTCAGTAGACTAACAATTTTTCACGGCATCTAAAACAGGCAATATACAGGCCAGAATACACTTATATGAATCATGTGTTTAAATAAGCATGTACTAGTCATCTGCTTTTTATTTTGGCAGAGCCCTGATCTGGAATGTGCTCCCCAGCCATATTGGAGGCTCCATGCACATTTTCTGATAAAAATAATCCCATTCTCTTTTGTGTCTTGAAAAGGGTTATTTACTACAAGTTATATCTTTAAAGGTGAATTGCATCCAGGTATAGGTGATTTTCAGAACTATATGTCTCTACTATAGTCCCAAGTTCTGCAGTTGGCCAGGACTAATGGAATGTATGGAAATCCACTATAGTTTCATAACAGACATTTGCACACACCACTAACATAGTCACCATTCTTGTCTCCCAATTCTGCTAATAGTATTCACATTATTGTCCTGGCTTCTGAAGATCTTCTTGAGTTGATTAGTACTTCTTCCTTCTCCCCAGCTGGTGGAACACAAAAATGGACATTCACACCAGCACTCCATCTCCCCAACCCCTTTATTGCCTCATCAAGTTTATTTTGCAGTGATGGTAGAGGGAGAAACATACAGCCACTTATTGTTGGAGGGAGCAGTGGATCCATCAGAATCCAGATGGATTGCTCCAAAGCACCCTTTCCTAGTTGCTAGTAGTGGGCAACTCCTCACCCTGCGGCTCCAGAGGAAATACTACAAAAGTAACTTGGCAGCATTTCCTCTGTATCAGGATTTGAAATGATTACCTTTCAAAGTTCATTGGGCCAGCTTGCAAAGACTCACAAAAGTCCCACAGCATCATAGGAACACAGGTTTGGCACAGTCCTTGCATGTGAAAGGGACTGACGACTGATTACCTTCTATGAATGTATCCAACTTTTGATGATTAAGGAAGGATATAAATTTAACAAAGAAATGAACTGGACTTATTCCTGGATGGATATTCATAAAGTTTGCAGCCTGGGAATCAATATGCTTTGATTTGGAGGCCAGGCTCTACAGTGAATCTGACTCTAATCCTGATTTCAATCCACATCACAGTAAATTTTCCACTTTCCATGGGGAGGATTTTCTTGTAATATCAATGCTTCTTTCCATCAATCTTCCATGGTAACATTGCTTTATTGTTCTATGCAATAACTATAACCTCAGATCCTCACAGAATTTCTCATTCCTTAGTTACTGCACAAACAGGAATTCCTATAAAATGAAATGAAGGTTTTGTTTCAATTCAAAAATGGGCTATCAAAGAGTATTGGGTGAAGTGGATTGGGTGAAGTGGATAATATTTTCCATGTGGAAACATAACACAGTCTTCTTTGGGCCAGTCTAGGTTGGTAAGAAATGAAGAAACGTCTTTTTACTGGACTATTAAAAAGGATGCAGTTGATTTCTACAATCTCCACATTGATCAAATGCTGAACCATTATGCAAGAACTGGCTCTTTTACAACCAAAGTAAGTATGTAAATAGCAGTGGAAAGGATAACATATCAACAAAGCGTTTAACATATGTTTTTAGCTTAGTAAGCTTGACTCATTTCCAGAGTCATGGGAGTCAGAATACCCTTCCCAATCAATTCAATTAAATCCTAACCTATAGAATATTAATTAATCTAGAGCAGGCATTCTATAATTCTGTGTTAAACACTGTGGGGCCTTGGACTCCTAAAATGATACACAAATTTGTGTGACACTGTCATAGGATGTGAGAATAACCTTGAGGAAGAGACTGTAGCTTGAATCATGTCAACTGGATTTCTATTTTCTCAGTGGAAACATTTCGCTCCTTATCCAAGGAGCTTCTTCAGTCTGAGCAAAGTTGGTAAGGGAATCCTAAATATGTTTCTAGGTAGCTGTGTGACCTTACACCTGGGGCTAGGTCATGGTTATATTGAGATGTTATTTTTAAGTCCTTTTATCATCTAAAGGAGGATCGTTAAGATCACCATGCTGCTGTTGAACTTGTGAAATGGTCTTAATCTTCCTAGGCATGGTGATCTTAACGATCCGCCTTTAGATGATAAAAGGACTTAAAAATAACATCTCAATATAACCATGACCTAGCCCCAGGTGTAAGGTCACACAGCTACCTAGAAACATATTTAGGATTCCCTTACCAACTTTGCTCAGACTGAAGAAGCTCCTTGGATAAGGAGCGAAACGTTTCCACTGAGAAAATAGAAATCCAGTTGACATGATTCAAGCTACAGACAATTCCACCTGGATGACTGAGAACCTTCATAGACATCTTGAGGAAGAGAAGGAAGATCTGCAGACAAGGCAACGGTGAGATAAGAGAAATCTCGGCCCAAAGCAGGAATGGAATTTGAGAAAGCATCTCAGACTGGACCCTCCCTAGTTCTCTTTAGGATAAAGGCAGGGAGGGGAGAGGCTAGGGTGACCATACGTCCCGTTTTGAACGGGACAGCCCCGTTATTTAAACATTTTTGAACCGTCCCGTCTTTTTGATATAAATCTCAATTTTGTCCCGTATTTGGAGGCAGCCCGGAAGAGGTGGGCTCTCTGCTTTTCTTATGCCATCCTTAACTGTCTTTTCTCCCCTCCCCTCGGGGTGTAAATGGATCAGCCCGCTTGGCTATAAAAGCGTTGTGCAGCACATGCTTTCCTTCCATAGAGGGGAGCGTTTGAGAGCGGAGTGCGTGGGAATGAAGTTAGTGCGCTTACTTTTCTGGGGGACGGCGTGTTCACGAGGGGGTGAATGAGCAAGATAAGCAGAAAAGTACCTTAGTCGTTGTAAAATAATAAGGAACAAGAGAAGCGCTCCACTTTCTCTTCCCCTTCCCTCTTTTTTTCAGAGGAGCTAGCGCTGTGAAAAGCAGGGAGGCAAAGAATGCTGGACTGGTTTTTCCCTTCCACCGACAGGGGTGGAAGTCGCAGCTGAAGCCGGCCAAACGCCTTGCCTGCATAATCACAGCGCCCAGGCTTCCAACCCCAACACAGCTCTAGATTTGTCTGCGATCAGGTTTTCTCCCGGACTGGGAGAGCAACCAGTTTGAGTTACAGGAAAGGGGGGTTGCTGTGCGTGCCTTCTTGTCTCTTAAAAACGTGCCTCTCCTCCCCTTCTTTTTTGAAGAGCTGGTCAAACTCACCCCCCACCTCCTCGTCCCAGCCCGGCCGCCCTTTTGTACTGAGCGCTCCTCTGGGAAGGGATGGTTTATTTTGCTCAATCTGCCCCTGCAATGCGGTGTCTTCCTCCTGAGCAAGCAGCATGAGCATGGCAAATGAAACATACCTCTTAATCATGTAAGACATAAAGCTGGGACTTAAAAATGCAAATGTCGTCTTTATTGTGCTGGAGATCGGTAAGTAGGGTCCCTTAGAACCGTCGCATCCATTGTTTTCCTCCCTCAATCTCTCCTCTCCTCTCCTCTCCTCCCCACCCCTCCCTCCTATCTCTTCTTCTTCCCCTTCTCGCTCAGCATCCATTGTTTTCCTCCCCCAATCTCTCCTCTCCTCTCCTCCCCTCCTCACCCCTCCCTCCTATCTCTTCTTCTCCCCCTTCTCGCTCAGCAGCTACGTGTGTGTTGGAGTTTGGGACACATGGTCACTTTTCAGGAAAGGGTTGGCAGTCCCATCGGTGGTGTGCTCCACCCCCCCTTTTTTTTAAAATCCTATTCTTAAATAGACCCCGTTCCCATTCTTGTAGGGAACTTGTGATGCGGGAAAGGGACGGCGAGGGAACCCTGGCGCGTGTGAGCGAAAGAGGGAGCTTTCCCGTCCTTGTTGGCTGGGGAATTCCCATGCTGGCTGGGGAATTCTGGGAGTTGAAGTCCACCCATCTTAGAGTTGCGAAGGTTGAGAAATGCTGGTCTGGAGACCCTTGGAGAAAGCAAAGTCCCAGCTACCCAGCTTGGAATGATCCTTCAAAGGCTAGGAGACACAGCACTCTCTGGTCAAGCCTAGCTCCTGGCAACTCCAAGGGCACATCCATGTTCAGGGGTGCCTGCAGGGTGTGGTCAAAAAAGTCAAAATGGCGGCCACAAGGGGACGATGGAAGTTCTGCCCATTTTTATTACATAAGTTTAACCCCGTCCCGTTTTGCCATCCCAATGTCCTGTTTTTGTCTCAAGGAAATATGGTCAGCCTAGGAGAGGCACATTCAGAGTTGCAAGATTCTATTACTGTAACCCTATAATAAAAGTAGTTTTAGTATTCATGAATTTGGTGTCCAAGTCTGGACTACCTCGAGCAGCTGGCAGACATCCCCGCCTCCATGAATAAAACCAATTATTTCATTCGGTTAAGGATTGCACAAGAAATAAATATAACACTTTAAATAATTCAACTTTAACCTGTGTATCCCAGGGCCTCTTAAACAACTTCCCACTGCAGATTTCTGTAGGCAAAGTGAAGAGCATAACTTGGAGCAAGTCTGAGCAGCATTCACACATTGCACAAGGTTGAATAGGTTTAAAATAACTTTATTAAAATTTTAAAGAAGAAAGATAAAAACTAACAGGAATTAATATTTAGAGTAAAGAAAAGAAAGAAGAAAAGAAAGGAAAGAAATAAAAGATAAAGCCAAAAATACAAAAGAAAGAAAGAAAGAAAACAATATAAAGAAGTAGCTTCCAATTTTCTTTTATAGCAGTTATAAGTATAGTTACTTATAGTTATAAGTGTAATAAGTATTTTATGACGCGCCTGGGGCAAATCCAGTAGGAACATCAGGTGCTGATGCTACCAATAGTGAAAGCAAGGGTCTGCGCTGCACGAAAATACAACGAATAGCAACTTGGAATCTCAGAGGAATGAGCCAAGGTAAATTAGATATTGTAAAATGAGAAATGGTCAGGTTAAAAATTGACCTCCTTGGCATTAGTGAATTACACTGGACAGACAATGGCTATTTTCAGTCCGAGGAATTTACCATCTATTACTCAGGACATGACAACATGCATAGGAATGGAGTGGCATTCATTGCAAGCAAACAATTGGCCCAAGCAGTAGAAGGCTTTTCCATAGTAAACGATCGCATAATGACAATCAGAATTCACGCTAAACCCATCAACATGACCATTGTCCAAGTTTATGCTCCAAAAACTGATGCAAATGAGCCAGAAATTGAGGATTTTTATGCCACTATTGAAGTTACACTGAGGACAATCCCAAGAAAAAACATTATTTACTTACTTGGCAATTTTAATGCAAAAATCGGCACCCAAACTGAGGTAGGAATCACTGGAAATTTTGGGCTGGGATAAAAAAATTAGGCAGGTGATCGATTGGTACAATTTTGCCAAGAAAACCAGTTTCGAATCATGAATACATGTTTTGAACAGCATAAGTGTTGTTTATACACATGGACCTCGCCTAATGGACTTCATTGCGATCAAATAGACTTCTATGCAATCAGTGTTGGACCGGCTCAGTTCTGGCAGTCAAAACTTACCCAGGTGCAGACTGTGGCTCAGACCATGAACTGCTGGTGGCCAAGATCAAAGTCAAACTCTGTAACATCAATAGGACAACGCCACCAAAAAAGTTTGACGTCACCAAAATTCCTTTCACATATGCAATTGAAGTTAAAAATAGGTTTGAAGTTTTGGACACTGCTGAGAAAATGCCTGATGAACTATAGCAAGAAGTTCAATCGCTTATCATTGGCGCAGCAGATGATTACATACCATGCAAGAAGGCAGAGAAAAGGTGTAGATGGCTCTCAGAGAATACCATTGAAATAGCCGAGAGGAGAAAGGCAGCTAAAGCAGTGGGCAATCTTGTAGAAGTAAGAAGATTGAATGCTGTTTTCCAAAGGGAAGCAAGGAAAGATAGCGAAGTTTACTGGGAGAAACATTGCAAACAATTAGAGGAAGACTATACAAAAGGACACACTAGGAATGCTTTTGCACAAATCAAAAAGATTTGGGCACCGTTCAAGGCTCGCAAAGGCATCATCAAGGATAAGCAAGGGGAAGAATTGTCCGACCGACAAGGTGTCATGAATAGATGGCGAGAATATGCGGAAGAGCTGTATGCTACTAGTACAGAGGAGCAACATCAAAGAGAGGAGGATAACATGCTCGAGGCCATCTCGGGGTTGGCGGTGGAGTTCCCCAGACTTATAGTTCTGGGGGACTTCAATCTGCCGTCTCTGGGACGGGCCTCGGAAGCGGCCTGGGAGTTCATGGCTACCATGGCAGCCATGGGCCTGTCCCAGATTATTCGCGACTCGACTCGAGACAGTGGTCTCACCCCGGACTTAGTTTTCTTGTCTGAGCAGTGGCAATGTGATCTGAGGGGAGAGCTACATCTATCCCCATTGTCATGGTCAGACCACGCCCTGGTGACCCTGAGGCTCTCTTGTGCTGCCCCACTCTGCAGGGAGGCGGGACCCATTCGATTGGTCCGCCCCCAGTGACTGATGGACCCAGTGAGGTTTCAGAAGGAGCTGGGGGTTATTCCCGAGGACTTGCTACACAGTCCAGTGGAGGTCCTGGCCGCAGCCTGGAATAGGGAAGCAGCCGGAGCCCTGGATAAGATCGCGCCTGTGCGACCTCTCCTGCCCCGCTCGGCAAGTCACTCTACGTGGTTTACGGAAGAGTTGAGGGCTTTGAAGAGGGTTAAGAGACGTCTAGAGCACCGCTGGAGAAAGACGAAGACTGAATCTGACCGACCACAATCTAGAGCTGCGGTTAAGGCCTACCTTGTGGCGGTAAGAGCGGCGAAGCGTGAATATTTCTCCGCTCTTATTGCATCTGCAGAATGCTGTCCGACGGCCCTGTTTAAGATTACTAGATCTCTTTTGGGTCGGGTAGAGTCGGTGACCCACTTACAGGGCCGGTCGGAAGAGTTTTCTGAGCATCTGCAGGATAAAATCACTCAGATTCATTCCAAGTTGGACTCTAAGCGTGAGACAAGATCTGGGGAGATGCCAGAGGAACGTACTTACCCTGTTATCTGGGAACGGTTTGATCCTGTTGGGCCTGATGAAGTAGACAGGATCCTCTGGATTGTAAACACCACCACATGTCAGCTTGACCCGTGTCCCTCCTGGCTGGTTAAGTCAGCTAGGGAGGTGACATGTGGCTGGGTCCAGGCGATGATTAATACATCCTTGAGTGAGGGGGTGTTCCCGGCTGCCTTTAAGGAGGCACTGGTGCACCCGCTCCTCAAGAAACCATCCCTGGACCCCACCATCTTGGGCAATTTTCGTCCAGTCTCCCACCTTCCCTTTTTGGGAAAGGTGGTTGAGAAGGTGGTGGCGTTGCAACTCCAGAGGATCCTGGAGGAAACGGATTATCTGGACCCCTTTCAGTCAGGTTTCAGGCCAGGATACGGGACGGAGACCGCATTGGTCGCACTTATGGATGATCTCTGGCGGGAGCGGGATGGAGGGAGTGCATCCATCCTGGCTCTCTTAAATCTCTCAGCAGCTTTTGATACTGTCAACCATGGTATCCTTTTGGGGCGGCTCAGGGAGTTGGGGGTGGGTGGCGTGGTTTTACGCTGGTTCACCTCCTTCCTCTGGAGCCATTCCCAGTCGGTGGTGATAGGGGAGGAGAGAGCCAACCCGTGACCCCTGATTTGTGGAGTGCCGCAGGGGTCAGTTCTCTCTCCTCTCCTCTCCTGTTCAACATCTACATGAAGCCGCTGGGCGAGATCATCCGTCACCACAGGATGAGGTATCACCAATATGCTGATGATACTCAGTTATATATCTCTTATTTTTATTTTTTATTTTTACAAATTAGTTACATTTAATGTTCTGAATTAAGAAAGCCGGAAGCAATTTTAAAGATGTATGAATACGTAGTATGTTTGTGTAGGCAGTAGGGGTTAAGTCTTTATGAATAAAGAAAAGAAAAATGTAGAAGAGAATAATAGAATAAGTACATATATATAGAAATAAAAGAACGAAGGAAAGAAATTAAATTTAAAGAACTAAAAATTGATAAAAATGATAGGGAAGGGTTTTTGTGGGCTAAGAGATAAGTAGTAGTAGGAGAGGAGTGTGGGAGGAAAGAAGGTAGGAAGGAAAAAGAAAGTAGAATGGATAAAGTGAAATAAGAGAAACTGAATAGAATTGAAGATTGGGTTATACAAAATATTAGAAACAAAAATTGATAAGTTATGAGGTGATGAAAATATGCAAAAGATGGAATGCCTAAGTGTAAATGAGATATGTTTTATGTAAAATGTAAATGTCTGTGTTAAATGTTAAATGTAAATAAAGTTTATTTTATATATTAAAAAAAAAAAGTTATATATCTCCATCCCGGGTGAAGTAAGTGATGCGGTCAATGCGTTATCTCAGTGCCTGGAGGCTGTGGGAGTCTGGATGGGGAACAACAGGCTTCAGCTGAACCCTGGTAAGATGGAGTGGCTATGGATTGATGGCCCCCCTGTATCCGGGAAGTTATCATCTTTGGTTCTGGATGGGGTAGCACTACCCCACTCAGATCCAGTGCGGAATCTGGGGGTCCTCCTGGACTCACGACTCCTGCTCAAAGAGCAGGTGGCAGTCGTGGCCAGGAGGCCCTTTGCACAACTTTGAGTTGTGCGCCAGCTACGCCCTTTCCTGGATCGGGATGCCCTCCGAACAGTCACGCCCTTGTCATCTCCCATATAGATTATTGTAATGCGCTCTGAGGGGGCGTGGTGGCTCAGCGGGTAAGACGCCAGGCTTGTCGATTGGAAAATCGCAAGTTTGGAGGTTCGAATCCCTAGCCCTGCGTGCGGAGTGAGCTCCCGCACTCACCCCAGCTCTTGCCAACCTAGCAATTCGAAAGCATGCAAATGCAAGTAGATGAATAGGTACCACTTCGGTGGGTAGGTAACAGCATTCCACGCGCATCATGCCGGCCACATGACCACGGAAGCATCTTTGGACAATGCTGGCTCTTCGGCTAACAAACGGAGATGAGCACCGGCCCCTAGAGTCGGACACGACTGCACAAATGTGTGGGGGGAACCTTTACCTTTTTAATGCGCTCTACATGGGGCTACCCTTGAAGAGTATCCGGAAGCTTCAGCTGGTTCAGAATGCAGCAGCGCTGGCAGTTATGGGTGCTATAAGATCAGCACATGTGACACCTCTGCTGCGCAAGCTGCATTGGGTACCAGTTTGCTTCCGGGTCCAATTCAAGGTGTTGGTTATCACCTTTAAAGCCCTACATGGCATGGGGCCAGGGTATCTGAGGGACCATCTCATCCCGATAACATCGACCTGCCCCACCCGTTCATGCAGAGAGGGCATGCTTCATACCCCTTCAACAAGAGAATTTCATCTAGCGGGGTCCAGGAGGCGTGCCTTCTCTGCGATAGCGCCCGCATTATGGAACATCTTGCCCCCAGAGGTGAGGTTGGCCCCCTCACTCCTGACCTTCCGGAAGTCTCTTAAGACCTGGCTCTGCCGCCTTGCCTGGGACAACGGAGGTGGTAGTGCCTCCTGGAGGTGGCTGGCCCCATAGTGCCTTGATCCTGATAGTGGATTTTAACCATCTTTTGGATTTTACTTATTCCCTCTATTTATTGTTTTATAGTAATTTTTTGTATAGATTTTAAATTCTGCTATTTTGTAAACCGCCCAGAGTTTCCTATTCGGGGAGATGGGCGGGGATCAAACAAACAAACAAACAAACAAAGAAAGAAAGAAACAGAATTAGAACCAGCCATCCTTGATGAAGAAGTCAAGTGGGCAATGAACCAACTGCAAAACAAGGCCCCAGGAGTTGACAACATCCCTGCTGAATTGTTAAGGCCAGTACCAACTGCAATTATCAGAGCTTTGTGCCAGAAAATTTGGGAAACCAACACATGGCCACATACTGTAACTGGAAACAGTCAGTGTTTATTCCATTGCCAAAAAAGGGGGATTCAAAGGAGTGTTCTAACTACTGCACTGTTGCTCTCATATCTCACGCTAGCAAGACTCTACTGAAAATCATACAACGACGCCTGGCTCCAATCATCGAAAGGGAACTGCCAGATGTCCAAGCTGGTTTCCGACGGGGCCGTGGCACCCGTGATCACATTGCAAATGTTTGATGGATAATGGAAAAATGTGAATATCAAAAGAATAGTTATATGTGCTTCATCGACTACAGGAAAGCTTTTGATTGTGTTGACCATGACAATCTATGGAGAGCCCTAGCAGACCTTGGGGTGCCACTACATTTAGTGAAGTTGATGAAATCACTGTATGTAAATCAGGAAGCCACTGTACGAACTCAATATGGTGACACTGATTGGTTCAAGATCGAGAAAGGTGTGCGACAAGGTTGCATTCTGTCACCTTTCTTATTCAACTTGTACGCCAAAGTGATCATCAGGAAACTGGAGCTAGATGAATCAGAAATTGGGGTAAAAATTGGCGGAAGAAACATCAATAACCTTAGATACGCGGATGATACAACCCTCGTTTCAGAAACCCAGGAAGGCCTAAAGCACCTAATCATGAGACTCAAAGAAGAAAGCGAGAAGTTTGGCCTCTTTCTGAATATCAAAAAGACCAAACTCATGACAACTGCAAAGAATGGAAACATCAAAATAGTAATTGATGGAGATGAGGTGGAATGCGTAGAAGAATTCACCTTTTTAGGATCAGTGGTCAATCAAAATGGCAAATGTAGCCAAGAAATTAAACGCCGAATCATGCTGGGTCATACAGCAATGATGAGCATGAATCAAATTTGGAAAAGCAAGGATGTCAGCTTGATGACTAAGTATAGACTAGTCCACACTATTGTGTTCCCCATAACTACTTATGGCTGTGAAAGTTGGATGATGAAAAAGTTGGATAGAAGGAAAATTGATTCTTTTGAACTATGGTGTTGGAGGAGGCTCTTGCGAATCCCTTGGACTGCAAAGATAATGAATAAAGAAGTGTTGAAGCGCATAAAACCAGACATACACATAGGGTGTAACTGTGAGGTAATGGGGTAGGACTACAATGACAATGAGGTTTTGAAAGAACAAAGAGGCAGTTATTGCACAGTGTGTTTCTAGGGAGTAACTTCCTTTTGCTTTCCCAGAGCTCTGCTTGGCTTCCAGTGTCTTCTCCCAACTTATCAGCATTCCTTGGCCTCCTGAATGTTCTGTGGCTAAGCTGGCAATGTAGTTTTCCTGGGAAAGTCTTTTTGTAATGGGGTAGTTGCCCAATTTGACACCATATACAGTACATGAGCCAGTTCTTTTTTTCCCTGAAAAGATGCATTTGGGTTAGGGGCTTTAGCTTGGCTCTATAACATCTAACATTTTGGCAAACCTTGGGCTTGACGTCGTTGTGGGATTTTTTGTGGATGAAGTCCTTCCAGTTGATAGTGTTAGACATTTTTGGAATGGAATGATCTGCTTTCTATCATACCAAGCTTGTTATCAACTGTTGGCTAATATTATGTCTACGCTGATTGGCAACAAATTTCCAAGGTCTCGGGGAGAGAGATTTGTTTACTGAATCAAGGATCTTCTGAATGCAAAGCAGATGTTCTGCCATGGCAACGGAGATTGCCCTTACATTATCCAAGATACATTATCCATCAGGCAAAGGCTCAGGTTATTGGACCTGCTGCATATAAAGTTTTCCTATTGCTGCTCTGAGAATTCTGCCACTTCATGCAGGTAGCAAGTAGGTTTGTTTGCTTGTTTTCATGTATAAGAGATACCAGAATCCATTCCACATTTATTCTTTTGGAAATTATATATTTTGATCTCAAAGTTTTCTGTGTTAGACAACTCAGGTTATGGGCAAATTGGAATGCTTGAAGTAGAAAAAATTAAATCTGAGTTGATTTCAGGGGAGAGAGCATTCTAGAGTCTAGATGTCATCACAGAGAAAGCTTGCCCACGATCAATCATCAGATGGTCCTTGAGGCATAACAGCAAAACCTCCCTTGACAATCTCGGAGATCAGCCAAGTTTGTAATTGAGAAGGTGGTAGATACTGGTCCCAAGACACTTATATCTTTATATATTATAAACAAAACCTTGACTCTGGCTCAGCAACTAATTGTCAATAGCACAGATGCTTCAACAGATGTGGAACATGAACATGGCCAGATGCCCTCTTCAGTGATCTGACTGCCAGATTCTACATCATCTGCAGCTTGCAGACCGAGCACAAGGATAGTTCCAATAGAAGGCTCTGCAATAAACTAAGCATTACTAGTACATGAACTACTTTGGTTGGTATACTAACTATATCTATTCCTGGATAGGGCTAGTTTACTATTGTCCATATGCATTTAAACAGCAAAGCACAGATAATATATATGTTTTATTTATAGATAGGACTATGTGTGCACATGAGGAATTTGCCATGGTATGTGTCAGCGAACCCAAACAGTTTCTTTCCTCGGTGTTACGCCATCTGCATAGAGGATGAGAAATCTGATTTTATTGGTGAGTTATTTAAATTTTCCTCCATTTTAGCCCTGAAAACTTGCCAGTGGAAGAGTTTTTGTTGCTGTGGCTGCCAATAGACAACAGAAATCAATAATAAACCTGCCTGTTTTACTGCATGCATTAGTTGAACACCTATTCCATTCCAATGGAAATTAGGGAAAATATTGTCATTCATATTGATACATCAACACTACAATCCTAGCTATGTTTAGTTAGAAATAATATCCACTGAGCTGAATAGGATGCACTCTTAGTTAAGTCTGTGTAAAATTGCTGCTTTCATGACATTTATTGCCTTGAAGTAAGTAGGAATGTTTTATAAGTTCACTTTTAACTGTGTACATAATTTTGCATTCTGCAGAAGATTTAGCAATTCTCATAGATTGATTTAAGAAAACAGCTGCAAGACTTAACGTTGATTTAGCACACTGATGTACAGTATTGGTTCATTCAAATAGGTAAAAACTTAATAAAAATATCTATTTGAGATTATTTACATAATATGCTGTTGAAATCAGAGTGATTCAAAAAGTGACATGATTATAAAAGTTATCAGAACCTGACAGTATCTGGATCGCAAGATATGTCTAGAACTCTAGGAATTGTTTTGTGGATGAGAACTATCAATGAGAGAAGCATCAGAGTAGTTTGTAATTTGGTATGGTCTATTGCTTGTAGAGAATAAGTTTATTTTATCTACAGGATTATGTGATGCCTTGACCTGTCCTAAAGTTATTTAAATCTTAGATTACATCTAGGTGCAAAATTGTGCACTTGGCCATGATGCTATAGCTAAGGTCTCCAATTATTTGATAGTCAAGTATTATAATCAGCTCCTGTTTTCCATGGCCGCATCCATCTTTTTTTCCTTCTACAAAAATCCTGCAAGGTAGGAATAGCAAGAAAATGATTTTTCAGGTTTGGAATGGAGAATGTGTAACAGAGACAATGGAGAACTTGTCCATGTTGAAGGTGGCTGTGCTTCATCTTTTCTTGATTGCTTGTGATCAGAACCAATCAGAGGAATGGCCAGGAGGACTCAATGTCAAATGGAGGTTCAAAGTTAGGGTTTTTTTTAATGCATCACTTACATTTTTTAAATATGTTACCACTTTTAATTTTTATTATGGCTAGGGCCTTCAAGAACAGAGGGGCTGTGGAAATATCTGAAAGGGCCTGCTTATGATGCATTATTCCTAGCAGAGAATTGCAAGTTAACTCCTTTCTCTTAAAAGATTATTCATTTTAATAACAATTTGATATTAACTTTTGTATTTCTAACCTTATTATTCTTTAGGGAAAAAAAGATGGATGACTATATTAGATATACACTTTTGCTAAAACAGATTGTATTCTAGGTTTTCTGCACTGACATTGAATTGTTAGCTGTGTTACTTCAGACAACTTCCATTCTAGTTTTAGAAAAGAAAAAGAAAAGACTACTTAAACAGTCACACTGTACTAAGATCCTCTCCTAATGATATGCATCAAGATTGAACTAAACCAGTTGGCAGAGTAGATTAGAGATAACAAAGACCCAGAGATGCTTCCCATTCATTCTACACTTGTAGCCATCACATATTTTCCCAGTGCTGCTTCAGATCTTAGTATTTCCTCCATAGTAATAGAAACCAAGGCCCTGTTCTCTGGTGTTCATCCAGATCCATTCCACCTGTCTGATTTTAGCACATATATAAAAAGTTGGATTTTCAATAATACATCTCCAGTGTCACATCTAGTTTGGCACGCTGTCCTTGGGGAAATGGGGTCAAATGTATGACTGCATTTAATATTGGTTTTAGATGGATTTGGTGATGTTTTCACCATATCCTTATAGTTCTGCTCTGTGCTTTACCATTTAGAAAGTTTGCTGCTTAATAGAAATGTCATGTATTTCAGATGACTTCAGAAAAACAGCAGCCTCCAGCATAATCAAATGGGTTGTCAATTTACATATTTCTGATGACTGGTCCTCTAAAGAAAACAGTGATAAAGAAGATGCAATTCAGATTAAAGGTATTACTTAGAATTGTGACTGTTATTACAGTTGAATAAATGTCCATTTGTGACAGTGTCAGTTTTGCCTTCTTATTTCAAATGTTGATTTAAGTCTACAGAACATATACTAATTTTCTCTTGCAAATTTTGAGCTGCATAAAAGCCATGTATCCCAATAACAGGGCCTTTACAAAGAAGCCTTGAGTAGAGATAGATTGAACTGCATACAGAGTGCCCATCACTGATAAGCATTTTGCCTTGAATTCTTAGATTATGATGTAAAGAAAGTTAAGGTGCTTCCTGGAGAACTTGTAGAAATGGCATGCAAAGCGTGTGAAACCTATCTTGAGCAATTTGAACATGAAGACATTGACACAGATACAGATAATGTTCCAGTACTTTCGGACAAAGAATGGAATCAGTTAATTGACCAGTACTATTCTCTCATTCAGTAAGTGTTGAGTTCCACATATGTTAACTGAAAATTACTGTCAGCTTCATGCTCTATCCTTTATCTTGGTTCTTAATTTTACAGGCCTTTCTTTGGGGAAACTATAATTTCATACATGCAGAATATATACCATAGGGTTTTCATCATATGGTTTTTGTTTGATTAATTGGTTACATTTCTCTATAGATAAACCTATTATTCAAAGGCAAAAATATACATTCTTTTGTAAAAAAAATGCAGATAGCTATTGACAAAGATATTTCTGAGCATGTGAGAAATGCTTCACCAAGAGCATTTATGTCACCTGAAAATTTAAATGTAACCCTACTTACACTTGTGAAACAAAAACATGAAGTCAGTAAAGAACAGTACTTGCTGCTCTTCCTAGTTATTTTCCTTAAAATGGAATTCCTTCCCATGTCATGATTTTCCAGTGTTAGAACGAGGCAGCAGTGGAGGCTAGTGGGAAGGGTGGATAGGAAATATTCACAATGGGCTTATTTGCATTGTCTTAGTTGCCCCATCACCAAGAACAGGAAAGCAACTATTTTTTGGAGCACAAAAACAGATAATGTCAGCTTTTACTCACCTGCCTCCAATTGCAAATTCAACCTCCAGGTGGGTTTTCCTGTTATGTCACCTCAAGTGGTCTTTGGGCTGGAGTGCTTTACTTCCTTACAGGCTAAATCTAGCAGTTCATTGGCTATTTTGCAGAAGAAGGAACACCCCCTCCACTGAAGTATAATTGCCCTGATCTAAGAGCTTCTATTATCACAGTGGTTAAGAGTGTTTCCTTGTACAGTATGTAAGAAGTTGCTAGATTATAGAAAAAATTGAGTTACGTTGTAACCATAGAGCAAGAGGTAAATTTATAATTGTACTTATAACTGCTGTAAAGAAAATTGGAAGCTACTTCTTTGTATTTTCTTTCTTTCCTTTTGCACTTTTAGCTCTTTCTTTGATCTCCTTTTTCTTTTTTTCCCCTTACTTTCTATTAGTTTTTTGTATCTTCTTTCTTAAAAGTTTTAATAAAATCATATTAAAAAAAATGGTAGTGGTCCAGGGCTAGCTTTGAAAGAGTGGCTACCTGTGCAGAAAAGAGACCATGGTCCAATAAGCTGGAGTGGGAGGGACTTTTCCTGCAGGATAGAAAGAATAACAAGGAGCATCCTTACCTTCCGGTGAATTATTACTTAATGACATCCAGTGCAATAAGAACAATACTTCCACCCCTCCTATGGTAGGCCTTTTGTGAGAAAGCCTACAAGCTTTCAAAGTTGCCCGCTGCCCCAGAAATACGGGAGACCTGTGATCTGTAAAAACTTTAAGGTATACCTGAGCTACATTGACATCTATTTGTTTGCCCAAAGGGACCCTTGCATTGAAGTTACATCTTAATTCCCTAACGCCTTCTTAAAAATGGTATACGGTACTCCAAATAATTTGTAATTGTAATAATTTTAAATAAAACGTTTATTACATAGTTGTTTCAATTTTCTTGTTTGTTTACAGTGAAGGGGCAGTTATTTGCAATGCAGAGAGTTATTATATTCGGTGTCGAAATATTTTGCACAAAATTAGGCTAGTTAACCCACAGCAAGAGATTGATGGTCTTCACAACATCTGGATCATTAAACCTGGAGCAAAATCCCGTGGCAGAGGTAGGATTATGGTTCTTTGACAAATACAGATAATTAGTTTATTATGTGGTAAATGTGTGGAATTTTTGTCTGAATCTTATATATGTTCAGTAAAGAAGCTAGGGAAGATCAATTATCTGTCATTCCGGTCTTGTTTCTTAGGTTAGAAAAGTAGATGTTTAACCTGTCTCTACCTTTTAAAATATTTCTTCATACAGATGATACAGTTTTATAGATGTCAATAAACATTTCCTTCTCTTTGAAATAATTATTTTTCTTGTCAAAAAATATTCTACCTTTCTAGAAAGAAGATTGCATTGCTTTTAAATTCATTCTTCTCTCAATTACTATTAAATCTGAGCAATAAGTCACACATTCCATAATAAAAAATCTAAGCTTTTGTGGGGCCATGTATTGAGAATAATTTTATATCTTAAAATCGAGAAGTTATATAGATTACTATATACACATACTGTGTTACATATAGATTACTGTAATGCACTCTACATGGGGCTACCCTTGAAGAATATCCGGAAGCTACAGCTGGTACAGAATGCGGCCGCGCGGGCAGTTTTAAGTGCACCAAGATCGATACACATAACACCTCTGCTCCGTGAGCTGCATTGGGTGCCAGTTTGCTTCCAGGTCCAATTCAAGGTGTTGGTCATTACCTTTAAAGCCCTACATGGCATGGGCCCAGGTTATCTGAGGGACCGCCTCATCCTCATTACATCGTCCCGTCCTACTCAATCTTGCAGAGAGGGCATGCTGCGGACCCCCACTATGAAAGAATTCCATCTAGCGGGGTCTCGGAGGCGAGCCTTCTCTGCAGCGGCACCTGCCCTATGGAACATCCTTCCCCCAGAGATAAGACAGGCCCCTTCACTCCTGGACGTCAGGAAAAAATTAAAAACTTGGCTCTGTGATCTCGCCTGGGGCAAGAGGGAAAGTGGTCAAGCTTGGGGATGGCTGATTTCTTAGAGCCACCTCAAATATTTTAAATAAGTTTTGCTTCACTGTTTGAACCACCTACCACTTGGTTTTTATTATATTTATTGTATTTATTTTTATTGTATTTTTATTGTATTTTAATGATGTTGTTGTAGCTGTGAACCGCCCAGAGTCCCTCCTTGAGGGGGAGATGGGCGGTCATAGAAATTTAACAAATAAAATAAATAATAAAATAATAAAGTTGCATGACTAATGAGAAATTACCGAAAAAATGAATGTAATACTGATTATACTACCTATTTTGGTAATGAAACATTCAAAGAAAACCAAGATCAGCAAACACCAATATCCCAACAAAAAAAGTAAATGCTGCTGTATCCAGATCTAGACTCCTAACAAAGCATATTCTAACAAGACCTTCCCATTCCTGGTTTGCTAAAGAGCAACACAATTATAATGTTAGCTAAACATTTGATTGAAAGCACCAAGTAGCAGTGATCAGGCAGCACAATGCTTGTGAATAATATGCAACATTCTAATTAATTCTGGTATATCCTGATGTCCAAAACATAATTTTCCTGTCTTTTCCTCTTCCAGAAATAGTATGCAAAAACCGACTAGATGAAATAATGAAACTAGTTGAACCAGCCGATCAGTTTCCAACTAAAGATCATAAGTGGGTTGTCCAAAAGTATATAGAGGCACCACTCCTTATTTATGATACAAAATTTGATATTAGACAGTGGTTTCTTGTGACAGATTGGAACCCCTTGACTCTATGGTTCTACAAAGAAAGCTATCTGAGATTTTCAACTCAACCATTTTCCTTAGAAAATCTTCACAGGTAACCAAGAGTATATTCTAATTTTGATTGCATGACCATCAGCCAAAACAGCACAGGTAACCAAGCAATATGTGATTATACTGTATGTATGGATAATATCCTATAGAGGGGTTTATTTCAGGTAAACATGACAGAATCTTGATTTTGCTTTTTTGGTACACTGGCTATTATGAAATTATCATTGCATTATTGAACCCAGTGTGGGATGCTACAGAATGCTCTTGCTGTAGCTTATTCAGATTTTTAAATTATTTAGAATTAGTTTGTCTTGACTTTGTATGTGCAGTTGCATATGGAAGCATTTCTGGCTGAATAAGAATTTCAAGTTCGATCTCATTTGCATGAAGAATGAAGATAATATTATTTTATCTTCTTAAAACTCACCTTAGCTGAGACAAAAACATATAATTGCATTTGAGCTCATGGAATCTACCCTAAGCAAGGATGATCCCAAAAAAAATGAATGAATTAAATGCAGTCAGTTTACAAAATTCTGCAGAAAGAACCAACCAAGATATTTTGGTTCCTGAAGTAGAACTCAAATGGAAGTTTACCCTATAAGTATACTCTTAGTCCAGTTCTTTAAAAATTTCACACAGCAATTTCTGCCTTTGTCTACTTCCCAACTCTCCACATCAAGCTGAAATATGGAGCAAGTTGTTGTTGTTGTTACTGCAAGGCATAATTTGCCCTGTTACCAAAAATGTGCTTTAACATGACTAACCATCTCTGCTGCCCACCCCGCACAAATCAGTGCAGATACGAGATTGTTTAGGTGATACAACCCCTTATCAGGAGCAAAGTTTTTCTAATTCTTTAATTTTATATTACATCACAGAATTTAAATACACTGATGATCACATTATTTTTTTTAAATTATGCTGAACTACAGGTAGTCCTTTCTGATTAGTACCTAGTATGGTAATTTTTAAAAGTAAAATAAAATAAATAAATAAAGCAAATTCAGTGTATCATCCTTACATTTCCCCCCTGGTATTTATGTTCATATTATATATTTTTGTATCATCTCTTTACAAGAGTAATTTCTCCATGCAATTTCCACAGCTCCATTCATCTTTGCAATAATTCCATCCAGAAAAATTACAAAAATGCACCAGACCGTAGTTCTCAGTTGCCATATCACAATATGTGGACCAGTAGCAAATTCCAAGAGTATCTGCAGAAGAGAGGCCTTGGCCATGTTTGGCGCAATACTATCTATCCATCTATGAAAAAAATCTTAATATATACAATGAAGGTGGCTCAAGACCAGGTTGAACCACGGAGGAGCAGCTTTGAACTCTATGGAGCAGATTTCATTCTTGGATGTGATTTCAAACCTTGGTTGATTGAAATCAACAGTAGCCCAACTATGTATCCTTCTACTCCAATTACGTTGGACCTGTGTGCTAAGGTGCAAGAAGACACAATCAAGGTTGTGATTGACAAGAAGCTTGACAAAAATTGTGAAACTGGAAATTTTGAACTTCTCTGGAGACAAGTAAGCAGTGTTTTATTTTGTTCCCTAGCTGAGTAGAATACAAAATACTCCATTTGACTATAGTTATATCTAATCATGGTTAGAAAAATGGGAATCATGTTTTCAGAATGTAAATCTTGAAACCATAATAATGGAAACATATCAGAATCTGCTTCCAGAAAAAGGTCCCCAAAAAGTCTGTCTTGCAAATGTTAAATTTCAGTAAGCTTGGGACAGCATTTTGAAATATTAGAATGCTGGTCTAGTGTAGGAGTTACACTACTGTATTTCCCTGGCTCCCTTTAATGGATTCTGATGGTAGCGGCTTGTCTTTTTTAGGCTTACTAATATCAAATTAAACTATTTTGTTGCTGTTCTTAGCGTTTGTCCCATGGGGTTGCAGGTTCCACTTGTTTTTGCATCGTGCTTGCCTAGTTCTTGTAGCAAAGCTATCAATACATGATGCAACAAGAGATATTTATTTATTTATTTATTTATTTATTTATTTATTTATTTATTTATATCAAATTTCTATCACCACCCATCTCCCCCTCAAGGAGGGACCCTGGGTGGTTCTGTTTGTCAGCCAGCTTGTCACAGACCCTGATGCCGGTTAGGGCTAAGAGGAAGTGACTGGCCCAAGGGCATTGAGCTGACTCCATGCCTAAAGGAGGACAAGAACCTAGGTCTTCCCATTCTTCGTTGCCTCCCTAACCACTCCACTTGGCTAGCTCTCATAAAGTTAAATTATATACTACAGTAAATAAATTGTGTGCAGATGTCCTTTTGTTTTTAGTGCACCTTAATAAAACAATTACCATTAGCCATTTATTTTGAAAACTCCTCTGAAACGTACATCCCCCCCCCCATAATCAATTGGCACTTTTTTTAATGCTCCTACTTAACATGGTTGTGGAGAGATTTCGCAAAGCAGAAGTTGTGAGGAGAGAGGAAGTTTAAACTTCGCCCTTTGTACATGGTGGCCTCATGGGTTTGGGCCCATGCGTGCTTGTACCAATGTAAAAGGCATCGAACCACTAAGTCAGTGCTTTCCAAACTGCCGCCGTTGGCGACACACCAAAGGTGGCAGTGGCGGCAGTGTGGGGGCGTGTGCAACGGCGTGGACGTGTGCGGCGGCAGGGGCGTGCGTGGTGGCAGCGCGGGGGAGCGTGCAGTGGTGGTGTGCATGGCGGCGGCGGCGGCGGCAATGGCCTCCGCTAAAACATGGAAGCGCTGATGGCACGCTGCTGCCGTCATCGCTGCTGCCGCCGTGCACACCGCCGCCGCCCTGCGCCACTGCCGTGCATGCCCCTGCCGCCGCTTCTGGGTTGTGTTGCGACACACTAAACTGTGTGTTGCGACACACTAAAGTGTCGCGACACAGAGTTTGGAAAACTATGCACTAAGTATTCAGCACAGTCTAATGAAGGTTAACACACAAACACTTGGTTTTGTTTTTTTTCTGTAGCCCATGATGGATCTGCCACCATTTAATCCTACAGACCTCTTTGTGGAGGGAATCAGTGTGAAGAGACTGAAAAAGCATATGGTTATCAGTAACTTTAATTTTCTTGAGCCCCTGTTGAATGTAATGCAGCCTGCAACTAATCAGGAAAGTAAAGGAGACTCCATTCCACCTGACAACGAGAAGCAAAATGTAAAAGTAAAACATAGAAGTAGCACTCCTTGCACCTTGCCAAAGACCCTCAAGAAGATGCCTGAGAAAAGCACTAAAGCAAAAACCACCCACAAAAAGCATATCAAAATCATAGACTTTCCTCGCATAACTGATCTCCCAGAAGCAGCAGTCATGTCCGATAAAAAAAAGACCAAGGCAATTAAAGAACCCAGCCAGCAGACTGGTAGTCAAGCAGCCACCAGCTTTCCAAATACAAATTCATTAGACTGGGCATTACTTCAGCCCTCTAAAGATACAGGTAAAATGAATATGTAAATCATATATATATATATATATATATATATATATATATATACACACATATATATACACAGACACACACACATACATTTATTAACATATATATGAAAAAATCAATATTATAAAGTATCACCATTGTCAGCCAATAAACTGATAAACTATATGGTAGAATAAAGATTTGCCAAGCTAAAAATAATATCAGGCAGAGGGGATTTCCATGTAAGTATTCTGAAGCTGTTAGATATATCTGAACAATTTAACTATCTCAATTTCACTCAAATAATTCTGACAAATTTCCCAGTTCTCCCACTTGGTAAACGACCTCTGTATTGTTGCCAAGATAGCTGCATATTTGTGTCCATGTAAGTCACCCGGAGTCAAGCTCGACTCAAAGGCAATTTAACTTACACCCCACTGCACACATATCTTTATGTGAAACATGTTGCCATGGGGCAGGGGTTAAGCATTGTCTTCTCTAGGCCACATTTCCCACCTCTAAATTCTCCTGCCTGTGCTAGGAAATGTAGAGGCATCATGTGAATTCTGCTGTGAAGCAACTACCTCATTCATTGCACTTTCAGACTATGAAAGTAGGAATACCTCCTTTCCCATTCTTGCACTCCCAATCTGGTTGAAGCTCTTCTGTTTTTCTTTTCTTAAAAATATCTTAGATGGTCCAGTCACAAATCTCCTAAAATTGCATCTGCTTTGCTTAAGACTTATACCCATAACAAATTAATATGATATCTTTCCTTTAAATAAACAAGGACATTCATAGCTGACTCTTATAAATATGAATGGTTCCTCTTGAAAGAGAAACAGGGGAATTGCTAACTGGGATAATCCCCACTTTCTGGTTTATTGAGGACTACAGTAACTCATTTCTTCACAATCAAGCCACTGAAGCCTGATTCTGCACACTTGCAACATGAGACTGCATCCTCATGCAGGAAGGTAATATCATTTTAATATGTGAAAAGGAACATGTGCAAAAATGATATTTCCTTCATGACTAAATGAAATTTTACAGTCTGCCACCTCCCTGTACCATGTGGGTAGACTCAGCCATGCACTTTTCCCAGTTAGCTAGAGATGCTGTGGGAAGGGTCTGTGAAACAGCACTATATTACCCTGCCTGTTAAAGCTGTGGTGGTAAATTGCTCATTATGGGATTACTGAGGCAACTTTCCAACCTTGGGTTGGATTATGACTGTATACATTACTTGTTAATTATGACAATGCTAAAGACAACTGCTATAAAATAGCCATAGGGACGTATTTGTGTGACTTGTATATTATTGCTGTTAACAAGGCATGATGGGTTTTTCCTCTTTCAGTGGTTCAGTGTCTGTTGATGAAAGAGAATGCAAATCCCCATAGGCTGTCGAAGTAATAACAAAGAGGGGATGAAGGAAGATTAGCTTCATGTGAACCATGAGTAATACCATGCACTGGTTAAACATGTATATACTTGTATGGTGAATTAAAAAGGTAGCATCTAAACCTGGGAAACTGTTGAAAACCCAACTTCTGATAGTTAGGTGGAGAAGGCTTTATATGTATTTCATTTAAGAGACCAAATGCCCTTGATCCAAAGACTATTTCTCTTGTAGACCTGTGTTTTGTAGAAACACATTAAACGGGACCTGGTAAGCTATGTGGTTCAGTGTTGATGGGAGTTATTGTTTGCTCTCTATTTAAAGGTCTACAGAACAAAACCAAGAAGACTCCATGCCTAGTTTGTGGAGATGGTTTCCAGTCGGAGAAAGCTTGTAAACACTGCAGCTCTTTTTGTGCAACTGTATTACAAGGAGGTTCATACTTACCTATGAGTCCGTGTTCTCCTCCTGAAAAGATGGCAAAGAACAGGGTGACTGTCCCATATTATGGGTTTCCAAAATACTTTTGACTCTATTCAAAGTGCCTTGAGATAGTGTTTTTTTAAAACCAATTCCCTAAAAGATAAAGCAGAGCTCAAGAACCATCCTTGTATTTTTTTTTTAAAAGTCCTTGTAAAAGACACCAAAAAAACCCCATTGATTATCAAATATTTATAGCCAATTCTGTGATAGGAATTTGCCAAAACATTGCTATTAATGTAAATCCTGTCATTTCAGATCTTTGGAGGGCACCTTAAAAGCAGATGAGCCTTATCCGTATTTGGATGGACATATTTAAATAGGAAAAGCTGCTTCTAGAAAGGTGATTGGCACCAGGGAAGTACTTGGCATGGTAGACAGAACTGATTTTTAGGAGTCTTCCACATTGCAGCCTTAAGCTGATTGATGCCTGTGTATCAACTGGCTGGAAATAAGCCAGCTTTCCAGATTTCAGCCCTGTTGTCCATTTTGTCTATGGTGATGCCTGATGTTCTGTCTGGACCATGTTCACCGGCTCCTGATTGGTGGATTACTCTTCTTCTTTATCCCTCTTGGAGAAGGCAGGCAGGCAGGCCAGCAGGCAGGCAGGCCATGGACAGCAGAGATCAGGGAATGGAGGGAAGGGAGTCTTTCTGCCACATTTCACTGTGACCAGATGGAGTGGAGGGATTTGTGGGGGCTCTCAAAGGTTTGATTTGTTATTGTTTGATTGGTTTAGTCTGGGCTGCCTGTAGGGTTGTATGTTTTTAACTGTTTTTATTGTTTTGTATTTGTATTTGTAAGCTGCCCAGAGTCTATGGGAGTGGTTGGCTATAATATATTTAAAATAATAATAATAATGATAATACTACTGTTTTCCTATATTTCATGTGGGAATGTTTATGGTCTGTCTCAAAGAGAATTCGAGATTTAGGCTGCAAACATTTATAGGTATGAATTAATATTTATTTATTTATTTAATTTTTATCCCGCCTTTATTATTTTTATAAATAACTCAAGGCGGCGAACATACCTAATATTCCTTCCTCCTCCTATTTTCCCCACAACAATAACCCTGTGAAGTGAGTTGGGCTGAGAGAGAGTGACTGGCTCAGGGTCACCCAGCCGGCTTTCATGCCTAAGGCGGGACTAGAACTCTCAGTCTCCTGGTTTGCTATTGGCTCCTTCCTAGGGCTGAGAGAGAGTGACTGGCTCAGGGTCACCCAGCCGGCTTTCATGCCTAAGGCGGGACTAGAACTCTCAGTCTCCTGGTTTGCTATTGGCTCCTTCCTAGGGCTGAGAGAGAGTGACTGGCCCAAGGTTACCCAGCCGGCTTTCATGCCTAAGGCGGGACTAGAACTCACAGACTCCTGGTTTCTAGCCCAGCACCTTAACCACTAGACCAGGGCTTTCCAAAGTTTTCCCGCGGCGACACACCAACCGCTGTTGGTGTGTCGCCGCGGGAAAACCCGGAAGTGCCGCTGTTGCAGCAGCGCACAAAAACCCGGAAGCGCTGCTGCCGCTTTCGGGTTTTTGCGTGCCGCCGTTGCTGTGTCGCCGTGGGAAAACCCGGAAGCACTGATGATGATCAGTGCTTCCCGGTTGTGTGGCGACACACCAGACTGTGTGTGGCGACACACTTTTGTGTCGCGACACACAGTTTGGAAAGCTCTGCACTAGACCAAACTGGCATTAATTGATTGGTCAATTTAAAATATTGGATTCTTTTTTTCTTTTTAGTGAACTACTTGATCAAAAATGGCAACCTCAGAATACTAGACTAAAGTAGATAGGATAACTGATGGTTGGGTATCCACTGCACTAAACAAGAATGAAAGAAAGCACCCTTGGAAAAGAAATGTACTTTTTCTTATTTTTCATTTTCCTTTCAATAACGTATATCCACTATTATTTTTGCTGGCAATCAGTTGAACTTTGAAATGATGCTTCTCCAGGATTGGGGCTCTAGTTCATTCAGACTTCATCTGAATTGTCTGGCCATACCTATGGTCCCCAACAGTGCAAAGAGCTTAGACCTTTCCACAGACTAATAAGTCCCTTTGCACTTGTCAGTGTAATGAAATCTCGGGGAAAGCTTGTGCTCTTCAAAATTGTTTGGAATTCAATACCCAGAATTCCCAGCCATCCCAGCCAACTCCTAAGTACAAAGAAGTAGGGAACATACTCACTGACACCCTTTGAATTATGAAGAATCCTGGGAATAGGTCAAGTGGTCATTAATCAAAGAAAACCTGATAAATGACTAATAGGCCTGGATTAGTCTTTTGAAATTTGTGTATTTAATACATTTTATGCTGATTTTTTGGATATCATTTCTGTTTGTTTTTGTACAACACAACAAGGAAGCATCAATGCTTGAATTTCCCTCTTAATAGAAGATACCAATGAGTCAAAACTGCTATTTTAAGACAACATGTTTTCAACACGTCTGCCCTGAAAATCTGTGCCTCATAATGCATCAGAAGGGTGTTCAAATCACTCCATCGTGGTTAGGATTCTATTTATCACTTTCCACATGTTTGCTTGTATTATTCATATGCTGATTAACATTTTATAGTTGCTTACATGCAGCTATATCAGGATCTAAGAAATTTCAGATGGCTGTCAGCACAATTTTTTAGGTTTTTTGTTACATTCTTATTTGACCATTTTAAAGATTCTGAGAATAGATGTATTGTCCTAAAGGTTCTTTTCACTTATAATATTTCTTTAACTTTTAGGGTTAGATACCTCCCTCTAGTGAGAACTTTCTGCAATTGTACAGTAAATCAAGGAATAGGCAAGTCTCCATAACCTGATTTTAAAGAACAAGGGGTTTCATTTTCTCTTTTCCTTCACCACTCTTGTGTGCGTGTGTGCGTGTGTTGTTCATTTAAAATGGTAAGCATACATCATAAACATTTACAGCATATGTATAATGTAGACAAAACTTCTGAGAGTGACCTTCATATAAGAGGATAATAAAACTGAAAAATATATTTACTGACTCCAGTTGTGTGGTGTAGTCCTGAAGTTTGCTTTTGGCACCAAGTCATGACAATATTTGTATTAAAAAAAACCCTGAACAATTAGCATTTGGGTGTATCACATGTTCTTCTAAATCATTTTCAGGTTTTTAACCCTGTAGGCTTCACTGTGACTGGCAGTAACACAACACGACTCTTCATCACTGCATATTACTCATGAAATAAATGCACAGATTGTCTTGAAGGAAGTATCTAGTTTGGACAGGAAGACATGCTACTGTCTGGATTTTATGTGAGATATAGACATGGAAAGAATAATTACATGGAGGTATTATGGAATTATGCTATTTCATATTTTCCTACAGCTAATTTCTCATGACCCTTAGGTCCAAAATTAGAGATAAGGATTGAATTGGCACCTTGTCCATTGATTGAGGACTCTGAGAGTTTCTGTGTACAATACTGTGAGCTACAAACCAGCCAACTACATTCTAGCCACGAGCAATGCTTTTTTCTCCCCTCCAATACAAGTGCATTGCCACACATCAGGAATTCAGCTGCCCTTCTCCATACAGTGTTTGTATTACATTTGGTCATGGCTCAGATTCCTAAAGTCTTGATTAATGTTTATGACATGCTTTGCTTGTTAACCAGTTTTGGAAAACTAAAGGACCAGAAGGAATGGTCACTTGCAAAATTCTCTCTCATCCATGGAAAGAAGCAGCCTAGGCAGAGGGGTGTGTGCGTGCACATGACTTTAGGGTCAGCCATGACGGTCTTTAGACTTGCTGCAGGGCATGCTGAAAACAGACCACCAGAGGGCCTGTTGCTTGACTAATACAATTTCACAGAACTTGTATCAGGCCTTCAAAACCCTGAGTTTTCAAACCATGCCAGTAGTAGTGATTCATGAGAGACACCATCAGATCCTACTGATATAAAATTTCTGGACATACTGTAAATCCCATAGTGAAGATCTACCTTATTACCACCATCACCCAATATTAAGAACTTTTTTGGCCTCTAAATAATTAACTCATGCATTGGGTGGGGTGAAGGCTTATACTACATTTAAAAGTGTTGAAAACCAAGGAAGGACCAAGAAATACAAATGACTGCAAAAGTACAGATGCCTTTGACAGCTAGCCTGATGATAAGCTATGTTGGCTAGTGAATTTAACCCTTTTTGTAAAACCTAAATGAGGCTTTTGTTGGAAAATTAGTGTGGATAATTTCCAGATGAGTTTGTACCTAGGACACTCCCGGTCAATCCCTACATTTAGGTCAAATCAATCTCAGAGCAAGCACATACGCCACTCGGTATAGCTAGCAAAAACTTAACTTGATGTTTATTAAACATCAGCAAATATCAAAACAGTTAATTAGCCTAACAGGGTAAGAGGCAGGCAAAAGCAGGGGATGGTGATGGAAAGTGCCACGAACAATAGTTTACCCTTCCTCTTCCTTTCCAGAGCTACTGGAAACAATACAGTACTGTGGGTAATTAGCATGGACAGTCCCAGAAGGAGTGGCCTTTGGTTATTCCCATCTTAACCCTTTTATGTACAGAACAGCAGCAGAATGAGATGGAAAGTATGATCCCTCCCCTATTCGTCACCATGAAGAAATAATTTGGTGGTTGGGAATGATGGATCCAACAGTTTTGCTCTCTTTTCTTCTGTACAGTTTCCCTTAACCCATCTCCTTCCTCTTTTCCTCCATTTCTTTTTGCCATTTCTTCTTCAAAGAGAGGGGGAAATGCAAGTATTTTCCAGGTCAGTTCCTTGAAGGTTATATCAACTGCTTGTCAAGAGATCCCCTCATGCTGGTGAATCATCTGCTTAGAAGGCTAATTTGATTTTTGCATCTTGTTCTGGGTAAACCTCATGTTATGCACTACAGTGACACATTTAATAAACCTGGAATGGAAGCAGTTACTGTCACTAGTTTGAATAATTCTTAAGAGGGCTCTGGAGAATGGAGAGAGCGCTAAACAACATTTTACAGTTCTGAAGTAAATGTGATTGGTGTATTGAAGCACTTTGCTTGCGTCTCCACTGTGCTCCACCTGTTTATCTGGCCAAAAATGCAAATTAACTTTACGTCAGTGAGTCTTCAGAATCTTCTTTCCATAAGGAACTGAAGAAATGAAAAGTTAAAACATGTGAGAGGCCATGTCAAGCTTTACCCCGTAGGCAGGAATAAACCATTTTGGCAAGCTCACGATTTCAGATAAGTAATATTTAATGAAGAAACTAGAGAGCCATAAGCAAAGAATTTCAGCAGTGTTGTAATTTAAGAACAAGCCCTATATATAGAAACAGTGTTCAAGCCCTCCAGGGCTTGGTTTTCTTTCTTGCTGTGCTTGGCCCCCCCCTTTTGAATGGGTTGGCCTTTATTTTTGTAACTCTTAGATTTGATACCATGCTGTTCCTTGCTGGCTGTGAGAAAACTAATTTTCTCAGCCACCTGCCTGCCTAAGATAGCTTGGCTAGAGGAGAAGAACCCTAATAGTTGGGTTCATCTTCTCTATCAACCTTTTGATACATCTCCTAAATTCGATTACCTTACTAAATGTTGGAATTTCAACAAATCAACATGCCTCATTTGCAAATTCATCCCAAGATGCAACTCTCCGTGTTGTTTGAGGAAGTTGCTTTGTTGCCACTCCTACTTCCTCCTCAGTCAGTCTTTTCTTCAAGTCTCTCCAGCGGAGAGGCAAGCATGTTGCTTGCTCTCTCCATTTTAGGCCATGGATGGGCCTAGGAGATTTCCCCCCCCCCCTTTCCACACAGCTCTTAGCAGCTATAGGGCTAAGAGTCCACAAAGAGAAACTGAAACATCATTTATCTACTGAGAATGCTGTACCTGTGTCCTGGTTCAGCCTCTGCCTCAGGACTTCAGTGAGGAGTCAGAAGACGAGCTGCCCCTGGTGAACCCCCAGGGGACTGAACCAGACGAGGTCCCAGACACAGGCACGGCCCCAGACGAAGACCCAGCACCACAGGGCAGTGGGGAGTTGGCAATACCCAAGGCTACAGGGGAGAAAGCTGGGGATGGTGGTTTGTCCCTACCCTCTAGCCAGCAGCCAATAACCAAGGCTACAGGGGAGCAAGCCGGGGATGGTGGTTTGTCCCCACCCTCTAGCCAGCAGCCAGCTGGATCCCATCAGACTCCCAGCTCACCTGAATCACCCAAAGGGCAGAGACGAAGGCGTGTACGCCTCGCCTTAAAGGACAGAAGGAGAAGTGCCCGGTTAGCTGCAAGAGATTTACGCAGAGGAGAAGTGGAGTCTTTGCAGAACCCAGATGACAGCTCCTAAACTAATAAATAACCAGCAGAGCAGTGAGTGGGTTGTGGTTGTGGGAGCAACGTAGCATATTGGCTTCACGACCACTCTGGCAACCTGGCTTGATTCCTGATTTCCTGACTCGGTTTGGACTACTGTTACTCTGTTTTCTGGACTCCTTGACTTGGCTTTGACTTCTCGCTGACCTACCTGTTACCACCCCTGACCTGGCTTTGGAATATCGGTTGTCTTCTGGATTAACTCTGACTTCGGCAAACAAACTCTGGACTTCTCTCTCAGCTTTTCCCTACAGCATAATTTCTGGCTGTTGGTGAGTGAATTCCTGCCTGCAGCTCACAAGCAGAGACTCTGTGTAACTTGATACTCGAGGCTAGCCAGCACAACCTGGACCGAATAAATGTAAGAACTCTTTTGTACTTACTTTTTGAACCTGGATTGTCTAAGCGTGTGTTTCTTTATGCTTGGGTGGGCTAAAGGTGTAAGATTAAGAATCTGGATCTCTCTAACGTGCTCACTGGATCTGTCTTTAAACGATATTCTTTTTCGGTGCAAGAGCTTATACTACGTTAAGCTCTGTTCCATTCACTGGTTCTAACAGGCCACTGAATGATCTTCACTAAATACGTGTAATTGAAAGAATAGTAAATGCTTCTCTTGTTTATCCCTGCCTCAAATTCTCCTGTCTTCCACTCTGGATTCTCTTAAGCTTGTAACTCGATTATGAGTCCCTTGGGGTATGGAGCTTTGCCCCTGGTCCTTGCTGATGCCTACTGCTGGATATGCGTATTGGGTATAGAGGGATCCAGCCCTCATTTCATTGTTCCGTGTCAGAGCACGCAACGCTGGGGCGGCCAGTGCTTCTCCACGACTTCAGAGTAATACGTTCTAAGCAGTAAATAGACACTCAAACAGAGATTAGATAAAATAGTCTATTTACTTTATATACATATGCAGTCCAAAATACAGTCCAGTAATGTCCAACACAGATACAGATGAGATGAAGTAACGAGAAGAGAAAGAACACCAGATCTCCTCTGCTTATATACATAAACTGACCAATCACATTATAGGTCAAACAAATTATCTGCCACACCCAGCTAACCTACAGCACCTGTAATATGAGTCACATCATACCTTCTACAATGGCTGCTAATTGGATGACTTGCAGAATATATCAACTCTCACCTAGATAACTCTAGCCTCTCCTGTGTAATTAATCTATCTGTAAATTCTGGGTATTATACAAACCCCAACATTCCGGGAAAAAGCAAGCAGTTCCAAACAACTCGGCTATCTTCACTTTGCCATGAAAGAGGCTGGAAAGGGCAAGCTGTCCAAGGCCTTCTGGTTTTGGGGGTAATTCTTGTTATGTCTCTCAGAATTTGCTTAATCTGTATGTGCATGTGATGTATTCTGTAGATTCAAGATGGTAGAGCAGCTAAAGTAAACTAGGACCAGAGATGTCCAGGTTCAACATTTCTACTCAGGCACTGAAATTTTTGCTTTGCCTCTGTGCCAGACACAGCCACTTGCCCTAACCTGACTCATAGAGTTATTGTTCAGTTAGAATTGATGGGGGAAGATACTTGCTTACAGCATCTTGAAATACTTGGGGAAAATGAGAAAATGTAAACATAATCAAAGCAAAATGCATCAAAAAAGGAAGGAAAAAAATGCAAGTGGGAAGAAACAAGTCCATAACATATTTTTTCGTGGTTACTTACAACATGGCATCTTATGGACAGCTGAGATAAGCTCTCCTCATCAACATACTTAGAATAGTTTTCCAGAATTTAGAAGTCTGTTACTTATTATAGATCAACAAACATCATTGCACAATTATATCTGTCCTTGTAATGATCAATTGACAATTATATTAAGCTTGAACAAGAGAAAATATTTACATGGTAGCTGCAATCAAACAACAACAAAACAATGTTGATTGAAAATTAAAGCTGTTATATTCAGAAAAGGAGCCTGGATGTGTTATAGCTTCCAGTAACAACTGATACATGACTCATCTTGAATGTTGATTTCTAAGCAAAAGGAGGAGTTCTTTTCAAAGGTACTGGGGGTGGGACTTGTACATTTCACAGTATTTAAATGCCTTGTCAGAGTAAAACAGCTGTTTCTTCAGGACAAATGGAAGTGTGACCTTTTTTAAAAAAAAAACAGTAGTCACCATAATAAAACCCAGAAAAGAAAGCAACTTTCAAAAAAGCTTAACAATCCCAAAGATGAAGTTTAGGTGGCAGATTTTTGCAATATTTTGGGGAACATATGGCTATCAGCTCATTCCCAGGATTAAAGAATGTGGAGTCACATGTTCACAGGTATGTTACAATTTGATCTATATCTGCTGTCTCTAAATAGCATAATTATCTCTCGATTACCTGATTCACTGAGGTAAGCCTGTATTTGTTCCAGTCTTGTGTCCACAGAGAAAGATACCAATCTTTCAGGCTCAAGTTTTTTCTAAAGTATAAATTTGTGTAGTGCTAGGATTCCGAAAAAAACTCATGGCTATGTTTGCAACGAATTAATAAATTTGATATGTTGTATATTGGGGTTGGTAATTCTTGAATTCATATTGACTATATTGGATGTTAAATTCTTAGCATAAAATATCAGTGATATTTCTAGACACTGAAAATATATATAAAATGACAAGGAGAAATCAGAAAAAGTGTAACACATTGTTATGTCTCCATTTATTATTTTGATTAATATCAAATCATTAATTATCTGATGGTAGAATTTCTAAACTGAATGAAAATATCTTAATACAAATCAGAATAAAAAGCTGGATATTAAACTATTTTTACATAGTCATTATTAAAACTAGTGATTTGAATAAGTAATGCTTAGAGTTGTGGTCTTTCTGGGCACCAACTGTGAGTTGTTTTTTTAAAATACATGATTCCTACTGCATTTTTAATGTGTAATGTCTTGAGAATGCTGGTTTTCTAAATTAGTTCCACTTGAGGGCACTCTTGCAGATGGTCTGAATTAGGAGTCAAATTGTGAAACAAGACTAAAGGATGCTTGAAAACCAAGTTGTGAACCACAGAGTGTTAGGATGTGTTTGCTAACAATGTCAGAAGCAGAAATGGAAGCCCAACACTGGTGAGGATTTTCCTGGCAGCAGAAATGCTTCAATTTATCCAGAAAGAAAAAAAAACTTGCCAAAGCCATTGCTTCCCAGGGAGGCAGAGTTAGCTCTGTGGACTGATTATTTGGTGTCATTACTTTCAGAGAAGAAAGGCTGAGTTCTTTGGATTGTTTAAATGTTTGGCATAAGTTGATTCCTGTCTGGAAAAAAAAACATGTGAATTGATTATCATTGTTGCATACTAGAATACTTTTAAGAGGAATGATTTGTAAGGCCCAATGTGTAGGAGTTGAGGCACACACCCACATTCTGTCTTTGTTCTCTCATTATTTGAGAGGCTGTCAGCTGAAGTTGTTGACGCCACAATTCACAAATCTTGTGTTGAATGGACCTTAGACAATGCAATGGTTGATTAATCAGGGGTTGCTGATCCACCTTTGCAATCCATTTAGTGCTACATGTGATTCAGACTAGCCTTGTGTACCACTTTGGATTTAAAGAGAAAAAGGTGCTTTGGAGTGTGTCAGGGCACACCCATACTATCTGCGTGCAACACCTTAAATCAAAAGTTATTTGGGATGTGCAGCAGCTGTGGAAGGCTGCTGCAAGATCACAAGAAAAGGCAGAGATGGTTTAAGGAGTGGCAAGAGGGTGCTACAGCCATGCTCCAAAGAACCTTTTGGCCTTTAAATCCAAAGCACTGCCCAGTCCTATCTCAGGTGATTTTTTAATGAATTGTTTCATGTGGCTGAGCCAACTCAAGAGCACTTTCATGGACTGAGATGTTGGAATAGAATTGGGGAGACCCAGTTTTGAGTCCACCTCAGCCATGGAAGCTCATTCCCTCTTGTGACCAACATACTTTTCAAATGTCATGCTGGACAAAAAGGAAAGAAGGTTGCCCCACCAGCTTCCCTTGAGCTCCAGAAGAAAATCTGGGGATATAAATCCAAACAAACACGAGAAATCCCTGCCTGAAGAACATGCACCGACAAACTCTGCTTTTGCCTGCAAACATTCACCCCAGAATAAATGTTTGATACCATGGACTTGTGCTTTTCCTACAAATACTGCAGGTATTCATTTAGATATCCACACCAATGTTGGAATGTCAGGGAGAAAGGGAGAACAGCAATGGCGCCCATGCTACTCTTTTATGTGCATTGAGCATGAAAGGTACTATGAAATCTACCTGAAAGGGCCCTTAGAAAACTTTGGCAATCTGGTCTCCCTTAAATGGTTTAAGACTGTAACTCCCTAAATTGCTAATCACCTGGAAGGTCCTAGTTGGGAAAGCTGCCACCGTACCATGATTGCATTGTTAATAAGCTACATTACCTAATGTTCGTTTTAAAGCAGAACTTACAGGGAAATCCCCTGATTTGACTTGTATCCTGGTGCTGTTAGTTTTGCAACTCCCTCACTTCTGGTGGACATCTGTGTGTGAAGGATGGATGTTTTTGCTACATTCTGATTCTTGAGAGTTGGGGATGGGTGTGTGTGATGATAAATGTTTGCAAACACAGATTTCTTTTCCTTTATTTCCCGTGATTAAAATACATTTTAAAAGGAGGAAACAGCACTATTTTCAGTGGGATTTTCCTGCCAGAGGAAAGTTGATTAAAAAGCAGTTAATGAATCATGAGAGAGCTCTTTCCCAATCAGATGTGACTTCAGTCGCATCACCTTTGATATGGCTCACCTTAACGACCTTTGTGTTGTAACCTGCACAATCTGAGCAGCTAGATAAAACAGCTTTAAAGTAAAAGTAGAGCCAGACTCAAAGGTTTGTCTGTAAATTGGCCTGCTGTTGATTCATGTCAGAAGTTTTTGCTGATTCATTTTGAAAGAGGATTCAGATTAAGGCTAAACACACTTGCTGATCAGAACAAAGGAAAGAACTCATTTACCATTGACTCATCAGAGTTGAACAAATCAGCTAATTGTTTGCAGTATGGCTTTTCCAAGGGCGGGCAGGGCAGAAAGGAAGCATTTGTAAATGTGTTCTTATTCTGATTCTTAATAATGTGCACCATAATACCTCACCAAACTCCCCATCATTCATTCATTCATTCATTCATTCATTCATTCATTCATTCTGGTTTATTACGGTCACTGACCAGTACAAGATTCTACAAGGTATACTCATTGAACCTTACAATATGCACCATCTGATTTAAAATAGTTTTAAAATTATAAGTTAAATTACATTGTTCCAATTAAAAATTAAAATACATTCAGACCACAATGTGGATGAGCCCCTTAATCAAATTTAAATATGCTCTTAATATTAGTCATAACTAATATTCTATCAGATGTAAATGCTTATAAAAAGTAAAATATTGTATATAAGATATTAATATTTAATATCTTTTAAAATTATATAAAATATCGTATATAAGATATTAATATTTAATATCTTTTAAAATTATTAAAATCATTACAAGGAGTACATTACTACATTTTTCCTATCATAGTCTGGCGTATCTTTATAGCCGCTGCACAGAATTTGGCTACTTGCGCTGTAACATTTGGATCTTCATCTATAAGTAACATTTGCATATACTCTATATCTTGCCTCCTAGGAGATAACTCCCCATCCAGGAATAGTCTTATTTTATGTTTCTTTGCCACTTCTTCAAAAAATGCTGTAGATTTTAGAGTTGCAGTTCAAAGGCACTGATTGGGACAGCTGAATGTGTTCCCTTAGAAATCAAGTTCTGGAGCACATCATTTGGTTTAATTCAGAGGGAGCTGCTAACTCAGAAATAGGTGAGAATGTAGTATTATGAAATCTTTGGTTGTCTATTAAGTAGGATTTCCATGAAAATTGAAAAAATGAACAGTTTGTGCCATCCTTGTTTTCCCCAAAGAATTTTCTTTTCATGCACGAGCCCTTTGCATCTGCCCAATTGTTTAATTTCTATCCCTCCTTGTAGTTCTCCTATTACCCCTTGCAGTGCAAATTCACTGGTTTTCCGAAGGTCTAATTCTTCCAAGCTGTTTTGCTTGTTACAGTCCTTCTCAGCTTATTGCTGGCTAGCAAAGTTCCCAATCTTCTGTTTCTCCTGTGTTTTTCTGACTAACTCTCGGTTTCCAGCCTCTTCTTTCTATTCTTCACTACCCATGTCAGATTTAAGACTCACCCCCAAATCCTGCTAAAATCCCTGGCGGCATTGTGGAAGTCTATGTGGAAGTAAGTCTAATGGAATTCAGTGATGCTCCCTTGTAGGGAAGTGTGTGTTATGACTGTCAGTTGGAGTGAATGGGGGCTCATATGTAGCGCCTGTCTGCAACTCTTTAAAGCAGCTGTGTCTTTTTCTGGGATCAGGTGTTGCCTTGAAAAAAGATTGGTGCTTTGATGAAGCGCCAAGAGCTGCTGTGCTCACAGTTTCTCTGAATTGTTTTGGGAAAAGGCAAAGCCCTAATAAACAAAAGGGAGGTATTTAACATCCCACCCATTCTTTATTTATTTAAACGTGTGCATACTACCCACTTGAGAGACTCTTTGTAATTTCCAAGAACAATAACCTATCAAACATATTGTAAGACCATCTGCAAATGGAATCAATTTAAAAAGTCCCAATTAAAATGCAGTAACTAAAAACAAATCATATGAAAAAAGATCACATTGGAACGGCAGCTCCTAAGCACCAATTGCTGCCACAGACTGGTTCTTAGTGGATAGAAAGACAGAAGAATTTTTAAGAAGTGCATCTTTAATGGTGATTTTGAAATCCTTTCAGGCCCTGAAAGGATTTCTAAAAAGAGGAAAAACATGTGACAGCAGGGGTGAACTAAATGTTACATCCATTTGAGCAAAGCAGATAATTCAGAGCTTTCCAAACTGTGTGTCGGGACACGTTAGTGTGTGGGCTGCAGCGTCTGGGTGTGTCGCTGCTGCTGCTGCTGCCTCCGAGCCCTGCCAGGATTCCATGCAGGTCCTAGTGCCTGTCTTGTGCCCTGCTGCCTCCAAACCTGCTGTGATTCCACGCAGGTCCTAGTGCCTGCCTTGTGCCCTGCTGTAAGAGTGTGTTGCAAAATGATGCCTTGCTGTAAGAGTGTGTCGCGAAATGATGCATGTCTAAAAAGTGTGTCACCAACATGTAAAGTTTGGAAAGCTCTGAGATAATTCCTTGTTCTAATTGCAGCCCCCTAAATTAAAAATACAAAGAATGGCGTTGACTTCAGACAAGTTCACACAATGCATTTTTCTGTCTATTGATAATTCTCTGGATATACGGTTATGCAGATTAATTTGGGAGATAGTTTGTCTCCATGAACTAGAATCATACTTGTAGTGTACAACTTGCACTGTTTCTTCCGCATTGCTGTGTGCATTTATAGGCCCACAAACTTACCCACGCTAGAGACTGCCAGCTTTCCATCAAGAATACACATCTTCTTTATCTTCATCTTCTCTCATCCAAATAATAAACATTTATTACTTAATGAAGAGTTATCCCAGTAATGTGAAAGGACTTTACAGGGAAGGAGCCATTGTACCCATGTTTTGGTTTGGTGTGGGACCAAGGCTTTAGTGAATTTGGCCAATGCAGCCAGTTGGGATGACTTCTCCTAACTGAAGAGAGATTATGTCATTAGTGTATGATCTCAGGAAACGCCAGTAGAGCTGGGGCAATTCCTCCTGTGGTCCCAGCTTCTGCTTGCTTGGTTTACATGTTAACTTTGTGCCCACAGCCATGACTGTCATACAAATCACTCAGCAGAGCAACAAGCCAGGCAAACAATTTCTGAAAATATATACATTGGAAAAATGAACACATTTCAGATCCCATTTTTGCAGTTTTGGGATGGTCAAATTCTTTTCCGATAAAATATACAGGATGAACCTCATTTTAGAAGATAATAGTAAAAGGACCTTTAAGGCATAGAATACCAAATTAAGCTGTTTCCTGTAGGCCTGGAGATCTCCACAGATCAGGCTGCTGACACAGGACAGCAAGTGGCCCAAATCCAAGAGCAAGGTTTTGTTTTACAGAAATAAGAAGCAAAATAGGAAGGGTTCCTGCTTTAAAAGAGAAGACACTCCAATATCTATCCCCCCACCTCCCCAATGGCTGAAAATGTCAGCCCTGAGCCTTCTGGAGATGCTATGGTGACACTGCTGGGGCTCCTGCAGGCTCCATCCCACATCTAGGGGAGATGGGAATAAACAATCCTTGGCTGCCAAGAGTTGGTTAAAATACGTAAGAAGATTATCTTGGGGGCCTTTAACTACTTCTCTCTTGAAAATGTGTTTCAAGACAAACTAGGAGAAACCTAGTTAGACCAAAATTCTAACTTGTCTAGAGTTACAGGGAGGGAGAGACAAATGCCTATTTCCATTGGACTGTTTTGATTAGTACAGAATAAGAAATCCTCCCTCCAGGCATTAGTACATCTTCAGTTTGGTGGGACAGAGCTGATGATGATCTACATCTGTCTAACATGAAAGAGAAACAGTTTTTTTGCTTTCTTTATTCTGCATATTGTTTAAAGTCACAACTGGCCTAGAAAAGATGAGTGTTCTGTGCTGCCCTAACATGCCCATCTGCTCTTTGAATCATTATGTCAATTTGGATCAGCACACGGTGTCCTCATGTTCTTTTCTTAGAACAAAGTTGAGGAAATAGGATTGAAATCCACTCAGGACATTGTGAATTTTATTTGCTCCTCTTCACCCACTGATGCTTCCTTATTTTTTCTCCAAGTTCCTTCTCATTCCAGATTGCAATCTAACAGTTTATTTCCTTTGTCTATCTTAGCCATTTATGGATCACAAAAGAGATTTTGTTTTTAAACTTTGCTTTTTGCATATAATAAACTATCCACTTCAAACATGAACACCCATAATGACTTATTTGTTGTTGTTGTTCAGTCGTTTAGTCGTGTCCGACTCTTCGTGACCTCATGGACCATAGCACGCCAGGCCTTCCTGTCCTCCACTGTCACCCGGAGTTTATTATTAGATTTTTATGCTGACCTTTTAAAACAGTATCTTGGAGGAAGACTTCCCAATCACCTAAAATACTGATCTCTGGCTTTCTGACAAACATAAAACAATAAGAAAAAAGTGAGTCTTACTTTTGTAGTGGCAAACTCTCTAGTCTTTCCTAGAAACTTGTAATAATGTTATTGCAGATTTTATGTTTATTTCTAATTGTTCAATATCACCTGTTGCATTTTATCTCATATTTGGCACTCTACAATCTAAGAGAATACTTGTAGCTCAGGGTTGAACTGTGGAGTCCTTGGTGCTCTCTGAGCCTTGTTGTTTTCTTGCAGATGTTTCATTGCCAGACTAGGCAACGTCTTCAGTGCGAAAAGGGAGTGGGACTTGCTCTCTGTTTATATACCATGGCTTGTCCTGCTTGTGTTGGTGGGGGTGTTGTTCTCTCCTTGGTAGTTCCTTGATTGGGCTGTTGTTTGCTGCTTGGTTGATTGACTGAGTTAATAGTTCCTTGATTAGGGTCTATTGTGCTGTTTGATTGTTCCTCTGGTGCTAATCCTGGTGTTAATCTTTGCATATCTGGGCGATGATTGCTGGCAAGGAGATTTTCTGGTATTCTGGCTTTTCTATTGTCTCTTATGAATGGTATGTAAATGTTGTTTACCTCTATGTGTCTGTTGATGGCTGCTTGCTTTGAGTACCAAGCTTCCAGGAATTCTCTAGCGTTTTTGGATTTGGCTTGGTTTAAGATGCTCACAGTTTCCCAGTTGAAAGTATGGTTGAGTCTGTCCATGTGTTGTGAGATTAAGGAGTTTTCATCGTGTCTTCTGACTGATAGTTGGTGTTCGTGGATGCGCTCTGCTAGTCTTCTGCCGGTCTGTCCTACATAGTGGCTGTTACAGTCCTTACATTGTATGTTGTAGATAACTCCTGTTTTTTCTTCTTGGGCTACTGGGTCTTTTGGGTTACTTACGATGTTCTGAAGGGTTTTGGTTGGTTTGTGTGCTACGGTGATGCCATGTGGTTGTAACAGTCTATTAGTAGTTTCTGAGATGTTTCTGATGTATGGCAGTGTAATCCTTTTCATAGCTTCTGTTGGTTTTGCTGTGGTGGGTTGAGTGGTCAGGCACTTTTTGATAAAGTTGCGTGGGTATCCATTTTGCTGGAAGATGCTATATACAGTAAGTGGTCTGTTTCCTTTTTCTGGTGTTCTGGGTTGCTGCAGTGTGTTTGTGCTTGTCTGAATAGTGTTTTTACACAGTTCCTCTTGTGGGAGGTTGGGTTATTGCTTTGGTAGTGGAGCACTTGGTTAGTGTGGGTAACCCCACCCTCCTTTACCACGCGCTGATAGGCGGGAGGGCTTCCTCTTCCGGGCTGCCTCCAATCGGCAGCTCCGGCTCGGATCCTCCTTCCGCGCCATTCCCGCTGTGTTTGAAAAACGGGACAAAATAGAGATTTTTATCAAAACGACGGGACGGTTGAAAAATGCTAAAAAAACGGGACTGTCCCGTTCAAAACGGGACGTATGGTCAGCCTAAGAAAGTCATAACTAAAAACAAGATATACATAGATCTGCATTAAATATTCCATATATGAATTTATCTACACAGGTAAAAAAAAACCCAAAACAATTAATTGCTTTAATTTAAATAGAAATGCAATAGATCTCACAATAACAGAAGATTACCACCAAGCCAACTGTATGTATATAGAGTCTGCTCTCCAGGTGGAACTTATGGGCAACTTCTATACTGTTTGTTTCTTTTTATTGGAAATTTGATTTTAGCTGACACTGTTTCATTTCCAGATTAAAAGCTGCTCAACCACCTGATTGTGCTAACAGGAGAAGAAATGATGCAGTTGAGATAACAATAAAATGTGATTCCCTGTCTGGGTCTCACATTACATGTTTATGAAAACAATCTGCAAAATGTTTGTATTTGATTTATTCTTGGTAGTTATAGTTCTAGCTTGCTCAGGCCTAAGTTTGGTTTATACAAGTCTTTGTGTGTAAATGAATCCTCACAAATCCAGCATTGTTGACAGCATTGTCATATCTCTAATGCCACATCGGACACAATATTGTGAAACGAAGACTGACGTATACAGATTGTGAAATGATCCCAACTGACCACTGATTCTACTTGTTCCAGTTTATGAGTTGTACCTTGTAGCACATTCCTTTGCTTACTAGTTAGAGGCATGACCTACTGTCTTCAGGGGAGCTTATTCCCTAAGTAAATATGTAATGGAATGCCAGCTTTCCATTCTCTTGGGTAGGGTAATATGTCTTGGGCAGGAAGCTCTTATATGGCTAATCTATTTTGGGGTCATAGAATGGAGTCCCTAGATGAAATGGCAGACAGGAGACAGAGTGTACACTTCTGAATATGCTTCTGAGCACCATTGCTCTCTATTAGACCACTACTACTCTCTTTTTTTTAATATAAATTTTATTGAATTTTGAAATACATATTAAAAATTAGAACAAGAAATAAAGAAAGAAATACAAAGTAAGAAAAAAGTAAAAGTGAAGTCAAGAAAAATAATGAACAAAAAAATATAGAAAATAGATGGCCTCCAATCTGTCTTTGGTCTTTAAGTACAATATTTGCTTTAAATGTTGGTCTTTCATACAGTACACAGGAACTTTTCTTTGTCATATACACTTTAATTTCTATAGTCCAATCTTCTGATCTTCATGTAGGTTTCATCTTTCTAGTAATTCTCCAATAGTCCATCTGTAGTTTTCACTCCTTGAAGTAATATCAATTTAAATGTTCTTAACTGTATCAATTTAACATTTTTTATTCACTCTTTCCATTTTTACATCCATATTTATATCCTTGATAGAATCCAATTAGTCTTAAAACATATATATATATATATAACAAGTAAAGGCCTTATTTTGTATCAACAGTATTTTATATTTTATTTTGATTCTAATAAAATAAAATATATTCTATTCATACATATCCATAAAAATAACCCTAGTTTAAACTTAGTCTATATTTAGACTATAATTATACCATATTCTACATCTTCCTACATATTTACCTATTTAACAAATTTTTATAGCTACCTATTCCCCTAATACATAACCTAACAATTCTCAATAATATTCATACTAGTAATTATAAAAATAAGTCATCCTGTAATAGTATTAATTTTAGTTCCAACTCAACATCCCATCCTTCATGTATCTCCCTAAAATTTTTTTCTAGTTTTCATATACTCTATAACATCAATTTATATTTATATCACTAATTTTATAACCTTTTATCTTACAATTAAAATGTCACATTTTTATACAACCATACAGTTTCTCATATTAATTTTTAACATTTAATATTCCCAACAGTTATATTACTAGTTAGAACTTGATTTATTTAGTACATTTACAAACTCAGTATCTAGTTAAAATCCATGGTTTCAATACCTTTATATCCCACATAATGTTAAGTCTCCTATTCAAGTTATGCCAAAATCATAATATGTAGCCTGTTTTGTTCTGTGTCTCGTGTAGAATGTCAAAATGTTTTTCTTGACCTTTCCCCATATTTCACAATATCTATCAAATTGCATGTTCAGTCTTTCTCCTTGCCTCAACTGCCACAATATGTTTGTACCAAAATTATAGTGTGTAGCCTGTTTTGTTCTCTGTCTCATGTAGAGTGTGAGATTGTTTTTTTTAACTAATGTGTTTGAAATCCCCCTTTCTTGTTTTTCCTCTATCTCAATTTTTTTTCTTCTACTTCTATTTCCATCTTTTGTTCCTTTTGTTCCTGATCTTGCAAAAATAAAATTTCCAGTGGTTTCTTAATTTCCGAAAGAGCTTCACAAATCTCCCCCTTAAGTTCTTGAATTGCTGTTAAAGTTGCTGTTAAAAAAGCCATTCTTCCCCACCCCCTCTTTGTTCTCAGGCTGCAGCAGCGGCCGTTCTAGCCAAGACAAGTAAATAGTCAGCTGATCTGTTCGAGTGGAAAATTACCAGCAGAGTCCATTAAGTAAAAAGTTTTTTAAAATAAAGAAGAAAAATTTCGGTAATCAAAAATAAGCGAAAATGCAGTATTTCAAACAGTTTATAAAAGGAGAGAGAGAAGATGAATTTCTACCATTATAAAAAGGAAAGAAAAAACAACAACAAATTCAATAGTTAATCCAGCAAAATATATTCAAAATATATTTAATATATAGTCTTATACTTCCAAATGAGACAGAGTCCTCTGATAGGTTAGAAAGAAAAAGAAGAAAAAAAAAATGCAAACATTACTATGCTTCAAATATAAAATCCGTTATATTTCCACCATGATTATTACAGCAAAGAAAGCACAAAATTTGCCAACATTTTGTGCAAAGTCCAAAGATAGACCTTAGATGATAAAACAATCTAATCTAAAATAAAATAAAATAAAGTGATCTAAAAGCTGGCTTCTAGCTCTAACTTACGATTCCCTGGAAGAGCTTGATGTTTCTCAGGTTGTTTCACTGTCTCCAGCCCCCTGCTCTCTCCGTGGCAGAAAACTACAAAAAAAGCAGGAGGGGGCAATTCCAACGACCCCGTGAGTAATCTTCTGGTTCTCCCCTCTCCAGGGAGAAAACTTCAGTGGTCTTATAATTTCTATAGACCACTGCAAACAGGGAAAAGCTAGCCAGGTCTTCAGCACTCTGAAAAATCTGACTGTCGAGCTGCCAGTCTGGCTCGGAGTCAGACCACTACTACTCTCGAAGAGAATATTTGTAGCTCAGGGTTGAACTGTGGAGTCCTTGGTGCTCTCTGAGCCTTGTTGTTTTCTTGCAGACATTTCATTGCCAGGCTAGGCAACATCTTCAGTGCGACCACTGAAGATGTTGCCTAGCCTGGCAATGAAATGTCTGCAAGAAAACAACAAGGCTCAGAGAGCACCAAGGACTCCACACTACTACTCTTTTATAATGTTGCATCTTCAAAGTGATTTGGTTGCTTTAGGTGAGCCAGGTTTTGGCCACAACAGTTGACTTCACTGGCCTGCTCTGTGAACTAACATGGTAGTCAAAGTGGAGGGCTAGCATACTTGCTGAATTAGTGCATGGAGATAAAATGCATTGAGTCAGCACCTTTGAACTGCATATCCTTCTAGAAATTGCATTGTTACCTCTTGTTAACTTGTATTACTGTACTTCAGAATCCTTCCTTTGAAAAGGAAGCTATTTTTCACACACCGTATTTTCAAGGCTTTACAGACACATTACTGTAAACATTTTTCTTCATGACTTCCTTGTGTATTTTGGTTATCATTCATGAAGAGGGCTATACTTCATCTTGTTTTCTTTTTAAGCTTCTTCCTGGTTTGCAGGATGTCCTTTCATTACAGTTCCCCAGAGTTTAAACTTGCTTCTGTATGACTTGACTTCATAATAAATTGAATTAAGGGACTGTCCCAATGTCAGGACTCTGGCACGTGCTCAGAGCCCTGCCATTAAGAGGCCATTGGCTGAATCAAAGACCACAGGAAGAACAATCAAATCACACCTCCCAGAGGGTACTCCAGGTCACCAGCAGCGGACCAGAGGGAAGCCTTCAGCAGGGAGGGGGCGGGCGCTCTGACGGGAGGGGGCGGGCGCTCTGGTGGGAGGATATATAAAGCCAAGACAACACCTCAAGAACCATCCGTGCCTTTAACGAAGTCACCCATGTAAACCAATAAACCGTTTACTTATCCATGTTAAGAGCTGAAGTCGTTCTTGGGAAGAAACGCGTGCGGCTTGCATGAGCGGACCCTCACACCCAAGTACTAACTGAATTTGTTCTTCATTCTGCAAAGGCTGCCATGTAACCTATACTGCCTAGTAATTTGTGGAAGGAAATTTCTTAGGACACCTGTTTAAGATCAGGCTGTGGCTGGGTTCCCACATCTCATGTTATACCCATGATAGTAAACTACAGTGGGTGGATTCACATCTCATGTTATCCATAAGTCACAGCTGGGATGATATAACATGCTAGGCCAAAGCCAATCAAATCATGCTATGGCTTCATCCTGTGTTTGAACACAATCTGTAAATACCAGGTCAATTTAACATTCTGAAGAATTGCCCCATATTTTTTAAAAAATATAAATGATGCCCACATCTTAGAGCCCACAGTTTAGCTTATTCATGTTATGTTTCCTGTCACAGAACTTACACCCTATTGGCTGGGTTTGCACATTGCACTAAATGTAGTTGGTTTAGTTTAGGCTTAGTTCAGTATGTGAACCCAGCCAACTGTGGCTTAGTCAACAATCTATAGCTAAAATCATGGCTGCGCATAATGAGCAAGCCTAGTCAGTAAGTAAACCTGTTGCCTTTGTGGTCTCAAAGGTGGGGTATGAGAGAGGGAATTGTTTTGTAGTTCATCCTTTCAATATATTTTTGGAGTTTGAGCTTAGCCACAGAAAACTAACATATACAATTTGCCTGTAATAAGCTTAAAAGGGATTAAATACAGGTAGTCCTTGCTTCTTCAGCAAAGGAGATTGCTACCTTGTCGTGGTGCTGGAGCTTGAGCACCTCAATGACACCATGAGCTTAACTAAGACAATATGTCTTAGTTTCTCTCTCTCTCTCTTGCTCACAAAAGCTCATACTGTACTACATTGCCTACTCTACTGTATTTTTGCTACAGTTAGCTAAACAGAGTACATGGACATTACTTTAATGATTAAGTATGGTTCATGTTTTTCACTGCACTGTGTTAGGTGTTCCCAAAAGTTGAAATCATCTGTTTAAGAATCACTGGATGTGAGAGCATATTGGTGAAGACCTAAGGCAAAAAAACCCAAAAACACAATAGAGCAGGAAGTATACCAAATACAGTTAATTTAATCTGTGTATGTTCATATATAAAAGGCAAATGAAATGATATATAATATCTTTTTAAATATAATTTAAATGTCACCCTGCTTAGTAGGCAAGCAAATACTTTTATTACTTCTTTGTTATATGTTAAATAATGATTAAGCAATCTTTTTTATCCTGACAAGGTTAAAGAACTTAAATTTTCATATATACTCAGTGAAGCTCAATTTATTAATCTCTGATATGTTAATTATCCATATTTTATGTATACTTGTATGCAAATGCACCTGTATTTGCAAGATGTAATAGTGACAAGGAGTCCCTATGCCTGGTTAGTATACCGACTACATTGCTACCTGCCTGTAGCTAGCCTTACTGATTCATAAGGACCTCATAAGAACATTGTGATTTTATTACTTTAATTCGTTCTATGTGGGACTATCCTTGAAAATGCTCCAAAAATCGCAAATGGTGCTGCACACAGCTGTCTGATTGTTAAGGTGGGCATCTAACTAAGACTATATAAGGTTAATCCTGAAAGCACAACACTGATTGCCTACAAGCTACAGAGTCCAATTTAAAGTGCTGTCATTAGTCAATTAGCCCTAAATTGCTTAAGACATAGGTACTGAAAAAGACTGCATTGTCTAATGCAGAGCTTTCCAGATTTTTCATGCTGGTGACACACTTTTTAGACATGCATCATTTCACGACACACTCTTACAGCAGGGCATCATTTTGTGACACACTCTTACAGCAGGGCACAAGGCAGGCACTAGGACCTGCACAGAATCCTGGCAGGGCTCAGAGGCAGCAGCAGCCGTGACACACCCATACACTGCAGCCAACACACTAACGTGTCCCGACACAGAGTTTGGAAAGCTATGGTCTAATGTTATCTACCATATATTTTAAGACCAGCTGCTTATGATCCCACCAGCGGGACTATCTCCCAATGTGGTGGCCAGGAGTAGGGCCTTCTTAGTGTCAGTGCCACAGTTATGGAACCCTCTTCCAAGAGATGCTTGGATGGCCTCCATGATAAGTTCTTTCACAAAACAATTAAACATTTATCTTTTTCCTTCGATATTTTTGGGATAACACGACTCCAGGACCAGCCAGTTATTTGGCTTTTCTGTTTTTACAATTTGTTATAATGTCTCTATTATTTTTAAACATCGTTGGCTTTATTTGAAGAATTACTATTCCTTGTAAACCACGCTGCGGTTCCTTGGGAAGGAAGGAAAAATAACAAGGGCAACAGTAATAATGATGCATTTTTGTTTGTTATTGTTTCTCCCAGTCCAAAGAATGCCTCAGCCCGACATAGCAAAGATTTAAAACAGAAAAAGCATAAAAAAGAACAGCACAACTGTGAAATAAACAGTAGAAAAGCAGAAAATATAAGCTCTAAAGAACTAAAAACATAAACAGAAAATAGAAGGAAAAGTTAAACAGATCTAAACAGTTCTTTGGGCCATCCAATGCCTTGGGTTTATATTCACTGCCAAGCAAACTCCCTGTGGGAAGACATTCTAGAGCAGGGTTTCTCAACCAGGGTTCCCTGGAACCCTAGAGTTCAGCGAGAGGTCACTAGGGATTCCCTGGGAGATCACGATTTATTTTTAAAAAATTCAAAGTCGGGCAACTTCATATTAAAGAGGTAAGTTTCATTATTTATTTTTAGTTTAAGAACACTGTTAATGCATATATACAGGCCTACCCATAAAACAAATATAATCATTTTGTAACTTCTGGCCTACATTTGAACCTGAATGTGCAGGGGGTTTGTTCCACCAGCAAACATCTCTTATCATTAAAATGCTTCTCCTTTCAATTTCTACCCATTATTTCCCATCTTTATATCTGAAGCAACAGTGTTCCAGTCTGCTCCACCTCTTGAGTCAATAGATAATTATCACGGCTCCCTTAATTTTCTGTTCCCTGGGCTATACATACCCAATTCCTCAAACCATTTTCATAGAACCTGCTTTTCAGATGCCTCTCCCTGAACATGTGCCAGATCGTCTACACCGTTCTTAAAATCTGTAAACCCAGATTGTACTTTGTATTTCTGCTTTATTCTGACAGGCAAAATAAAGGGAGACTAACAAAGTTATTTCCTCCTTATACCTTTATTGTGGATATTTTTGTTGAACTATTTTGTTGAACTATTGACTTCAAATGCAACATGAATTATATTGCTCCTTGGTTCTTTAGCTTTTTACAGCTATATTTTCCAAAATTTTGTCTATCTAGCATTTCTTCTCATGACAAGTATTTTTGGTAGAGAGTTATCTCATGCCAGAAGTCTGGTGAAGTATTGTAGTGGTTTCCTTAGTGTGTGGGATGTGAAGTTGTAATGAGTCCCACATCCTCTCAATGCCCTATGATTTAAATCCAGTAAAAAAACAATTTATTTAACTTCTCTCTTCTTACACCATTCAGGATTTGAATTAAGATTAAATTAGTGGAATATCTAATTCTACAGCCGACTCAAATAATGCTCATTTTGTGGTATTATTTAAACACTGCTAGGTCTAGTTGTAAATCTCTACATGAAGATATAATCCATAAATCTGCTATAGCTGTGTGCAAAAATCGATTTATCTGTCAAATCTGTATTCCATCTTGTTTCGGCTCATGGACTCCATGAGTGATAATGTGAGTGATAGCCACCTGCCTTATCTGTGTTACGAGAGCCTCATGTGGTGCAGAGTGGTAGGTGGCAGTATTGCGACCGAAACTCTCCCCACCAGCGGAAGCTGGTTCTCAGGTAGCCAGCTCAGGTCGACTCAGCCTTCCATCCTTCCGAGGTCAGTAAAATGAGTACCCAGCTTGCTGGGGGAAAGGTAATTACGACTGGGGAAGGCAATGGCAAACCACCCCGCTCTATAGTCTACCAGGAAAACGTCGCGAAAGTGGCATCTCCCCAGGGTCACATGACTCGGTGCTTGCACAGGGGAACCTTTCCTTTTCTTTATCTGTGTTACGATATTACGGATTTTCATTAGTTAAAGAGAAAATAGCTCCTCCTCTAATTTATGTCTCTAACTATCTCTGCTGAGCCAATAAATAATCTCACTCTGCCAGCCATTCTTCCCCAACCTGGTGTCCAGTATATACAAAATATATATACCAGTATATAAAGGTAAAGGTAAAGGTTCCCCCCGCACAGTTGTGCAGTCGTGTCCGACTCTAGGGGCCGGTGCTCATCTCCGTTTGTTAGCCGAAGAGCCAGCGTTGTCCGAAGACGCTTCCACGGTCATGTGGCTGCATGACGTGCATGGAACTCTGTTACCTACCCACCGAAGTGGTACCTATTAATCTACTTGCATTTGCATGTATATACTGTATATACCAGTATATATACTGGTGTCCAATATTTATCATTCAACATGCTGAAGGGAACTGAAATTGGATGTATTGGAAAGGGACCATATTGGGGAAGAATGATGTGAAAAAATATGAAAGAAAGACCAAAAGTTACATAATAGTAGAAAGTAAGGTTCTTTTTTTCCAGAAGATATGGCCTCTCCTTTGTTGAACTTCATTTTTTACTTTGCCCTCTGACTCATGAAGAACCACAACTTCTAACAATATAATCACATACTGAGTAACTCCTTGTTGAAGCCTGTTCTTACGATTTCTCAGTTACTCACCTATACTCATCCAATATTTAAAGTTGCAATACATAAATCTAGAGATCCTTAATTGATGTTGAATGTGGAGATTATTCTTTCCAAACAAATGTTTGGCTTGAGGAAAAAAAAGTCATCTTTGGAACATTTTGTCAGTTCCACTGCACATACTTTCATGTGCCAGAATTTTCAAACTCATAGTACAGTCTGTTCTTCAAATATTTAATAATTATTTTTCTGAATTTTTTCCTCTGGTTATTTTTGTTTGTATTTGAAATATTTTTCTACTCCTTTTATTTGAGGCTGCATTTGCATAACACGCTAAGCTACTGTAATGGCTTAAAGAGTGCACGTGGCACCATTTTGTCTTCCATTTCATGTGGCTTATTTGCCAGGAGCAGAATCTTACCTGAAATGCATTGTATTGCCTGAATCTATAGTGGCTGACATTTTTGTTTCTAGAAAACAAATGTTGAAATCAAATTTCATTTTCTGCAAACCAACCATGACAGGAGCCAGATGCTTAAGAACCAGATGACATGAAGATCAGATAAATCTCCAAGACATACTAGGTTAGAGGAAAGTTAATGAACAATTTGTTTCTCAGATATTAAGGACAAAAACTGCTATTTTGACATTCAGGTCAATGAGCTTTAGCCTAAAAAATTAATTTCATTTGAGAGAAGGCAAGATAAAAATAATATGAAACAATTAAAACAAAGGAACTATTAGGGGTGTCTGCAGAATGTGGTAAAAAGTCATGATGGTGCGATTATAATGCCACCTGTATTTTATATTTTGACCATATCCTGCAGACACCCTGGGGACTATTTTGGATTTATTGGGTAGGGTTACTTCATATGATGTGGCCATGGTATGCCTTCCAAATATATTGATAATTTTGATTAGATTGGTACATGCTGTTTTTGTTACATAAAAAGCAAATGTGATCCTGAAAAAAATGTTAAAATCCTTGTCAGAGAATGTTACTGTTGGGCCAATTCAAAGCTCACAACCTAAATGCAATCTTTTGAAATTGCCACATCTCTTTATTAACAACACATTACAAAAAAGCATGTGGGAAGATTGATGATGCTTAAGTAATTAAATTGGTATGGGGAAAGAAAGGAAGATCCTGTAGACATGCAAAATAGATGGTTACTTGGTGGAATTTCAGTCTGTACACTTGTATTTCTTTGGAAAATAAAATATTTTCATTCTGCTGACGGTCATTAGTGCTGTACTAATATTCTGGAGTTTCTAAATCTGTCCTATATAATCAGTACAGTATCTATAAGCAGTATGTGTAAAATAACCACTGTATGGAAAGGAAGTGGTAGCATTTCATGGGCTGTTTCATGAGCACAGCAGAAACTATGGCGATGGATCACAAATAATCTGCAGATAGTGCCTTATCGGGTAATATCACTGGACTTAAGGCAGCTCTTGAGCCATGCCAGGACAGAAGATCAATCTGAAATAATCTGAGAGGGCATCATTCTGCTTCCAGGTCGCCATAGAATATACAATTTCTCATACTGTGGTCAGCAGTCTAAACTCCTGGTGAAGGAGGTCTGTGGTGAGATAGGGTTTACTTTACTAAATGATGACTTGCATTTGTGTACCTTATGACAGATTTTACAGATTTCAAACCCAGGTTTATTCATAGAATTTAAGAGTTGAAAAGACCTGGGAGATCATTTTCTCCAGGAGCCCCGGGGTGGGGTTTGCAGTGCAGGATCAGCTTCTGCAACCAAAATAGATGATTGCTTAGTCTTGATATCAATACCTTCAATGAAGAAAGGCCCACTATTCCCCAGGAATACCCCTTCTACAGTTTATTAGAAACCTTCCCCAAGATTTAACTGAAATCCCTTCATTTTTCACCATTTCATTCTGGTGTTTCTGTCTAGAGTAACAGAGAGCAGATGTGCTCCATTTCTGTGTGAAAGGTCTTCATATATTTTAAGAAAGTGATTGCATCTTCTTGGACACAACTTGGACACAGAGAGAATCTTCTAGCTGTGCTCCTGTCCTCTGAAGATGCCAGCCACAGCTACTGGCAAAACGTTAGGAACAAAAACTGCCAGAACACGGCCACACAGCCCGGAAAACCCACAACAACCATCGGATTCTAACCGTGAAAGCCTTCAACTATAGATTGCATCTTCCTTTAATTTTCTTTATCTAGGCAATTTGTTTGACATTTCTAACCAGGATTGAAATCATATGTGTTTCTATGTTTTGGATTCTAGCCACATAATTCAAGTGACCTCTAAGAACTAATATGAATTTTTATACGAATAATGTATGAGTATTATTTATCATCTTTTATTCCTTAGATATACTATTTAAATTAATATATTTTAATTTTCTCCTCCATAGGGATTTCATTGCAAACATCAATCTTCTAGTAAGTACTACATTTTCATTGTTTTTAAGTTCAGGAAAGCAAACTTTTGAATGACTAATCAGACTAAAAGCTCATTAAATGTTTTGAAATTCCCTTCCTATTTGTGGACCTTTCCATTCATCCTCAAATGTCTTGGGTCATGTCAGGATGTGTGCTTTCATGTGGAAGGTCTAAATAGTAGGTTTGTGTCTCATAAGAACTTTTTAAAAAATAAGGCTTGATTCTCAGACTACAAAATGTATTATCACCCCTCCATGAAAACTAAACCAGAAAGCTTCTACACAAGGATTTTGATTGCATCACCCAGTTGTCCCTTAAAGAAAATACCAGTACCTACATGAATATTACAGATGAACAATCATGGGCATACTCATTTGTCATATGTCAAAGGTTTGCTTTTTCTACACCAACTTTTCTGGATGGAAATTATTGTATGAATAGCTATCAGAACCAGCATGAAATAGAAGTTTTGGAATGGACGAAAGTTCTAGACCAGAGATGGAGAATATATGGAGCTCCAAAAATTACTGAATGTATACTTCCTGACATCCATCACCAGTAGTAAGCTATCAGATGTTGGATGTTCCAACTCTTGTTGTTGGCCAAATATTCAATTCAGATACAATTTAGAATGATTTGGCCCACCCCTTTCCTGAACGGTGTGATGTGATATGTTTTTGTGTGTGTATGTGTGTGTCTTCAGTAGCTATCACCACTTAAAATCACTTTGTTAACATACAGTAGACTTGGTATTCTGCCTGGTATATTCAAGAAGATGGATATCATTTTCTTTTTCTTCATCGGTTGTGGCCTGTGTTGTACTAGGTGTACTATTCGAGCACAGGAAATGTCTGGGGAATCAAGTGAATAAAGACAAGCACATAAAAAGATTATAGAAATTATCAAATCTTGTAAAAGATTCTTCACAACCTGGACTATGTTTTTATCAGAGTAAGTTGTTCTCTCTCTGCTTTTATTGTACCCTTCACTCTTTCGTTTATTTTTCTTTATTGTCTCTCTGAGGGCTTTTGCTCATGGCCACTTGAACTCCAGTCCTTGAGTCAGCAGAAAAGTATGCTGGCACAGACAGCTCTGCCTGAATTGCTGAGCCCTATTCTGTCTCTGCGATGAGGCCACTCAGTGGTGCTGTCTATACATATTTAATGTTAAGAAAAGGGATTGGTGGACTCCCTGGTTTCATTTCCTCCTCAATGGCAACACCTGCTGATGGGAAAAACATCCACCCACCACTCTTCCTACTGTGGGTTGGGAATGGGACTGGAATTGGGAGGGGAGACAGATTTTATCACATGGCTAAACTGACAATGCTGATCTATGAAATGGAATGAGGTGTAGCTTTACTGGGTAGCCCTCTTTTTCCACCAAATGATCCTCAGTGTGGCAGATGTTGCCCAGTGCCTGTCACCTGAAAATCAGCTGAGAGGAGCTGGTGGGGAAGTAAGGTGGAACAGGGTTGATCTCTATTCACCACAAACCATCTCCTAGTGTCTCTTAGCTTTTCTTTTGGTTGTACAATTAAATGAATGCAACATCTGAACAGCAACCAAATATATTCCTATAGAGATGGAGCAGTGGGAATTTCAATGGAAAAAGAATATTAAGTTCATTTTGAATGTCAGAGAGAATCAGTACAAGATGTTTTGTCACTAATATATTATTCCAGTCATGACTGCTAAAATGAGTAGCTCCTTTCCCCACAAATGCTGGAAATACAATGAACAGATTGGATCTTTCTTCCAAATGTGGTAAAGCTCAACAGCACTGGAAATTAATTCATTATAGAATGGAATGAATTTTGAAAGTTGTAATTCCATTTCAACTTGAGATATACAGTATCTATTAAATTTTTCCAAACCACACATTCCTTCAAAATATACTGAACTGGCATTGTATATAATAATAGCTGCAAGAATTTTCTGTTTTTATTGGAAAAGATCCTTCTCCTCCTCTATGGAAGAATTGTTGATTAAACTGTGGGAATATGCTTTGATGTCTAGAATAACTTCATATCTGAAAAAATTTCTGTATAATTCAGTCATATTTGGAAACCATTTTTATCTTTATTTATTTATACTTCAAATTTAGTCTCCGCCCATCTCACTCAGGGAGCGACTTTGGGAGTACAATTCTAGACATAGAATTTTAGCACATCCCAAATTTGTTGTTCTGGTTCTTCATTTTTTTGGGAAGCATTTAACCAGTGGGTCTTTGATTCCCAAGTGCAGTTTTGTGATTTGAGAATGCATTAAATTAATTAATTAATTAAGAGTCAGTTTGATGTAATGGTTAAAGGCACCAGGCTAGAAACCAAGAGACCGTGTGTTCTAGTCTTCCCTTAGCCATCTGGGTGTCTTTGGGCCAGTCTCTCTCAGCCCTAGGAAGAAGGCAATGATAATGTGGCCAAGAAAACTGCAAGGACTTGTCTAGGCCGTTGCCAGGAGTCAAGAATGACTTGAAGTCATACACACACATACACAAAATGAATTGGCATAGGAGTAGGTTTCCCCCCTGGCCACCATACTGGCCGGTGGCCAATGCATATATAAGTCATCTTACCCAGTATTGTCATATTTTGTCAGAACCTAAATTGGCCCAAAGGCATTATGGCTGATGCACGTACAGTTCCTTCCTCTTGATTGGTCCAAAATCCTCCTTTGTGTGAGAGTACCATAGGTGTTGATGGATTATACAACTAGCAGAGGATGTGACTGAAGTAGGTGTCTACAGTGTACTGTTTGACTGGTGAGCATCTCTCGTACCCTACCTATTAGTGTATGAGGGATGATCATATGAACATCTGTTGAGTTTTCTTTCCATGGTTTAAGATATTATTTAGCCATCTCAAGTTTGTTTTTTACACAGAGGCACATATGCACACATACAGTATTTGGTATCTTCACAGTTAGGGTTATGAGCAGTTTCTGCCGTCCTGCGCCTGCTTCCCTTTCTCCAGCCAATCTGAAAAACATGAAGCTTGGGACTACAATGCAGTGTGAAGATCACAGGCAGTGCTCTCTCCACTTAAGTGTCAAGGGAAACCTGCAACTTGACGGTAAGTCAGAAGATTTGATAGGGAATCTGGATAATGACTGCAGGCTCTTGTTCAGTGGAAGAGCATGTGCAGAAAATCCCAGCTCTGCTTCTAGTTCTCTAGGTAGATCTGGGAAAAACTCATGTCCCTGGAGAGATTTTGCCACTCAGTGCAGATGACAGAGGGGGAAACCCAGGGCTTTATTTGGGCCCCGAGACAATCCTTTCAGATGGGGCTCCCATCACAATATAGGTAAAGAGCTGGCAGCTCCATTTGAGAGTGCATACTTTTTTGGGTGCCGAGGGCTTGCACACACAAGCTGCTCTTGGGTGTAGGGCATTCTCTTGGGGGTGGATAGTGCTAGCCGGTTGCATCGTAACTAGCACTACCAAATCTGAATTGCAAGAATATGGATGATCACTAGATAGCAGCAAAGGGTTAGGGGTTTTTTTGTATCTGTTTGCTGCCATCTTGTGGTCACATTAATCAGTATACACTAAGGCAATTTGCTACACTTGCTGGCAAGCACTGAAGCAATGTGAAGTTCAACAGAGCGAGTTTCAGCTCAGTACTACGGGAGAATATTCCTTGGGTGCTTAAGTATGACTCCAAACCCCAGATTCCCATTAAGAAACTTCTATTTAAAATTAAGTGAATGCAGCTGGAGAGAAATCAAGAAAGCTAGCTGTATCAAAGAAAACAAATGTACTTGTTTTTGTGCAGCCTGTACCAAACAACTGTAAATCAATATTCCTAGCTTGCATGAAGATAACATGATTCCATATAGGTATTTAATGAAAAACTCTTTTCTAGCAGAAATTTTAGTGGAGATAAAGAAAGGAGATTTGAAAGTAGGAGAGTCATATTTCTAATCAACCAAATCCAGATTTGGTCAAGCTGGATTGGCGTTTACAGACATTGGCTACTAATACATTTTTGCTCCATGAAAGTAGAATTAAAAGTGGCAACTATTGCTGTTTTCTCACACATTTTGTTTGGTAGAACTTTGATTGAGGAGCACTTACAACTTTCAAAAGTGAAGTGGCTCATCTGTGGTTGGTCTAGAGGTTCTGAAAGGCCAAGCTTTTGTGCTATTTGATCCAGCGGGCTTTTTATCTCTATGGTTCATTCATAAAGTTTTATTTTTCTTTTTCATAATAATCTATTGGATATGGGTAATAATTCCCACCCCTCAAATTTGTTTCTTTGAATTCTGAATTTGCATGTGTTTCTACACTGTTTTCAGGAAATATTCATGGCGTGCGAATTTGTTATCTCCTGATGGCTACTCAAAAATATAAGTGTGTGAATGTGAAGATTTCCAGGGGTGTACATTCCCAACCTGATGGAAAGAAGGTAAAAGTTTCCAGTTGTTTCTGTCATTTTATTAGAGAGTTGAAATCTGGAAGGTCTGGAAGTGATTTTTTTTTTCCTTTTACACTGATAGGGCAACATTTTATGTTGAAAAGTAAATATGAGGTTCCTAGTTTCTCATTTTATTTTATAATGCTATGAGGTTATTTGCAGAGCAATATTGGATAGTGTCAGCCCTTTGAGGTAGTCCAATCAAAAAGTACCAACCATTGAGTACTAACACTGCCTTTATTAAAGTTACAGTAACAGAATCTTGCAAGTCTGAAAGTACTTCTCTCTTATTTTTATTCTCTTGAAAACTAAGGAGACTCCCTTCTGAGATGCTTTCTCCAACCCCACCCCTCCTTCGGACTCAGATTTCTCTTATCTGACTGTTGTCTAGGCTGCTGCTCTTCCTCCTGTCTCCCAAAGTCATTCCCACAGACCATTACAGATAGGAAGGTTCATCTTCTTTTGCAGACAGTCCCCTTGTATATTTATCTGTCAACTAACACTGAGACTGCAGACAAACCAAGTTTTATTTATTTATTTAATAAATTTATATGGCAGCCCATCTTACTGAATGTGACTCTAGGCGGTGTACAACCAACACTTAAAATAATGTCATAGCTATTAAAAAAAAACCTAAGGTAAAGGTTCCCCCCGCACGTTTGTGCAGTTGTGTCCAACTCTAGGGGCCGGTGCTCATCTCCGTTTGTTAGCCGAAGAGCCAGCGTTGTCCAAAGACGCTTCTGCGGTCATGTGGCCGGCATGACGCACGCGGAACACTGTTACCTACCCACCGAAGTGGTACCTATTAATCTACTTGCATTTGCATGCTTTTGAATTGCTAGGTTGGCAAGAGCTGGGGCAAGTGCGGGAGCTCACTCCGTCATGCGGGGCTAGGGATTCGAACCTCCGAACTTGCGACCTTCTGATCGACAAGCCTGGCGTCTTACCCGCTGAGCCACCACACCCCTCTAAAAAAAACCTTACAAATATAAATAAAAGCAAGATTGCGGGAGAAAAACATCCATCTAAGCACAATATAACCATTGTGCAGGTTCCCCATGGGATCCCCAAGGCTACTGTAAAAGCCACATTTTCAGGGCCTTCCAAAAGGCTAACCACACCCTGGGTGGAATGATGTTCCAGAGGGTGGGAGCCACAGCAGAAAAGGCATACTGTCTGGGTCCCATCAGATGGAACTCTTCAGCAGACGGGATCTGCAACATACTCTTCCTGCTGGACCTGATGGGACAGGTAGATGTGATTGGGAAGAGGCGGTCCCTCAAATAGCCTGGCCCCATGCCATATAGGACTTTAAAGGTCAAAACCAGTACCTTGAATTCCATCTAGAAGCAAACAGGCAGCCAGTGCAGCTCATGGAACAGAGATGTAACATGTGCCATCCTAGGGGCACAGATAACTGTCCACGCAGCCGCATTCTGCACCAGTTGAAGCTTCTGGATACTCTTCAAGGGCAGCCCCATGTAGCATGCATTACAGGAATCCACTCTGAAGGTGACCAGGGCATGAGTGAATATGAGTAGAGCCTTGCGATCCAGGAAAGGGCGCAACCGGTACACAACATGAAGCTATGCAAAGGCCCTCCTAGTCACAACTGCCACCTGCTCCTCGAGCAGGAGTCGTGAGTCTAGAAGGACACCCAGATTGCATACTGGGTCTGTCTGGGATAGTGCCACCCCATCCAGTACCAAATATGGTAAAGTCCCAGATCCAGAAGGATCCCAAACCCACAGCCACTCAGTCTTGCCAGGGTTCAGTTGAAGCCTGTTGTTTCCCATCCAGACACCCACAGCCTCCAGGCACCGGGACAAGACATCAGCAGCATTGCTTAGTTTGCCAGGGGCAAAGCTAAAGAAAGAAGTAGCTTTGCAGAGAAGGAGATAGTTAAATACTTCAATTGCTGGTTCATCCCTGCAAATACCCCACTGCCACCAATGCTGTAGACTGGAAGGGAGGAATGGATCATGCTGAGGGGAACTGGAGAATGAGGGCTGTGAAGATTGGCCCTCATGAAGCCCATGGGTGGAGCTGAAAGGGAAAAAAATATTGACTGTACTGTGACATCATTATGCCAGTGACACAGTTCATATCATTATGCAATGACATCATGACATGTGTGACATTATTTTGCCATCATCATGGCTTCCAGTGTCCTGTGTTGGCTCTGGAAGTTATTTTTGGATTAGAAGGTATCTATCCACTCTACACAGTTCTTGCATTTTGGTTTATTTTCCCCAGTATTACAGTGGTTGCCTGGCCGAAGTGAGATTGAAAGTATTTAAACTATTTAAAATGGGATCCCCAGCACTAGTACAAAAGGAGCAAGAATTGGTCATATTTGTTCCCATTTGTTCCCCTGATTAATGTCTGTCTCAGAGGATATCACGTTTATGTTTGTACTGTGTTACAAAAATTGCCATAATGACTATGTGTGGGCTAAGGATATTGCATGCCATTGCTCCCAGATGGATTTATTTAAAAGAACATCCTTTAAAAGATGAATGAAACTATTGTTCCCAAGAAATTTAATTACATCCCACACTACTCACTTTATACATTCACGGGATATATTGAGTGCCCCTCTCTTGTTTCAAAAGGGCAGAAGTTCCAACTAATCTGCCAATTCCTGAAATCTTGATTTGGCAATGTACTTTTACAGACTTCTTCTTTTTTTAGAAAAGCAATGAATATAGTGTTATGGTTAGGAAATATTACTATAGAAAGGACATCTAGGGATTTTCCAGAAATGCTTGCATCTCCTCAAAATACTTTGAGCTTCATATTGATTTATGGAAAGAAGTTTGAAAATTTCCTCAATCAAACAAGGTAGATGCTATTGGTCTACATCTATATCCTGATGCTCATATGGGCCAGTTGAATTGATTGGATACATCTTTTGATGCATGGGGGAACAAGAAATATAAACCCAGATCCAAGGCCAACAGTGATTACATATGGCCAGTTTCCTGCAAAGAAAGCAAAACCAGAGCCAATGTTGCAATGCAGCATTATCTTTTACATGGGTTACTTTGAAGTAAATCCTCCTCTATTCTTTATGGCTTGTTCCTGGTTTCACAGATGGGGGTCCCAGCTTAAGTTACAGAAGTTATAAGGATATACCTTCCCATGTTAATATTTCTTATCTTAACATCAATAAATTTATATAGTAGAAATAGTATTATTTTATCATAATCCAAATCTCTGAGTTTAATATAAGATGCAATCAGGGTTCTTGCTCATGTGTCCAGTCACATTTTCTTCAATGGAGGGACTGGAGCTTCTCCCTGGATCTTCACTGGCTGGGCAAGTCCTAGCAGAATATCAGAACTCCCACAATCTCAAGCAGTTGCTGGATAGTCCCAACTTTCAAAACTCTACTGAGTTCTGTAAAGTTGGCATTTTATCCATGTGTTTCTTGAAATGGGATAGTGTTTGGAATCTGAGAACATTTGCAATCTGGGAAATTATTCCCCTAGATCTGCCAGAATTATTCAGGGTGAGAAAAATAAAATAAAAACTACACATAGCTTTTAAGCTTTTAAGGGGTGCGGTGGCTCAGTGGGTAAGACGCCAGGTTTGTCAATTGGAAGGTCGCAAGTTCGGAGGTTCGAATCCCTAGCCCCGCATGACAGAGTGAGCTCCTGCACTCGCCCCGGCTCTTGCCAACCTAGCAATTCGAAAGCATGCAAATGCAAGTAGATTAATAGGTACCACTTTGGTGGGTAGGTAACAGCGTTCCGCGCGCGTCATGCCGGCCACATGACCGCGGAAGCATCTTCGGACAACGCTGGCTCTTCGGCTAACAAACGGAGATGAGCACCTGCCCCTAGAGTCGGACACAACTGCACAAATGTGTGGGGGGAACCTTTACCTAACCTTTTCACACATAGCTTTAATAAACTTGAAAAATAATCTTAGTGGAATGGCTGTTTCCTTGTGTTCTCATTTTGTGAAGTTGTGCATAAACTGAAAAATCCTCTCATGCCAAACAGGTGAAAGTGCAATTCAATTGCTTTGAAGTCAGTGTGGGACAACATCTCCATGTAACCATGACAACACTTCCAAATTACTGTGGAGTTAAACAGACTCAAGAGTATTATGTTGAAGGTAGGAAACACTAAAAATGTTGATCTTATGTGTGTACATGCATGCAGGTGTGTGTACTTGCATGTTTATGCTAATGCTAATGCTAATACTAAAATGAAAATGATGCTGACACAAAATTAGGAGTTTTCACAAATCAGAGCTGTAACCCTAAATGGTCCTGAACATACACGCTAAAAAGCAAATGTCACTGTTCTTTAGACCTTGTCTTAGGATCAGAATATTGAGTTAGATGGTTGTTATTTAGTTGTGACAAGAGTACTTTGTGATTTAAAAGTTGATGCTGTACTAACAGTTGTACCAGAAATCCCCTGGGCACATGAAGAACAACTTGTAGTTTACCAGGAAAAATCAAGTTATCTCCATGTTCAATTTAGGGCTTCATGTCAATACAATAAGAAGGAAAAAAAAATAACCTTTAATCAAGCAAATTATCTACTTCTAAACTTTAGGGTGTCCACCTAATTTTTAAACCAGTAGCAGAGCAATTATCTTGTGATTAAGTAGTATTTCTATGTGATTTGAAAAACCTGTGATCTTAAAAACTTAGTAGCTCAAACATTTATTCCCATGACTATATAACATGCATTTGGTGAAAATAAAAATAAATTGCCATTTATTTTCACTATAGTTTTTCAGCTTAGTTGGATATACAATACTGCTTTTTGAAACAGCTGTTAAAGGTTGTGCAAAGCTTTGATGGGATGCTTTGCTTCTGTGAAGGTTTATCCAAAGTCCCAAGAGCTGTTTCACAGAGCAACATGCTCCCCGCCCCACCAGCTTCTAACATCAAAGTGGCTGCTTTTCTTTGCTTCACTGGGGTTTTGAGGCTTCCTCTAGCAGTTCCGACGGCTGAAAAAGGCTCCTGCTAACACACTGCCTATCTCCCAGCTTCTGGAATTGCTGGATGTGTCAACTTGCACATCTGGAGTTTCTCATTCTGCAGCCTAGAGCATCTCATTGAGATGAAGCTAAGCCAATAAAGGAGGAAAAGAGACTTTTTCTCACTAAGAACTTTAAATGCAGTCTGCCCTGTTGGGGTCTGTTCCTATAGTTAGGAAGCACACATCTGGTTGTGGAGAAAAGGAAGATACACTTGTCTTTGTCCTCCAACTATTATGGTCCTTCTGATCTTTCACTTCTTCCAATCCACATTTTGTCTCCATCGAGTCTTTGCAACAGTAACAGCACAGTTGTACCACCTACCCACAACACTGGATTTTATACAATGAGCAATAATTTAACTGCCTCCAGGAAGGACTTAGCAATTTCTCAGAAAGATCTCTGGAAATCATAAGCAGGAAAAGAACACTGTGAACCTCTTCCTGGAGGATGCGTCACAGACTTCTAGAGAAGGTTTTTGTCCAGTGTTCTAGGGATAGGAAGGAGGGAAGCTTGGGCTTCCACAGAGGTGAGGAATCCAATGGCCATCCCAAAGAGGAAAAGACATGTGGTGGTGATGGGTGACTCATTGCTGAGAAGACTGGAGTCAACCGTTTACTGACCAGACATGATATCATTAAGGGAAGAGCAGGAAGACAAAAAAGGTTGGAGCTCAGGTGGTGTTTTCAACTGTATTTCCAACTGAATATCATGACCCAAGGAAGGAAGAGAAGACTCTGGAGGTGGACTTTTATTTTTTAGAACTCTGGATTCCACTTCACTGTGTCTCTTGTCTTGTCCCTTGGATTTGTCACTTGTTTATTGGATTCCTGGTCTTGACTTGTGCCAAGCCTGTAACTATGTTTACAGTTGCCATCTTAACATATAGGTAAAGAGGGCTCTTCTAAAAGTTCTGCCTCAGCTTGCATATTGCTGGACTGTGGCAGGCATACCACTTGCTAACTTGTTGGCTGGCAGCCAGCAGTGCTGGCACAGAAAAATGAAGTCATGGATTTGCAAGCACTTAGAAAGGAATAAGGTGATTGCCAGAAGTACAGTAAGTATTGGTTTATTAAAAATAGATTGTGCCAGAGGAATTTATTGCTTTTTTTTTTTTTACAAAGTCATTGTATTAGTAAACCAATGTATTTCTGGCATGTAGTGTATCTAGATTACAGTAAATCATTTGATAAAGTCAACAGTAGCCTCCTGCTTGATAAAATGGAACAATGTGGGATGGGCAGTCCCACTACCAATAGATTTGCAGTTGGTTGAATGACTGTACCCAATGCATAGTCCTTAATGGATCTATGTGTACAGAGAGAGAGAGAGAGAGAGAGAGAGAGAGAGTGTTGCAGTGGGGTAACTCAGGGTTCTGTCCTGGGTCCAGAGCTCTTCAACATTTTTATAAATGACAGACAAGGAGATAGGATGCTCAGCAAATGTGCAGATGACACAAAGCTGGGTAGCACCTCAAAAGACAGCTCAAGGTTCAAAAGAATCTTCATAGATTTGAATATCTACAGTATCCAACAAAATGCTGTTTGATGGTGAGAAAGTTCTGCACTTAGGTAAGAAAAACTCGATGGACAGGTACAAGATAAATCCTCATGAAAGGATTTGGGCATCCACAAATTAGCATGAGCCAGCTGCAAAAGAGCCAATGCCATCTTGGGCTGCCTCAACGGAAGTATAATGTCAAGATTATGGGAAGTGATAATTTCACTCTATGCTACATTGGTCAGATTGCACCTGGAATATTGTGTCCACTTTTGGTCACCACAGTACAAGAAGGATGCTGAGGACCTGGAAAGAGTGCAGAAAAGAACAGCAAAGATAGTGAGGAGCTTGGAGGCTAAATGCTATGAAGAATGGTTAGCTCAAAGAAGGAAGAGATGATAGCATCTTGAAATGCTTGAAGGACTGTCACAGGGAAGACTGTATGGTTTTATTCTCTGTAGTTCCCAAGGGTAGGTCAAGAACCAATTGGTGGAAGCTCTACAGAGAGAGATCCAAACTCAAAATAAGGAAAAAATTGCTGACTGAAAGTTATTAAGTGGTAGAACAGCCTGGCTTCTTGCCAGCTGCGTGTGCATAATCACTGGAGGTTCTCAAGCAAAAGTTGGACAGCCATTTGTCTGGGATGGCCTGAGGATTCCTGCCCTTGGTAGGAAATGGGAGTAGAAGGGTCTTCTGAGGTCCTTTCCAACCCTATGATTCTATGAAATCAAAATCACAGAAAGGGATGAACATTTATCATACCTTCTGCAAGTCCATAAAACGCACATGTATACTAACCTGAGCTGGTGCTTTAGTCATGCAGTTCTGTAGCATGGCTTCTGAGAATTTCATGGTACCTTAAACTCTCCCTTTGCTTTTCATCTTGTTGCTCAGTCTTAAAAAAAAGGCAGTGATGTAGAACAACTAGTTACCAGGAAGAACGAAATACTAGCTCAGAAAATGTTACATCAGAGCAAGTGACTGTTAGGAGCAGATTTGTTTTGTCACCACTCTTGCTTCCTGCCTGTGTCCTAATGGGCAGCTACAGCAGTGCATGGAAAGTAACTGAACCAAACCAAAAAGCTGAGTTCAGAACATTAGTTTGAAAAAGCTAGGTTTAGTATGTCATCAATAAACCATGTTTTCAAATTATGATGTCTTGCCTGAAAATAAATCATGGCCTTTTTCATGAGCTGGGTTCAGTTACCATAAGCCACAAATAAGCAAACCACATCATAGCATAGCATTATGGGTGAGAAGCCAAAAAGGCATGTTGCAAAATTGCTTCAAGCTTACTTGAAGACAAGTAAACAAAAGTTGAAAGCAGAGGAGGAAAAAAAGAAATTAGAATAAAAAGCAGACTTACTGTGATCTCTCTCTCTCTCTCTCTCTCTCTCTCTCTCTCTCTCTCTCTCTCTCTCTCACACACACACACACACACACACACACACAACACACATACACATATATTCCCATCCACTTTTATATCAGATTCAAAGTCACAAACATGACATGCAAAGTCTGAATGAACTTTTGTTCCATTGTTAAATTCTGAGTATATGCAAACTTCCAAAATCTAATTACAGCATGATGTAGTTGGCAATTTCACCTTTAGTAGCAAATTTATGATAATACATTTACAAAATAACCATCTGAGGAAAGGACGATGGACATTTTCAATTTTTAAAAAAGGTGCCTAACAGCATTGTATGTATGTACTGTATTTCAAATGAACAAATAAACATATTGTTATCAGAATGATAAGTGAATAATGTGTTTCCATGTGAACCTACAAAATTATGCAAATTCACTCCTCCCTCCCTCATAGGTTCACAATCATAGTAAGTCATGTTTCTATAATGGCTTAAATAAACCACATCATTAGGTTCACAGAACACACTACTCCAAAACCAAAGGAATCACATGATGACTTAACATAATGTGTGAATCTAGTCTCTCTCTTTCTTTCTCACACACATATACCCAGAAGCAGAAAGACTCTAGGAACATAATTATATTTGGGGAAATTTTCTCCTCTCCTGGTTGTCACTCCAGCTGAAGTCCCCTATTTATATCATATTTGAATCACTTAAATATTTGCAATCTGTCTGCTATTACAGGGTTTCCACTGACTTAAGACATCTGCTGCTTTATTTTCTTAAGGGCTGATCATAAGAAAATAAACAAATTGAAAATCTGTTTTATATTTTGCAGACTGCAGAAACAATGATGTGGGGAAAAATATTCCAGATTGTTTTGGTAAGTTGAGGTTCAGAGGTCTAAAGCAGTAGCATATTTAGTAGTCTACTAAGTATTTCATTAACAAGAGCACATAAGAGCCTACTTATGGACCAATTGTTGCCTACTTTAGATAACATCCCTGCCAAAATGTATTGTTAAAATTCCATTAATCAAATGGGTAACTACAGTTTGTGCTAATTTAGAAGTGATTTGGTAAACTAGAGCCTGTCAAAACTAAATGAGAGCTGAATATTATTGTTATTATATTTATATGTGTCTTAGAAATGCACATAAATTGTTGGTATCTGGTTGTACTTTCCTTCTAGCCAGTAACAGGAGAACAATGGAGCAATCTGGCCAGCTCGAATACGGAAGTGCCTAGACCAGCCACCTGGTTTTCTGATCTGAGCTTTGTTGTACTTTTCACCCTAAGTTTAGCTGACTTCCAACTCTGATGTGTCTCTTCTTTTACCAGTTGGGGAAGAGAGCAATGGCTACAAAAAGACAGTTCCATATACTGTAGTATATCTTGAGATTAGGGATCTAGAGTTTTACAGCTTCCTTGTCAAAAATAAATGTGATTAAAAACCTATATGTAATTATTGGAGAGCCAGTTTGGTGTAGTGGTTAAAGGCATCAGGCTAGAAACCGTGAGTACTAGTCCCACCATAGGCACAAAGCCAGCTGGGTGACCTTGGGCCAGTCATTCTCTCTCAACACCATTTCCAAGAAACCTTGCCAAGAAAAGTGCAGGGACTTGTCCAGGCAGTCACCAGGAGTCAGCAACTGACTCAAAGGCGATGATGATGATGATGATGATGATGATGATGATGATGTCGTCAGTTTGGTGTAGTGGTTTAAGGCACAAGGCTGGAAACCGGGAGATGGTGAGTTCTAGACCTGCTTTAGGTATGAAGCCAGCTGGGTGACCTTGGGCCAGTCACTGTCTCTCAGCCCTAGGAAGAAGGCAAGGACAACAAACCACTTCTGAAAGATGTTGTCAAGTAAACTGCAGGGACTTGTCCAGGCAGTTGCCAGGAGTAACACTGACTCGAAGGCGTGTGTGTGTGTGTGTGTGTGTGTGTGTGCGCGCGCGTGCACACACACACACAGAGTAATTATTACAAAAGGGACTTACTTCTGATTGGACATACTACATATGATTGCTATGGAAGCCATTTTTCACCTACAGTCTCAGAGACATTTCATGTCAGATTAAGAGTTGACAGCTGATGTTATAATTAATTTTATTTATATTTACTCCTCAATACTTCCAGATAAATTTGCATAAATTGTAGACCAATATTTTAATAATGACTGAAATCAAATTTCCTACACAAATGATACTGATATTGCAAATGTAATTTAAAGTCTTTAATCATCTTGACCTGTATTGATGCACAATAATTCTTGACTACAGAAAATTCAAACATTAATCAGTACAATCACAGTTTTTGCTTTGTTGTAAATTTCAGTGAGCAAAATGGCTTATTATGTGGACAGAACAAGAAAAACAATTTCAGTGAATATTTCAGATGTCCAAGACACAGACTATTACGTCCGTTTATGTCACCAAAGATTTGTATGTGAAGATCTGGGACCCGTCACTTTGGTAAGTGCTTCAAAGAAGCTGAAAATGTTTTATGAAATTAGTTCAACTAACAAACAATATAGAATTTCTTATGTTGCTGAAGGCATTTAAAGGATAACGTAATTCCATGAGGGTTCCAGGATGAACAGAAATACATGTTTTTTAAAATTATTATTTTCTCATTTTTCCTAACACCTGCGCCTTTCTTTCTTCCGTCTTTTTCTCTTTCTGTTTTCTTTTCCCATTCCCTCCAGTATTTGAGGACATCTAATCGTGTGAAGTTAGATGAACAAAAATTCTAAGGACTTCTAAATGCAAATGATAAGATTTGGACCTGTTGCACTATAAAGGGTTTATATAAAAGAATGCCATTTTATGAAAGTTGGTGGAAAAGTAAACAGGATAGGATATAGGATAGGACTTGTTGGGAGTTGGGCGGCACACAAATTTGATAAATAAATTAGGGATGGGGAGAAGGAAAACAGTGATACATAGGCATCATTCTTAGCAGGGGTCCCCAACCTGTGGGCCGCAGCCTGTTAGGAAGTGGGCCGCGGGGCTCCTGCCTGCAAACCCCACCCCCAGTGCACACGATTACCCCACCCCCGGTGTGTGTGATTGGCTCCCGCCTGCAAACCCCGCCCCCCGGTGTGTGTGATTGGCTCCCGCCTGCAAACCCCACCCCCCAGTGCGTGTGATTGGCTCCCGCCTGCAAACCCCACCCCCGGTGCGTGTGATTGGCTCCCGCCTGCAAATCCTGCCCTCCTGGTCTATGGAAAAATTTTCTTCCATGACTGGTCCCTGGTGCCAAAAAGGTTGGGGACCGCTGATTCCTAGTGTGAGCTGGATCTTGGTGCTATATTGGAAATCATTTAGATCTTTGCTAAATATTATGAATAAGAAAGAATGCCTAAAAGACAGCTGTATTCAGTTCTGTGCAACCAATGTTATTAACTAAGGCTTTTTGTGGAAATAGGATGTTTTACCTGAGAAAAAGAGAATAATAAAATACAAGAAAAGAGGCACATAAAATTATTCATGATGATGAGATATTATAGAGGGAAACGTTTCCGTCTTTTGGAGTATCAGAATTGGGATCATCAATAAAACTTCAGGCAGGGTGATACAGGAAAAATGAAAGGAAGCATTTCTTCACTTAACCCATAACCAAACTATACAATTTTGTAGCTACCAAAACATATAGTGGTGGCTGCCAACTTATGCAGCTTTAAAAGAGACTTAGATTAGTTCATAATAGGTAAGCCCATTTGTAGCTATTAGTTATGAGAGCTATGGATTAAGGTCAATATCAGATAAGAAAAAACCCTGGCCATTCTGTCTTTCATTCTTCTTTTCCTTTGGATTGCCAAGACTGGTCCTTATTCCAGCTGAGGACATAGAGAAAGTCAGAGAAAACCCCTGGTGCAGCAGATCTCTTCTTCTAATAGGTGCCACCACTGATTCCCTAAATCACTAGATTGGATAGATCAAAAGTGCCCTCTTCCTTAATGCCTTGCTTTTCAAATACATAGAAATGAATAGGTGTTGCATTAACAGGGCTAAGAAATATTGAAGATATGGTTGTGCTATCTAGCATAAACAATAAAAACATTAAGGTAAGAAAGTTAACAGAACAAGATAGATGCTAAGAAATGTTGCTTGGTGCTGGAAATATAAATAGGATGGAAGATTAGACTGGAATAAGATGTGACAATGGACACCTGATCTTCTCAAGGTGTTAACCTCGTCTACTTAATCTCTAATCAGTAAAGAGGGGAATTTAGAATGCTAAAAATGTTAGCAAGTAACCAATGAAACACACAGAGAAAGAAAACATAATCGCCACAAACCTAATTCACCTTTTTCCTTACATTGGAAACTCTTCTCAAAGACAGTAGGAGGCCCTATTTCCATCACTCTGTCCTCTATTCCCTCCCTCCCTAATAACTTCTTAAGGATTCCTACATAAATCTTCATTCCTCAACCAGATCTTCAACTGAGAACGTCACCCTTTTCCTCCTAATTGAGAAGGAGAAGATTAACTTTTTCAGGACTGTGTGCAGTTAGGAATCTCCAACAATTTCTGCTCCCTCCCCCCAGTAATGTTTTTGTGTCCTGCTTATGGATTTCCCATAGGTAATCTTATGGTCAATATTGAAACATAATGATGAACTAGATAGGCCCTTGGAGTCATCTAGTAGATGTCTTGGCATGTTCTTATGTCAGTAAATGTTAGGTTGACCTCTATTCATTTTAGATTATATTATTTATCTGCTTTTAATTTTTAGTTTAATGCTAAAGAAAGTATGTGCAAATATATATAATTTCCATTGTGGAAAGCAAAGATGGGCAATCCTTTGGAGGTCAGAGTGCATTTAATTTGGGAGGGAGGCTGAGGGGTGTAATTGGGGTTCAAACATGTAAAATGAATGGATCCTTACAAGTAGACTAGGATCTCTCTCCATCTCTTTTGAATGAGAAGTTGGGTTCTTTGTTCCAAAACTGTTCTGAGTCTGTTTTAGAATTACACTGTGGTTTTCCTATGTTTCTTGCCTCAAAATAACTGGTAACTAAAATTGGAGTTACATTTGGAGGATGCTGTTGTGGCTGTGTAAAGGGGCTTTAAGGGGCTGTAGCTGCTGTAAAGAAAGTGGAGCAAGTGCAGCCATGGAAGATTGCATGCCCTTGCCAAAACTGGCTTTGGCACAACTGCAGAAGCATTTTTCTCCTTCCCAAGTAATCACTGCAATCTAAATATATGTACAGATTTACTTTGAATAAATCAGAAGACAGCCTTAATCCTACCATGACTCTGGAATGATCCATAGCTAACTGAAAAGTTTTGGAATATTAAGCTTAAAATGCTCAAGAAATCATCTTGAGCCAGCTTGAAGCACCACTATGTGGAACAGCAAAATGAGCCAGTTTGATCTAGTGGTCAAGGTGCTGGGCTAGAAACCAGGAGTCTGTGAGTTCTAGTCCCACCTGAGGCATGAAAGCCGGCTGGGTGACCTTGGGCCAGTCTCTCTCTCTCAGCCCAACTCACCTCACAGGGTTGTTGTTGTGGGGAAAAGAGGAGGAGGAAGGAGTATTAGGTATGTTTTCCGCCTTGAGTTATTTATAAAAATAATAAAGGCGGGATAATAAATAAATAAATAAATAAATAAATAAATAAAGACTGGAGATTTGCATAGGCATATACAACTTTCTGAAACTCTCCTCTCCGTGCAAAAATGTTTGACCTACCACCTGCTGTTTTATCATTTCAGATTCAGGGAAAGGACTTGGTGAAATCTGTTTCTTTACAGTACACCCAACTGCTGCCTTGTCTGTGTATTGAGGTAAATGTTTCCATGTAGCTTGATATGTGAACTAGCTCAATATACAGGAATTCTCCAATCGCCCATTAAGGGGTGTCTACAGGGTTTGGTCAACATACTTAAAAATCAGGCGGCACGTTGATTATGCCATTGTGGCCACCATCTTGACATTTTTGACCATGCCCTGAAGACAGCTCTGGGATCATTAGGGCAGAGGGCTAATCCTAAATGGAAATCACCCCTCATGTAGAAGACACACATGTAACAATCATCTCAGAATGGTTTGGCATTAGTATTACATCCAGTTTTCAATATTTAATAATTACAAAAAAAAAAAGCACCTACTGTACATCATCGTTTGTATGTTTATGAACAGTGAAATTCATTTTATTTAGGTCTTTTCCAGAGAATGAATGATATTTTATTTTTGGTTTATTCTTGTCTATTATACATTTATATTATTTGGGTTACTCCATAAGATACCTTAGGAGAAAAGCCACATAGAAAGTGTCATACAGGCAATACTTGATTGAAAATCAATTTAAAACTGATGGTCATTTGAACTAATGGATTCACGTTTGGATTACAGGCATGGCCAGCGATTTTAGATGCACGAAGAATGCAGTTGTGCCCATTTAAGAATGGCAAGTGAAATGTGCTTCCTGCTTTTTCTGAGGGGTGACTAAGCTATTTCAGAAACATATGCTAATGGGTGGAAAGAATAATGTCACACGTAGTTGGCTTTTCCCCCCTAAATAATCTGTCACTTGAGTCATTTGCGTGGGCAGCATACACAAATTGTAAAATAAACCAGTAAATAAATCTGATTTCCTTTCTACAGATGTGTACCTACATTTGCTTGTTCAACTTTGTAAGAATTTTGGAGTGAGCGCTATAAAAACGAACAAAACCTGACTTGCTTTATTATTTTTCTAATAATGGGAAATTTCTAAAAATCTCAGCATTTCTGCTACTATTACCAAAACAGGCACATAACATTCTGATCATTCTGATCTAATTGTAGGGAAGGCCATGGACTCAGGTCAAATGCGCAAGAATACGCCATATTAGTATGATACCATGGACCATGTAACATCAGTTATATATACTGAATATATAAAATAGCTTAGTATAGCATCACATTCTGTGGTTTATCCTTTTCTCCTGTTCCTGTGAGCAGAACTGCAGGATTTATATTAACTTGAAATACAATAGGGTAGAAATGAAACAATTGGTGTGGGAATGGCTTTGAAAGAGACTGCTGACAAAACCATCTTGAACTGTGATAGTGCAGATTGTGTGTGTCATTTATAAAATCTATAGCTAAGGACCAAAGTACACCTTAGACAGAATTCTGTATATTTTCCCTGAAATTCTGTTTGTATGTGTAGATGTGGTGAATTTGAAACAAGCACTGGAGATTTTAAATGGGGCAGAAGAATGGCAAATAGGAAGGAGTGATTAATCTCTCCATTCGGGTTGTTTGTCCCTTCAAGTTATCTGTACCACATCTGGGCTGTGAAAATCCTGATGACTGCCAGATGGGAGCAAAGAGTTTAAAAAATGCTGCCTCTCTGCTGCCTTCTTGTGATCATCCAGAGTTATGCAGCCCAGATATGGTACACCCACTCCAAGCTACCTTTTTGCTCACAGGATTAAAAATAGAAGTACAGTACTCATCTTGTTACCTTTCAGCAAAGCAATGAGAATGAGCTATTTCAAAGAACAAAGAGTTATTGGGGATTGAGGGCAGGCCTTAAGAGAGGCAGAATGAAGAACTCTCCCATCACAGATGCCAAGTAGGAAGTAGCAGCAAGTGCTGAAATGGTCCACACAGAACAGGACACCCTGGCTTTTCTCTAGGGGCATCCTCTGCATCCTCAGCTGGCACTTCCAGTAGCTACAAGCTTCTTCCAACTGTTAGTCGAGGCTGTGGGATAATGTGAAGTGCTTTGTTGAGATGAATCAAAGCCACCATACACAAGGCTGATGCTAACTGTTTGTTTATTTATTTGTCAAATTTATCACCGCCCATCTCTACAAAGTAGACTCTGGGCGGTTTACAATAAAATATTAAAACTAAAAACCTATAAATCTTAAAATACAATCCAATAATAAATAGTAAAAATCCAAATGATGGTAAGTTCTTTAAAGGAGGACACCACTAAGCCAACCACCCCCAGGAGGAACTATTACTTCCTTTGTCCCAAGCAAGGCGGCAGAACCAGGTCTTTAAAGACCTCTGGAAGTCCAGGAGCGAGGGCGCCCGCCTCACCTCTAGGGGCAAGATATTCCATAGGACGGGTGCTATCGCAGAGAAGGCACGCCTCCTGGACCCCGCTAGATGAAATTCTTTTGTTGATGGGATCCGAAGCATGCCCTCACTGCATTATTGGGTGGGCCAGGTAGATGTAATCGGGATGAGACGGTCCCTCAGGTACCCTGGCCCCATGCCATGTAGGGCTTTAAAGGTGATAACCAACACCTTGAATTGGACCTGGAAGCAAACTGGTACCCAATGCAGCTTGCGGAGCAGCGGTGTTACATGTGCTGATCTTATAGCACCTGTAACTGCTCATGCGGCCGCATTCTGGACCAGCTAAAGCTTCCGGATACTCTTCAAGGATAGCCCCATGTAGAGTGCATTGCAATAATCTATATGAGAGATGACAAGGGCATGAGTGACTGTTTGGAGGGCATCTCGATCCAGGTAGGATCTTAACTGTTCTTAAGCATATTAAGCATATGCTTAAGAAAACATTTAGGGCATAATGTTATTTATGGAGTCTTACTAAAGCTAGTGAAGTGATATAATCTGAAACATCTTTATGATGTGGTTAAGGTTGTTTCTCGGTTTGCCAGAATAATGCCACTACTGAGAGAGTTGCACTGGTGGTCAAGATGCTGGTTGTTATAGTTAAAGCCCTACATGGTGAAGCCCATTCAGCAGTCTGTTAGAACTACTGAAAGGGAGCAGAGCTGCAAAGTCCATGTACAGAAAAAGAATATTGTTTAAAAACAGAGCCCATGAGCATATTTGAGAGATCCAGGTTAATCTTACACCTTTAGCCCACCCAAGCACAAAGAAAGGCATGCTTAGACATGGCAGGTATGAAAAGTAAGTACAAAAGAGTCCTTACGTTTATTCATTGCAGGTACAGCATTTTGGTAGATAAATGATGTTCCATTTCTTCTTCCTGTTCCCTAAACTTAATACCTCTTGTCCTGCTTGCTGCAAGAGATGCGTGTAGAAGGGGGGAAATCTCCTAGGCCCATCCATGGCCTAGAATGGAGCAGCACACAGCCATGTGCTTGCTCCTGGTCCAAGGAGAGAAGAGGAAAAAGGAAGTGGGAGTGGCCACAAACAGCTTCCTCAAAAGTATGGAGAGCTTGCATCCTAGAGCAGCCATCCATATGCTGATGAGGCATGCTGGATTTGCTAGAATCTCCAACACATGGGTCAAGCCCTGCATATTTGCAGGTGTCCTGACTTCGAGTGAAGGTGTCAGAGATCGGCGGATCTCTGCCATTAGGGAGAGACAAGAGAGGGAAAACCCGAGAGACGGAAACTGACAGGAAAGAGAGACAGCCTGCCGGAGCTGTGAAGTAGACCGGTTCACACCTACATGGCAAGCGCGAATCAACATCTCCGCATGCCAACGTCTGAGCACCCGATGAGACACAAGCACACGTGGGGACATCAAAGGACTCGGGGGGGCTGAAGGTTTAAATGTACTTGCTTTACTTTACTCTAGCATTCAAGTCTTTGTTCGTGCTAACTTCTGAATGCTGTAATAAACTCTTTTGCTTCTAAGAACCCTCGTGTCTTTGGGTTACTCTAGAGCAGGGAGATTACTGATATTGGATGGAGCGCCTTACAAAGACTTGAATAAAAAAAAAATTATTTTTTTTTTGACTAACCATCCCGGGAAGTACGCTGAACTAGTGAACACTCGGTTGAAGGTGGTCACGCACACAAACACCCCCCGTCACCGCAGCACGAGATGGGACCGGTAGAAGTGGCAGAAACCAGTGAAGAAGCGGGACCCAGCTCATCAAGCAACCAACCGATGGAAGGAGCAGCCGGCGAACGAGGGGGAAGGAAAGCCCAGAAGAAGGAAAAACACCTAGAGGTAACCAACCCCCCCACAAATCTCAGCATCACCAAGCCAAGGCTGGCGGGATGGTCCGTCGCCGTGGGCGAAGGGATTGAGGAGAAAGGGGGGAAAGGCACAAAAAAAAAGGGTCACCCCAACCCAGCGCATCGAGCGTCTGGAAGAGCAGGTGTCACATTTGCACCTGGACGTAGGACTAATAAATGACAAATTGGACTCTCTGGGGGCAGCCTTGGAAAGATTGATGGGGAAATTAGATGAACCCAGAGAGAAAGAACAGAACACGGGGATATCCGATGATGAGGAAGACATCGTGGAATTGGGTGACGAAAACAATGGGGAGGAGGAAGAACTTCACCCTCACAGTCGCTCGTTCATGACACCTTATTATGAGCAACGAAGGTCCCCGTGGGGGGGCAAGAGCCCGGGGGACAGAGGCGAATTGAAGGCGAAATTCGATGGGGATCCCAAGAAACTGGCATGCTTTTTAATGCATGTACAGGGATTCATGGAGGAATTCAAACGCACCTTCCGCACGGAGGTGAGCAAAGTCAGGTACGTCTCCAGCTGTTTGGAAGGGGAGGCGGGCGACTGGCTGGTTGCTTTGCACGACAGCGGAGCACAGGAACTTTTGAACTTCCAGAAATTTATGTATGCTCTCTGCAAGAGATTTGAAGACACACTGTCGAATGAGCAGGATGCTCAAGAAACTTAATGCAAGCGGACGTGGCTAAAAAGATGGGACTGAAACTTTTTAAACTTAGAACACCCATCGCATTCTGTCAATTGGACGGATCAGAACTGAAAGGGGGGCTGGTGGAGTTTTACACAGAAGAACTGCAAATGACTTTGGGGACTCACGTAGAGACTGCGTTTCTTAGTAGCTCCCATTGCAATGCGACCCATTGTGTTAGGATTAATATGGTTAAGGGCAAGAAACCCCAGGGTTGACTGGGTATCGGGTGAAATGGACTTTATGGATGGAACGGGTCTAGAAAAAGACAGTGACAGCACACCGGACAGCCGGGAGATGGGGGCAACCGGGACGGAGATGGAGGATGGGGAACAGGTCCCAGGGGGTGGCACGCTCACGAACCCAATACCAGAGAAATACCTCCCTGTGGTGGAGGTGTTTGACAAGAAGGAATGCGAGCAAGAACCCCCCCATAGACAGTCAGACGCGACAATTGACCTCATCCCAGGGGCACCTTTTCCAAAGCCCAAGATGTATGCCATGACGCAAAATGAGCTACAAGAACTTCGCAAGTTCATTGATAAAAATTTGGCACGGGGGTTTATAGAACCAGCAAACTCCCCCCTTGCAGCCCCAGTACTGTTCCGAAAGAAAAAAGACGTGTCCCTCTGGCTCTGCACGGATTATAGGGTCTTAACACAATTTCGGTAACAAGACAATACCCTCTCCCATTACTGAAAGACATGCTTGCCCAACTATCAAAAGGGAAAATTTTCACGAAGCTAGATGTCAGGGAAGCGTACTATCGCGTCCGCATATGGGAAGGGGATGAGTGGAAAACTGCATTCAACTGTCCACTGGGTTCCTTCCAATACAGAGTGCTCCCGTTCGGAATTGCGGGGGGCCCAGGAATTTTCATGAGGTTCATAAATGAAGTGCTGTATGAATTTCTGTACAAAGGGGTAATTGTATATTTAGATGATATATTGATATTTTCGGATAATTTGGAAGAGCATATGGAATTAGTGAAGAAAGTATTAGAAAAATTACTAGAATCCAAACTCTATGTTAAACTTGAGAAATGTGAATTTCACAAAGACAAACTTGACTTTTTGGGGTACCGCATATCACATGAGGGCATCGAGATGGACCCTGAGAAGGTCAAAGCGGTCTTGGAATGGCAGCACCCCCGAACGCGCAGGCAACTGCAAGCGTTTCTCGGGTTCGCGGGGTTTTATAGGCAATTTATTCAAAATTTTGCGCAAATTGCATTGCCCCTTACCGATTTATTAAAAACGAAAAGCAAGGGTGTGAAGGCAAAAGCCCCGCCACCGAGCACGAAGCTCGTGTGGACTCAAGAATGTCAGGAAGCTTTTGACAATTTAAGAATGATGTTCACCAAGGAGCCCATCCTCAAACACCCAGAGGCAGACAAAGCGTTCGTCATACACACGGATGCATCATTTAGCGCAGTGGGGGCCATTTTATTGCAGACAGATGACAATGGGAAATTGAGACCCTGCGCATATATTTCCAGGAAATTTAATCAGACAGAGAAACGTTGGCATATTTGGGAAAAGGAGGCGTTCGCTCTGAAACATGCCTTAAGCACATGGCGACACCTCCTGGAAGGGGCAGCAGAGCCGTTTCTGGTGTGGACTGATCACAAAAATTTGGAAGCCCTTAAATCCCCTAGGAAATTAAATCCCAAACACCTCAGGTGGGCTGAGTTCTTCAGCAGATTCAATTTCAATCTGAAATACTTCCCCGGGGGGAAAAACATTTTGGCAGACGCTCTATCACGCCTGCCGCAGCACGAAAGCAAAATGGAGGAGGTAATTGAGTTCCTAATCCTGTCCCAGTCAACAGAGGCTGGGAGCCAAATGGCACCAGTGGATAAGGGGGAGGGGAACGTGGCAATCACCCACAGCAGCGCGAAGCGCATGGCTGAGAGCGACCCATTTGCAAGTGACTTGCGAGCGGCAACAGTAACTGATACATGGTGGGAGGAGCACAAACACACCCTCGAGGTGAAAGACGGACTGGGATGGAAAGATAACAAAGCTTATGTCCCCGAGTCCTTAAGACAAAGGGTCTTGAGCATGCACCACGACCACAAAACGGCTGGGCACTTCGGCTTCCTAAAAACATTACATCTAGTCCAGGGCAAGTTTTGGTGGCCATCATTGCGCATGGACGTTAAAGCGTACGTGCAAACATGCCCAACGTGCGCAACAGCAAAAAGGAAAATGGGCAAACCCACAGGGAAATTACAGGAAGTAGCAAGCCCAACACAACCATGGAAACAAATTGCCATGGATTTCATAGTTGACTTGCCAGCGAGCAAAAAGAACATGGCCATTTGGGTGGTCACAGACCTATTTTCAAAACAAGCACATTTCATTGCATGCAAGGGTATACCTAACGCTCAGAAATTAGCCAGACTGTTCATTCAACACATTTACAGGGCTAACGGTACGCCGGAACGCATAATCAGCGATCGCGGCAGTACTTTCACTTGCAAGTTCTGGCGGGCATTTTTAAAATTAATTGGATCAGAACAGGGTCTCAGTAGTGCGTTCCATCCATGAACAGATGGTGCCAGCGAACGCCTTAATGCCACATTGGAGCAGTACCTTAGATGTTATATAAATTACCAACAAAACGATTGGGCAGAACTCTTACCGTTCGCAGAGGTCGCTTACAATAATGCGCTTCACCAAAGCACGGGAATTGCGCCATTTAAAGTTGCTACTGGGCAGGATTTCATAACAATACCCGAATTGGCCATGACCCAGAGCACCGAACTAGCAGAGCCCCTAAAAGCAGACGAATGGGTGGAAAAGATAACCAGAAATTGGCCAATCATATTAAAGACACTGGCAGAAGCCAAGGCGAGTTACAAAAAGCAGGCAGACCGTAAACGGGAGAAGGAATGGGAATTACGAGTAGGGGACAAAGTATACTTGTCCACAAAAAATTTGAGGGCTATGCAACCGTCCAGGAAATTGGCTCCCAAATTCATAGGTCCATTCCCAATTGTGCAAGTCATTAATCCAGTAACGGCTAAGCTGCAACTTCCAAAATCACTAAGAAAGGTGCACCCCGTTTTTCACATCAGCCTGTTGAAACAGCACCACAGCTCACCACAGTGGCATCCAGAACCTGAAGAACCTGCCCCAATTTTAGTGGAAGGAGAACCACACTTTGAAATAGAGAGGATTCTGGACTCCAGATGGCATAAGGGGCAGCTGCAATATTTAGTAAAATGGCAACATCTGCCAATTGGAGACAGGGAGTGGGTTAGTGTCAAACACACACGCGCTCCCAAATTGATAAAAACCTTCCATAAAGAGTTTCTGGACAAGCCTCATTGAACAGAAGCTCACCCATAGGGAAATAAAATACGTGTATGTTTTCACTTACAGGACACGATCGAAGGTAATTAAGTAAGTTACAACGTAGTATTAGGCTGGGGGGGCATCTTGGGGCAGGAGCATGTCAGAGATCGGCGGATCTCTGCCATTAGGGAGAGACAAGAGAGGGAAAACCCGAGAGACGGAAACTGAGAGGAAAGAGAGACAGCCTGCCGGAGCTGTGAAGTAGACAGGTTCACACCTACACGGCAAGCGCGAATCAACATCTCCGCAAGCCAACGTCTGAGCACCCGATGAGACACAAGCACACGTGGGGACATCAAAGGACTCGGGGGGGGGGCTGAAGGTTTAAATGTACTTGCTTTACTTTACTCTAGCATTCAAGTCTTTGTTCGTGCTAACTTCTGAATGCTGTAATAAACTCTTTTGCTTCTAAGAACCCTCGTGTCTTTGGGTTATTCTAGAGCAGGGAGATTACTGATATTGGATGGAGCGCCTTACAGAAGGAACATGCTGAGACTTGGTGTAAAAGCTCTAGTGTTTTATTCTACTCTGCTAGACAGAATCCAGCTAAACTGAAATGAATTAGTGATGTTCAGAGAAAAAGCCCATGAAATTAGGGTGGGGCCTTCTTTAGCCTCTTGGGAGGAAAGTAAAGAGATTCAGTACTGCACATGCATTTATCCCCCTGGAAGGAGCCCCCTCCTCCTTCACCAGTTATCTCCCTGACACCAGGACCCTCTTGTCCCAGTGGTCTCTGCCCATCCAATAAGACCAAGCAGGGACCTCTGAATTTCATCTTTGAGGGATTCCCATCATCAGCAACCACAAAAGTGTGGTTTCAGAGAGCTGCCCTGCCCCTCTCCTTTGGAATAGTGCTGTACCTGAAGGCAGGACAGCACTAATCCTGTTGGCATTCAGAAAGCTACCAAGACCTAGCTCTTCTGGAAAACATCTGACGACTGATGATAGGGAGATTCTCCGCCCTGCAGTAGCCAGTACATCTAGGAAAACGTTATTGGATTGGTGAGCTGCTACTTTTTTAATTCTTTCAATTTTATTTCTGTACCATTTTTACACCACTCAGAATGTTTTTGGAACTGAGTGGCATACAAATTCCTGAAAATAAATGAATGTCCAGATAGGAAATATTATAGACACTATTTATACCCCCTTTCCACTGTCACTCAAAGTTTTTACAATAAATTAAAATATATATTTAACCAGAACAATGGTATTCTAATGATTCACCAATCATGTTTTCATTGTGGACTGCTTTTTTTTTGTTTAGCTACAAGAGCTCTCAGAATCTACTAGTCTAAACTGATTTAGCATGTAACAGAAACATTCTTATCTCTTATGCTGTGATTTGTATAAGCTTATAAAGAGGGGACAAAATGTACTATTTGGAGTCAGCAGCTTGAAGTGTGATATTTAAGGGTGAGGCATGATAATAAACAATATAGCTTTATGTCTATTTTTTGCCACTGATGATAAAGTTTGCTAAATCAGACTAGGCTTACTAAGACTCACAGCTGTCAGTGCTGGCATAATAAAATGTGTAACAGTAGTAGTAGATATTAACTCTGAAAAAACTCAGGTATGCCTTGGGGGTTACATGAAATTTGCTTCCAAAATTGTATACGCAGGTCTGGATTAACCATTATGCAAAATAAGCATGTGCTTATGTCACCAAGGGTAGGAGGCCCCACAGAGTTTTTTCTCTTGGCTATCATGCCCTTAATTCTTTCACTGCCATACTCGACTTTAGTCAGATTTTTTTGTAACTGTCTTTATCTGCTGTGTTTGACTTTAATCTGCACTGCTAAAAAAAGTTTTCTTTGGCATGGTGAGCTTAAACGTTTGGTTTGAAGGTGTAATCAGATATCATATTTGTTCCCATTTCATGAAGTGAGAGCTTCTTTTCCGTTGAGGGGCACCATTGTTGGGCTGTGCTTAGGGCATCAGTTGGCCTTAATCCAGTCTTGTGTACATGGAAAGAAAAGTAAAAAGGTAAAGGTTCCCCCCGCACATTTGTGCAGTTGTGTCCGACTCTAGGGGCCGGTGCTCATCTCCGTTTGTTAGCCAAAGAGCCAGCGCTGTCTGAAGATGCTTCCGCAGTCATGTGGCTGGCATGATGCGCGTGGAACGCTGTTACCTACCCACCGAAGTGGTACCTATTCATCTACTTGCATTTGCATGCTTTCGAATTGCTAGGTTGGCAAGAGCTGGGGATAGTGCGGGAGCTCACTCCGTCACGTGGGCCTAGGGATTCGAACTTACGATCTTCCAATCGACAAGCCTGGTGTCTTACCCGCTGAGCCACCACGCCCCTGGAAAGAAAAGTAAAAAAACAAAAGCAAAAAAGCAACCCTCCCCCAGCTCTATAACTGTTATAACCATACCTTATAACAAAATGAATGAATTCTGCAAAATTATTTGATACGGGTTTCAAACTCTTGGTGATTATTACAAAAAAGCTATTTTTTTTCTGGCAAATCTGCTAAAATTAGAAATATGGCCTGACAGGCTGCAATGCAACTCAAGGATTCTTAAACCTTTTCTGGCTCTGTCAATACTGTGCAGTTAAGTTGAGACTTAATGGTCAAAGGTGTGACTGCTAGTGAAGGGAAACTGCAGAATTGCCTTTATACTCCGTAATTCAGAATACATTTCTTGCTCTTTACTCTAAAATTGAACCACAATGGTTTATTTCTATGGGAGAGAGTAGCTTGTTCCCACTAAGATTAAATAGCAAGTTCCACCTCTACTATTGAACAACAAGATCTGACAAAACAAGGTTCCAGGGTTTGTGGAGGTTTCTATTTACGTTCAAGCAAACATGAGTTGAAGTCTTGTTTGGACATTACTCCACCAACCCAGAAGTGTGGAAATTGAGCCGGTGAGGAAACAGCTGTGGAGGGCAAAACTTGCATGTGCTTTGACATCCATTTCCCTTTTTAACCTTCATGGACATGGGCTAAGTGTTTGCATAAGACTGATAATGATCAACATCAATGTTCTTGGGCTATTCTGCATTACAAATTTTGGGTGCTTATTGATTTTCTGTGGTGGACCCTCCCTCCCAATTTTAGTATTTCAACTCCCATGAGCCTTGATCATTGGGCAGGAATGCATTCAGAGCATGAAGCAAGAGATTTAAGGGGGAAATAAAATCCATTGCATGATCCCAAACTACTACACAGAAGAAAAACTCTGAACTAGGTTTTAACAGTACTAGTGATGAGACCCACAAGTGACAAGTAGAGTGCATAGTTCTTTTTTACACTGCAAGAATTGACTAGGCTCATGCTTCACAGAGTTCAGATCAGGGCTATCACGTCTTCGCTGCAAAAATCTAGAAGGGTACTGGATGGCAGCAAAGATATAGAAAACTCTTGATTAGTTGATGCCCTCCTGAGGATTTTTTAAACTCAGATATGGTAGCTCAGTGAAGCCATCTCTCTCTCCATCCTATATTATCCCGCATGATTGGCATTTAGTATAGCAGCAATTGGGGAAAGTGATTCAGATCAGCATTCTGAATGTTAGAGGAACTTATTTTTATACTCTCTTTGTCTTCATTTCTTTGTCTTAGATATTAAGACCCTGTGGGATAATATTGTTTATGAACCTGCCACACAAACACTGGCTTGGGAAGCTACCTGTCCTGTTCATGTTACTGTCAGCCTTTGTCAACTGATGAAGACTAATGATCAGTGTGTTGATCTAGAGAACACTGTCAATACTGCTACAGAGAAAGTAAGCAATAATAAAAAAGAAAATGTTCACTACATAGGGGGCAGCCTTGTTGCCCAGATGTTGTCACACTACTGGCTGTCATGAAAGTTTCTGAGTTGCATGAAACCTCATTCCGTTCAATTGAACCATTTTAGCCAGATTTACTAGACAATATGTTAGATTGTCATGTGCTATAATTAAGCCTTCTAGAGTGCTCAATAGCCCTTACAAATAAAATCAGAGGAAAAATCTATTTAAGCCTATCTTTCTGATATCTGAGTCACTTATAAGGCCAAAAATGCACACTCCAATCCATCCTTCTGCAAACCAAAAGAGGGGAAAAAAAGGAAAACCCAACCTGGATTGCTCTAGGTTGTAAATATGCAGTATATCCCCTTTGACACAGGGTCCCCTTTCCCTGCTTCTCTAAAATTTGGAACACAGATGTCCTGTTGTAAACAGTGAAGCTTCTGCATTATATTCTTTGACATGCACACCGAGCAACATCTGAATCAAGGCACACGTACAGCCAGCGCTATTTCTCTTTCACAAAACTGGCACTAATGAAAGCATTGTCAAAGATTTTGAATTGGTGTGATTTGTATGCAAACATACATTGATAATGCAGAAGCACATCTGCGAATAAACATCAATAATAGAGAAGCTTTTCACAAGTGTATATTACATTCTCTGCACAATTAACATATTGTGTGTCTTATGAACTTTGGAGAGGGTGAGTCAAGATATAGGACAGGTGGATCCCTGAAAATCCATTATTTTTCATTCCGTTGATTTTTTAAAAATGAAAACCTGCATGGTAACGGAAGAATTATCACTTTTAAGAGCATAAAGTAACCAAAGCACTTTCCTTCTTCTCCACTTTTCAAAAACGCTCCACATACTCACAAGAATTCTAAGCTCTCCACAAAGACTCCTAATTAAATCAATGCTTCATAAATGCCTGCGTGACTGTATGAAAACATGTATTCCTTGATCCTGAAAAGGAAGCTCTTTTTGGCTTGCCTCATCATGTTGCAAGAATAAAAAGGCCCTTTTCTGCAGCAGTTCTGGGCTCTCCAACTCAAGTTTCCTCTTTAGATATCACTTTCTGAAATGCCAGGAACAGGATAATATGACAAGGAAGGGGGGCTTTCAAGGAAGTGATGATACAGAGAAGTTCACTCTTTTGCTGTGAATGCAGATCATTAAAAAGGAGAAGAATACCCCCACTCTACTCTTGGATACTTAAAGTAAATAAAACACCCCTTTCTCACACCCAATAACTTTTAAAATGTCTTATAGGGAAATCAATAACAGTGGGATTTCACTTGTGATTAGTATTTGTTCCATCATGGGTTCCAGTGGGAACACATTGCCAAGTTTGTACCCAATGGCATCCATACTGTAATGCTTATGCATTCCTAGTCAACGTAGCATCTACTTTTTCATGCCTCACATCTCTGCTGCATAAATGATATAACAAATGTCTCTGTTGTTCCAAATTTCAACTACTTATTAGGAGAAAGTTCCCAATGGGAAGGGGGACTAATTTGTAGTGACATAGTCTACCTTCCTCCAGCAAAGGAGATCATTACCTTGTCGTGGGGCTGGAGCTTGAGCACCTCAATGAAACCATGAGCTAAACCGTGAAGGGACACCCAAGACGGGAAGGTTGTGGCAGAGAGGTCAGACTAAATACGATCCCTGGGGAAGGTAATGGCAACCCACCCCAGTATTCTTGCCGTGAAAACTAAATGGATCAGTACAACCAGAGATATGTCGGTATACCATTGGAAGATAGGACTCCCAGGTCGGAAGATGGTCAAAATGCTACTGGGGAGGAACAGAGGATAAGTTCAACTAGCCCCAGATGTGATGACGCAGCTAGCTCAAAGCCGAAAGGACGGCTAGCGGCCGACGGTGCTGGTGGTGAACAACGAATCCAATGTTCTAAAGATCAACACACCATAGGAACCTGGAATGTAAGATCTATGAGCCAGGGCAAATTGGATGTGGTTATTGGTGAGATGTCAAGATTCAATATAGACATTTTAGGTGTCAGTGAACTGAAATGGACTGGAATGGGCCACTTCACATCAGATGACCACCAGATCTACTACTGTGGACAAGAGGACCACAGAAGAAATGGAGTAGCCTTCATAATTAATAATAAAGTGGCTAAAGCAGTGCTTGGATACAATCCAAAAAACGATAGAATGATCTCAATTTGAATTCAGGGTAAGCCATTTAACATCACAGTGATCCAAATATACGCCCCAACCACAGATGCTGAAGAAGCAGAAGTAGATCAGTTCTATGAGGATCTGCAGCACCTACTGGATAATACACCAAAAAGAGATGTTATTTTCATTACAGGAGACTGGAATGCTAAGGTGGGTAGTCAGATGACACCTGGAATTACAGGCAAGCATGGTCTAGGAGAACAAAATGAAGCAGGACATAGGCTGATAGAATTTTGCCAAGACAACTCACTATGCATAACAAACACTCTCTTCCAACAACCTAAAAGATGACTTTATACATGGACTTCACCAGATGGTCGACACCGAAATCAGATTGACTACATCCTTTGCAGCCAAAGGTGGCAGACATCTATACATTCGGTAAAAACAAGACCTGGAGCTGACTGTAGTTGAGATCACGAACTTCTTATTACAAAATTTAGAATCAGACTAAAGAGAATAGGGAAGACCCACAGATCAGTTAGATATGAGCTCACTAATATTCCTAAGGAATATGCAGTGGAGGTGAAGAATAGATTTAAGGGACTAGATTTAGTAGATAGGGTCCCGGAAGAACTATGGACAGAAGTTCGCAACATTGTTCAGGAGGCGGCAACAAAAAACGTCCCAAAGAAAAAGAAAACCAAGAAGGCAAGATGGCTGTCTGCTGAGACACTGGAAGTAGCCCAAGAAAGAAGGAAAGCAAAAGGCAACAGTGATAGAGGGAGATATGCCCAATTAAATGCAAAATTCCAGAGGTTAGCCAGAAGAGATAAGGAATTATTTTTAAACAAGCAATGTGCAGAAGTGGAAGAAGACAATAGAATAGGAAGGACAAGAGACCTCTTCCAGAAAATTAGAAACATTGGAGGTAAATTCCAGGCAAAAATGGGTTTGATCAAAAACAAAGATGGTAAGGACCTAACAGAAGCAGAAGAGATCAAGAAAAGGTGGCAAGAATATACAGAAGATCTGTATAGGAAGGATAATAATATTGCAGATAGCTTTGACGGTGTGGTCAGTGAGTTAGAGCCAGACATCCTGAAGAGTGAGGTTGAATGGGCCTTAAGAAGCATTGCTAATAACAAGGCAGCAGGAGACGACAGTATCCCAGCTGAACTGTTTAAAATCTTGCAAGATGATGCTGTCAAGGTGATGCATGCCATACGCCAGCAAATTTGGAAAACACAAGAATGGCCATCAAATTGGAAAAAATCTACTTATATCCCCATACCAAAAAAGGGAAGCACTAAAGAATGTTCAAACTATCGAACAGTGGCACTTATTTCACATGCCAGTAAGGTAATGCTCAAGATCTTGCAAGGTAGACTCCAGCAATTCATGGAGTGAGAATTGCCAGATGTACAAGCTGGGTTTAGAAAAGGCAGAGGAACTAGAGACCAAATTGCCAACATCTGCTGGATAATGGAGAAAGCCATGGAGTTTCAGAAAAACATCTATTTTTGTTTTATTGACTATTCTAAAGCCTTTGACTGTGTGGATCATAACAAATTGTGGCAAGTTCTTGGTGGTATGGGGATACCAAGTCATCTTGTCTGCCTCCTGAGGAATCTGTATAACGACCAAGTAGCAACGGTAAGAACAGTGCATGGAACAACAGACTGGTTTAAGATTGGGAAAGGAGTACAGCAGGGCTGTATACTCTCACCCTACCTATTCAACCTGTACGCAGAACACATCATGCGACGTGCTGGGCTTGAGGAATCCAAGGCTGGAGTTAAAATCGCTGGAAGAAACATTAACAATCTTAGATATGCAGATGATACCACTTTGATGGCTGAAAGCGAGGAGGAGTTGAGGAACCTTATGACGAAGGTGAAAGAAGAAAGTTCAAAAGCTGGGTTGCAGTTAAACCTGAAAAAAACCAAGATTATGGCAATGAGCTTGATTGATAACTGGCAAATAGAGGGAGAAAAAGTGGAGGCAGTGACAGACTTTGTATTTCTAGGCGTAAAGATTACTGCAGATGCTGACTGCAGCCAGGAAATCAGAAGACGTCTACTTCTTGGGAGGAGAGCAATGGCAAATCTTGATAAAATAGTTAAGAGCAGAGACAGCACACTGACAACAAAGGTCCGCATAGTTAAAGCAATGGTATTCCCTGTAGTAACCTATGGCTGTGAGAGCTGGACCATAAGGAAGGCTGAGCGAAGGAAGATAGATGCTTTTGAGCTGTGGTGTTGGAGGAAAATTCTGAGAGTGCCTTGGACTGCAAGAAGATCAAACCAGTCCATACTCCAGGAAATAAAGCCAGACTGCTCACTTGAGGGAATGATATTAAAGGCAAAACTGAAGTACTTTGGCCACATAATGAGAAGACAGGATACCCTGGAGAAGAAGCTGATGCTAGGGAAAGTGGAAGGCAAAAGGAAGAGGGGCCGACCAAGGGCAAGATGGATGGATGATATTCTGGAGGTGACAGACTCAACCATGGGGGAGCTGGGGATGGTGACGGCCGACAGGAAGCTCTGGCGTGGGCTGGTCCATTAAGTCACGAAGAGTCGGAAGCGACTGAATGAATAAACAACAAAGTCTACCTTGGGGGTGCTTATTCCTTGAGTTATTTAAACAGGCTATGAAATAGCCATCTGTTAAGGATGCCATAGTTAAGAGTCCTGTCTATCCCCTAACAGCAAAGCACAACCAGAAATAAAGAGTCACAATGAGTAACTAGGTTTATTGTCAGGAAGGTACGGGGGTATTATATAATTTCTTAAAAACCAAATAAGGACCAAAGCCTAGCACTTATTTATTAGTGAATTCATTAGGGTGGCGTCTTGAGAACCTCATTTTCCCAGAAGGCAAGTCTGAAGAGACTAACCCTAACATATCGCTCTGCTCATTGTTAAGAATGTTTTGAGATACTCCCATTCCTTCCCTAGTCCCAGAGATTTATTTTACAAATCCTACTCTTAGCAGAGATTGGATAACATAGCCTCTAATAGTCAATGGAAATCTAACATTCATGTTCAAGTACAGAATAGTTTCAATGTGCATGGAGGAGTTGTAGAGACAAATACAGACATGGACTAGGGTCAGCAGACATTGATTTCCCCCTTCAATGGCATTCATTGTACATGATATATCATGAAAATCTCATAGAATGTTCTTGTTCTGATGTTTGTTTTTTCAGGGTTGGCTAACAATCTAATAATCTTTTCTCAATCAGGTGAAGTATTCCCGTGTTGATACACATCCACAGCTTTGCATGAAGGTATTGTTATACATTACATTATAAATGTAACTTATACATTTGTCCAGTCACCACATCTGAGAGGTTATGACCTTTGTGCTGGTCTATGACTGTAATAAAGATTTGATTTGATTTGATTTGACAGTTATGACCTTTTCTAGTGTGCAAGCCAAAAATAATTATTTTTCCTCATCTTGTCTTCCCTATTGTTCAATGTTACTAAAGTATCGACAGTTTAGAAGTCGTAGAAAAAAATGTGGATATTCTGATTAATTTAATTGCATGATTTAATTTAATTTACCAAGATTCTAAAGTGCAGTTCTAAACACAGTGACATTAATTAAGCTGTACTATAGAAAGAAAAGAAAAATCTTATTTTTGTGGAAGATTGAAAGAAGTTCCACAGCACAACTATAAACATTTTGATCCTGGATCTAGGACACCTTAAAACACAATGGTTACCCCCATCAGCGCTTCCTGGTTTGTGTGCGACACACCAGGACACCACAGGCAACACAGTAGTGTGTCACAACACACACTTTGGAAAGCTATGCTATGGACATTTGTTTAAAAGTTTATCTGTATGGGTTCAGTGGGTTTACTCTAGGGTTGCACCCACAGTTGCTCTATTATTTCTTTGGCCTTGTTAACCCTATAAGCAGCACTGTCATTCTGCGTGACAGGACATATTCTGCAGAGACAGAAATTCAACCCATTCAACATCTTGCTTCAGTTCATTGCAACGGCAAATTCAATCTGGTTAACAAAAACTGAATGTTAATTTTTTAAAACCCTTTTTAGTTTGCAACTGAGCACAACATCTGGATTAAATGCCCATTCACTCATGAACAATTTCAAGGTAAAGTATTGATTGTAATGTAAATCTTCTCATACATTCATAATGGATTAAATGATTAACAATAATCAAAGCATATGAAACTGTTTAGTCTATACCTAGCATAAATAACATGCAATTGATTGCATTATTATTACTATTTTAGATTTGAAGGATTTTAAGTAGTGGTGGAATGTATTTTTTGATTTGTGATACTTTCCACTGTATAATGTGTATCCTTTCTTTAGAATAAATCAAACATTTCTTAAGCTATAGGGGAGCTCATTAAAGCACAACTTTTATTTGTCTTGTACCTCATCAGTACTAGCTTCTGGATTTCATCATGTTCCAATAAACTTTCCATACAGAATTTCTGTCACAAAAATTGCAGTGAAATCTTAAGTTTATTTCACCCTATCCAGTAACTCCCTAACTTAAATGAAAAGAATTTTAGTGTATGTTTATGAGTCCCTTGATCCTCTCCGTCTTTTTTAGGTAGGGTGTCCTTATAGGGAAACCAGACAGGGCTCATCCATTGCCCGAGTAAAAAAGCAGACCATTTCTTTATCAGAACGAGCGGTTAATTTAAATTATATGTTTTCAATAGATTTTTCCTCATATAAGGAACACTGTTATAAACGATATGTCCTTAGCCTGACATTACACTTATAGTCAGATTTGATCTACAGTATATGTCTGGAGGTTTCCTCTGTTAAGTCAATGTCTCCTCTTACATGGTCCTCATATGGCCACCATGGCTGTAATCTTGGTAGCTGCATATTCTCTTCTTGCAGTTACCACCATGATGGCAATCTCAGTAGCTGCCTATGTATTTATTAAAGGCCTTCACTTCATTAAGACATCTTCACTGGGGACCTCAGAACAGCCCTTCATAGTCCAGGGTCAAATAGTCTTGGATAGAGGCCATAATGTATCAGTGGCCCACCACAACAGGCTGAAAAATCTCTTACATACATCTCTATTCCATAAGCTCCCTCCAAAAACAAATTAGGGTTCAGTTTTTCATTTTAATGAACAACATCTGTACATTGCCCACTTCTTCCTGATACTGATTGTGCACCAGTCATGCAGGTTGAGCTGGAATCTGCACCTAGGGAGGTTTAGATTATATTTTCCAGTTACTCCTTTCACACGTTTGGTACATCCCAATGTGTGCATAAGTTACTAATTAAGAGCTGTGAGCTAATTTTGGGTGACATTTTGAAGTGCATGAAAGCACCACATCCATGCTACAATCTTTGCAGACATTCAACCCAGGGCTAGTAAACTCCAGAGGGAACTGAACTTCTATAGTTTTTCCCAATAGCTTTCTTGGGATCACATGGCCAAGTTAGGCATTTTGACCAAGTGGGTTTGAATTAAATCTAATTGTTGAATGTGGAGGTTTTAGAATACAGATTTGAGTGTTAGAAATAAAACTCATGGAACTGAGGATGGCTTTGGAGCCCAGTGTTCAAATCCCTTCATGGAATATGATTCCCACCATAATATTATAAAAATGTAAAAATGTTATGAGTGTGTAAACCATTTTTTAAGAAGGATTTTCACCATAATGTTGTGAGAATGCATAAAGTATGGGTATTTTATTATCATTTGTAGGCATCAGCATGGAATAGACATCCAATGTGGTATAGAGGTTAGTGAATTAGACTAGGTCAGGGAAACCCAGGTTCAACTCCACCTTCAGCCATTGAAACTCAGTGGGTGATCTGGTCTGGTCACTCTTTCTAAGCCCAATCAATCAGTATAATAATAAGGTATGTTAATTGAGGTATCGCTAATTCAGTTAGGATCACATACCAGTTTTACTGGTTTCTTTCTGTTTTCAGCTTGGAAAATGCAACTTGCTGTGATGGAACAACAAGTAGAAGTTTTTTTCACATCACATAATGAAGCAGAGTTTTCAATTCTTGTATGTAACAGGACCAAATTGCCTTCATGCAACTCTACTGGAAGCCCCAAAGTCATATCAGTGGTTTGTGCAACTTTTTATGTTTCAAAGATGTTTAAACAAATCCAGCATGAATGAGATATGCCTGCCAGATTCACTTAAGTTAAAAATGCTGAGAAGTGTGGCATGTATGAGAAACATCTATGTTAGAAGGAACTATATATCTATATATCTATATACACTTACCACACCCACGCATACTTATTCACACACACGAACATAAATTCTTAACACTGCAGTATATTTAAATCACAATGAACAACTAAATACAGCTGGACTATAGCCAAGGCGTTTACTCTAAAAGAAGACATATGCTTAAAAAACCCTGACATGTTCCTTAGAGCAGGGGTCGGCAAACTTTTTATGCCGGGAGCCATTTTGACATGCTCGTGCACATTTTGAAATGCTCGAGAGCCAGGGGGCGGGGTTTGCGGGCGGGGGCCAATCGCGTGGAAGGGAGTGGGGTTTGGGGGCGGGATCCAATCGCGTGGAAGGGTAAGATACAGGGCTGCGCTGTGCTTGGCCGGCCGCCCCGGCCCTCGCTCACCTTCCATGGCCAGTCCTCGCGGGCCGCCGGCGACACTCCTGTCCCGCTGCACCCCAGCTCTCCAAGGTGCGCAGGCTGGCCAAGGCGGAGGCGCTGCTGGCGGCGCGCGTCTCTGAGCCAGTCCGGGCGCGCTGGCGCTGGGCTGTGAAGCTGGACGAGCCGCCGGAGCTGGAGCGCTTCCGTGCACAGCTGAGCGAGGCCCCGCGCCGGTCTTTTTGGAGCGCTTCCGCGCACAGCTGAGCGAGGCCCCGCGCCGGTCTTTTTGGAGCGCTTCCGCGCGCAGCTGAGCGAGGCCCCGCACTGGTCTTTTTGGAGCGCTTCCGCGCACAGCTGACCACTGGGCTGTGGAAATGCGCTCCAAAAAGACCGGCGCGGGGCCTCGCTCAGCTGCGTGCGGAAGCGCTCTAGGTCCGGCGGCTCGTCTAGCTTCACAGCCCAGCGCAGCTGAGCGAGGCCCCACGCCGGTCTTTTTGGAGCGCTTCCGCGCGCAGCTGAGCGAGGCCCCGCGCCGGTCTTTTTTTCGCGCCTCTGGGAAGCAGGGCCAATCGGGCTTCGCCTTGTTCAGCCCGCCTCTCTGCTCCCCTTTGGCGCGCGCTGATTGGTGGAGGCGTCCTTCCTTCTGAGCCTCCACCAATCAGCGTCTGTTTCTTCCCCAGGGTTCGCGCTGCTTCCGGAGACCGGCTTTCCGGATGTCGGGCGGCAGACAGAGAGAGAGAGCCAGAGCCGAGGGGCGAAAGAGCCAGATCTGGCTCAAGAGCCGCCATTTCCGACCCTTGCCTTAGAGCTATGCTGGGAAATGATGGTTTGGGGTCAGAGTTCCCATACTAATTTTCACATGCCCCCCTCCCCTAGTTTTCTCACAGTGATTTCACAGTCAGCAATTGTTGCTGTTCCAAAAACTTCTTTCTTAATCATAGAGTTAAGGGGACTTTAAAAAAAATTACACCCACATTTTTCTTTCAGTGCTTGCATGACCAGAGATTACTATACACGGGTTTTCAGTATACAAAACAATGTGCAATATTGTATAGTGTTTAAAATGAAATATTTATAAAAGAAGGATTGGCCACCAAACTCTTAATTCCAGACTGATTTGAATAAATTGGTGATTCCCTCCTAGCTTTCATACCAGAGACCCAACAGAGATAGAGTATTATCTTGAATTTGAAGAAGGAGGAAGTCAATATGACTGTTAGTCAAATAGTCTCTTTTTGGCAGTCATACAGAGAATATTCTCTCTCTCGTTAATTCACATCTTGGAAATCGGTGTCTATTGGCTGGCATCTATAGTCTGCTATGATATCAATAAATGGTAATTTCAGAATTGCAAGATCAGCTCCAGCGTTTGAGAAAATAAGACATATTCCAATGCATTCCCACATGTTTGTGCAATTAACAAGCATCTTCAGATGACTCTAGCGTAGGAGAGCGCTTGATGAACATGTCAGAAACAGTGAAACCTCTACTAGCGTAAAGCTATTATGTTTTGTGAGACAGCAGAATGAGTGGCAGGCCACAGATCAAAAAAATCACGCAGCTTTATTTCCTTGAGGCTAATTTGGTTTTGACTCTGTATTTTCCAGGGTGGATTAAGTTTACCATCTGTCAACATTTCAGGGAAAACGTGTGGCTCAAACGTCTGCATTAAGGTATATCTTTTGTTATTAAGCTCTCTCGTGGGCCTGCATGCAATTAATAACTAGCAGTGGGGGAAAAAATAATCTCTTCCTCATTTCCTGCTATCTCTAAGGGAGAACAGACATTTCCAAAGAACATGAGAAATGGGCCAGTCACCCTCTCTCATCCCAACTCACCTCACAGGGTGGTCGTGGGGAAAATAGGAGGAGGAAGGAGTATTAGGTACTGTATGTTCGCTGCCTTGAGTTATTTATAAAAATAATAAAGGTGGGATAAAAATAAATAAATAAATAAATAGTACAAATACGCTACTATTAGCCCCCAAAGCACATCTTTGTTTCTTTTTGGGCCTTTTGGCTGTAAAATAAATTAATAACAACAACAACAACAACAACAACAACAACATCGTTGTTTCTCTATATCAGTTAAAGCTATTATGTCATGAAGAGCAAGTATATCACTAATTCGTTTTTGGAGGGAGGTTATGGAACAGAGATGTATGTGAATAGACCTCTTTCAGATAACATGGATGTCATGTAGATGATGTGATCTTTGGGGGTGACGCTCGCCTGCAAGTTCTGAATATCTCTTTCAACCATTTAATATACAGACGTAGCAAATAAGTAGATAGGAGTTTAGGTATCTATTAAATGATTCCTGTATCTCAGTGGATCTGTGTTTGTAGTTTTAATCATAAAAAGCAGTTTGTATTAAAGTGTTCCTTATATGAGGAAAGGAGGAGATAAGAAAAACATGATACTCTGAGGCACCGCTTCTTAATTCTCATTCTCATAATGGCTATGATGGAAATTGGCTCTTATACTGATTTACAGTAATTTAATATTTATTTACTAATAGCTCACTGATCCCAAAATCCCTGGGGGATGCTACAAGTGCAAAAAAAAGTAATTATTTAAAAGACATGAAACACATAAAGGATAAAAATCACATCTCACCTTAAAACACAATGAAATTAACCATGTGGCAAATGATTCAACATTTTCAATTATGCGTAGCAACACTGTAGGCCGGTTGACAGAACATTTTCAAAGCTTTCTTAGAGGACAACCTGGATTCAGTCCCTGTGTTGTTTAGAAGTGAAATTCCCCAGATGTGGAGAAATCACAGAGAAAATTCAACCCCAAGTGGTGGCCAAATGCGTCAGCTGCCACTAAAGGTGGGCAGTGGGAGCAGTGTCATAGCTAGGCAGGAATGGCCCCAAGAAAAGAAAAGAAGCCTTCATACTATGAGGAGCATGAACAGAGGGCAATCACAACATAAGCAACAGCAAACCCAGCAGCAAACCAAAGCAGTTTCTTGCATTTTAATGGCCAACTGAGGCCAAGAACATGCACAGGGAGCAGTAATAATGAACACAATCATACCAACTCTATAAATCAACCAGCTATATCAAATCTTTACAAATTCAAACACTAGGAACAGTAGTTTACCTTTCAGGCAGGTAAATTTCCAATTTTCTGGCACATTTCTATTCAACTAGGAGCACTTAAGAGGCTTCTTCTGATCCTTTTGCTTCAAAGTATTTTTTTAGAAGTTTAATTTTATTGAATTACCTCTCTGCAGCTGCCACTGTCACAGGTCAAAAAAAGCAGGGAGGTACTGCGGATGGCAGTAAACTTGATGACAGAGCACTTTTCTCTCTTAAGAATCTTGGCAGCTTCCATATGGTTGATTTTTTTAAAACAATGTCAGACTTCAGCAATGACCTGAATGAGAACAATTGCCCTGGAAGTGGGTCTGATAAGCCTCTTGCTTGACCAGAAGTTCTGTATCTGCACAAAGTTCCTCATCAGTTACCAAAACAAGGCTTAATTATATCTTTGCTGCCATCTAGTGATCATCTGGATTTTTGCAATGCAAAAATAGTAGACCTTGCCTATAGTTGGAGGACGATCACAGATGATAGGACCATAGATGGGGCCTCCAGGAGAGCCATGATGGACAGGTTGAGCCCTTTAAGTGGCCAGGAAGTGGGGAGGAAATGGACATGGCCTGTAGGACAGCAGATGGCAGTTGTCCTATTTGCTGGGAAGCCTCTTGAAAAATGCCAGATTCCCTCTAGCTAGCAAGTCTTGTAGGTGGAGGCATTCTCTCAGGTTTCTGGGCACAAACCATTTAAGGCTTGTTAATCATAAGTTACACCTTCTAATGTAAAGATTCCAAAATTGATATATTGTGATTCTCTATAGAAAACCCCAGATACCAACTTGGCTGCAGTGTTTCGTATGAATCTCAGAGAGATATATAAGGGCAGTTCTACATAAAGAATGTTACAGAAATCAAGCCTGAATATGACCAGTAAATGTACCACACTTTAAAAGTTATTATCTAGGCATGGGTGGACCTGGCATTATCAGCCAAAACTTATAAAAAGAGTTTCTAGCTGCAGAATACACCCAAGGGATCAGGAAACAGTTCACTTCCAGAATTGTTGTTGTTGTTCAGTCGTTTAGTCGTGTCCGACTCTTCGTGACCTCATGGACCATAGTACGCCAGGCCTTCCTGTCCTCCACTGTCACCCAGAGTTTACTCAAATTCATGTTCATTACATCGGTGATGCTATCTAACCATCTCATCCTCTGCCGTCCCCTTCTCCTTTTGCCTTCAGTCTTTCCCAGCATCAGGGTCTTTTCCAGTGAGTCCTCTCTTCGCATTAGGTGGCCAAAGTATTTGAGCTTCAGCTTCAGCATCTGTCCTTCCAATGAGCAGTCAGGGTTGATTTCCTTTAGGACTGACTGATTTGACCTCCTTGCAGTCCAAGGGACTCTTAAGAGTCTTCTCCAGCACCACAGTTCGAAAGCATCAATTCTTCAGCGCTCAGCCTTCCTTATGGTCCAACTCTCACAGCCATACATTACTACTGGGAAAACCATAGCTTTAACTATACGTACCTTTGTCGGCAAGGTGATGTCTCTGCTTTTTAATATGCTGTCTAGGTTTACCATAGCTTTCCTCCCAAGGAGCAAGCGTCTTTTAATTTCATGGCTGCAGTCACCGTCTGCGGTGATCTTGGAGCCCAAGAAAATAAAATCTGTCACTGCTTCCATTTCTTCCCCTTCTATTTGCCAGGAAGTGATGGGACCAGATGCCATGATCTGAGTTTTTTTAATGTTGAGTTTCAAGCCAGCTTTTGCACTCTCCTCTTTCACCCTCATCAAGAGGCTCTTTAGTTCCTCTTCACTTTCTGCCATTAGGGTGGTATCGTCTGCATATCTGAGGTTGTTGATATTTCTCCTGGCAATCTTAATTCCGGCTTGTGATTCATCCAGCCCGGCATTTCTCATGATGTACTCTGCGTATAAGTTAAATAAGCAGGGTGATAATATACAACCTTGTCATACTCCTTTCCCAATTTTGAACCAGTCGGTTGTTCCATGTCCGGTTCTAACTGTTGCTTCTTGACCCGCATACAGGTTTCTCAGGAGACAGGTAAGGTGGTCTGGTACTCCCATCTCTTTAAGAATTTGCCACAGTTTGTTGTGATCCACACAATCAAAGGCTTTAGCGTAGTCAATGAAGCAGAAGTAGATGTTTTTCTGGAACTCTCTTGCTTTTTCCATGATCCAGCGAATGTTGGCAATCTGATCTCTAGTTCCTCTGCCTCTTTGAAACCCAGCTTGCACTTCTGGTAGTTCTCGGTTCACATACTGCTGAAGCCTAGCTTGTAGGATTTTGAGCATAACCTTGCTAGCATGTGAAATGAGCGCAATTGTACGGTAGTTTTAACATTCTTTGGCATTGCCCTTCTTTGGAATTGGAACATAAACTGACCTTTTCCAATCCTGTGGCCACTGTTGAGTTTTCCAAATTTGTTGGCATATTGAGTGCAGCACTTTAACAGCATCATCTTTTAGGATTTTAAATAGCTCAGCTGAGATACTGTCTTCTCCGCTAGCTTTGTTGTTAGTAATGCTTCCTAAGGCCCACTTGACTTCACTCTCTAGGATGTCCGGCTCAAGGTCAGTGACCACACCATCGTATTTATCAGGGATATTAAGAACTTTCTTGTATAGTTCTTCTGTATATTCTTGCCACCTCTTCTTCATCTCTTCTGCTTCTGTTAGGTCCCTGCCTTTTTTGTCCTTTTTTGTCCTTTTGCTAGAATTGTCCTTCCAGAATTACTCCCAGGCTATTTCTGGGAAAGCAGAACCTCATCTAGAACAGGTAGCTCTATCACAGTCCTAGAATTATGGCAGCCTCCTACCAATGATGACTTCCAATGTCGACTACCATCACCTCCAGATCAGATTGTCCTGCTGCTCCTCCCCATAGTTCCCCAGGCACTATCATCCCTAGCTGATTGCTACTGGTGCTTTGTGCACACACATCTGTATGTTCATATGTAATTATATTTGTATGGTGTTTAACACTGCAAGCTGGAGAAAACCTGAAAGCAGGATATACATTTTAAATAAACACACACATTGACAATAATAAAGGGTTCCTGTCTGAACCTCTTCTTACTTAGGCAGGGCTATTCCACACCTTTATTTTATAGGTCATGTTGCCCTTCTAGGATGCTGGTACTCCTCTAGACATGTTCATGCATAGCTCTGTAATGGGTAATGCTCCCACACCCACTAGTCCCATTGAAGCCAACATTGCATTTCAAAACTGTTGAAGAAACTATGTCTCCAACATTCTCCCCACTCATATCAATGTCTTCAACTTACTCCGAGGAATACTCTCTCTCTCTCTCTTCCATACTACCCCCAGTGTAACTCTTCTTATTTCCCTACCCACTGAGAGAGAGACAATTTGCTGTAGTGGTTAAGCAGCGGGCTAGAAACCGGGAGACCATGAGTTCTAGTCCTGTCTTAGGCACAAAGACAGCTGGGTGACCTTGGGCCAGTCACTTTCTCTCAGCCCTAGGAAGCAGGCAATGGCAAACCACTCCTGAAAATGCTGCCAAGAAAGCGACAGGGACTTGTCCAAGCAGTCACCAGGAGTCAAGACTGACTTGAAGGCACAAATATACAGTATATACCCACTGAGAAGGTATTCTTTCCATGCAGTCTCTGAAGTTCTTTCAAAGTAGGTGAATCCTACCTCTAGAAATTATGCTGGCCAAGCTGAACCCATTTGAAATCACTCCTATGATGGCTCTCCCAGAGTAGCTACCTATTCATTCTCCCCAGGTCCTGTTCTTCTTTTGTAAAGAAACAAAGATTTGCAGCTGTTGCTGTTGCTTGGTTTATCACAAGTGTCAGTTGTCATATTATAAAACATCACCTTTGTGGAAGGTACACGCTGATCCTAAGTAAATGTTTTGGTGGCCTCTTGTAATATAAATCCCAGGTTTACCCAAGGATTGCATAGACACTAATTAGGAAGTGAAGCTTATCATTACAACTCTCAGTGCCATTTTAGCAGGGTAGAACACAGATAACCTGCCTGCCCCTGTGTATGTTTTAGCTTATACTCTCAGGAGCTAAAACTCCCTCATTAAACTTAGGCATCCAAACAGCTGATAAAACATTGAGGCAAGCAAAGGCTCACAAAATGCAGAGAATGAGGGGTTTTTTTCCCCCCTCTTGCTGGAATTATTTATTTCTCTCACCAACTTTTTTAGGCCCTCAGCCAGGAACTAATTCTCCCATGACAGCTTTTATTACAGCTTTGTCTTCTTCCAGGTGATCAGCCTTTTCATCTCTCACCCCTTCTAAATTCAGTTTAAAACATCTGAAATGGATCCATGCTGATTTGACTCTTTTTTAAAGACATATTTGGATAGTAAGATAGTATGAATGTGGGAATATTTAAATATGCCCAACTCTACAGCTTGCAAAAAATGAGCAGGCAATCAGTGCTAGTTAGCCTTTTCTGGCCAAGAACTGGCCATAGAGAACTGTTAGCCTATCCATGTTCCTGGCCAGGGACAATGAAATTAACTATCTGGGAAATGACAGGTTCATCCTGTCCTTTCAGATCTGTGCCCATACCTTTCCCATATCACAAAACTAAAAGAGGATACTGGTAGTCCTTGTTTAGCTACCACAATTGGGACCGGCAACTCAGTCGTTAAGCAAAGCAGTCGCTAAATGAAACGGTGACTACTTACAATCGTCCTTCGGCTTTCCTTTGCTTTACAGACCTGCAAAGGTCATAAATGTGAGGATTGGTCGTAAGGTTACTTTTTTATCACCGTCATAACTGCGAACGGTGCTAAATGAGGCAGTCACTAAACAAGGACTAACTAATTTTTAGCACTGCCCTGGGTTTCAGTACTTGCCATAGTGACAAATCTCCATTGCCTTCCAAATTCCTAATGCTGATATGCTGGCAGTTTTGCATTTTGGTTCTTTTACCTAATCACGTGAGCATGCTACTACAGCAGGATCTTCCAAGGCATACAAGGCATCCATTTAGTGCCTCCCCCAAACAATTTTTTAAATCGTTGTTGCCCTCATTTTGAACTTCAGCTGTACACATGTGCATTTGCCCACCGAGACCAATGCCAACACCTATAGTTTTGCTAGAATTGTGATTTTTTTTTAAACCTGCAACCAGCACCCTCCTCTCATGCAGCACCCTTGCATGGTGCACAATTTGTACACTGGGTTGCAGCAGCCCTGTTCCCAGGAGCTGAAAAACAGACAACATCAGAATCTCTGATCAGAGCACAAAGTGCCATTTCAAGCACAAGGGAGAGGTATGTTTCCATTTCTGAAAGAACATTCACTGCTTTAAAGCACTTTTTTCTGAACATGGATAGAGTGCTACTTACTGTGATATATCACAATTGCTTGTACAGGTAGTCCTCAGCTAACAACAGTAATTGGGACTGGGAAAGTGTGATGTCATGTGACTGCGCTGACTTACAACGGCAGTTGCGGCCGTTCCAGTTGTGGTCGTTAGGTGAATCCCACACGATTGTTAGGTGGAATGTCACGTGATTGCCATTTGCAACTTCCTGCCAGATTCCCCGTTGACTTTGCTTGTCGGAAGCTGGCAGTGAAGGTCGCACATGGCAATCAAGTGACTGCAGGGCGCTGAGACGTCATAATTGCAAGCCAGTTGTCAAGGGACCAAATCGCGATCACGTGACTGCAGGGATGCTGCGATAGCCGCAACTTTGAGGACCACCCCGTAAGTCTCCTCGTTCAGCACTGTTGTAATTTCGAATGGTCACTGAACAAATGGCTGTTAAGCAAGGACTACCTGTAATGGAAAACTTCAAGTTACAATATCATGTGATCAGTGGGCATCACACTCTCAACACCTTCACTTGGCAAACCTACTTGTTTTTGATCTATGTTAAACAGAGAAAACACTGTTTAACAACCTAAAAAAAAAATAGCGTTATTTTTTTACATTGCATTCCTACATACTTAAGGTAAAGGTTCCCCCCGCACATTTGTGCAGTCGTGTCCGACTCTAGGGGCCGGTGCTCATCTCCGTTTGTTAGCCGAAGAGCCAGCGTTGTCCGAAGACGCTTCCACGGTCATGTGGCTGCATGACGCGTGCGGAACGCTGTTACCTACCCACCGAAGTGGTACCTATTAATCTACTTGCATTTGCATGCTTTCTAATTGCTAGGTTGGCAAGAGCTGGAGCTAGTGCGGGAGCTCACTCCGCACGCAGGGCTAGGGATTCGAACCTCCGAACTTGCGATCTTCCGATCGACAAGCCTGGCGTCTTACCCGCTGAGCCACCACGCCCTCCTACATACTTACTTGCGACTAAATTTCACTGCATGTACTTCTGGGTAGACATGATTTTAAAAAAAGGATTAAATGATAATTGACAAATGTTTGCTTAGACCAACTATAAATATTTTAACATACTTACATTACTATAATTTCTGGGTAAGTTGCAGTTTTTTAAAAAAAAATATCCGAGAATGTATTTACTTGGACTTCATTGCATGTTGTCTCTCATGATTATTGAGGAGAAATATTTTCTTTTCTTTTCTTTCTTTTTAACAAGGGATGGAGGACAGATGTGGACTATTCTATTTCTTCATACATCTGTGATTTGCCCTGCAGTAAGTCTCAATAGAAAAATGGCTATTGCATGAAATCAGGCAAAATATCTGAAGGCTCCTAACAGAAGTGATTTGAGAGGCTAGTACACCTTTGGTCTCCAGACTAAAGGATGATAAGAGAGTTAGATTTTTCAGCCTGTTGTTGTGGGCCACTGATACATTATGGCCTCTATCCAAGACTATTTGACCCTGGACTACGAAGGGTTGTTCTGAGGTCCCCAGTGAAGATATCTTAATGAAGGCCTTTAATAAATACATAGGCAGCTACTGAGATTGCCATCATGGTGGTAACTGCAAGAAGAGAATATGCAGCTACCAAGATTAAAGTCATGGTGGCCATATGAGGACCATGTAAGAGGAGACATTGACTTAACAGAGGAAACCTCTAGACATATAGGTCAAATCTGACTATAAGTGTAATGTCAGGCTAAGGGCAAGAGCTAGTTCGGGGTAGTTGTTAAGGCATCAGGCTAGAAACCAGGAGACCGTGAATTCTAGTCTCACCTTAGGCATAAAGCCAAGTGGGTGACCTTGAGCCTGTTACACTCTCAGCACCAGGAAGGAGGCAATGGCAAACCGCTTCTGAAATATTGCCAAGAAAATGCAGGGACTTGTCCAGGTGGTCACCAGAAGTCAACACTGACTCAAAGTGCACGTGCACACACACACAGACAGAGACAAAAAAGGCTAAGGACTCTTGTGATGATCCTCTATCTACAGGAAATGTTAACCAGCTGCTCAAGATTGAGATATACAGTAAATGCTAGATGTAGACTGTGATTTCAGTTTGAAATGAATTACAGTATCTCATATACTTCAACCTTTCCTCCAGCTCCCAACAATTGAAAGATAAGACATTTCACTACTTGGATTTCCAGCAAATTGTCTGCTGGGAGGCTTTCTACATTAGTGGACTCGTGCTGATGACAGCAACATTCCTGTGATATCTAGAGTATGTCCACAAGCCATTTTAACCTCCATTGCATCTTCCAGTGCAGCCTTTCTCAACTTTTTGACGCTGGAGGAACCCTTGAAATATTTTTCAGGCCTCAGGAAACCCCTGCACATTCAGGCTCAAATATAGGCCAGAAGTTACAAAATTATTATATTTGTTTCATGTGTAGGCTTCTCTATATATGCATTAACAGTGTTCTTAAATTAAAAATAAAGAATGAAACTTACCTCTTTAACGTGAAGTTGCCTGAATTTGAAATAATTTTTAAATAAATTGTGATCTCCCAGGGAGGGAACCCCTAGTGACCTCTCTCAGAACCCTAGGGTTCCACGGAACCCTGGTTGAGGAACCCTGTTCCAGGGTGTTGTCTGTTTGGAACACAGTGGTTAATGGTAAATGGCCGCCAGTCCCTGTTAATTCATTTACATGGTGCTTTTGATATGAAACTTGTCAGTTTGTTTTTTCTTCTCAAAAATTGATTTGGCTTTGACAAGTACTGTCAAAATCTAATGGAAGGAAAATGATAAGGGCCTATTTATTCTTAGATGAACATTACTATTTCTTTTTTAATTCTAGGATCTTCTACTGGGACTCAAGAATATTATGAATATCCCTTAAGCATCCTGTCTGTCATAGCATTTCTTGCCATATTTGTAACCATGTTGGCTCTCCTTGGACATAAGCTTTTGTCAGGTATTTATTTACGCAGTGAAAATAGTCAACAATTTGGTTGTAACGTTGGGACATTAGTTTTGATTGATGGATTCTAATTATACAGCATGGCTTGGAACATTATTAGAAGAAAGACATATCAGCCAATGGCTTGCGAGCTTATTTTGTATTTTCACAATTTATTTATTTATTGGATTTATATTACCGCCCATCTTCTCCACAAGGAGAACTCTGGGCGGTTCAATAACAATAACATCCAAGGAAAATTTGCATAGGGAAAATGTACAAGTGGGTTTTTTTTGTTTTTTTTTTTAAAAATATAGCTTTTACAATTCCACCATGTAGATTTTCCTTTGAATATTACACTGAATGCTCATTTACCCATTTGCAGAAGCTTATTAGAATTGTGCCCTCTTCAAAGCACCCTTTGTTTTGATTGTTTTGCATTTATAATGGTTGCTGTGTGAAGATCTCAAGTTTTATTGAGTTCCAGTGACAGTAACAGTAAAATATTGCCTATGAAGAAAGAGGAAATAGAAGGCAAGGATTGTGGGTGCAAATTCCTCCAGTTATAAATTAATAACTAAACAGAGGCAATGCCTAAAGCAGGAGAAAGGTCCTTTATCACGCATCGTTTTGAATGTGAGCACTGCAGTTGAATGGTTTATAAAGGAAACAGTGATGCCCAACCAACGCTCTCTGGGTAAAACATACACACATGCAGAAGAAGCAAATCAGTACAGGACCATTTTTTTTTGCAAATCCTTTTAGAAAATGTCTTCTGGGGGTGAAGCAGCTTTCCCATTAACAGAACACCAACCGTAGCAGGTAGAATCAGTAACAAAATATCCATTTCTTATATGATAAATCAGAGCTTTCCAAACTTTTCATGTTGGTGACACACTTTTTAGACATGCATCATTTCGCGACACACTCAGGGCACAAGGGCAGGCACTAGGACCTGTGCAGAATCCTGGCAGGGCTCGGAGGCAGCAGCAGCCGCAACACACCCAGACACTGCAGCCGACACACTAACGTGTCCCGACACCCAGTTTGGAAAGCTCTGTGATAAATGGACAAGGTTGCTTCTCATTACCACCTTTAGCACCCTGGAATGCTGCTTACCCTCTTAACTTTTCCTTTTTCCTTTTTTTTTTCTGGGCAGGTGCTGCATTTCCAAGCCAAACATTTTCTAAGAATGACTTTGGGTACTGAATGAGGCCCAGAGACGTTCCTGAAAATTGATGAGGCATTTTTTAGATATGAAGTTAATGTTGCAGTTGGCACTGTGTTTTGCAAATGTAGCAACCACCAATAAAAAAAAGAATCTAATTTAAAAGAAAAAAAAATTAAAAGCAAGGTGGGGCAAGAAGTATGGGGAGTGCCAGGATTTGTGGGCACTGTTTTTTCTTACTTCATTTCCAATTTGCCAAGTATCTAAAACGTCTGTAAGGAATTCTATATGGACATATTGACCTTTCGATTACAAGTTGACTCCACCACATGACTGCGCAGGCCTACTAGCTCTAAATCTCTCTCTCTCTCGAGATGGATTGACTCTTTCTTGCTTCAGCAGTAAAACTTACTACTTGTTATGAAATCTCCAGTTTCGTTTTAGATTTGGATTTTATACCCTAGACTTTAAGAGAAAAGGCCAACATTCTGTAACTCAATCTTCCCCAGTTTGGTACTTTCCAGCTATAACTTCCCATAATCATGTCATACTGAAATTATCATATTCATTAGAAAATACAATACTAGCTGTATAATTCCAATGACAAAGATTGATGGTATTTCACTTCCCTTTCACACTTGTATGCATCAGTAGCTATGTTAATATGCAGTGTTGCAATAATATCATGATCTGACATTGTTAAACACTTCTATATAAGGCCTAGACTGTAGCAGATTTTATAGGACACTTCTGCATGAAAAGCTGGATTCCTGTATATGGTTTTTTTTTCCTTTCCATTTCTGGATAAGAGATGTGCAAACAAAAGTAACAAAAGACAATGTGTGAGTCATTTTGTATCCTCTTTTCAGGCACAATATGTTTTGTGAAGCAACTCTCAAATTGTCTTTCAATTCGTTCATTCAAATACACAACTATAAAAAGCACTCCAGTTATCCTGGTGGATTTCCACGTCAGATTATTATTCAGGAAGTTAAAAGTCATAATATGAAATTGTCAGCTGATTTACACATACTGTACATGCCATACTTCCTATAAGTTATTACTTAGTGATTGATCATGTAGCTTGCAGTGAATTGCAAAATTCACACTTTTTTTAAAAAAAAGAAAGCATTGTTTTTGAAAAGATGAGAGGTAATATATAACCTTGTTTATATAATTTGATCTTAATGCTGATATTACAGTCATTGCATAGTCAAAATGGAATAATGGAATCCCTCTAATTCTGTTATCTAAAATGTGTTTTTATACAACACTACAGCCCAAATAAAATCTATAGGTTATAGATTTGGGAACCCCAGTGTGCTGTCTGGGAGGTCAATGAGTCCATAAGATACCTCCTTTGGTTGCCATCAATCTCTCAGCCCACCTGGCTTTTTAGACTGGTTTTCTCTTTAATTAAAAATTGAGGAACTCAGATACTTCAAAGCACAACAGCAAACTTTTGCTGCCTTTTGAGTTCTATGGAATTTTCTAGGTGTACCTCAAATGGATCTCATAAGGTTTCTTAGAAAATCAAAATGATATACACCTATAGATGAGGTTTGTCCATCTACTCAGAAAAAGGACATTGGCAGGCAGGAATAGCAGAGGGCATCCCGTGGAATGTAGTAGCAGGTAGCCGCCATGCTTTGTGAATATATGCCTTCCAACAGCCATTTTGCAAGAGAGCACCCATAACATGTTCTCAAAGTTTCAGCTGTTCCTACCAGCCTCCCAATGGTTGGGAGATCCTAGTTGTAGCTTAATCCAGTGCCATTACAATACATGTAATTTCCACAGTTGAATGGCTGGTGGTATGTGAATTATACCAAAGACAACATGAATTCACTGTGTTGTTGGGATTAGGGGGAAGAACTCATCTCCTTATCACCACTCAGCCATAAAACTCACTGGAATAGAGCCGTATGCATTGCCATTAATTCATTGAGGAAAGACTGTGATAGCCACACGATAAATAGCCACATCAGTGGAGAACAGTATTAACTGATAACATTTATTTTTCAGTTAATTCTAGAAAGAGTCATGAAGAAAAAAGTACAACACATATGAAAACACAGAGGTAAGCATGCATTCTTTTTGCATGGTTCTTTGACATTCTGAAGAATCTTTGCTCTAAAATGCTAGTAATGATTTAACTGTCAATCTGTCATGAATTCTTAGAATTGGGGATGGATCTTATAGCTTTATAATGTCAGTAAAATAAGAGAGACAGAATTATAACCAATATATGAATATGACTAATGAAGATTTCAGAGGGTATTCCATAGCTTTGTGGCATATTTTTAGAAATGCTTTTATAATGTCATAATATAGATGGAAGAAATGTTTCTCTGTTCGGATTTCTGATTGCACTAAAATGATCCTATTGTTGTTTGATCCTTTTGCGCCTGATGAAGTAGACAGGATCCTCCGGATTGTAAACGCCACCACATGCCAGCTTGACCCATGTCCCTCCTGGCTGGTGAAATCAGCTAGTGAGGTGACATGTGGCTGGGTCCAGGTGATGATTAATTCGTCCTTGAGTGAGGGGGTGTTCCCGGCTGCCTTTAAGGAGGCGCTGGTGCACCCCCTCCTCAAGAAACCTTCCCTGGACCCTACAATCCTGGGCAATTTTCGCCCAGTCTCCCACCTTCCCTTTTTAGGAAAGGTGGTTGAGAAGGTGGTGGCGTTGCAACTCCAGAGGATTCTGGAGGAAACGGATTATCTGGACCCCTTCCAGTCAGGTTTCAGGCCGGGATATGGGACGGAGACCGCATTGGTCGCGCTTATGGATGATATCTGGCAAGAGCGGGATGGAGGGAGTGCGTCCATCCTTGCTCTCTTAGATCTCTCAGCGGCTTTCGATACCGTCGACCACGGTATACTTTTGGGGCGGCTCGAGGAGTTGGGGGCGGGCGGCGTGGTTTTGCGCTGGTTCGCCTCCTTTCTCCAGGGCCATTCCCAGTCGGTGTTGATAGGGGAGGAGAGAGCTGACCCGCGACCCCTGACTTGTGGGGTGCCGCAGGGGTCGGTTCTCTCTCCTCTCCTATTCAACATCTACATGAAGCCACTGGGCGAGATCATCCGTCACCACGGGATGAGGTATCACCAATATGCTGATGATACCCAGTTATACGTCTCCGTCCCGGGTGAAGTAAGTGATGCGGTCAATGCCTTATCTCAGTGCCTGGAGGCTGTGGGGGTCTGGATGGGGAACAACAGGCTTCAACTGAACCCTGGTAAGACGGAGTGGCTGTGGATTGATGGCCCCCCTGGATCCGGGAAGTTGTCATCTTTGGTTCTGGGGGGGGTTGCACTACCCCACTCGGATCCAGTGCGGAATCTGGGGGTCCTCCTGGACTCGCGACTCCTGCTCAAAGAGCAGGTGGCAGTCGTGGCCAGGAGGGCCTTTGCACAGCTCCGAGTTGTGCGCCAGTTACGCCCTTTCCTGGATCGGGAGGCCCTCCGAACAGTCACTCACGCCCTTGTCATCTCCCGTATAGACTATTGTAATGCGTTCTACATGTGACTACCCTTGAAGAGTATCCGGAAGCTTCAGCTGGTGCAGAATGCAGCGGCGCGAGCAGTTATGAGTGCCAGAAGATCGGCACATGTGACACCCCTGCTACGCGAGCTGCATTGGGTGCCAGTTTGCTTCCGGGTCCAATTCAAGGTGTTGGTGATTACCTTTAAAGCCCTACATGGCATAGGACCAGGGTACCTGAGGGACCGTCTCGTCCCGATAACGTTGGCCCACCCCACCCGTGCATGCAGAGAGGGCATGCTTCGGACCCCCTCAACAAGAGAATTCCATCTAGCGGGGTCCAGGAGGCGTGCCTTCTCTGCGATAGCGCCCGCCTTGTGGAATATCCTGCCCCCGGAGGTGAGACTGGCCCCATCCCTCCTGGCCTTTCGGAAGGCCCTTAAGACCTGGCTCTGCCACCTGGCCTGGGACGACGGAGGTGGTAGTGCCTCCTGGGGTTGGCTGGCCCCGTAGCTCCACGATCTATTCTGCGGGTCCAAATCCATCTTGGATTTTATTTTATTATGTTATGCTTGTGTTTTTAGATTTTTGTATAGTTTTTAATTTTTTTATTTATTGTAACCAGCCCAGAGTCCCTTGCATGGGAGATGGGCGGGGAATAAATTTGAAAAATAAATAAATAAATAAATAAAATTACAATTTTATTTACAATTTTAGGTAACACTGTTCTGGAGAAAGATATGAAGTGTATACCTCATGCTCCTAAAAAGGTAAAGGATAGAAACTGTGTACTTGGGTTTAGGCTGTTAAAGTAGGTTTAGGACATAAATAATTGATAGTTTAAGTAAATTCAAAGCTCATCATTTATTGTTTAAGTTCAGAAGGCCTGAGCTAATTTTAATGATGTTTGGGAATGAGAAATAAATCCTTTCACTTTCTGTGAGACAACTGGCTTGATTGTTAAATCATCACTTATTACTCTAAGTAATTGTTCCAGCCTTTTCCCTAGAAATGTCAGCCTAAGAAAAGCCTAAGACCGTGCTTGACATGGTCAAAGATTTAGATCATGTCTCTTAATCTTTACATGACTTCATGCATAATAGTTTGCCTTATTACACTTACAATAACTCCAGCAAACGTATCTGGGACTAAATCCCATCAAACTCAGTAGGTCTTCATTTTGGGTATTCCTGAATGGAGCATTTGGCTCATGGAAGGTGTGGTATGGCAGTCAGCTGTCTAGAATTATGCCAGACAATCCAGATTTTGTAAAATTTGCCCACACCGACTTGTCTTCTAGCAGACTCCCCTTTTGCTTCCTCTGCTTTTGTCTCCTCCCATAACTTTTAATGGGATGCAACTAGGTTATTCAGAAAATTGCCAACTAACCAGGAAAAGAATTCAGGCTGGCCTGATCCTATACTGTACATTTACTAGTCACTTGATCTCTAAAAATGAGCAGGTGAAGCTTTTCAAGATATGGAGACAAACAGGCTTTCCTAATATGGATGGGAGTTGCACACTGTTAGTCAAAATGGGGAAAATGCTTGGAGATGGCAGGATGCCTTGGGAATCTTATGCCAATGGAAGGAATAATGATTAGGGTTAGTAAATAAGCACCACCTACCATTATCCCTTCCGTTGGCAGAAGATTCCCAAGGCATCCTGCCATCTCCATGCATTTTCCCCATTTTGACTAACAGTGTGCAACTCCCATCCACATTTAATTAACCAACCTGTTAGACCATATTATGATATAATAGGGTAACTCTGCCAGGGTTGGGGCAGGGTTAGGGCACTTCAAAGTCTAAAAAGGATGTCAGGTTCAAGCAGATTGAGGAACAGGAAGAAGAATTCAATGCAAGCAAGAATTCTTATAACCTAAGTATGCATAGGGGTAACAGATCTCAGGCATCTTAGAGATGGCAGCAAAGAGACTGAATTTTCTACATCTCTGCTTGGTTTCCTACACTCTAGGGGTTAAAGCCTCCTCCCAGAATCTTTCCCAGGTCATATCACCCATTGGGCTAATCTTGGGATTTCACCAGATTTGCTGCCACCATTAATTAAGCCAAGTTCCCCAGGTGGGCCTGGGAAATTCACTCAGTGTAAATGCCTGCAAGCATCAGGATGACCTGGGTATAATAAAACTCAGTTCCATCACGGATGAAAGAAAGGGAGGAAAACAACAACAACCTTGATTCTTAGAAGGTGCTGAGAAAACTCTGTTTTTAGAGCTTTGCAGTGGGTTGCGGCTGCTCTGCCATTGATACCATGCAATAGGCAGGATTAGAGCTCTGTAAAATCTTAGTGTGGAAGAGTTCAACAACTTGGTTGAAAGCTGCACAAGTTGTCAATAACATTTTGAAGTCAAGGGTTCACAGTGGCATCTATAGATATACCTTCTCCCTAAGACCATTGGGGTGAAATTGCAGCTATAAAAGCTACCCTATAATGCTCAAACTTGGGGTGAAAACATAGCTGTGGTTTTGTATTTTTACAAAAATCTATCCATGTGGCCACTAGGGGTTGAAAACGACTTGATGACACATAATCAATCAAGTTTTGTATTTTTACTAATCTGTATAACCTAAAATCTACATCTGTTAGCAGATCTCAACACGCAAAAATGCTAATTGGGTCCAGAATATTCAAAAGTTTATACAGGCTGACCATTTTTCTCAGACCATTTCCACACCAGAGATTCATCATGTTTTATCATCTCATCCAGCTGGCGCTGTGGCACTAATAAAGATGGGTTTTATATGACCACAGCAGTGGCTGACGCTATGAGGTGCTATAAATTACTTATGTGGAAACATTCTCAGCTGTATTTAATTGGTTTGAAATGGAAAGCAGCTGGAGTACTCTTAAAAGCGGCATAAAATATATTCTGGAGTGGTCCAGTTTGGCCAGGCATAAGGAACAAAAGTCAGCCTCCCCTTCTTTAGTTATACATGTTTAGCATTAGCCACAATTATGCACATTATTATTCATTGTTCTCAGTTTCCCATTAAGAGAGTTGATCCTTCCATGGTTTCGTCTGATGCATTCAGTGTCTTCGTTGCCAATTTAGAAATACTTTATAGACCTAGAAACCCAGTAACTGCAGGAAGGATGTAATTTAAGGCCTTTCCTATTCCTTTTTGGACTTTTTCATCTGTAAAGAATGGGGAGATAGGTCTGGCATATTTTCGTAGAGGGCATTTCCCATTTGACAAATTCATAGAAAATGTCCTGTTTATCATTACTGTCAGGAACAGTAACTTCTACTCCTTTTGTGATAGAATACATCAGAACTGGTTTTCCGCATACATATTTTTGCATACATACTGTATTTCAATGAAAAATTGAATACTTCCTGCTTTGCAAGTAGAAAATTATTACCTATTTAATGATATAAATTACAGCTACTACTGCTTGCCAATATTTGCAGAACAAGCTGTTTTTAGGAATATATGGGCTAGTAAAACAGATCGGCAACCTTAGTGACTGATAGAGCTGGAAATGCTCAATTGCACTTTTCAAACCACAGATATTTCAAGAGTCTTGTGTCTCTTTTTCTTCTTCCAGGATGAAGTAGCATCCATTCTTTGCATGTATGAAGAAAAGCAGAGAACATAGTAGAATGTTGTCACTTTCGCCATCTCACAAGTAACTGAAAGATTTCTCTATTGTAAACAGTTACACGTGTAAATAATCCTCATGTACCAGAAGTCTTCCTTGACTTCAGTAACACAGGAATATATTTTTGTGGGGCAAATCTGGCAAAACACTGTGCCCTGTTGCCTCCCTCCCTGAAATAATTCAATAACAAAAAGTCTTTCTGTAGATAATTTGATTTCCTCTTGAATCAGTGATGGTACCCTTTATAATTGTGGAACATACATGCTGCTCTAAAGCCATATCCCCACCAGCACAAGAGCAGGCATGGGAACCTGGACATTTCATACATAATTGGCATCTTTGTTCTCACCCTGTTGGTGACCAATTCCATGAAAATAAATCATGAGAACAACACTGTCAGTGTAGTTCATGGCATTTTTAAGCACTATAGTATCGCAATGAGATGAATCTATGGTAAAATATCCCCTGTAATGTCAAAGAATCACTTATCTCTATGGTTCTTTAATGTATTATATACCTTTCTGTTTGAAGATTACTCCATTCAGAATAGTACTTCCTATTAAATAAATATGTCAGGAATATATTATGTGGAAGAGATGTATAGTTTTTTTTTTTTAAAAAAAACCTAATAGTCTTGTTTATAATATTTTCTAGAAGTTGTTTTTTTAAAACAATTTCTGAAAAAGTACTGCCGTGGATAGAAACCGAGCACTTAGACATTGGTCAGGTTTACTAGAGAATTGGATTTATGTAACTGGAAATGACACACAATATTTCAGTGTTTGAAGTTCTGGGCATAGTTTAGACAGAACTGAGTTCTATTAAATTCTGTGGGACACATGTCTGATTTCAATTATTATATACAGGGTCTGGAAGAGTCTGTATATAATACAGTGGGCTGTTCCTATGAATGGTCCATCATCTGCTTCCTAGGATCTAAGCTAGCATTGCCAGACCATTTCAATGTTCAGCAGAATTAGGGTAGCACCTTTTCTGACTAACAAATATTAATGAAAAGCATAAGCTTTTGTGAGTACAGCTATATCTGATGATGTCCTCCTAAAAGCCTTTAACCCCAGTCTACATCAAAATCTGAACTAGGGGAGAGAATGTGAGGAAAAGCAAGGGAACTAGTGGAGGAATGTGGTAAAAAAGCAGCAGCTTATAGAGTACCTCAGACATTTGATGGAGTTTGGATATGCCATCTCCAGCTGAGCTACCCTGACGGAAGCTAAGCTTACATATGGGCTATGTGTACTATTCATATGTGATCTTTGTTTACATCCAAATTAAAACTTGGACTAGGATTTGACGTCTAGGTTTTTAAATTTATTGCAGTATTGTGCAAGGCTGTGTTTATCTTTCTGAGAAAATCGTATTATTGGTATTGGTCACAAGGGGATATTTGGATCGTGTCTGAATAACTTTGCGAAGTATTTAATATTTAACAGAAATCCAAAGGACATGTGGAAACATTATTTTATGTTTCCAAATGGGTAGCCGTATTAGTCTTTTGCAGCAAAAGAGACAGCAAGAACATGTGTTAATAAAACTCTTTCTTGTCAGTTTTTTTTATATAATACTGTCAATATTTATACGTACAAAGGAAAATAATAATAAAATACTCAGAACTGTACAAATTGTCAAATGTTTGTCATTTATTTCTTCAACTGTCATCTAAATACCTGCCACACACTCTTTCTCATGAAAAAGGAGGAGTAAAGTTAACAGACATGAAAATTATACTGTCTAAATCCATGTGGGATTAGTTGATTTACTCAGACAATGGTTTCTACAGCCCCCCCTCCCCAAATGGGAGAAATAGTAAAGACCATGAAAGGCCTGGCAGTAGAGAAGCTCTTCCCATCTGCATACCACTTTGTCTTAGGTTTTCAGAAGGCGCCTTTCATAGAAATGTGAAAATCCAAGCCATATTGAAACTAGGGAGGGTCCCTTCTGAGACATTTGCCATACCCACATTCCTTCTGCAAACTCAGCTGCCGCTTGTCTAACCATTGTCTAGTGTGCGGCTCTTCCACCTGTCTCCCAAGGTCATTCCCACATACCAATACAAGCACAAAAGCCAAACTGAACAAAGATCACTTGTGCTGCCCTACCCTTCTGTTGCATGAGTTCCATAACATAGTTTAAATTTTGGATAGCATTCTCAATGCCTGCAGATAAAACTGTGATTGCCGTAAAAAAGCACTGCTAGGAAAGAAAAGTTGGCAACCCATCATACCTACCTGTGAGGGCTAGGGTTGATCACTGAACTGATATACATGAAAAACAGTATCAAAAGAAACAAATTATGATAAGTGAGCATCTGTATAGATTGACAGTGTTAAGGATTTGCCTACCTCCCCATAATGGTTTCAGGCTAGGTTGCTCCTTTGCAGCTTTCAGAAAAAAAGGGGGGACATGTGAACCATATATGGAACATTCAGTACCTGCTGTGCTTCAGGTTTCACTCTAACCTGAATCACTAGATAATCTAATCTGTGTGGTTTTTATCCATAATTGTATGAATAAGCCTCAGATTTTGGTCGGGGGGGAAAAAATCTCTTCATTTCCAGAATAGCTACTGAAGTGTGGAATGACATGACTATTCATTAGTGGAAAGATTTGTAACATGAGGCTTTATTTTGTCATGTGTTACATCAAACAGGGAACGGGGTGTGTTAAAAATCTGAAAAACAAGGTTTGTTTTTGTTGAGAATTTGTAACAAAAGTGAACGCCTATCACTACTTTTCGGCTTTCTGATGGAATCAAGGAAAGTGCAATAGTTACCTTCATTTCAAGTGCTCTGACCTCCTTTCCTTTAGCACTAATCAACATTAAGGTAATGAAACAGGTTTCTCTTTTCCTAGAGGAAGTGACTGCTATGTTCGTGTGCCCCTGAAATCTTTTGGTATGGGAAACTAATTTCATAATCATTTAAACATGTGAATTTTCTTTCAATAGACATGAAATGCTCTTTCACAACTTGGACCTTTGAAAAAGCCTGTTGCTAAGAAATACAATTTCATGTATGTCCTATGATACTGTTTCATCCAGTTAGGAAGCAGAATTATGCAATTTTCAAGCATAGTTTATTGGAAACAAACCTGCTGCTCAATGTGTAAAAACAACAGCCTCCACCAGATTTCTTCCCAAAACTCAACTGTTACATCTCACTAAGAAAATCCAAGACAGCGAAAAATGGATCACATGGAACAACCAATAACTAAACATTTCTCTGTTATGGTCCACCAAGGACCAGAATCACACATGCAGCTAAAGTGAGTATAAAGGCTCATCCACTCAGTCAGGCTTCAGCTGTAGAAGTGAAACTCTCAGTTTATTGCACAACATAATCATGTTGAAACCTTCCAGATTTGTCTTTTAAAGATTTGGTAGTGGCTTGTGGATATGACAGGCAGAGGAGGAAGTAAGATCTGTATTAGGAAGCATCATTGTCAGACACACTTACGCTATAGTCTGAGGCTGATTCCTTGTAGCCATTAATTTCACTGACTGTTCATTTGGTAAAGTGTTGTCCCCTTTTGAGTTGATGTCTCCAACCAAGGAATGAAAGGATCAAGAAGGAGAAGGAACATCCTCACATTTTACTATATTCTTTCTGGAGATGGTGCAGAATAAAAAACAAAGGAATGAATAACAACAATAATTAAAAGAAGGGGATTGGGAAACTTGAGAAAACTCTCTAAATTGGAGGCCACTTCACATATTATAAAAAAAGAAAGAGGAGACACATCACCAGAATCCAGAAGGACAAACAATTTGCATATGATGACTCAAATATATAGCTATAAATTTGGATTGCAGTAGACATACAGTGCAGCTCACCATATAGGGAAGACTAGGACCAGGTGACCACTGAACTTGATTTTATCACTGTTCAGATTTAAACTAGATTTGGGCTAGGACTGAATTGTCCTCAGTAGAGTCAGACAAATAATCAGCCCATCCTCAAATCTGAAAGATTTGAAGGTAAGGGTGGGCAACCCACTACCTATTGATTTCATGCAATACCAAAGCCCACTTGGTTCCCATCTAGCACCCTCCATAAATTCTGCTGCCATATTGTGGTGGCAAAATGTTGAGGAACAGAGGTATAATTTCTCACCTTTTTAGTGAGTTGTGGGTTGTGTGCATGTCTGCATATAAGACTTTATACAGCTTTATACACCCAAAACAACCCCTCGAAAACAAAGCCAAACAGTTTTATTTCAAACCAACAAGTTTAGATGCAACCTCTTCCAATCTGATACCCTCTAGAGCAGTGTTCCTCAACCTTAGCAACTTGAAGATGTGTGGACTTCAACTCCCAGAATTCCCCAGCCAGCAATACTGAGGTCCTAACCATAACTCTCAGAAATTCCAATTGCCCAGGCATCCCTTGGCTGGACTGACTCTCCGTTCTTCAGAATAAGAAAATTTAAAATATCAGCACACATCTGCCTCAAACGCTTCCTGCCATACCATGTGTCTGATTCTTTTGTTCTTAGCAAAAAGAAGCTGGAAATAATTTCCTAATTATATGGGATACTAATAATGTTTGCTTTTGGAAACCAGTGATTCCTTTGGCTTTTTGCTTCATACACAGCTCCTGCTGAAATTATTCTTATTAGGTGTGTCTCTGTGTATGATTTAGTAAAAATACAAAGGATGGCATTTTACAGAAAATTAAGTGCTAGAATATCTCACCAGCCTCCACTTGGCATTTACTCAGTGTTATTCACCTAAGGGAAATATGCAACACTCTTAGATCAGTGTATCACTGAATAATTGTTTCCTCAATTCATGCAAATCTCTGTTAGGTTTAGAATGGATCACTGTGCTGCCTTTCTATTAATTGCACGCTCTAGTTTGTTTCTGAGAACCAAAGGTCAGGGGAGATAGCATTTCTTTTATTCAAATGTAAACATTTAACCACAAAGTAGGTTATGTAGATTGTAGTGAATGAGCTGTATAGGGACCAGGTGAATTTTCACTGCCATCTTTTACATCTTTTTCTAGATCTAAACATTTGCCAGGTTCAGACCTTGTGCTATTCCAGTTATTTTTCCCAGTAATGAAGGAAAAACCATTCCTTTAGGAACAAGTTCATTGTACGACTATAATGAGGGGGAAAACTGCCTTTGCTACATTTCTCTCATTCAAATGATGTTTAGTTCATTGCACACAAGGACTTGAGATACTGCATTGAAGTCACTTTCTGCCTTCTTCTCGTTAAGCACAATTCATCCTAAATAGGCAACTTTGTGGATAGAATTTCATAGGTTCCCCCCAAGAGACTGCCTGACTTCTTGGGGTCCCAGCAAGAAGCCTGCTGATACCGCCCTCTTGCATCTTGCTTGTAGATAATGTATTTGGCTACAGCAGAATCTACAACTTGGAAAGGAGTTTCCTATTAGTGTATAGAGTATGATGAGCCAGTTTGGTGTAGTGGTTAAGGCACCAGGCTAGAAACCGGGAGACTGTGAGTTCTAGTCCTGCCTTAGGCACAAAACCAGCTAGGTGACCTTGGGCCAGTCACTCTCTCTCAGCCCTAGGAAGGAGATAATGGCAAACCACTTCTGAAAAACCTTGCCAAGAAAACTGCAGGGACTTGTCCAGGTGGTCACCAGGTGTTAACACTGACTGGAAGGAGATGATAGATAGATAGATAGATAGATAGATAGATAGATAGATAGATAGATAGATAGATAGATATACACACATACATGCATACACACACACACACACACACACACACACACTAGAGAGAGAGAGAGAGAGACAGAATGATACTTTTATTTTATTCTAGAAATGAGAAGATAAGAACATCTGGGATTATCCAAAATCTCCCAAGTAGGCATCTTTGGGTGTCAAATGGGAATGTATATAAAAATTCAGTGTTATTTATTTATACAATTACAAATTAAAATAATTGATTTGTATGGAGGCCCAACCTCTGGACAGTGCTTAACAATCAATATAAAGAAGCCCCAAACCATAAGAAACATAAAATAAATACAATTATCAATAAAAAGTAAAGGTTCCCCCCGCACATTTGTGCAGTCGTGTCCGACTCTAGGGGCCGATGCTCATCTCCGTTTGTTAGCTGAAGAGCCAGTGTTGTCCAAAGACGCTTCCACGGTCATGTAGCCGCATGACGTGCGCGGAACGCTGTTACCTACCCACCAAAGTGGTACCTATTAATCTACTTGCATTTGCATGCTTTCTAATTGCTAGGTTGGCAAGAGCTGGAGCTAGTGCGGGAGCTAACTCCGCACGCAGGGCTAGGGATTCAAACCTCCGAACTTGCGATCAACAAGCCTGGCGTCTTACCCGCTGAGCCACCACGCCCCTTTTTATCAATTATACAATTATCAATACATATAAAATAAACACAAAATTTTAAAAAATTACCAGGGAAATATATAGCAGTATCCTATCTGACCATCTTTTCTCCCAAAGCCTGGTGGATGATGGTGGTTTTCACTGTTTCCTGAATGATGTCAGAGAGGTCATTCTGAGAGGGGGAATATTCCTTAGGATTCGAGCAACCTTGGATAAAGCCTATTTCTGTGTTTTATCCCTTTGAGCTCTTGGGGGGAGCATAGAACAAGCTTGGAGAAGATGGTCCCATAAATGAATATCAAGACCTATGGTCAACACAATATAAATCACCAAGTAGAATTGTAGGTAAAGGTAAAGGTTCCCCCCGCACATTTGTGCAGTCGTGTCCGACTCTTGGGGCCGGTGCTCATCTCCGTTTGTTAGCCGAAGAGCCAGCATTGTCCAAAGACACTTCCGCGGTCATGTGGCCGGCATGACACGCGCGGAACGCTGTTACCTTCCCACTGAAGTGGTACCTATTCATCTACTTGCATTTGCATGCTTTCGAATTGCTAGGTTGGCAAGAGCTGGGGCTAGTGCGGGAGCTCACTCCATCACGCGAGGCTAGGGATTCGAACCTCCGAACTTGTGATCTTCCAATCGACAAGCCTGGCGTCTTACCCGCTGAGCCACCACGCCCCTTAAGTAGAATTGTAAGATATAATAAATTCAACCTGTATTACTAAAAATTTGTTCTGATTTGGGTATCTTGTAAAATTGAAATATAGGCTGTACACATGGAGAAACCCAAATTCCTGATGTGGTACAAATTTAATCATTGGCCTCTAAATGTTGCTGAACTTCAATTCCCAGATTTCTCAGCCACTACAATCAATGGTAAGGGTCATGGGACATTGTAGTTCAGCAGTATCTGGAGAGCTGAAGGTTGCCTATCTGCTGTTATATATGTATATTACATGTACTTTTAAAAACCTGGTTTGTGGAAGTAAGAATTATATACATTTTTATTATTAAGTAATTAATTTGGCAATCCTGAGATGGGTTGCATTTGTAATTCCCAGAATTTTCATAGAGCATGCTGGCTGGGAATTTCAGTGCCAACCAATTTTGAAGGATGCCAGGTTAGGAAGGCACATATAGACTAAATTTATTTTTATTTATGCAGTAATTTATAGATTACCCACTTCACAAAGACTCGGCAGATGGTGGTAATAATAATAATTATAATACCTGGCAACAATCCAGCCTAACTAACTAGTTAGGAAGCCCAAGTAATAAGGAACCAAATACCCTGTCAACAGCTAAGACCAGAAGCTGAGTAGACCCCTGTGATAGAGCTATCTTTCACTGACAAACAGTAAATCCATCTTGCAGGATTTAATCTGAGCCTGTTTCAACCCATCCTTATTCTTACAGCCTATGGTACCAGATTAGGCTTTTGTCAGCATTCCTGGTTCAGCCCAGGGAGACAGTGCACAACTGGATACCATCAACACACAGCCATTAGATGGTAAGCTTTGCCAGTGGCAGGCCAACTTATAGTTAGCTCTCATCTGCTCCAGCTTGCAAGCTGGAAGGTAAAGGGCATGGTCTAGAATCAGCAAAGGAGATGAGCTAGGCATGAAACATCATATTCCTCTTGAAGTAGATGCATGATAGGGCTCAGAAAACTCTTTTTCAGTATTTACTGAGATCTTTCTCTTACTTTTGACATACCACTGCCTTCTCCAGGGTTAGGAGTAAGCAATATTGGCCACTTCATCCTATTTTCACATATTATATCTTTGAGGCTTTTGACCAGTTTGTTCCTATTCCACTGCACAGGAATCAAAAATACCCTCCGTATTGTCAGACCTTTCTGCCACCATTCTGTGACCAACATGTTAGATCATGTTGGTCTTTCCATCTTATAGCTGAACCCCCCTCCCCCCCCATCTTACTGCTATATTTCCTGAAATAAACAAAACAGGAAAACTCTTTAAGTCTAGTCATTTCCAAAGAACAATGATCACTTCAGTTTTGTGTTTTGTTACTTTAAGAGAATGTGATATTCTGAAAACACTGACTTCTGTCTGGTCATGTGAGCAAAAAAATAAACATATGGTCTGAAGATCTAGGACAACCAGATATATGAGAAGTGTTTAATACTCTTTAAGAAGGAATAGTGTAAAAGCGAAAGAAGAATGTAACATAACTCTAGCCTTCATTTAAACCTATCAAATGAAATAGTCATAATGGTGAAATATTGGCACACTAGCAGTCAAGGGACTGCACCTTTACAGTAGGTTTGCATCATATATCTGTCTGGGTGCTGCTGAAGCTGTTGACAAAATATGTCAACAGCTATTGTTCTTGTTACTGTACTTGCTACTTTAAACCAGCCTTCTTTAACTCAGTGCCCTCCGGATGTGTTAAGATTGTAATATCCAGAATTTCCAACCAGCACACCCAAATATATTGCTTGGGAATTTTGGAAGTTGTAGTTCCAAATTCGTCTGGAACCAGGTAAGATGAACTATCCCTGTTTGTGTAATGTTCCTGGGTAATTCCAAGATGACCTAAGTCATATTTCATTCTTCTTCATTGCTAATGAGGAGCCTAAAATAATTAAGATAATCAGAAGAGCAATGTTCTGGAGATCGCTTCCGGGTGCTGAAGATGTCGGTGTGTTGAACCGAGCGCTCCTGTCTCGGCTCCGCGGTTTGCCTGGCTGCAGCAGTTCTTAAAGAGACAGAAACTGCTGAAATCTCCCCTTTGAAGAGAAGGGGATCAGAAGATAAACCACAAGGGTCGCTGAATCGCTGCTCTTTCCCAATTCCCGTCTTTCCACCACGGGAAAAAGGAAATTGTAGCAGCGAAGGCGACTGGAAGAATCATCGTTTTTGCTCTACAGGAAACCGCGAAATCTTTTCAGATAAGTAACACCTAAATTCAGCACTTTTAGTCACTGATTTATATTTGTGTTTATTTTAGTTTTACGTATTATTTGCTAAGATCCTTCTATGGACATGATTGATTGATATTGCTGGTGCTTGTGTAACCTTCTTGCCAAGACGACTTGAGAAAACGGTGGGAGTTTAAAGAATAATGACTTTACTCGGAGCTAAGTGATATTGAGTGACATTGACTATTGACAAATGGCTTATCTACTTATGTGGGACTAATCTATTTTCCTCTTTGGATTTTGAATTCAAATGGATTAATGGTCTGCCTTTTATTTTATTTTATTTCTGTTTTTCATCTTGATATGGCTTTTTTCTCTTTTTTTCTCCTGCAATGTGCTTGGATATTATTTGGATTATTTGGATTATAAAGGGTATTTTTGGAGTTCCTTTGCCTTGAACAGTTTTATGAATTTCCTTACTATATGGGATTTTAATAGACTTATTCGTTATATTTTATCCTGGAGAGAGACATCTAGAGCTGAAGCTCTCCTTTCCCCCCCTCTTTTTTTATTTTTTATTTTTTTCCTCTCTCCTCTTTGAGACTTCTGATTATAAGTTTGCCTGAGAACTGGATTGTTATTAAAATTCTTCAAGGATATTTTGACTACAGTTAAAGGAAATACCCGTTGTACTTTTATCTTTTATTTTTTCTATATGAGAATTGTTGATTTTACCAAAGTACACTCTGTCCTTTTTTTTATGCAACAACTTTTAAGAAAAGGCAGTATTATTTTTACTTTTTAATTTTTACTGTATATTGAATTTTTTTTTCTTTTCCTTTTCCTATTCACCTTTTGCTTTTGAATTTTTGAATAAATTTTTTTTATCCTCCCTCTTTCACCTCCCTTTTTTTCCTTCCTTCCTTTTTTTGTTGTTGTCTGTTGCTGTTCCCTTTTGTCTTCCGTTATTTTTTTCTCTCTCTTTTTTACAGGAATACTTCACGCAATATGGCCACTCTGTCTGCAAGAGTGAAGAGAGACAGAGATAAGGAAAAGGAGAAAGAAACAGAGAGAATGCCTACTGATTCCATCGCATCATCTTCTGAAGTACCAGCATCAGACATGAAAAAAATATTGGATGCGATTGCAGCACTGAACCAAAAAATTGATGACTCAACTGCTACCCTGAAAAAGATGGACGATTCAATTACCTCCTTAGATATAAAAATGGAAAAAAAAATCAACAATTTAGGTCAACAAGTAGATAAAAAAATGGAAGCGATGAAAGAAGACTTAAAAGAAGAATTTAGAAAAGAAACACAAAATATTAAAGAGGTAGTAAATACCTTATCAGGGGAATCTAAAGAGACACAAGAACAAGTAAAGAAATTAGAGATTAAATCAGAATCTATTATTAAAGATATGGAATACAATTTAGATGCCATCGCTTTAGCAGAAATGAGAGAAAAAGAATTCATATTGAGATTGAGAGGAGTTCCAGAAAAGTCAGATGAGAATACGAGAGAATATATAGTTGGTGCTTTAGCTCAATACTTACAGATAGAAGAAGAAGATCTGGATTCAGAAATAGATAAAATCTTTAGAATTAACTCACGTTACGCTAGAGAGAAAAAAGTGCCAAGAGACATATTGATATATTTTGTGAGGAAAGTTACAAAAGAACAAATTTTGAAGAAGCACTACAGTGACAGATTAAATATAGCAGGGAAAGAGATAATTGTCTTAAAAGAAGTCCCATTAAGAATATTAAGAAAAAGAAAAGAATACTCCTTCTTTACAGATAAATTAAAGCAAAATAACATATCATTTAGATGGGAAAGAATAGAAGGAGTATCTTTCACTTTTAAAGAACAAAGATTTAAAATAAATTCCATTTTGAAAGCAAAGGCCTTCATAGAGAAATATATGACAGATATGAGTGAAGTATCTAATGTTCTGGAAGAAATGAAAGAGACATTTAAAGATAAGGAAAAGAGTGAGGACTTATCGGAGATGGGAGCTACCGGAGTGGATTTAAAAAAGAGCTTTTAAATATCTAAATATCATGGACTTTAAATATCTAACATGGAATATCAGTGGGGCAAATTCTCCCCAAAAGAGAAAGAAAATTTTTCATTTTTTGAAAAAAATAAAATTGGATGTAATTTGCCTACAAGAGACTCACATTTGTAAAAAAGACATTAAGTATTTGATTCAAAAACAACTAGGAGAAGAATTTATTTCAGCTGGATTAAAAAAAACTAAGGGGGTAGTCCTGTATATACAACAAAAACTTAATCCAAAATTAATATTGACTGATGATGAAGGAAGATATATTGCAGTGGAAGTAAATATACAGGGGATTAAAACATTGATAGTTGGGATTTACGCTCCAAATTTTGATAAAGGATTATTTTATAAGAACTTAATGGACAAACTTTTGGATTTATCATATGAGAATTGGTGTTTTATGGGGGACTGGAATGGGGTGATTAGCCCAATGGAAGATAGACATTCGCAAAAAAAAGTGAAACCTACACAGGGAAAACTACCCCAAACTTTCTTTGATTTAAAAGATATGTTGGACTTACAAGACATTTGGAGACTTATGAATGGAAACTCTAAAGAATATACATATTACTCAGAAAGATACAGATCATTTTCCAGAATAGATATGTTCTTGATCTCTAAAACTTTAATGATGAATGTAAATAAAGCTGAAATTCTACCTAAAATTATATCAGATCATAACCCTGTTTTATTAACTATCAAAGGAAAAAGGAATGCATTTCGATGGAGGCTAAATGAGTCAATTTTCCGGAAAGAAGATGTTGTTGACATATGTAAGAAAAGACTAAGAGAATACTTTCTACTTAACTCAAATAAGGATACCAGTACACAAGTAATTTTGGATGCAAGTAAAGTGTATATGAGGGGTTATTTTATTCAATATAATGCTCAAATGCGGAAAAAGAAACAAGAAAAAATTCAATTGATTTTGGATGAAATTAAAAATAAAGAGAAATGTCTGAGGGCCAAACCGATGGATAATACATTGATAACTCAAATTAAATTTCTACAAAAACAAATTTCGATGATTTTGGTACAGGAAATAGAAACTCAAATGAAATTTACAAAACAGAAATATTTTGAATTTGCAAATAAACCAGGAAGATGGTTAGCTCATAAGTTAAGAAAACAAAGACAAAAAAATATAATTTCTAATATACAACATAAAGGGAAAATTCTAGTGAATAATGTGGAAATACAAGAAGCATTTCATTCTTACTATACAGCATTGTATAAAAAACAGGATGTTAATATAGCTGAAATTGATGAATATATGAGTAAGCAAAGATTAACTGTTTTAAATGATGAACAAAGAACATTACTTAATAATCCTATAACAAAAGAAGAAATGTTATTGGCTTTTAAGAAAATTAAAAGTGGAAAAGCACCAGGTCCGGATGGACTATCGGCAGCCTACTACAAATACTTTGAAGATGAATTGAGTATTCCTCTCCAAAAAACTATAAATTCAATTTTGGAAACAGGAATTATGCCAGAAACATGGAAAGAGGCTCATATTACTTTGATTCCGAAAGAACAACTAAATTTGAACTCAACAAAGAATTATAGACCAATATCATTATTGAATAATGATTATAAGATATTTACGACAGTCTTAGCGGAAAGATTGAAAAATACTCTTGGAAATTTTATTCATCAAGATCAAGCAGGTTTTCTACCCAAAAGACAAATTAGAGATAATATCAGAAATGTTTTGGATGTATTAGAGTATCTAGAACAACATAATGAAAAACAAGCCGCCTTGATATTCATAGATGCTGAAAAAGCATTTGATAATTTAAATTGGTCCTTTATGTTTAAAGTATTGGAGATTATGAACTTTGGTGGGAATTTTATTAAGTGGATTAAATCAATTTATACACCCCAATCTGCAAAAATAATTGTCAATGGAGAATTTAGTAAACCTTGTGAAATACAAAAAGGCACAAGACAAGGCTGTCCTTTATCTCCGCTTTTGTTCATATTGATCTTAGAAGTTCTACTTAGAGATATTAGACAAGATGATGGTATTCATGGTATCAGAGTTAAAAAAGAAGTTTACAAATTAAGAGCCTTTGCAGACGACCTAATCATTACATTAGAGAATCCACTGGATGGAATTGAATTATTGATGCAGAAATTGAAGGACTTTGGGTCGTTAACAGGGCTCAAAATTAACTTACAGAAAACAAAAGTTTTGACTAAGAACATGAATTATCACCAACAAGAGAAATTGAGAGAAATTGAGAGAAATTGAGAGAAATTACAGGATATTCTTTGGAGAAAAAAGTAAAATATTTGGGAGTTTATTTAACATCGAAAAATGTTAAATTATTTCAAAATAACTATATCCCGCTTTGGATTGATATTAAAAAACTACAAATTATCATTATTGGGGAGAATATCAGCGATTAAAATGAATATATTACCAAGAATTCTATATCTCTTTCAAACAATACCTATACTGACATCAGAGGAACCATTTAAACAGTGGCAGAAAGACATTTCTAAGTTCATTTGGCAAGGGAAAAAACCAAGAATAAAATATAAAGTCTTGCAAGATTCAAAAGAAAGAGGTGGTTTAGGACTCCCAAATTTGAGACTATACCATGCAGCTTGTGGTCTGGTATGGCTTAAAGAATGGATTGTTTTGAGAAATGAAAAATTATTAAATCTGGAAGGTCATGAATTAAGATTTGGATGGCATGGATATCTGTGGTATGATAAGGCTAAAATAAATGTGGACTTTAAAAATCATTATATTAGAAGATCCCTGTTGAGAATTTGGAATAAATATAAATCAATTTTATGTCATAAGAGACCTTTATGTCCACGCAAGAAGCCTTTTATAGAACAGAAGTAAGAAATAAAGATAAGTGGTTGACATATAAGGACTTATTAAAAAAAGAACAAGGACACTATGTGATAAAATCAAAAGAACTTGCCCAAGAAGGTTATACCTTTCAATGGCTCTCCTATAGGCAACTTATAGAGAAATTTAAATTAGATAAAAAAAATTTAGAATTTGAACAAATTAAATCAGAATTTGAAATACAATTATGTGAAAATGATGAACGTTTAATTGCTAGAATGTATAAATTATTGTTAAAAGGAGAAATGGTAGAGGAACAAGTTAAAGATTGTATGATTCAATGGGCGAAAAATATTGGCCACAATATACAACTTCATCAATGGGAAGATATGTGGACTAAAGGATTAAAATTCACCTTATGCTACAACTTAAAAGAAAATTTTTATAAGATGATGTATCGATGGTATATGACCCCACAAAGTTTATGTTGGAAATGTATAAAACAAGAGGGGTCTTTTTACCATATGTGGTGGACTTGTAACATTGCAAAAGAATTTTGGACTGAGATACATTCATTGATGCAAAATATACTACAGATACGAATACCATTTAAACCAGAATTTTTTTTACTTGGAATTTGGGAGGAACAAATAGAAAAACATTTCTTTAGAATAATACAGTATATGATCACAGCAGCAAGACTCTTATATGCACAAAACTGGAAAAATCAAAGTGTTCCAACAATACAGGATTGGATGTTGAAATTATTAGAGATGGCAGAAAATGATAAATTGACTTGCTTATTAAAAGATAATTCAAATTGTTACTTTCTTAAAGAGTGGAAACCATTGATGGACTATTTGCAAAAAGCAGGAGGAGTAAAGCTAACATGGGGATTTGATGATTAGATTATATATAAATAGTATATAGTATAATAGACAAGAAAAGTATATGAATGTTATATGAATAACCAGCATGTAAAAACAAACTATCTATTTTATTCTTATGACCATAGTTGGATCGGAGGTCATCCAATTTCTTTGTCTGTGTTTTTCTTTCTTTTTTTTTCCTTTACTGCACTTTTCTTTTCTTTTTCTCTTAATTTGTAGTTCTATTTTCATTTCATTCTTAACTTTTAGCTTTGTATATTTAAAATCCAATAAAATTAAAAAAAAAAAAGAAGAGCAATGTTCTCTGTCAGATCATCACAAGTTATTAACATTCACACACTGAAAACTGATATACATATACATTTATACATTTGTATAATATATATTTATATTACAAGAATTCCATTTATTATTTATCTCCATAAAAATTCTATCCCATTTGTATAATGCATTTGTATTTGCATATGCATATGCAAAAGATTGTGCAGGGACCGGTGGATAATTGTCTTCATTCTGTCACCTACAAAGCAAGTGAGACTCTTCAGCTTAGCCTAGCTCACAGATACAATGAGTTAAAACCATGGTCCATCAAGTGCTAGGTTCCTCAAATGAAAATTCCTTTCTACAGTTGCTTAAATATTCTTCTATGGGAAATCTAGGGAGACCTAGGACCATACCCACTATGTAGAACTCAGAGGTGTGATAACTTCAAACCTTGTGTTTGAGGCAGGTTGCTAGACTAGTTAATTCATCAGACAGTCAGATAACTAGGTATCTGCCTACCAAGTTATTCCAAATTATTATTGGGGATGGGGGTCGGCTTTGAACACTGATAAACTCTATGGAGCAAGGCAGATAAAAACACTTAAGGTATGACTTCTAAAGTTTACATTAATAAATGCTGTAAATTGGTTGGAGTACCAAGAAGGGGAAAGTCAAAAATCAAATACTTATCTATATTATTTTTTAGCAGTGTTTTTAAATTTTTCTTTTTTCTTCTTCTTTTTTAATATTTAGAAATAAAGATATAGTGGAGATTTTGGCACTAAGCTTAAACATTTATACTTTTTGTATCATAAAAACAACTCAGTGTACAGTACTTTGTTTGACATGGTTTGTCTTTTATTGATGTGACATTGAGCATTAATTGTATAATTTCAGTAATGCTCTGTCCACTTATTGGTATTATCTTTTCTGAATATATATATTTGTTTTAAATAAACAAATAAAAATGGAAAATAAATAAAAGAATACTATAAACTCTGAGCTTGTTAGAATAACATGTGTATTATATCTTGGCAGGTTGGCTAAACTCCAGCAAAGGAGATCGTTACCTTGTCGTGGTGCTGGAGCTTGAGCACCTTTTTGGCTTGCCTCATCATGTTGCAAGAATGAAAAGGCCCTTTTCTGCAGCAGTTCTGGGCTCTCCAACTCAAGCTTCCTCTTTAGATATCACTTTCTGAAATGCCAGGAACAGGATAATATGACAAGGAAGGGGGGCTTTCAAGGAAGTGATGATACAGAGAAGTTCACTCTTTTGCTGTGAATGCAGATCATTAAAAAGGAGAAGAATACCCCCACTCTACTCTTGGATACTTAAAGTAAATAAAACACCTCTTTCTCACACCCAATAACTTTTAAAATGTCTTATAGGGAAATCAATAACAGTGGGATTTCACTTGTGACTAGTATTTGTTCCATCATGGGTTCCAGTGGGAACACATTGCCAAGTTTGTACCCAATGGCATCCATACTGTAATGCTTATGCATTCCTAGTCAACGTAGCATCTACTTTTTCATGCCTCACATCTCTGCTGCATAAATGATATAACAAATGTCTCTGTTGTTCCAAATTTCAACTACTTATTAGGAGAAAGTTCCCAATGGGCAGGGGGACTAATTTGTAGTGACATAGTCTGCCTTCCTCCAGCAAAGGAGATTGTTACCTTGTCGTGGGGCTGGAGCTTGAGCACCTCAATGAAACCATGAGCTAAACCGTGAAGGGACACCCAAGACGGGAAGGTTGTGGCAGAGAGGTCAGACTAAATACTATCCCTGGGGAAGGTAATGGCAACCCACCCCAGTATTCTTGCCGTGAAAACTAAATGGATCAGTACAACCAGAGATATGTCGGTATACCATCGGAAGATGGGACTCCCAGGTCGGAAGATGGTCAAAATGCTACTGGGGAGGAACAGAGGATACGTTCAACTAGCCCCAGATGTGATGACGCAGCTAGCTCAAAGCCGAAAGGACGGCTAGCGGCCGACGGTGCTGGTTGTGAACAACGAATCCAATGTTCTAAAGATCAACACACCATAGGAACCTGGAATGTAAGATCTATGAGCCAGGGCAAATTGGATGTGGTTATTGGTGAGATGTCAAGATTAAATATAGACATTTTAGGTGTCAGTGAACTGAAATGGACTGGAATGGGCCACTTCACATCAGATAACCACCAGATCTACTACTGTGGACAAGAGGACCACAGAAGAAATGGAGTAGCCTTCATAATTAATAATAAAGTGGCTAAAGCAGTGCTTGGATACAATCCAAAAAACGATAGAATGATCTCAGTTCGAATTCAGGGTAAGCCATTTAACATCACAGTGATCCAAATATACGCCCCAACCACAGATGCTGACGAAGCAGAAGTAGATCAGTTCTATGAGGATCTGCAGCACCTACTGGATAATACACCAAAAAGAGATGTTATTTTCATTACAGGAGACTGGAATGCTAAGGTGGGTAGTCAGACGACACCTGGAATTACAGGCAAGCATGGTCTGGGAGAACAAAATGAAGCAGGACATAGGCTGATAGAATTTTGCCAAGACAACTCACTGTGCATAACAAACACTCTCTTCCAACAACCTAAAAGATGACTTTATACATGGACTTCACCAGATGGTCGACACCAAAATCAGATTGACTACATCCTTTGCAGCCAAAGGTGGCAGACATCTATACATTCGGTAAAAACAAGACCTGGAGCTGACTGTAGTTCAGATCACAAACTTCTTATTGCAAAATTTAGAATCAGACTAAAGAGAATAGGGAAGACCCACAGATCAGTTAGATATGAGCTCACTAATATTCCTAAGGAATATGCAGTGGAGGTGAAGAATAGATTTAAGGGACTAGATTTAGTAGATAGGGTCCCGGAAGAACTATGGACAGAAGTTTGCAACATTGTTCAGGAGGCGGCAACAAAAAACGTCCCAAAGAAAAAGAAAACCAAGAAGGCAAGATGGCTGTCTGCTGAGACACTGGAAGTAGCCCAAGAAAGAAGGAAAGCAAAAGGCAACAGTGATAGGGGGAGATACAGTATGCCCAATTAAATGCAAAATTCCAGAGGTTAGCCAGAAGAGATAAGGAATTATTTTTAAACAATCAATGTGCGGAAGTGGAAGAAGACAATAGAATAGGAAGGACAAGAGACCTCTTCCAGAAAATTAGAAACATTGGAGGTAAATTCCAGGCAAAAATGGGTATGATCAAAAACAAAGATGGTAAGGACCTAACAGAAGCAGAAGAGATCAAGAAAAGGTGGCAAGAATATACGGAAGATCTGTATAGGAAGGATAATAATATTGGAGATAGCTTTGACAGTGTGGTCAGTGAGTTAGAGCCAGACATCCTGAAGAGTGAGGTTGAATGGGCCTTAAGAAGCATTGCTAATAACAAGGCAGAAGGAGACGACGGTATCCCAGCTGAACTGTTTAAAATCTTGCAAGATGATGCTGTCAAGGTGATGCATGTCATATGCCAGCAAATTTGGAAAACACAAGAATGGCCATCAGATTGGAAAAAATCTACTTATATCCCCATACCAAAAAAGGGAAGCACTAAAGAATGTTCAAACTATCGAACAGTGGCACTTATTTCACATGCCAGTAAGGTAATGCTCAAGATCTTGCAAGGTAGACTCCAGCAATTCATGGAGCGAGAATTGCCAGATGTACAAGCTGGGTTTAGAAAAGGCAGAGGAACTAGAGACCAAATTGCCAATATCCGCTGGATAATGGAGAAAACCAGGGAGTTTCAGAAAAACATCTATTTTTGTTTCATTGACTATTCTAAAGCCTTTGACTGTGTGGATCATAACAAATTGTCGCAAGTTCTTGGTGGTATGGGGATACCAAGTCATCTTGTCTGCCTCCTGAGGAATCTGTATAACGACCAAGTAGCAACGGTAAGAACAGAGCACGGAACAACGGACTGGTTTAAGACTGGGAAAGGAGTACGGCAGGGCTGTATACTCTCACCCTACCTATTCAACCTGTACGCAGAACACATCATGTGACGTGCTGGGCTTGAGGAATCCAAGGCTGGAGTTAAAATCGCTGGAAGAAACATTAACAATCTTAGATATGCAGATGGTACCACTTTGATGTCTGAAAGCGAGGAGGAGTTGAGGAGGCTTATGATGAAGGTGAAAGAAGAAAGTGCAAAAGCTGGGTTGCAGTTAAACCTCAAAAAAACCAAGATTATGGCAACCAGCTTGATTGATAACTGGCAAATACATGTAGAGGGAGAAAAAGTGGAGGCAGTGACAGACTTTGTATTTCTAGGCGTAAAGATTACTGCAGATGCTGACTGCAGCCAGGAAATCAGAAGACGTCTACTTCTTGGGAGGAGAGCAATGGCAAATCTTGATAAAATAGTTAAGAGCAGAGACATCACACTGACAACAAAGGTCCGCATAGTTAAAGCAATGGTATTCCCTGTAGTAACCTATGGCTGTGAGAGCTGGACCATAAGGAAGGCTGAGCGAAGGAAGATAGATGCTTTTGAGCTGTGGTGTTGGAGGAAAATTCTGAGAGTGCTTTGGACTGCAAGAAGATCAAACCAGTCCATACTCCAGGAAATCAAGCCAGACTGCTCACTTGAGGGAATGATATTAAAGGCAAAACTGAAGTACTTTGGCCATATAATGAGAAGACAGGATACCCTGGAGAAGAAGCTGATGCTAGGGCAAGTGGAAGGCAGAAGGAAGAGGGGCCGACCAAGGGCAAGATGGATGGATGATATTCTGGAGGTGACAGACTCAACCATGGGGGAGCTGGGGATGGTGACGGCCGACAGGAAGCTCTGGCGTGGGCTGGTCCATGAAGTCACGAAGAGTCGGAAGCGACTGAATGAATAAACAACAACAACAGGTTGGCTAAAATCCTCCCAGATTTCTAAATAGGGCTTTATTTGATTTATTGCACCTTTTTATAGTTTGCAAACTGAATACTTTCACAGTATCACCACCCTTTCTTTAAAATAGGATCCCCTCACAGGGCCATTTATTACACATTTCCCATAAACTTTTGGCAAGACTAAAATGTTGTTATTCAAATCATTTGTAGTTCTTACCAAAAAGATACTGTCAGATAATGTCTGTATTTCTTCCAGAAGTTTTTAGAGCTATGGTGGGAAATGAAGGGAAGTGCTTTATTTTTCCATGGGTGAACCATGCAGTGCCCTTCACTTCCCTTTATAGCACTTTTTAATACTGCCCCTTTCATGGTTTCATGTACTTCATAAACAGTCTTCAGGGAACATATTCACTTGTTTACTTTCTCCCCACTGGGGGAAAAATACTGAATTTTAAAAATAGGATAGTACCTTGTATTTTATGGAACTCTAGTTCTTCAATCAAAAGCATGCATGTCTCAGCACGGCCCAGCATGTGAAGGTATATGATGCAAAATCCCTGCTGAAACAAGGCAAGATATTGTCAGATTTATCGTATGAAATTAGCAAATTGTTTTCTCTACAAAGCACAGCTTTGATGACGTGACGCCAGGTGGCCAGATAACAACTGTCACGTGTGTATTGTTTTGGCTAGTTTGCATGGGAACAAGTCCTCCTGATTCCTTCTGTGGGAAGCCTTGCTCTGTGTAGAGCAAGGGAGGGGGGGATCACATGCTTGCTTAGATGCAGCACTGCCACCCAATAGCAGGTCATGCTATGTGGCTATGGCCTATGCTTTAGGCCTGGTGTGTGTCACACCTAACTTCCAGCCAATCAGAAAGCTGGAAGAACTGAATATCTAACCATGCAGAATGGTGTTCTATGCTTCTTGACTTCTTGTGTCTTTTAGCCATGTACTTCTTCACGTGTTTTGTTCCTGTGGGCTGGGAAGTGTGAGCTATGCCTGGCTATGTGAGTGATGCCATGGTGCTCCTTCATGTCTGTTATGTCTGTCAGTGGAAGCAATACACTGGAGAAGATGTACTCTGCTTTGTCTGTACCTTTTTGCAACGATGTAACTGTATATACAACTCTGCTTTTATCACAAGTAAAGATATTTTAGCCAGAAATGCTGCACTCTGTCTCTGTCTGTTTACTCTGCCTCTTACCCTATAAGCCAGAGTACATCCTATCAGATATAACTGGCAGCGTCTGGACCAGCAAATGCTTGGACCCAGTGTAGACATTCCTTCCATTCCAACTCGGAAGAAAACCGTATGTACAATCAGCTATAAGAAGCCATCCAACTTGATTGCAAGGGCATCTTATTATTTATTTGTTTATTTACTCATTTACTCACTCCTCTGGATATTGGGCCATAGTCAAAAATCTAATTCCTGGTCAGGTGTTTTATTATTTATTTATTTAATGTATTTTATATCCCACCTTTATTATTTTTATAAATAACTCAAGGCGGCGAACATACCTAATACTCCTTCCTCCTCCTATTTTCCCCACAACAACCCTGTGAGGTGAGTTGGGCTGAGAGAGAGTGACTGGCCCAAGGTCACCCAGCTGGCTTTCATGCCTAAGACTGGACTAGAAGGAAATAGTTCTCTTCAAGCCAAATTATTTTATCATCCCAAATTAGTTTAATTCCTGTTGAAGGCTATTATAGTAGAATATCTGATTGAAATCTTCTAAGTTAACACAGCTGATTTCCTATACAGTTGGTGGTGCTCATAGTTGATGATATTTTCAAGGATAGAGGACAAGGGCATCTTTTCAGGAGTTGGACACTATTACATAATCTCACAGCATTGTTAAATCACTGAGATCTTATATGAGAGAGCCAGTTTGGTCTAGTGGTTAAGGCATAGCTTTCCAAAGTGTGTTGCGACACAGTACTGTGTCTCCTGCAGTGTGCAGGTGTGTCGCGCGAAAATCTGGAAGCACTGATGGCGCGCGACACACCTGCACACCACTGCTGCGTATGCTGCCATCATTGGTATGTGTCACCAACAGGAAAAGTTTGGAAAGCTCTGGGTTAAGGCATTGGGCTAGAAACCAGGAGACTGTGAGTTCTAGTCCTGCCTTAGCCATGAAAGCTGGCTGGGTGACCTTGGGCCAGTCACTCTCTCTCAGCCCAACTCACCTCACAGGGTTGTTGTTGCGGGGAAAATAGGAGGAGGAAGGAGTATTAGGTATTTTCGCCGCCTTGAGTTATTTATAAAAAATAATAAAGGTGGGATAGAAAATAAATAAACAAACAAACAAATAAATAAAATAATAAAATAATAAAATAAAATAAAATAAAATAAAATAAAATAAAATAAATAATAAAATAAAATAAAATAAAATAAAATAATAAAATAATAAATAAAATAAAATAAAATAAAATAAAATAAAATAAAATAAAATAAAATAAAATAAAATAATAAAATAAAATAAAATAAAATAAAATAAAATAAAATTAAATTAAAATAAAATAAAATAAAATAAGATAAAATAAAATAAGTATCACCTGAAATATACTGTAGTTTAGAGTTTTTAGTATATTTGTATATTTTATAATCTCTCTCTTTTAATTGATATTTTTTTATTATTTTAAATTCACTTGTAAACCGCCCAGAGTCGTCGTTGAGGTGGGTGGTGGAAAAATGCGATAAATAAAAATAAATGTGTATATAGCATAGCACTGGGTTATTATACCAGGCACCGCCTTGCAACAATTGAATCTGTCCTTTCAATAAGAGCATCTTGAGATGTTCCACTTGAGGTTATGTGGGCACAGATGGAAACTGAGCCGATTGCTTTGTGGTGCCCTGGTTTCACTTTTTAAGTTTGCAATATGCTGCCAAGAGTCTATGAATTGTGGAGATACAAAAACAGTAACATAATAGATAGGTAGACAGCCAGATAGATATAAAATCCCACAAAATTTGGTGACCTTATGAAATTTAGTCCATTTGTATTACTTTTAAAAAATAATTTCAGGATTCTACTGATCTCATGTAGGACTTTTGGCTCACCATGTTGCTGAACTCTAGAGTGTTCGATAGCGTAGGACCTAAGCATCTACTGAACTGAACTGGACTGAGTTGAGTCATCACCCATGCCAATTCACCATATCAGATGTGGAAGAGAGTAGAAGATATCTTAATTTTAGTTGCCTATTTCTCTGCTGACAGGCCACAGGCTGGGATTATGCGTTGCAGAAGGCAAACACAGAGCTCTACCATACTACTATCTATCTCATTTGCAAGTCATCTTGAAAGCACCTTAAACCCAACGTGTCCCCCCCTCCCCCTTTGTCTTCACCATCTGGGGATCTCAAACACACTGAACAGAGTGTTAGCTTGCCTTCAGCCCACTCTTCCTTTGCCCAAGTTACCCAATACTGGAATGCTGAAACCAGACAATCCGTGTGCCGGTTACTGAATTCATTTGAGCACTCTGTGAATCATCCATAGTCTTTTTCTCTTCCTTCACAGAAAAAAAAGCCAAGCCACAGGAGAATGAAGAAGGAAAAAGCACTCGTTCATTTCTGGAAAACTTGATGAAATATGTTAGTACAGGGCATTCTATAGCTAGCAAGCTAGCAGACCAGTTTTCCCCCCCTTCTTTTAATTCACATGAGTGAATGCAAGGAGGAGGGCTTGGTAGCTTGAGCAAGCAAGGGAACCTTTTGTATGAATGTGGATGTGTCTGCAAGCAATGTCTCTAACGTTTTGGAAGGAAAAAATGCTGATTTTAAAAGGGTGGCAAGGAAGTGGGATTTGGAGGGCTTTCTAATGCATTAAGACTGGTTTGCTGCTGGCAATGTGTAAGCCCTGGGCGTGTGTTCAACAGCAGAGGTGTGGTAAGATGGTTGTGTGTTAGGGCTCATAAAAGTTACATGCAAAAAGGAAATTTCCAAGGGATTTCCCAATCTGATAACAGACTGTATGATCATTTGCATGTTCAGGGTAGGAAACCTAAGTATGGGTGAGACTGGCATCACGCCCGTTTTCATCAAGTAGCAATTATTGCTCCGAGTATTATCAAATAAAGTCACATTCAGCGATACGTTCCAAGGAACTGGGCTCTCCAAAATAAAACCAAGAAAATTAATTCCCAAACTGTACATATTATTACGCGGTGAAAACAAAGAAAACCAGAGCCCTCTATTTAAGCCTTTCGATTTTTATTTATGCATTTATTTTATTTAATTATTTATTTTCCCAGCAAGGCCCAAATGGTGGCAAACAAAAGCCTTTATTGTGAAACTGATTAGGCTCTTGTCAATTTCAGGTAGCAGCTGCCAGCTGGCCCAGCTTCTAATCAAGAATTAAAGTCATAGAGCTGAGCTTGTTAACTTGAGGTTAGCACTTTTTAGGGATGTGCTGTTGAGAAAAACCACTCAGGAAGAGATAGCTTGTTTAGGCAATCTCCCCACTCTGCAAGGAGGGTGGGGAGGAAAGAAAGAAAACGGGTCAGGCACAGGACAACGCACACTGACTATAATGGTGAACATGTGTCTGAGAGAGAGATGCTGCGGAGGTCGTAAATGCGGGCATTGGTTGCAAAGTTACTTTTTCATCAACACTGTAACTGCGAACGGTCACTGTCTGAGGCAGTCGCTGAACGAGGACTACCTGTACAGAATAGGGCAATGTCTACTCAATTGGTCCCTTAGAATACAATGGGACTTATTCCAAGTTAATTAGGTCTGTATATAATTGTAGCAAAGTCTCTGTGATAGGCTGAATCCCAGTAGCAAGGGATTCTGGACTCCAATAGAAGATAATATCTGTAGCTCAGGGTTGACCTGTGGACTTCTTGGTGCTCTTCGAGCTTGGTTGTTTGCTTGATGTTACCTAGTTGGATAATGAAACATCTGCACCAAGAACTCAATGGATTCTGGGCTGCCTGGCTGATAAGTAGCATACTATGACATTGCTTTATCACTGAAAAAAGGCCTCTAAATGAATATATTCTTCAGTCTCATGAGCAGAAACAATTCCACATTGAAAGAAAAGACTGTTCTCCTAATACAGCACAATATAGAAATGGTGGGTTGACCTTTCAAACAGTAGTTTCTGATCTTTGCAATATATAGGTTCTTTTGTGTATATGTATATGTGTGTATATACAGTATATATAATGTGATCCCAAGAAATTTCAGTCATACCAAACTTCCAGGGGTCCCTGAGGCTATAGGATAGGAAGATTTATTTTCATGTTTTTTAAACTCTCAGGGAATATCATGGGTGAGTTGATGATGTTATTACAGTGAGTGGGAGTGACACTTTAGTCCTTTTGATTCTGTGTGTGTGCATAGGTCTGGTGAGGTTTAAGCTTCTGCAAGATTTGAGGCACTGAATTTGCCCCTCATTCTAAACACCTAGCATTAAAAAAAGTAGGAAATGATGCTACATTATTACTTGGGTTTGCTGCCAAATTTTGGCAGCATAATCTGGGGTGCTGCTTGGGGTACCATAACACATGTTCTGCGGGCCTCCTTACTCCTACAGAGCATCTCCAAATTCTGAAATATTTTTTTTTTGGGGGGGGGAAATCAAATAAGATAGCATGAGCCTGCACAGCTATTCTTATTGTTTCAAAATGCATCCCAACAATGCATGACCCAGTTTGATAGTGGTGAAGTTTATTCACATCAGACAGTCCCAAGTGCCTTCGTTCAAATACTTCCTGTTTAAATCATCTTGCCCTGTTGGGACTACCATTCCCAGGGTTTCTAAGCAGCACAGGCAACACTCATCTGGCTGGGTATTCCAGGAGTTGTAGTCTTGACACATCTAGAGGGCTATGGCATCAGGATGGGAAAGACTGATTTGTATCCTACAGTATGTGACTTTGTATAGCATTGAATTCTCCTAACATATTTAGATGCAGCTCTCGTCTATTATGTACTATTTTAAGTGTGAAATACACTATGCTTCACTCCCTTAGGAACATTTAGCTTTCCACTCCCATGTCCTGTTCTCCCTCCTCCTCCTAGCATACTACAATTCCCAGCAAGACCTAATTGTAGCTCTGTGGATTCACCCATGATTGTGTATATTCTATCAAGGGACCTATGTGGCTGGATTCCTGAAGACCACTAACTAGAGCCAAACAGAAAATAATTGGTGGGAGTAAGGGAAATACAAAGCAGCAGCAGGTTCAGTGACAGATTTAATTACTCCTTTCCCTCCCATGGTCTGAACACTAAAGCATTCAAGTCTATGTCATTCTTACTGCTGACACAGATCTCTAAACTGGCCAGCAAAGCTGCAATAAGTTACACCTTATACTCCATCACTAAGGAACATTGATGTTGAAGGATAAATAATTAGCACAGATTAGAAGCAGTAGGTGGTTTTTATGTTCCTTTTAAATGAATGTGCGTTGCTAAAAAGAAAAGCCTTGTTAATCTATTAATGGATCCCATCTAACTTCTGCCTAACACTTAGCCTAGGGTGCTTCCTGCTACCACTTGTTCTCTTTGTGTAGGTGGGGAATTTCTTCATCCTGGGAAATGCTGTGTATTCGCAAGTCGGGCATTTTTCAGCTGCGATAGGGAGTAAGTCAGGAAATCACAGGTCCCATGTGATTCTTGTGGGTTAGCAAATGGCCTAACTTGCATCTTTTCAGAACAACCCTTGAGATAAGAGTTCAACTTTACTGAGTTACCTTTAAGCCAGAGAATAAAGCGCATATTATATTAATCGGCTGAGTGACAGCTTCTAATTCTGCTGTTCTGGACAAGAAACCAACATCCTAATCATTATCATGCAGAATGCTATCTCAGCAGAAAAAGTTTCTTCATTTGTAAAGGAAAAAGCAGCAGCAATGAACCTTCTCCCTTTGGAACAGAAATAAGTTGTCACTGCCTTTTCACTGATCCCTTGGACAGCGTCTGATACAGAAATAGTCTTTTTCTGATTAATCATTTTTATATCTGAAAAAAAATCAGTCAACATCTATAGTTCATGTTAAAGTCAAGAGGGTAAAACAATGGCACCCTTTAAGGTGATTTAAGGCAGTGTTTCTCAACCTCAGCAACATTAAGATGTGTGGACTTCAACTCCCAGGACACCCCTAGCCAGGATTTCCCAGCCAGTTTCCCCCTTTCTGCAAAGGATATTGCAAATTTTCATCCACAAGGTTAAACACCTAAGATCCAGAATTTACTCAGGATCCAAACCTGAACCAGGGTTTACTCATTAGCCCAATATTTCCCAGGCTTGAATTATAAACAAACCACGCAGCCAGGTTTCCATAATACCAGGCTAAATTATGTGTGTCATGCAAGTTTACCTATAGAGGCCAGCTGGTAGGACTGCTGAGAATTTTCTCACTTAAGCCCTGAGGCTTGTTCATAAAACACATATCTTGTACTTAACCATGTTTCCCACCTGGATCCATATCCTTCTGCCTTGTAAATCATCCTTGCTTCTACTATATCCATTCACAGCATGGTATTTGCTTTTTGTTCTTTAAGCTGCTTCTCCTTCCTCTCTCTCTCTTTTTGAGAATCTCATCAACAATATCAAACCATGACTTCCTTGGTTTTCCCATTTGCTGTAGGTTGGTTTTATCTGGATGAGGTGTACTGAAGATGCCTAGAAGCTAAGCCATGTAGAGATTTATCATGAAAAACCTACAGTTTGAATTGTACCTGGAAACGTACTGGCAAACATGTTACCCACAATACAAAGTGGCTAATATAGCTCTCACTTGCCGGCACTGAAGCTGCTGCATTTTGTATTAATTGATGTTGCCTCCTTCAAAGGGTTCCCCATGTGAAGGTCATTCTAGTAATCTAATCAAGTGACGAGGGCATACTGTATATACTCATGTATAAGCCCATCTGTGAGTAAGCTGACCCGTGAAATCGCAACCAAAATACCAGGAAAAACGGAAACTTGTTTTTCCAGCTTTATTTCCATCCTATACCATTCATTACATTCAATAATCAACATTCAATTCCACAGTCACATCAGTTATTCCATACAGGTAGTCCTTGCTTAATGGCCACAATTGGGACCAACAACTCTGTTGTTAAGTGATGCAGTCATTAAGCAAGACATCACATGACCATGACTTGCGATTTTACTGCCAGCTTCTCCATTGACTCTGCTTGTCTAACAATAAAAGTATGAAAACAAAGGTGTGAATAAAAGGTGCAAATGGCTACAGATACTGCTTTGCAAAGGCTGGATGAAAGTGAGCTGCTGCTTGGGTGATGTGCTTTACTGGATGAGTTTAACTCTTTTCAAAGCTCTTAAACAGAACTTTCTTCCTTTCTTCAGCTATCCCTTCCTTTTGCTCCATCAACACCCTCTTTTTCCTTCTTCTCTTTTGTGGCAACAGAAAGTGGAGATACTTGTACGTTTCTCTGTGTGAGACACAATACTAGGGACATAATTTTGTAAAAGGGGTTCCTTATTTTGTAGTTATCTTAGTAGTTATTCAATTCATGTTTATTTTTTTTTGTCCTGATCCTGCCCTTTCTTTGGAAATGTACTTCTGACAGGTATATAATATGTACACAGCTACATATAGGGTCACACAAATATATCACATATACGCATATACTGGGTTGTGATGGTGGAAATATCTAGGATTGGTTTAAGATAAAGTTGGCCATCCCAGATCACTGAAGTTGGGAAGCTGGAAATTGCACTGGGTTTTTGTGCCTATATTTATTTATTTTTCTGCTTACTCCTCCATTGGGGAAAGGACTGGGTTAAATTCAGAGTCATCTTCCTTTTGGGTAAGGGTGGGAAATCGGAGCATAAGTATAAGTCATCCATACTTCTGTTGTCACTCTGACTGCATTTAGACGCATTTACATGGTATGCCATAAAAAAAATCCATTTGTTGCTGCACTGGAATTCTAAAATAATTTACATAGTGTTGAAATGACAGTGGGTATGAGAGTTAGAGATGATGGGCCAGTCAGCTCCATTTTTTAAAGAATGAAATAATGGATCCCAGTGATTTTCTGGCGGGTCTTTGGCATGTCACTAACGTGCAGTGTATTTGCTGCTGCTATTTCCTCCTCTAATGACATCTCCTTTCTTCAGTGTGCTTTGTAAGTGAGCTCTGCTTGAAAAGTCTGGATGGAACTGGAGGCACACATCATAGTTTGGTAGTTACATCAGCATGCACTGAAGAGATAAGTGGTCAAAAATATCTCTTTAAAAAATCAACATGCACTGAAACAATAGCTTTTGCATAATGCTTTCTAGAAGCTTATGTTCCTATTGAATACACAGTTATTATCTGGCTAAATGTGATGGAAGTGTGTTTCATGCCAGACTGTACAGCCAACAGTTATTTTCTAATCCGTTCATAATCCTTTTTCATTTCTGATGAAATTTCTACTGACAAATGCAATTAGCTGTTCAAGGAAAGCTATTAACTCTCCTTGTTCCAGATTCACTGTACTATAATAGTATTTGTTCATTAATTTCACTATGAGGCTACTGTATTGGTAGTGTGTCCTTATACTTAAGAGCCTGCTGATGACTTTTGATCTAGCACTTCCACTGTATCTCTTTGTTTTCAGCTATTACAATGGCTGACATTAGCTCATTGCAAAACCTTGACAGGTACTTGCCATTCTCAAGACTTACTGATTGATTACGGGCCATCAAGTTGTTGTTGACGACTCTTAGTGACCACATAGATAGATTCTCAAGAATATTAGGTAAAATGAATAGATGTCTAGTGGATTAAGCCAAAGACTACAGGTAGTTCTCGTTCAGCAACCATAATTGGGACTAGCAGCTCTGTTGTTAAGCAAGGCAGTTGCTAAATGGGAAATCACATGACTGTCCTTTCCTTTTCCCCACCCTTCCTCACCCTTTGGAATGCTCACTCCAGTGCTGGGATAATTAGCAAGAAGGGAATTAATGTTTGTATTTACATTCATTGGAGAGGAAGGAATTATAAGACAATAAGCAGGCACACAATGAGGAATACACATCGAAAGCAATGTGCTGGTGCTGGCAGCCCCGAGCATACTATACAAACAGCCCAGTGTAGCGTGCTTGTGGTTTGAGCACTTGCAGGTGCCAGTGCATTGCGTTTGATGTGTATTCCCCATTGTGTGCGTGCTTACTCTCTTGTAATCCCTTCCTCTCCAATCTCTCTGCTCTGCAAGGGGGGGGGGGGAGAAAAACCACAGGGCAGGCACAGGACAATGCGTACTGATTGTAATGGCAATCACGTGATTGAGGGATCTGCTGTGAAGGTCATAAATGTGGGCATTGGTCATAAAGTTATATTTTTAGCACCATCATAACTTTGAACAGTTGCTGAATGAGGCAGTTGGTAAGCAAGGTCTACCTGTATAGACTGTAAAGTTAAATGTGTTGGTGCTGAGAGTACTGGCAATATTGGGAAATATTTCCTTGAAGCAGAAGTGTGGATTGATTTATACCTTGATTGACTCGCTTTATACAGAATTAGGTTCTGAGGATTAATTAAATGAAGCAGCTTGTGGTTTTGCTGGCAGGTGTCAAAATGAAAAAGCTGAGCATGGTTATCTCAAATTTATTCCACCCAGCTTCATTTTATAATTGCAAGAGGATCTGATTACTGTATCATCCAAATTGATTTTAAACTGGAGGTACAGCATCAAAAGCATGACAGAGGAACATTCTCAAGTACTGATTTATTTATTTATAAGATTTTATCACCACCCATCTCCCCCCAAAGGGGGACTCTGGGCGGTTTACAATAAAAGCAGCATTAAAATTCAGTAAAGACCACAAATACAATAAATATACAAATATAAATACAATAACAATATAAATATAAATATAAATGGAATAAAAACCCGATGGCCAAAGTTCTTATATGATTAGTTTCTTATACTAAAAAAGACAAGACGTTTCCTTTTTGTTGCAATGAAACAATATATCCAAGAAAGAATAGATGGATTATACGTCTGTCCGGCGCCACCAGAAGTCAAGCTCCACTCAAGAGGATTTCACCATGATTGAAAATGGAGTAAGAAAGTTGGTATTATATCACCCTCATGTGTTCATTATGAACATTACAAATGTATAAATTCCATCAGAATGGTATATACCAGTGTTTTTCCAACTTGGCAACTTTAAGATGTGTGGACTTCAACTCCCAGAATTCTCCAGCCAGCTTAAAGTTGCCCAGTTGGAAAAACATTGCTCTACACCAGGGGTGTCCAACCTGCGGGCCGCACGCGGCCCTGAACAGCTAGTAATGCAGCCCCAAAACATTATTTTGTGATTTTTTTGCGACTCGTACCTTGTGATCGGCCCGGCAGGTGGTAGCAGCCGAGGGAAGGTGCGGGGTAGGGCACGCATGGTGGAGGGCAGCTTTGGGTGTCGAAGAAAGAGGAAGGCCCGGGAAGGGCGACGGGCGCACTGCAAGCCACAAGGTGGAGAAGTGAGTTGCCGATTGGCCAGCCCCGGATTGCCGCTGGAGCGAGCGTGCCATCAGCCATTTACAGCAACAGGCAAGAAGCACGAGGTGGGATGCTTTGTTTTCCTGATGGGGCTGGTGAGCAGGGCTTTCCAAAGTTTTCTCCCGGCGACACACCAACCACCGTTGGTGTGTCGCCGCGGGAAAATCCGGAAGTGCCGCTATTGCGGCAGCGCACAAAAACCTGGAAGCGCTGCTGCCGCTTTCGGGTTTTTGCGCACCGCCGTTGGTGTGTCGCCGCGGGAAAACCCGGAAGCGCTGATGATGATCAGCGCTTCCGGGTTGTGTGGCGACACACCAGACTGTGTGTGGTGACACACTTTTGTGTCACGACACACACTTTGGAAAGCTCTGCTGGTGAGGCTTAGCCTATAAATCTCTGCACCAGGAAGCCAGGGCGGGGGGCTGTCTGCCCAGCCCTCTCCTCCCAAAGGAGGGGTTTGGGAGACGCGGCGCTGGAGGTCTCCTTCGGGGATAAAGTGTGCAAGTGTGCATATCAAACGTAGAAAATGGGGAACTAAGCCACATTGCACTCGACATATTTAGCATTTTTGGTGGATGTGACCACTCATTTAAATGAGTTAAACATGCGTCTTCAAGGTGAAACCCAACTTATCACTGCAATGTTTCAAACCATAACAGTGTTTGAAATGAAACTTAAAGTATGGCAAGCTCAAGTTATGGAAAACAATTTTATACATTTTAATACGTTGGCTAAACACAGTCCTGTGAACAGCGAGAAATATGCAGCCTTGCTTTTCGGTTTGATACAGGAATTTGAGAACAGGTTTCAAGATTTCCAGAAAAATCATCAATATTTTGGTATATTTTTGACTCCATTTTCAGTCGACATAACTACATTACCTCCAAATTTTCAAATGGAATGCATAGAGTTGCAATCAGACATTCAACTCAAAGAAAAATTTGATCATGTCTCTCTACTGGACTTTTATAAGACCTATCTTCCCAAAGAAAAATACCCCTTGCTTCACAATCACGTCTTGTTCATGACATCGCTTTTTGGCAGCACGTACATTTGTGAGCAACTATTTTCAAGGATGAAGCACACGAAGAGTAAAATTAGAATTAAAATTTCTGACGAGCACCTTGAGAACTGTCAGAGGGAGCGCGCGGAGATGGAGCGGCCTGCCTCTCTCCTAGGCACCAGTGATCCACGTACTATGCAGTAAATAGACTCCAAACAGAAGTTATATCAAATATCCTATTTACTTTATATACATACGTATTTACAGATCACTTCCACAAGTAACAAATGATACACCATCAACGATACAGCTTTCACGAGATAAAATGGGAATAATGGGAACTGAGAATGTCCCTGTATATATAGTGAACCTGACCAATCACATTATAGGGCACTCTCGGTATTCACCACACCCAACCTAACTCTAAGCACCTGTTGAATGAGTCACACATGACACATCATTCCTACAACAATGGCTGCTAATTGGGTGACTGTGCAGAATATTTCACCTTTTACCTAGAAATCAAGCCTCTCTGTATAATTTATATCTAGAAGTAAATTCCTGGGTTTATCAAACCCCAACCATAAGACCTATCTTCCCAAAGAAAAATACCCCTTGCTTCACAATCACGCCTTGTTCATGACATCGGTTTTTGGCAGCACGTACATTTGTGAGCAACTATTTTCAAGGATGAAGCACACGAAGAGTAAAATTAGAATTAAAATTTCTGACGAGCACCTTGAGAACTCACTGAGAATTGCAACCACTTTCATTGAACCAGACATTGATGCATTAGTTTCACAAAAACAAGGTCAAATATCCCACTAGTTTTATGTTACCCTCTTTGTTAAAATTTTATAATAAAAAATATTAAAAAATAAATGAAGTTTTATTACTTATATACATTATCTATATTATATATATTATGTGTGGCTCAAGATAATTCCTCTTCACTCAACGTGGCCCAGGGAAGCCCAAAGGTTGGACACCCCTGCTTTACACTCTGCCATTTCACAGAACCAGAGAATTGGAAGAAAGGTGCCTCCTAGGCCCTCAAATCCTCAAATCCTGCTCTCTGCAGGAATCCGGCTGAAGGTGTCTTAGACTGATGGCTGTCCAGTCTCTGTTGGAACAGATCTAGTAGAGCGAAGCACACACACACCCCTTGGTAATTGGGTCCAATGTATACATCACCTTTTGTTGTATGAATGGTATACCCGTTTGAAAAACAGTGGTATATATAGTCCACTTTCCCTTAAGCGGTCAGGGGAGAAACAGGTGTTACGTTAGTCATGTCCCTGAGTATGGAGGTTTACATGACTCTCACCCCTCTTGAAGAGGGAGGAATTTCTTTATTTTTACATCGATATGTCCTGTGTTGTATTTTGTTATTAAATTTGTATACCACCAGACTCCCAACATAGACCAAAAGCAAGTCAGGCACTATGTTACTGGTTTCATCCTTATTGGGAAAGAACAGACCTAGGTAGCCAGATGTTATTCTATGGTTCAAACCTTCTACTGGGAATTTTGCTCATGGACCTTAGATGATTATAGGCAGTGCATTTGCTTTAGGAGCTATCCAGGTCCTGATGCTCAATAGTTGCAGGAAGGGATTGTAGACTCTATTCCAGAGCTTTCCAAACTTTTCATGTTGGTGACACACTTTTTAGACACGCATAATTTTGCGACACACTCTTACAGCAGGGCACAAGGCAGGCACTAGGACCTGCGCGGAATCAGCAGGTTTGGAGGCAGCCAGGCACAAGGCAGGCACTAGGACCTGCACGGAATCCTGGCAGGGCTCAGAGGGAGCAGCAGCTGCGACACACCCAGACATTGCAGCCGACACACTAATGTGTCCCGACACACAGTTTGGAAAGCTCTGCTCTATTCAAACGGTATATACAGTCCACCTTCGCTTAAGATCAGAGATACAGATGTTCTGTCATGCCCCCATGTACAAAGGTTTCTGGGTGCAGTTCCCAGTAGAGGGCTTGAGCTAATGGCCCACCCAGTACTTAATTTATCACTTGCAAGGGAAAATGAAGGTTCAGAGGGAGAGCCAGCACTTCCTTCTTTTCCCTTAATTTGTTTTATTCTTTGTTTTATTTACTTACTACTTTTCTATCCTGTCTTCTTTCCTCACTGGGGAAAGGAGTGAGAAGCTTAAAGACCAAACGACAATGTTTGAAGCGATATAAAGGCATTGTGGATGAAAGGATGGTTTGCAAGGATAGAAAGGCATAGAGAGATATACTGATTGCTTTTGGTCTAAACTAGATTTAGCTGTATTTCTTTTTTAAATCTCCTATCTCTTTCATTTCTTTTGTTCATCATTTCTTCCTCCTTTCCTCCACTTTGCATACCACTGATTAAGGGAATACAATAAAACCTCAATTTAATGGGCCATTTGGGAGGAAGAGTTGCCCATTAACGCAGAATATTCATTAAATCCTAAATTGCATGGTTTGTGTCAAAGTACATCATTTGTCTAATTATATGATTGATATTTAGCATCATTTGTATAGCTACATAATTACACAAATGACATAAATGAAAAAAAAAGCCAATTATGTCATTACCCAAAGGATATAGTAAGATGGAGTGGCTGTGGATTGATGGCCTCTTGGTTTCCAGGAAGTTGTCATCTTTAACTCTGGATGGGGTGGCACTGCCCCGTTCAGATTCAGTGCGGAACATGGGGGTCTTCCTGGACTCACGACTCCTGCTCAAAGAGCAGGTGGCAGTCGTGGCCAGGAGGGCCTTTGCACAGCTTCGGGTTGTGTGCCAGTTGCGCCCCTTCCTGGATCGAGAGGCCCTCCGAACAGTCACTCATGCCCTTGTCATCTCCCATATAGATTATTCTCACTCGCTGGATCGTCACCTTGTTGTGGTGAGTGGGCTTGTGTGTTCCCAATGAACCCTGTGAGCGAAGCCGTTGGGAGTCATGTACTCCTGGTAGGGTCACACATGGCGGTAAGGTCCAGGGGGAGGAACCAGACAAAGAACGATCCAAGAAAGTCCTCAACGGCAGAACAGGCGGAAGATAACAAGGTGTATTGTTACAACGGCTGTGAAGGCGGATGAAGGCTGCAGCAGACAAAAGGTCACCAATCGTCATGGTATCCATGCCATTGGATTAGAGCCTTTTTCTGTGAAGGTTGTATGCTGATCGTTGTGCACCGATCTCCACACATAAAACAAATTCACACACAGGCGTCTTCCAACCACACCAAACCCAAAACAACCAAAAGTCCCATGGTGATTGACAAATGGCAACGGGGGCAGGACTGTGAAATCCGGAAGCTCCTAGTCATGAACCAGCACATGGGCGGTGGATACGGATTCAGTCGCCCTGACTCAAGGATCAAGGCAGTTGAGTAGTTCGGCAGCTGTATCCACGACTGAGCAGCGCTATTTAGGATCCACTCTGCTCACCCCATATGGGGAGGGGGCTAGAAAAGGTGCCCTAAACATAGTCTGCCTCATTTTCTCCATGACTGGATTACCGCGACCAGTGGGGTCACCATCTAGCGGTCGTAAAAAACACATGAATTTTGGAACATGGAATATACGGACACTGCAAGACAATATGGATAGTGAACGACCTGAACGTAGAACTGCCATTATTGCAAGGGAGCTGAGACGTTTGAATATTGATATAGCAGCACTCCAAGAAACTCGAAGAGCAGGAGAAGGACAGTTGAAGGAAGAAAAAGGAGGTTATACCTTCTTTTGGAAAGGACTGCCTGAACAAGAACAACGAATACATGGGGTAGGCTTTGCTATCAAAAACGACCTTGTGAAGCTCTTGTCAGAAGTTCCCACTGGGATTAACGAACGACTCTCAACTCTCCGAATAAAACTCGCCAAAAACCAACAGGCAACTATCCTAAGTGCTTACGCACCAACACTAGATGCAGATGAGGATATCAAGGAAAAATTTTATACCCAGCTGGACACCATCTTATCAGAGATACCAAAGGAGGATAAAATTATCCTTCTGGGCGATTTCAATGCAAGAGTTGGGTGTGACTTTGATTTGTGGCCAGGGATCATTGGGAAAGAAGGAGTTGACAACAGCAACACGAATGGAATCTTACTTCTGACTAAATGTGCAGAGCATAACCTTGTCATTACTAACACACTCTTTCGCCAGAAAAATAAATTTAAAACATCATGGAAGCACCCACGGTCGAAGCACTGGCATCTTTTAGATTATGTAATTGTCCGTGCTAGAGATCGCCGCGATGTACTTCTCACCAGAGCCATGACGAGCGCCGATGACTGCTGGACAGACCATCGATTAATTCGATCCACGATGGCCATAAAGATTGTCCCTCATCGTAGGCTCCAAGGAAGAAAACCAAGGCGTAAAATGAATACACTGGCCCTTCAAGATTCTATTAAACGAGCTTGCTTTCAATCAACTCTCAAGGAACATCTGCCTATGGAACTTCCTGAAAATGTTGAGGAACACTGGACTAAATTGAAGACTTCTATTATTTCAGCCTGTGAACGAACTATCGGATACCAGACTAAGAGACATCAGGACTGGTTTGATGAGAACGATAGTGAGATTGAACATATTATTGACAAGAAAAGGAAAGCCTTCCAGATATGGCAAAAAGATATTAACTGTGCCGTTAAGAAAAAAATCTACGCCAGTGCAAAGGCAGAAGTCCAAAGAAGAACTAGAGAACTTAAGAACATATGGTGGATAAAAAAGCCTAAGAAACCCAACATTTTGCAGATGCTCATGATGCACGGGGCTTTTTTAATGCCATAAAGGCCATCTATGGACCAACAAACCATGGTACAAATCCCTTACGCTCAGTAGATGGTGCTAAACTTCTAAAGGACAAAGAGTCTATTGCACTGAGCTGGAAAGAACATTACTACAATCTCCTTAATCGTCACTCTACTGTGGCTGATGAAGTCTTCTTGCAAATCCCACAAAAACAAATAAGAGATGAGCTTGCAGTACCCCCTAGTTTGGAGGAAGTCAGTAAAGCCACTAAACAAATGAAAAATAACAAAGCTAGTGGACCTGATGGGATTCCTGCTGAAGTCTTTAAAGAAGGCGGGCCTGAACTTACACAACAACTTCATAAGCTCATCGAAAAAATCTGGATGAGGGAGGAGATTCCAACAGACTTTAGGGATGCCATAATTATCACTCTCTTTAAAAAGGGTGATAGAACAGACTGTGGAAACTATCGAGGCATCTCCCTTCTAGCCACAGCAGGCAAAATCCTGGCAAAGATCATCGCAAACCGTCTCCTATCTGTATCAGAAGACATCCTCCCTGAAACACAAAATGGCTTCCGCCCTTCCAGGGGAACAGTGGATATGATCTTCACTGCACGACAGCTTCAAGAAAAATGCAAGGAGCAAAATCGCCCTCTGTACATGGCGTTTATTGATCTGACTAAAGCTTTTGATACTGTAAATCGTACTGCTCTCTGGACCATCCTTCTGAAAATTGGATGCCCTGATAAATTTGTGAACATCTTGTGGTTACTCCATGACGACATGATGGCAACAATCCTGAATAACAATGGCTCTCAAAGCGATCCATTTAAAGTGGAATCCGGCGTTAAACAGGGATGTGTTATTGCTCCAACCTTATTCGCTATCTTCATCGCTATGATTATACACCTTGTTGAAGAGAAACTTCCTACTGGTGTAGAAATTATATATCGAATGGATGGAAAGCTTTTTAATCTTAGTAGGCTGAAAGCAAAAAATAAGGTAACTACAACTTCTGTTATAGAACTTCAATATGCTGATGATAACGTAGTCTGTGCACACTCCAAGGAAGATCTTCAAACTATCCTAAACATCTTTGCAGAAGCATATGAAAAGCTCGGCCTCTCGATTAACATTAAAAGAACCAAAGTGCTTTACCAGCAAGTTCGAACCAATCCCTCTGCAGCGCCATCAATCCAGCTTAAAGGTGTGTCACTAGAAAATGTCGACCACTTTTCTTATCTCGGCAGCCATCTATCTACAAAAGCCGACATCGATGCTGAAATTCAGCATCGCCTGAGCTCTGCGAGTGTAGCTTTCTCCTGAATGAAGCATAGAGTGTTTGAGGATCGGGACATTCGCAGGGAGACCAAAATGCTTGTTTACAAAGCCATTGTACTACCAACCCTTCTGTACGCCTGTGAAACATGGACCCTCTACAAACGCCACCTCCAACTTCTTGAAAGATTCCATCAACGCTGCCTCCGAAAAATTCTGCAAATTACTTGGGAAGATAGGCGGACTAATGTTAGCATATTAGAAGAAGCGAAAACCACCAGCATTGAAACAATGATCATCCAACATCAACTTCGCTGGACCGGTCATGTTGTTCGAATGCCTGACCATCGTCTTCCAAAGCAGCTACTTTACTCCCAACTTAAGAATGGAAAATGGAATATTGGTGGACAGCAAAAGATTCAAAGATACTCTCAAAGCTAATTTAAAAAAATGTAATATCAGCATTGAGAACTGGGAAGCCCTAACACATGAGCGTTTCAACTGGAGGTCAGCCTTTATTAATGGTGCTATGGACTTTGAAGAAGCACGAGTACAGAGCGAAAGGGAGAAAAGAGCTAAAAGGAAGGCACGTCAGGCAAACCCTCATCATGACCATCTCCCACCCGGAAACCTATGCCCTCATTGTGGGAGGTTGTGCGGATCCAGAATTGGCCTTTATTGCCACTTATGGATCCACTGTTAAAATTTTACCTTTGGAAGACAATCTTACTCGGCTACGAGTGATCGCCAATGATAGATTATTGCAATGCGCTCTACATGGGGCTACCCTTGAAGAGTATCCGGAAGCTTCAGCTGGTCCAGAATGCTGCCGCATGGGCAGTCACGGGTGCCTATAAGATCAGCACATGTAACACCACTGCTCCGCAAGCTGCATTGGGTACCAGTTTGCTTCTGGGTCCAATTCAAGGTGTTGGTTATCACCTTTAAAGCCCTACATGGCATGGGGCCAGGTTACCTGAGGGGCCGTCTCATCCCGACCACATCTACCCGCCCCACCCGGTCATGCAGAGAGGGCATGCTTCAGACAAAACAATAAAAGAATTTCATCTAGCGGGGTCCAGGAGGTGTGCCTTCTCTGCGATAGCACTCGCCCAGTGGAATATCTTGCCCCCAGAGGTGAGGCAGGCGCCCTCGCTCCTGGCCTTCCGGAGGTCTTTAAAGACCTGGTTCTGCCACCTTGCTTGGGGCGAAGGAAGTAATAGTTCCTCCTGGGGGTGGTTAGCTTAGTAATATCCTCCTTTTAAGATCTCACCATCCTCTGGATTTTTTTCTATTTATTACTATATTGTATTTTAAAATGTATAGGTTTTAATTTTAATATTATTATTGTAAACTGCCCAGAGTCTACTGCTGTAGAGATGGGCAGTGATAAATTTGAATAATAAATAAATAAATAAATATAAATTACATGAATTGTGTGACCTGCTTGTCCAGGCAATTAATATCTGTGGTTTGCAGTTGAAGTCCGAACAAAAATGTTGTCCACTGTATCTGAAATGCTCTGAATGGAAGTCCAGAGAATCAACATTTTACTGTAATGTGATGGGTATGTACCAAATGTGTTTATGTTATTTTGTCTTTCTAACATAGTCTTTCCTTTTCTGGACAAGGGGCAGGAATTGTGACTGATTCAAAGTCATCACCAAGCTTATTGATCCAGCTGGGATTTGAACCTCCTCAGTGTAACATTCTAACCACTAGGCCAGTGTTTCTCAACCTCAGGAACTTGAAGATGTGCAGACTTCAACTCCCAGAATTCCTCAGGGGAATTCTGGGAGTTGAAGTCCACATATCTTCAAGTTGCTGAGGTTGAGAAATACTGCACTAGGCAAAAATGAATCTTTAATATCCATTCAGCTCTTACTGCTCTATTTCTGATTTTCTTTTGGAATTTGAATCTTGAGTCCTCCATATTTTTTCTACTTCTCTATGGGTGGGTTCACCCAGCAGAGTCAACGCTAAAACCTACACACAATTGCAATGGTAAGCTAACACACTATTCTCCAAAATGAGCCATATGGTCACTTTTTTTTTAAAGATAAAATCTGAAGATTTGGTTTCTCTTGGCTCTTTTTTATTGAGAGTTTTTATCATAACTAGTTTTAATGCGAAAGAATTCCATTTTGATTTTTTTCCTAAGTCAGAAGTTTCTGAATCCCCCAACCGGCTTCTATATTTACACAAATGAGGGAACAACCATGTTTTATTTGTTTCTTGTTCCCAGAAAGTTTTGTGAAAGTTCTTGCCACAATCAAGCATTCATTTTATGCCCGACAGGACCTAATTCGCTTTTGTGTATACACACATTCTCCATCTTGGTCGAAACGCCAATCGTGCATCACCCCTTTATTTATTTATTATTTATTTATCACATTTATATCCCGCCCATCTCCCCCACAAGGAGGGACCCTTTCCTTTTTTCTAGATTTTTATCTTGCTTGATATGAAGAGTTCTTGAAAACCGAGATGCTTACATGCTTGCTAATTCATACACTTTCACCAGATTGCCATAATACAGATTTCGGATTCCTTGGCTCCAATGCAAACACTCAAAGGATAGCATAGGATACATGCTGTATTATAGCACTTACCAGAAATAATTATGAATCAATGAGAGATTAAAAGGGAGACAGCTGGGGGTCTGATCCCATCAAAATGTGCAGCAGGACTGTGGGCATATAACATGGAGAAATTTCACATATTTAACCCAGAAAGGTTTAAAAAAAGAACATGGCAATAAGAGGGAATGTAGCATTAGAAAGCCTGCAAGTCTCTGTTCCCACTTCCTTTTCTTTCTACAGTCTGGGTGGGACTTCCCTGCTTTCTTGTTGATGCTTGAGAGCAGAGGAAGTCTAAGACTCCTCCAAGTTGGATCCTCTCCGTAGTAGAGCTATAGAATAACAAAAAAACTTGTGGAAGCTGACGGGCTGGAGTGTGTTGGCAGAAAGACTGAGCCTAGGAGGAGACTACAAACAGAGGATGCAAACTCTCCCATGCATTTTGCTCTGCCCGAGACTGAGAGACTATACATGGTAGTAGCGATGGAGTGCTTTTCTCAAACCTGGAAAAGTCTTGTAAATGGTAAGAAAAGTCAGAGCATTTTAAGCCTTGCTCTGAATTCAGGTTTGCATAGACTCAATGCTGAGGAGGAGGCAGAGGACCATAACATTTGCTGTGATGTTACATGGTACAGCATAGCTTTCCAAACTGTGTGTCGTGACACTTTAGTGTGTCGCGACAAAACCCGGAATGCTGATGGCACGTCGCCGCTGCTGGCGGTGGTGTGCACAGTGGCGGCAGTGGCGCACCATCAGCGCTTCCGAGTTTTAGCGTGAGACACGAGGCCGCCGTGCGCGCCACTGCACTGCTGCCATTGATGTGTCGCCAACGGCGGGACTTTGGAAAGCACTGTGGTACAGTATAGGAGAACTATTTCACAATTGCCCTAATATTTAGGCAGAGCAGGTAGATAAGGCACTTAGCAGGTTTTGCTTCACGTGAGCCCAGCAAAAACACTGTTTTTGGAATGGGTCCCATCTGGGCAATTTCCTCATAAGGAGGGAGAGATACAAACTTTTTAGTCAGGGAAAGTTTAGTCAAAGAAAATCTCAGCTTTGTGAGTTTGGAGACTCAATAGATTGAACCCTGAGAGAGATTAGAGTTGGATACTACACACAACACTCACATTTCATTAAACTTTGGGGGCAGCAAGAGACATTTTATGTTTCTAGTAAATATCTGTAGGTATCTGGTTGACATCGTAATGGTATATAATAACACCCATATATAATGAGGTTTATTGGCAAGGCCCCCCACAATTCTTGATCTAGTCTTGTCAAGGATGCTACATGTTGCAAAGCAGTAGTAGCCACACATGTAGTTTCTCCTTCCCTGTAATTGTTCTCATGAGGCCAGTGAAAAGCCACTGAACATGGTGTGGAACAATTCTGGGGCAAGTGGAAGGCAGCAAGCAATGGTGATGTGCCAGGGATTTGTACTAGACCTAGTAGAGGTTCTACAAGGATAAGAAGAAGCAAGGCAAGGTGTTGGCCAGACATAAAAGATACATGCAACCCACAGAGCAATAAGTCCAATTTAATTTATTTCTTAGCCTTATATGCCATTGTCATAGCCAAGGTCACGCTGGATACCACTTGTTTGTCCTCTGGTGGTGGTAGTCTGTCTGAAGACAAAAACCCAATTGATCTGCCCAGCTCAGAAAATAGAAGTTGACAGACTCCACAGACCTGCATCTCTCATACCTGCTTGTATGCACTTGTGGAAAAGCAGTTTTGGAGAACAGCAATCAGAACATAGGTGGGCATATGAAAAATACATGGCCCAAACAAGCACTTTCTAGATTGTGGAGTCCTTGGTGCTCTCTGAGCCTTGTTTTCTTGCAGACGTTTCATTGCCTAGCCTGGCAATGAAACGTCTGCAAGAAAACAACAAGGCTCAGAGAGCACCAAGGACTCCACAGTTCAACCCTGATCTACAAATACTCTCTTTGATTGGTACTTTCTAGATTCATTTCGCACAAGGTCATAGCCTGAGTTCAGAGATGTGCATAAACTCCTATGCCCATAAGCATTATCTCCTGTCATCATTGCCAAATTTTTAACATGACAGTGACTTAAGAGTTGGTTCAGGGAAGTGGGGCTCATGTAGCACAGGGTTGTGTGCATAGTTCTGCTCTATGCACACAGTGTGCCTATGGAAGCTCCTTGGGTAGGGATTTGAGTGGTTAAATGAATACTACCCATTGCTAAATTCAGGGATCAGTCCATTCAAAGTATTTTATGCAGGAAAATGCTTTGCTCCATTATCTCTTGCCCATAAAGTGTGAGCATAATGAATGGGTGTTAAAGCCATGTACACGTTTTACAAGTTGAGTTTAAATATCCTATAAATATACAAATTTATAGTTCTGATGCTGGAGGCCAATATTTTAAAGCTGTATCTTCAAGCTGTTGAATGTCAGAAACCAGTTCATTGGCTTTAAATCATAAGCAGTATGAATAGCACTTCCATTCCAGAGTCAGCTGCATTATCTTTTGGCTGCTTTGCATGTCATTCTCTCTGCTGGTGATTTATTAGAAACTAGCACTAATGGAAAGCTTGGAGGGGGGAAGTCATTGACTGCATTAGAATGATAGTACAAGGTGTTGTTTTTTAAGAAGTCCACCAGGTGACACTAAAGGGCTTTCTCTGATCATATAGGATCTCTCTTTCTAAACTCTTTGGATGTTAATGAAATAAAATATCCTTTAAATTCTTTCTAATTTTCATATATGCAAATGTTTCCTGAGACCTGAAGAAAGAAGAAAACATTCTCTTCTCTGAGAAAAAGATCTTTGAGCTTTTTGCACGACATATTCCTGTGCGTTCTGTGTGTGATCCTGGCATGAAAGACTGTGTCTAGTTATCTGAACAATTTAACCTGCTCAACGGGATGATTGTTTAATGTCCAACAGTGCCTTTATGTGTGGCTCCCTCTTCTTAATCCTGGATATTCCTCTTCCTTAGAGGAGAGACCGATAAACCATGGTTCTATTGTGTTCAAGCAAATGAACAAAGAACTTGCCATGTTTCCAGTAGGCAATGGGTAGTCAATGCTGATCTTTCATTATAGGTATCATATGATCCCTATTTCTTGCAATAGTTAACATCCTGGACACTTCATTTTGTACCAGTTCAATTTCTGGACACTTTTCAATTCTACTTAGAGCAGGTTGCAGTAGTCAAGATTGAGATTAGGTAGGGTTCAGTGGTACTGATTATAGGTAGTACTCGCTTAACGACCAGTTATTCAATGACCATTCAAAGTTACGGCAGTGCTGAATGAGTGGTACTTATGACTGGTCCTCACATTTACGACTGTTGCAGTGTCCTGGTGGTCACATGATCAAAATTTGGGCGCTCAGTGACCAGCCCGCATTTCTGACCATTGCAGCATCCTGTGATCATGTGATCGCCATTTGCAACCTTTCCTGCTGGCTTCTGATAAGCAAAGTCAATGGGGAAGCCAGCAGGAAATCACGAGATGCGGTCACGTGAAGTCCCCACTTAACCCATGCAGTCATCGCTTAATGACTGCTGTGAAAATGCTGAAAATGCCATTGTATGTTGTCGCGGTCACATGGGGTCCTTGCTTAATGACCGCATTGCTCAGCAACAGAGTTTCTGGTCCTAATTAGGGTCATTAAATAAGGATCACCTGTACTTCCTTTGAGTTACATGGTAGAGAAGAGTGGAATTAGGTGTCGTCATCATACTCCACTCCAAAGCTCCAAATTGCACATCACTCCCAATGGTTTCATGTAGATGCTAAATAGATGTTAAGTAGATGAGAGTCAGTATGGTGCAGTGGTTAAGGCATCAGGCTAGAAACCAGGAGACTGTGAGTTCTAGTCCTGCCTTAGGCACAAAGCCAGCTGGATGACCTTGGGCCAGTCACACTCTCTCAGCCCTAGGAAGGAGCCAATGGAAACCCACTTCTGAAAAGCCTTGCCAAGAAAACTTCAGGGACTTGTCCAGGCAGTTTTCGAGAATCAGACATGATTGAACAGATTAAAAAAAAAAGATGTTGAATAGTATAGGAATGAACTAGAACATGTAGGACACCATGGGTCAAACCTAGGTAGCAAACAGTCCTCTTCCAATACCACCACCTGAATATTTCCAAACAGGAAGGACTAGATCCACTGCAAAACAGCCCCCCCCCCCAAGCCCAGTCCTGCCAGATAGGCCAGAAGAATAGAATTTAAAGCACAGGTTCAGGAGAATTAGCAGAGTCATAGAGCTGAGAAGCGAATGATGTCTTTATCACCTAACCCAAGAAATGAATATTTGAGATACATTTACATAGATTGTCCAAGTTCAGAAAGGGTTTTTTAGTTAACATCTTATTATCCTCTCTTCCAAGCAGACAGGAACCATCCCACACTCAAGGAAGCATTGATCACCTTATTTAACCATGGGATTGGTTTAATCAGCCGGGAGGGCAAGGGTCTAATAACAAGGAGGTAGCCTCGTCTCACCATACACCCTGTTCTGTTCTCTCTATGAAAAAAAAAATCCATAGCAATTGGAAAAATGGTTGTCAAGGTTGCTTTTAAATGACCTGCCCCAATATTGGAGTTCAAGTTGAGGTACCACTGATTGACTGCAAAAAATGATGACAATACTTGCTAGCACACCTTTGACAGTGGTGGTATTAAAGATGTACTGTAAGTCCTTTTCACGGTGTCCACTGCCCCAGAATAAGATTTCAGATAGTCTTTACAAAAGGCACCACTCTGTGTTCAGTCTGATCTCTCCCAAGAATTTCTCTACATCCGGTCTTCTACCAGTCTGCTTTGTTGTTCTCAGCTTCCTAGTAAACCAAAGTACTGATTTAGATCTGCTGGATGGAAAAGGGCATTTAGGACTGATAGTGTTAAGCACCTGGTTTGCCATCCTTTCCCTACAACGATCAGGCTGCAATTCCATCCTTTTTCCAAGTCGTCATCATAATAATTTATTTTGGTCATTGGCCAACAAATGTTACATTTTTCCATGGCAGTTCCTACATCTGTGCAGTCATATGAGACCTTGCATAATGGAAAGCATTATTTAAAATGTGTATGATCAAGTCATTATTGCTGGTGTCATATATATTGATTTCTTTTGTCCTGCTACCATTTGTTGTTAGAACTCTGAAATCTGAAAACACCCTACAGAACAGCCTTAAAGTCCTATAAGCAGTTGCAGTATTTATCAGTCTTCACTAATTTATTTCAATTCTCCATTATCTTTCTCAGAAAAAGCAGTGAACAACAAATTAAAACAGCAACAATCAAAATGTCAATAAGATGCGATATAATAATAATAATAATAATAATAATAATAATAATAATAATGTGGGTTAATAGGGATGTTATTCCTTGTAATACAGCAGTGAATACAATGCAGTTCAATCACCTCTATTAAGCTTGGGCTCCTGATTAGGCAGGGAGATCTTATTCGGAATTGTACTGGAGCAGGATATTCCTAGAAAGCTGAGAACTTGCAGGAAGATGCCAACAAATTTCCCCAATGACTGCTACTTCCTCCATTGCCATTTACCATTTATATGTTTTTATTGTGTTGTCCCCTTTCAAGCACTCTTTCTGAGGCACGTGTGATCACCATTTTTATGTCCATACTGGGATGCCTAGTTTATAAATATCCTTTAGTTAACAGATCTTGCTTGCATCCCAGATCCTTCTTGATGATTCCTGTGTAAGAGGATTCTACTATCACTTCCATTAGTCCTCCCCTTGTTTTCCATTTTTCTCTCCTAAGATTTAGTCAATGTTGTGGTTACTGAATATGCTCAGTCCTCATTGGGCTGTCTTTGGGTTCCTCCCTAGGTTATTAGGATTATTTAGTACTTCAGTAATACACAGAATTCTTCTAAATGTATTCATACTTCTTTAGCATGGTGGTACCAGGCTTTGTGGAGCTGTGACCTTGGAAATAGAAGGGATAATGATAGTAGATAAGATATCAGAAGATTCTTCAGCTAGAGCATATCTATCATGAACTCATAATGATCTCACCAAGAATGCCCCAATTTGCCTTATTTACAGTATACTGGAGTAAAGTATTGGATGTATAACAGGACCTTCTGCAGGTTATCTCTTAGAAGTAGGATGAAAGATGTGGTAGTATTAGCTCTATAAGGCATAAAGAGTGGCCATAATTACATTGATTTATATGTATGTTTGCACACACAAGTCCCTAGATGCAAACTCTGTGCAAACTCTGCTTTTCTAGTTAAAAGTATCTCAAATTGGAGAACTATTGGGGTGGAGGGAGGGGAGGAGATCAGTAATATTGTGCAAGTTAGACTATGGTTTGATGATACAAAGTAGTTCTATATTCATACCTATGCAGGCAGTTTCTGGCTGGTTAGTTTCTAAAAATTCAAGACCAGTTTTTAGGCATGGAAGTAAATAGGCACTCAGTGCTCTTGATGTGATCTGAGGTAGATGTTCTCTGCAAACAGCTCCAGTCAGAAGACAAGGTTGTTGCTACTTGCCCTTTTGAGTAGCATTTGGGGCCAGCTCAACGAAGGGGCGTGGTGGCTGTCAGATGCCATTCCGATGTCCTAATAACCGTTTCTCTCAAGCAAGTCGACAGACACAGATTTGCTAAGAAGTAAACAGTTTATTCCGGTACATGGAGGTTAGCATGAAAGAAAGACTTGAATGAGTAATTACAGTATGGCTCAGCACTTTTAAGCATTTTCAGCCCAGAGTCTTTTTCCCCTCCCCAAAGTTCGTATTCGCCAATTCGTGTCATGCTCAGGTATCTGGATGCTCAGACAGCCATCATCGTAGATGTGTAGTTCAGGTTCCCCGGTTGGTGTTAATGGGTCTTCTTCCTGGGTCGGCTGTCTCCTTCGCGTAGGTTTCTTTCCCCCCACAATCCACATAACTGTCTGTCTCAATGACAGGACTCTGCCAGAGTTCTGACACTGGCTCAGCAGGTAAGACGCCAGGCTTGTCGATTGGAAGGTTGGCAGTTCGAGACCCGAGCACCACGTGATGGAGTGAGCTCCCGCACTCGCCCCAGCTCTTGCCAACCTAGCAATTTGAAAGCATGCAAATGCAAGTAGATGAATAGGTACCACTTCGGTGGGATGGTAACAGTGTTCCACATGCGTCATGCCAGCCACATGACAGTGGAAGCATCTTCGGACAACGCTGGCTCTTCGGCTAACAAACGGAGATGAGCGCCAGCCCCTAGAGTCGGACACGACTGCACAACTGTGCAGGGGGAACCTTTACCTTACAATGAAGACTGCATAGCAGTAGTCAACATGAAAAGATTTGGAAAGTGATGTGATGGAGGTCAGATTCTTATCCAAAAGATGTTACTTTAAGGCAACATTTGGGGTTAATATCATTAGATATGGATTATATGGACCAGGACAATAGAATAATCTATAAAATTGATGACACCAGTTTATAGATTACATTGCACTACAAACCGACAGAAGATTTCCCTCCATAATTTCAGGGAGATATTAAAACTCAGAGGAGATAAGATAGAACCTCACAGTACTACACAGGATGAAACTTATGACATCCATTCTCTGGAACATATAGGAATAAAACAATTGCAAAGCAGTGCCTCAGATAACCCAGATGAATTTGATGATGGGTGGCAGAGGATATGATCTGCATGCAGAAGATTCATGGTTAACCCATGGGAAAGAGCCCGGTCTGGACAGATACCATCAATCATTAAGACTAGCCTTTCCTAATCTTGTCCCACAAGTATGTTGGGACCATACTTTAAGATTTCTCAGGAAGCATGACTCTTGGCCATGCAGAGTAGAGATTTGGGAACTGCCATCCCAACCTCTGGAGGGCATGAGTTTGGAAAAGGCTTGTTACAGACCATACTGACTTAGATAAACCAATGTTTTGGCTTGGTATAAAGCCACTTCATGAGCCCAAGCAATATAATCCCTTGATCAGTGTGATAGGAGAAACAATATTTCAGTTTGAACCTACAGTACATTAAATTGATTTAAAGAACACAGTTCAGGAATTCTCTTTTCTCAAAGCCTCTGATAATTTATAGTCAACTTACAGCAGTGTCAACTGATGTCTGTCTAGAAATAGGTTTGGGAATTGAATCACAGATAACAAGAGCCAATTGTCTAGTGTGCACAATACCTGAAGCACAGCACATTACTTACCATTTTGGGTAAAGCCGGTAGGCATTACTGTGATGCAGTAAGATGTTTCTCTGTCATCCCAGATGATCAAAGGCAAACGGCATAACTTTATAGAAGGAAAATTCAAAGACAGATTTTTTTTACCTGGGCAGATGGAGATCATTCATCTTCCACAAAGAAGAAACAAAATATTCTGTATTATTATTATTATTATTATTATTATTATTATTATTATTATTATGTTTGCCTCCTGCTGCTGGGTGCTTTGACAAGAAAATAATTTATGTTGGTATTTTAGGAAATGTTGACTAACCTCCATCTTTTATGTGTTTGCAAACAGAAGCCATTTAGAGAGACAGGTTTTGAAGACAATGTTCAGAGATGTGGGGGAACAAAATAACATTTGGAGGTTGAAAAGCCACAGGGTTACTGTATTTCCCCCAATTATCTTAAGAAAAATGCCAAAATGGAAAGGAGAGACTTGATTTATTGTTGATTATAAAGTTGAGATCCATTCTGAATGTAGCATGGAAATATATAGTAACATATATGTTACTTATACCCTGTCAGCTATCTCAGACATTTGCCATATATATGTGGTGCATATGCTTCAATCTAAGACACCATATTGCTTTATGAAGCGGTTCATAGTCCCATTTCCCTGTTAATGGGAAAACTATAGCATTGTGACCAATAAAGAGATTATAATCTCTCTTATGTTCTTGTATATTGTTTGATTGCTTCTTTAATGCCTTTTGGCAGCTGGTGACTGCTGGTTGGCAGGCAATGGAATGTACTTGGGTAGAGGCTGACAGAAACAGTTTGGCAATTTTGTATGTAAAACCGTTCTCCATTTTTCAGATGGTTAGGAAGGAGCAACCTGGGAGAGCTGTAAGAGGATGCTTGAACTTCATGCTATTCAGCAACTGAGCCTGTTTGCAAAACTAACTCTGTTTTATGCTGGTTGTGTCTTTCCTTCCTTTGCTCACCCTGCATATTTGTAAATGAAAAGATATGGTGGAAATAGAGTTCTTCATATCTTCAGGTGATCTGCCAAACAGTTGACTCAAGAACTTTCTACCACTTTAAAAGGTGATGAAAGCAAGTAGAAACAGGGAATGCTGAAGCAAAGAGTTGAATGAAATGAAGATGGAAGCAGTGACAGATTTTATTTTCTTGGGCTCCAAGATCACCGCAGACGGTGACTGCAGCCATGAAATTAAAAGACGCTTGCTCCTGGGGAGGAAAGCTATGGCAAACCTAGACAGCATATTAAAAAGCAGAGACATCACCTTGCCGACAAAGGTCCGTATAGTTAAAGCTATGGTTTTTCCAGTAGTAATGTATGGCTCTGAGAGCTGGACCATAAGGAAGGCTGAGCGCCGAAGAATTGATGCTTTCGAATTGTGGTGCTGAAAGGTGATGAAAGCAAGTAGAAACAGGGAATGCTGAAGCAAAGAGTTGAATGAAATGAAGATGAAAGAGCTGCTAGCAGGAATTGATTTTCAGTCAATTTTTGGTCAATGCAGCTTTAACCAGAGTCCTGTTCATTCACTAGTTGCTGCAGTTCTGTCCATTTTTTTGGATAATCTGAACTTTTGTTCATAGTCAAAACCTCATGTTGGGATGAAAGTGAAAGTGAAAGGTCCCCTGTGCAAGCACCGAGTCATTACTGATCCTTTGGAGGGATGCCACTGTCGCTGATGTATTCTAGGCAGACTTATAGCGGGGTGGTTTGCCATTCCCTTCCCCAGTTGTGATTACCTTTCAACCAGCTTAGCTGGGTACTCATTTTACCGACCTTGGAAGGATGGAAGGCTGAGTCAACCCGAGCTGGCTACCTGAGAAACCAACTTCCGCTGGGATCGAACTCAGGTCGTGGGGAGAGTTTCAGTTGCAGTTCTGCCGCCTACCACTCTGCGCTACACGAGGCTTCTCCATGTTGGGATAAGTGTTTCTAAACAAGTTATCTCTCAGGCTTCATTTCTAAAATTGTCTTCCCTGTTTCTACCTTGTTTCAGAATCTTTGTGAATTTCTTTCAAATTGCTGTTAGTGTTTTTGAGCTTATGTGCTTGTTGGAAATGGTGGAGAGCTATTACTTGTGCTGTTGTCTTCTGTTGCACATTTTTCCATGCTCCAAAGGGCATATTTCCCAATATGAAAAAGCCCAGTGGGCAGAATTTCCTCATGATGTCTTTCTTGGAAAATAATTGAAGAGTAGGAAGACAGGCAGAGTGTAGATCTAAAGACAGACTTTGTTCAATGAATAAACAGGGTGCTTTCACGTCCAATCCTCCCCATAAGTAGGTAAGAATAAGAATATAGCCTTCCAGTTATAAGAGTTTTACTGAAATTTCCTCCAAGACTTTCTCAAGGCCTTACTAGTTGCAATAGCCCTGCTTTTTTAGATTATTTTATTTAAGTTATTGCTTTAATATTCTGAGAGAAAAATAAAAGGAGACAACAATTAAAAAAATGAAGACAGAAAGGAAAATAAAAAAGGGGGGGAACCAAGGACAGAGAAGATAGGTGGTTTGAGAGAGGGGTCAAGGAATCCATTTATGCCAACTTGGAAAATCCTTCCTTGAATAGGGGTGGGGGCCTCAGGCACAATCTTTCCCCTATTTTCCTTCCTGCTTTGTCTTCTGTGCCTAGGAAGATTAAGACCATTTCGCAAGCTCAACAGCAGCATGATAATCTTAACGATCCTCCTTTAGATGATAAAGGGACTTAGAAATAAACATCTCAAATAACCATGACCTAGCCCCAGGTGCAAGGTCACACAGCCACCTTAGAAACATATTTAAGGATTCCCTTACTAACTTTGCTCAGACTGAAGAAGCTTCTTGGATAAGAAGCGAAACGTTTCCACTGAGAAAATAGAAATCCAGTTGACATGATTCAAGCTACAGACTGTTCCACCTGGATGACTGAGAACCTTCATCGACAAGGACAAAAATCACCCTTCAGTGATTTACAAACTTGGTCCTCTTCCTATTTTCAATGACCAGATATGTGTTTGTACCTGCCTTTTCAATTATGTTTTTTATTTTGAATCTGTAAAGACCTAAAGCACATGAATAGTAAGAATGTATTTAAATTTGCAGAAAATGCTGTGTTTAATTCTGTACCACGTATAGGTTGTATTGAGAGCCAATTTGGTGTAGTGGTTAAAGCATCTGGCTAGAAACTGGGAGACTGTGAGATCTAGTCCCACCTTAAGCATGAAACCATCCAGGTGACCTTGGGCCAGTCCCTCTCTCTCAGTCCAAGGAAGGAGGCAATGACAAACCACTTCCGAAATCTTGCCAAGAAAACTGCAGGGACTTGTCCAGGCAGTTGTCAGGAGTCCACACTGACTCGAAGGCACAAGAACAACAACAACAACAACAACAACAACAACAAAACCCAATCCAACCCAACCCAACCCAAACCAGACAAAAGAAAACAGGAGTCTGTGAGTTCTAGTCCCGCCTTAGGCATGAAAGCCGGCTGGGTGACCTTGGGCCAGTCACTCTCTCTCAGCCCAACTCACCTCACAGGGTTGTTGTTGTGGGGAAAATATGATGAGGAAGGAGTATTAGGTACGTTCGCCGCCTTGAGATATTTATAAAAATAATAAAGGCGGGATAGAAAATAAATAAATAAATAAATAAATAAATAGGTTGTATTAGCTTCTATTCATTATGGCTTCAGTGAAACCTTCAATTTTGCCAGGAGTGCTTAAAAATTTGTATGCAATTTTAGATTTTTTGTTAGATCGTAATACTATTACGAGGGGGCGTGGAGGGGGCGTGGTGGCTCAGCGGGTAAGATGCCAGGCTTGTTGATCGGAAGATCTCAAGTTTGGAGGTTTGAATCCCTAGCCCCGCGTGACGGAGTGAGCTCCCGCACTCGCCCCAGCTCTTGCCAACCTAGCAATTTGAAAGCATGCAAATGCAAGTAGATTAATAGGTACCACTTCGGTGGGTAAGTAACAGCATTCCGCGCGCGTCATGCGGCCACATGACCGTGGAAGCATCTTCAGACAACGCTGGCTCTTCAGCTAACAAACGGAGATGAGCACCGGCCCCTAGAGTCGGACACGACTGCACAACTGTGCGGGGGGATCCTTTACCTTTTTTTTTTAAATAGTATTCCAGCTAAATTTAATTCTCACATATATACAGTGCTATAAACCTATGTACTGGAAATTTGGAAAATTAAGGTAACAATCTTGTGTGTGTGTGTGTGTGTATGTATGTATATATGACAGTCATAAGACAGTCTACACCAACTCTATATAAAGTTTTATGCCTGCTGCATTAGAACCTAATTCTCTCTACCTCCTGGCAATTCAATTTATTTAGAATTTGTGTGTATGTGCTGTTATTATTAGTGTTAAGGCAAGTTTAGTATTTTTGCTTTTATTACAAATATTTGTTCACTTTGTCCTAGAACTTTTTCACTGCTAAATATTTGTTTTAGGGGAAAAAAGAACCTAATTCTCTCTGTGCACTGGACACAAAATATTCATTGAATAACGTAACACAAAGATATTGAAGAGAGGAGAAAGATAAGGTAAATGGAAAGAGCAACAACAGTAATACTATTTTAACTATTAAAGGATGTTCAAGGAAAAGTACATCATGGCCCTGATCTACTAAATCAGGAATTTTTTTTTTAATTTTAAATATTCAACTTTATGATAGGGAATCAAAGATTATTAAGGAAGAAACTAGTGATTTTTAAAATAATATAGCTCCTCTGAAGATTACTTATGACCAAGCTGTTTATCTAGTTGTACTTTTATCTCTTCAGAAAACAATAGGTACTATTAATTCAATGGAAAACTCCCTGTTTATGAGTGATAACCTATTCAGTTGTCTAAGACATACAGTATATTGATTGTGTTTGCTTCTATATGGTTGGAAGTTTATAATGATGCTTTTTTGAATGAAGTTTTTTTTTCTAATTTATATAAATTTATATAAATGTTATTTTGAAGGCTGGCAATTCTGCTTTTTGTGTAAGCCAGACTTTCTCAACCTTTTGATCCTGGAGGAACCCTTGAAATATTTTTCAGGTCTCAGGGAACCCCTGCACATTCAGACTCAAATATAGGCCAGAAGCTACAAAATTATTATATTTGTTTCATGGGTAGGCCTGTATATACAGTATGCATTAACAGTGTTCTTAAACTAAAAATAAAGAATGATATTTACCTCTTTAATGTGAAGTTGCCTGAATTTGAAATAATTTTTTAAATAAATTGTGATCTCCCAGGGAGGGAACCCCTAGTGACCTCTCACAGAACCCTAGGGTTCCACAGAACCCTGGTTGAGAAACCCTGGGGTAAGCTTGATTTCTTATTAAACAATGATGTCAAAATTTTGACAGCAGTTTTGAAACATAAGGTAATATTATATCTGATTGCCCATCCTACACAATCTGGATTCATAAAAGGATAACAAATACTACTTGATATTTTAGCATAGGGATCAGGGACAAGTGATGAAATGTGTGTCATGACTTTGTGATGCAAAGTCTACCCTTTAGTGCTTGCATATGATGCCATGATACAAGTCCAAAAGGATCTTTATCTCTGTTTATATTCAATTTGATATTGAATCTGTTGGTCTGTCTTAGGCCATTAAAGGACATCCTGAGCATAAAAGAGGCTGGAATCAGGTGGCAGATGCTGATGGGTGAGGAGTGGTGGTGAGATATTGGAGAAGATAACTTTGTGTACACTATACACAGACAGGTCTTCATCCTATACTAGATGCAGTAGAGATGCTTTCCCTTCATCCACTTTGAAGTAAGACTCCATAGAAAGTCTTTTGGCTCCTGTACATGGGATGTGAATGAATACCATCTACTGTAGTCCTTTGGCTGAAACAGCATAATGGCTTGGACTATCCTGGATCATAATTCTTAAGGATCCATTTCCTGAAGGATCCCTATTTGCTATTTGGATGGGCTATGTGGATTCAAGAAACGGACATTTCCATGGCTTATTCAAAATAATATGGACCACTTTTGCCAAAGAAAAGACTTGTAATTTTTCTTTTAATTTAAGGCTATAAATGTTGAAAGTATGCATGGGCATATGCTTTTCTTGTTAATAAAATATTTTGGCTCTAGTAAGTCTTTTAAAAAAGGATTTTTAGTTTGGAGATTCCAAATCCATTCCACCCAGAGGGAGGGGAAACATTCAGTCCCTGTGGCTGGGAAGAACAGGAGATATCACCAAAAATGGAAGCAAATGATTGAAAACATTGTTTTTAAGACATATTTTTGTCTTTTCAGCCTGACTATATTTTGTGGCACTCCCCTGTTTATTAATAAAGGCACCAAATAAAAATCATGATTTCAGCTTTGACTATCCAACTCTTTTTTTTAAATACTACCTCCCCATCTGTTCAGCTTACTTCACTTCCATCGTGTTAATTCATTCATTGTTGCCAACCTACCTTTTCATAATGTTCTTGGGCCAATATTATGGCTTATTTTGCTTGCAGAGTACATTCCTTTTACTTGGATAATTGATAGGTATGACTCTGCTCTTTGTTTTTTTCCACCTTGACTTTGCCTTGTTGTTTCTGCCCTGCTTTTCCATTTGTACGTCAGCAGAGATCTCTTGTTACAAGCAGCTTCACATTTCTTGGAAGTTCTGTCTCACAAAGCAAAATTCACCCTTGGTGTAATTCAACATATCCGAGTAGCTTTACACCAGTGATGAATAATTGCAGGGTCACTTAACCTAATTACATTAATATCCATAGTTTCTCTCCCCCCACCCATCTATTTTGTTGCTGTTGTTGGTAACAGTTGCAAGGATCTATTAATGAGCTTATAATCCACATTTAAATCATGTGATTGTAGGTCACATTTGTTTGGCATTTTGGCTGCAACAGAAATGCATTGTGGAGGTTTAAGGACTGTATCAGTTCAGAGCTGGATAACTGGGAATTTGATGTGCTGTGCAGATCCCAGTGAAGAACTGTAGAGGACAGTGTGATCTAGTAGATAATTGAAATTAGGAAAACTTGACTTCTGACTTGGTCAGGCATGGACAGGTCACTCTATGCTAGCTTATTTCAAGAGTCTTTTCAGTTGGAAGAGTCTGGATGGATATAGAGTAGGATAAAGATGCAAGAAACAAAACCACAAACTTCACATTTCTATAATTGTGTATTCTTGTATATTCTTTGCTTGACAAGCAGGGTATTATCTTGGATTCTTTAGTTTATTATTCGTTTATCAACTGGAAGACTGCTCACAGTTGCTCAAGTATCTACAGTATGAGATACAGCTGCCTCATCACAACGAAATTATTTCTGCAAACTGAAGCTACAGAGGGAGATTGGTTGTGATGGATTAGCAGTATTTCAGGGCCTTTCCAAATAATTTGTAGCTATATTTCAAGAAAGCTACACAGAGAGAAGTAATGGCTTTGTTATAGAACTTACTGCTGGTTAGTGCCAAGTGCTGGTGAAATGAAACACAATGTTACTTAATGCCTAGTGTGGATGGAGAAAATGCAGGAACCTGGAGATGGGTTTGTGTGCCAGTGGGAAAACAGACTGTGCCACAGTGCCACTGAATTTCAGAGAAAATACCAGCATTGCTCCAATTTCAAATAAACTGTATCAAAAGTCAGAACCCCCCCCTTCAAGTTCAGCTGTATAATGCAGCCTATATTATGTATTCAGACAAATACCACACTGCTTCTGAACTGGTGTAAAGCATTTATATAGAGATGCCCTAAATGAGTTTAGCTGCAGACACACTAGAAATCTGGTAGGAACAAGACAGTGAAATATGATGCCAAGTAATATAAAAAGTTGAGAGCCAGTTTGGTGTATCTTGGACCAGTCACTCTCTCTTGCCCTAGGAAGAAGGCAATGGCAAACCACTTTTGAAATCTTGCCAAGAAAACTGCAGGGACTAGTCCAGGCAGTCACCAGGAGTCAATGCTGATTTGAAGGCAGTAGTAGTAGTAGTAGTAGTAGTAGTAATAATAAGTTGCCATGCCAGTCTGACTAAATTCTACTAAATGATTATTTTTACAGTCTGTTATACCACAATTGTTCATCAAACTTATTAACTGAATAGAAAGTAAATGAATAGAAGAGTGGTGAGTTTTACCCCCAGCAAACAGTTGGAGAGCCCTTGTTGAGATGAAGTGAACACCATCATTCTCTTGGTCTTAAAGCAAGTCATACAGTTTATCCTTCAAGCCCAGTATTGTCTATTTTTGCTAGTAATGGCTCTCCAGGGATCTTGTGCAGATTTCTTGCTCTGAATTACTGATCTAGAGATACTAGTTACCAAACACAGAATTTGATGCATATTAAGTACATACTGTTTTGCAGAGCATATGTATGCACATTTAAATGCATTCATTGCATCAACTTCATTCTGGACCCATCTCAACTTGACTTGTGTTCTAAGCTAACACAATCCAATTATACACAAGTCTGTAAGCTTTAGAATACTTTTATGATTAGAATACTTTCTAACAAAGAGATATAGAAACAAACAAGTAATTGTTATGGAAATACAAATATAATAATAATGATCTCATAATAAAATATTAAAGCTGAACATGCATTTCATAGAGCTAATAGCTGTGATTTATTCTTCTCTTCTCCAAGTTATTGCTATTTGTTCACTGTGGTACAAAGTCCTTCATGAACAGTAACTGAGGCGCTTGAGGTTTTGGAGTGGAAGAATGTTTTCTGGGTATAAATGTTACCAACAGAAATTGTGTGTTTGTTAAACAATCATATGTGGAGCTCCGTTTCTTTTTTTTTTCTTTTTTTTAATAAAGTTTTATTATTTAAAATATTTACACATCAATAGCTACATTTACAAAGGTTTACAACATATACACAACATAATTACATAAAACACATAACACAAAACAAAGACAACATACATAGTTACATATAGAACAGAATGACTTCCTGTTTCTTTTACGAAAAAACTTTTATAATATATATTTAACAAAACTATTTCCTTTGTATCTTTCCTTCCTTTTTGATATTTTGTCTTTATATTAGTATTTTATCTCTTTTATTGATTTCATTTTCATCCTTCTCTTTTATCTTTAATCTTTTTTATCTTACAAAATTTGTTTTATATTATAGTTCTTTTGTATGAAATTTAAAAAGGGGTTCCATGTTGATTCATAATTTCCGATTTCTTTACCTTTTACCAAGTTCGTTAATCTGTCCATTTGTGCTAATTCCATTGTTTTAAAAATCCATTCTTCTATTGATGGAGTCTGTTCTTCTTTCCAATGTTTCGCTAGGGTTATCCTTGCTGCAGCGATCAGATGTAATAGTAAATTTTTACAGTCTTTAGTCCACTTTGTATCCATAAGTCCCAATAAGTAAAATTCTGGTTTCTTTTCCATATTAATTCCAATGATTTTACAAATACAATTGTGGATTTTTTCCCAATTTTTTTTTTTTTTTTTACAAGACCACCATAAATGATAATAAGATCCCACTTTTATTTTACACTTCCAACATATATTTGATCCTAAACATTTCATTTTATTTAATTTCTCAGGAGTCATATACCATCTGAAAATCATCTTATAATTGTTTTCTTTTAAGTTATTACTTAAAGTAAATTTAGTGTTTTTAGTCCAAATGGTTTGCCAGTCTTCGTAACTGATCTCTTTGCCCAAGTTCTCTTCCCATTTTATCATATAATTTTTAGTTATTATATCATTAGTTTTTAGTTCTAATAATTTTTTATATAATTTTGAAATCAAATGGTCATTCTCTTTCCATAATATATTATCCCAGTTTTCTGTTGATTTCAGAAATTTGAACGTTTTTTGATCTAATTTGAATTGTTCTTTTAATTGGAAATATATGAACCATTGACATTTGTAACCCTCTTTTTCTAATTCTTCTCTTGTTTTAAATTCATAATTATTTCCACTAAATTTAAGCAAATCTTTGTACCTTAACCATTTTTTATCATTTGAACTTTCTTTTCTGGCATATGCCTCCTGAGATGATGTCCACAGTGGAAGTGAAGGTAATAAAGAATTTTTGTATCTGCTCCATATTCTTAATAATGATTTCCTAATTATATGATTATTGAATGCTTTGTTAACTTTACTTTTATTGTACCACATATAACCGTGCCAACTGAATCTATTGTCGTGTCCTTCTAAATTTAGTATATTTGTATTTTCCAATATTATCCATTCTTTTAGCCAGACCATACCACAAGTTTCATAATATAATTTTAAATTTGGTAATCCCAATCCTCCTCTTTCTTTATTATCTTGTAAATATTTTAATTTTATTCTGGGTTTTGTCCCTTGCCATATGAATTTTGTTATATCTCTTTGCCATTTTATAAAGGTCTGGTCTGTTATTGTTATAGGGATCGTCTGGAACAGATACAAAATTCTAGGTAATATATTCATCTTTATTGTCGCTATTCTACCCAACAGCGACAATTGTAGAGGTTCCCATTTTTCCAGATCATTCTTGATTTCTTTCCATATTTTAACATAATTATTTTTAAATAAGTCTATATTTTTAGCAGTTATCTGTATTCCTAAATATTTAATTTGTTTAACATTTTGGAATCCTGATTTTTGTTCCAATTTTTCTCGCTCTTCTTTTGTCATATTCAAATTTATCATTTTAGTTTTTTGGTTATTTATTTTAAAACCTGCTACCTCTCCAAATTCTTGCAACTTTTTGTTTAAGTTTTCTATTGAATCTAGTGGGTTTTGTAAAATTATCACCAAATCATCTGCAAAGGCTTTTAATTTGTAAGTTTCTTTTTTAATTTTGACGCCTTCAATATTATCGTCTTTTCTAATTTTTTGCAATAAACCCTCCAATACTAATATAAATATTAACGGAGATAATGGACAACCTTGACGTGTACCTTTTTCTATATTAATTTCTTGCGTTTCTTCTTCATTCACTATAATTTTGGCTTTCTGTAATTTGTAAATTGCCTGAATTGCTTTTATAAATTTATCCCCAAAATTTCTATGTTCTAGTGTTTTAATTATGAAATCCCAATTTACGTTGTCAAATGCTTTTTCTGTGTCTAGAAATAGTAGCATTATAGATTTTTCATTATGTACATTTGCATATTCTATCAGATTTATTATTGTACGTAAATTCTCATTAATTTGTCTATTTGGTAAAAATCCATTCTGATCACGATTTATCAAATTTTGTAGAATTTTTTTTAATCTTTCAGCCAAAATGCTAGTGAATAATTTATAATCGTTATTTAATAAAGAAATTGGTCTGTAATTTTGACATTTTGTTAAGTCTTGGTTTTCTTTGGGAATTAAAGTAATTTTAGCTTCTGTCCATGATTTTGGTATCTCATTGCCCTCGAGAATTGAATTAAATAATTTTTTAAGTGGTTCTGTTAATTGTTCTTTAAAATATTTATAATATCCCACAGATAGCCCATCGGGTCCTGGGGTTTTACCTATTTTCAGTCTTGTAATTGCTTCTGTTATTTCTTGTGATGTGATCAAATTATTTGTAATATCTTTTTGTTCATTTGTTAATTTTTCTAAGTCACATTCCTGAACATATTGTTCAATTTTGTCCAATGGTGTTTTTTGTTTTTTGTATAATTTTGTATAGTAAGTATGGAAGACATTTTTAATTTTTTCATTTTGAATTAAATCCATGTCATTTTCTCTAATTTTTAAAATTATTCGTTTTTCTCTTTCTTTTCTTAATTTATATGCCAACCATCTACCTGGTTTGTTCGCATGTTCAAAATTTCTCTGTCTAGTATATTTTAATTTTCTATCAATCTCTTCTGTCATTAAAATTTTTACTTGTAATTGTAATATTTTAATCTGGTTTAAAATTTCTTCCTTTTTATTATTGTTTTGTATTTTTTTTTTCTTTTTCTTTTATTTGGTCCAAAATTGTTTGTAATTTTTTGTTACTATTTTTCTTTTGGTAATTATTCACCGATATGAAGTGTCCTCTCATGAAGGCCTTGCTAGAATCCCAGACTGTTTCTAATTTAACTTCTGTATCCAAATTCCAAATGAAAAATTCTTGTACTTTCTTTTTTAGATCATCTAAATTTTTCTTATTTTTCAAGATATTTTCATTTAGTCTCCATCTATAATTTTTTGAATTTATCTTCAGAGTTATTTGTACAGGGTTATGGTCTGATAAAGTCTTCGGTAGAATTGTACATTCTTTGATTTTATTTTCCATATTTTTTGATGTCCATATCATGTCAATTCTTGAGAATGATTTATATCTATTTGAATAAAAGGTAAATTCTCTGGCGTTTCCATTTTGGCTTCTCCAGGCATCAATTAGAGATAAATTTTTTGTCATATCAAAAAATTCCCTAGGTAATTTGCCTTGGTAATCTTTAATTTGACAATGTGATTTCCTATCTAATTTTGGCATGATTACTCCATTTAAATCCCCCATTACTAGCCAATTGTTTTGTGTATATTCTGTAAAATTATTTAATAATTCTTTGTAAAAAAAATTTTGATTTTTATTAGGGGCATATATTCCAATTATTAATATTTTAGAATTTTGAATTTCAATTTCAATGATAATATACCTTCCATTTTCATCTTTTTGTATTAATTTGGGCTTTAAATAGGGTTTTACATATATTACTATTCCATTTTTTTTTCATTTGCTGTAATAAATTCTATTCCTAGTTTTTTATTGATTAAGTATTTTGTATCTATTTTTTTGATATGCGTTTCCTGGAGGCATGTAATATCAAGTTTTAATTTACTTAGTAGTTGGAACAATCGTTTTCTTTTAACAGGACAATTGGCCCCATTAATATTCCAAGTGATGGCCTTTAATTCACTCATTTACTAGAAGCGAAACAAATTCTTTAGAGTTTGATGCTCCTTTTTCTTTTGAAAACTGGAGTGTCTCTTTCTCCCTTATTCTCTGATCCCCTGGATTAACTATCTCTTTTTCAAATCTTTTCAGAAAATCCTTTGCTTTTGGTATTGAGTTTAATTTGAATCTTTGGTTTTTAAACGTCAAACTTAAACCCTCTGGTATTTCCCACCTATAATTTATATTGTTTTTTCCCAAAAGATCTGTTAGAAATCTATATTCTTTTCTTTTCCTTAATATTTTTGCTGGTATTTCTTTGTAAATAGTAATGTCCTTCCCTTCAATTTCTATCTTTTTGTTGTATGATGTTTGTATTATTATATTCCTTGTCTTTTTTTTTGAGAATTCAATCACTATATCCCTTGGTTTTTTATACAATGTTGCATATTTTGAGTTTACTCTAAACATTCTTTCAATTTCCTCCTCTATTCTTTCTTCCTCCCAATCAATTAAATTTGCTAACATTTGAACAATTACTTCTCTCGTATTCTCTTCTTTCTCTTCTGGCACACCCCTCAACCTTACGCAGTATTCTTTCTCTTTTAGTTCTAATATTGTTATGTGCTCTTCTTCTTTGTCAAGGTTTTCTTCACATTTCTCAATCTGTTTCTTAACTCCAAGTATATCATCTTTTAATCTCTTTTCTATCTTTCCTAGTTTTTGTTCTAATCTGGTTTCAAAATCTTCTAGTTTTTCTTCTAGCACCTTTGTCACTGTTTGTGAAATTGTCTTAGTGGTCTTGACTGTAAAATCTTCAAACAAAGATTTTAACCATTCTCCTTCCCCTGTATCAGATCCTCTTCTAACCTTGCTTCTAGTACTAACACTCATTTTATCTAATATCTTAATTATCTAATACTTATATACTTATATACTTATATTTATATACTTATATACTTATACTCTATACTTATATACTTATATACTTATACTCTATAGCAAGGTTTGTACAGCAAGGTTTGTACAGAAAAACAAAGTTATTTCTATAAGAACAAAATGGCTTCGTTTGCTTGTTCAAATTAATTAATTAATTCCATCTTTGTAAAAGTTTTCAGTAGGGAAATTATTTCTCTTCTCACCCAAATATCTTTCGCTTAGTTTCTTCGTTTAGAAACAATTGCTTTTGATTAATTTGTTTTTCAAATTGTCTTGATGAAGCGATCTGCGGCGCTCGTCTCTTTCAAAGACTTTCCCTCCGCGGAACCTACTTTCGCTTTCCAGCTTCCCAGCTTGATTTTCTCCGCGAGTCAAAGAAGACACTTAAACCGGACAAACAAATGACTCGCCCGCCTTCCAAAGCCGCCAAAAGTTTTTTTCTTTCAAAAGAGCCACATTCTCCGCTCTTTCTACCGCCGCTTTTTGGTTTTTAAATTCGCAAAGCTGGCTCAGTTCCACAGGGTCTCTAAATTTCTTTACGGAGCTTCTTCTACTTTGCCCCAGCCGCCGTCCATCTTCACCGGAAGTCCAGGAGCTCCGTTTCTCTCTCGGTTTCTGTTTTGTTAACTGAATTGAATTGAATGAATGAATGAATGAATGAATGAGATTTCTTTTAAAAGTTAATCAGAATATGTTACCAAAGAAATTGAACACAATTTAGACATCACAGCATTAGCGGAAATGAGAGAGAAGGAACATATTTTGAGATTGAGAGCAGTTCCTGAGCAAGCTAATGAAGATGTAAGAGAAAGGATTATAACTGAATTGGCTAAATTTTTAGAGATAAAGGAACAAGATTTAGATTTGGAAATAGATAAAATTTTTAGAGTAAACTCACGATATGCAAGAGAAAATAAAGTACCTAGAGAGATATTAATATATTTTGTGAGAAAAGTGGTAAAAGAACAAGTTTTGAAAAAACATTACAATAATAGATTAAATATAGAAGGGAAAGAAATAATTATATTAAAAGAAATACCTTTGAGAATATCTCAAAGAAAAGAAGAGAAAAGAAGAGATTACACCTTCCTTACAGACAAATTAAAACAATATAATATTGCTTTTAGATGGGAGAAATTAGAAGGTGTATATTTTACGTTCAAAGGGCAGAAGTTCAGAATCACTTCCATTTTAAAAGCAAAAGCATTTTTAGAAAAATACAAGACAGAAATGGGTGTGCCAACTGAAGACTTGGAAGAGGGAGGAGCGACATCTAAAGACAAGAAGAAGAAAGAAGATTTATCTGAGATGGGAGCTGCAGGTCTGGACTTGAAAAAGGGACTTTAACCACCAAAACAATTATGGATTATAAATATCTGACATGGAATATAAATGGAATTAATGCACCACAGAAAAGAAGGAAGATCTTTCATTTTTTGAAAAAACTGAAATTGGATATAATTTGCTTACAAGAAACTCATATTTGTAAAAAAGACACTAAATACCTGATTCAAAAACAATTTGGAGAAGAATTTATTTCAGCTGGAAATAAAAAAAACGAAGGGGGTAGTTTTGTATATACAACCAAAGTTAAATCCAAAATTGATATTAACGGATGACGAAGGACGTTATGTTGCAGTTGAAATAAACATACAAGGAACTAAAACATTGGTTGTTGGACTTTATGCACCGAATATGGATAAAGGAGTATTTTATAAAAATTTGATGGATAAACTTTTGGACCAAACTTATGAAAATTGGTGTTTTATGGGTGATTGGAATGGAGTAATTTACCCTAAGATGGACAAACAATCACAAAAAGAAGTGAAGAGTACACAGGGAAAATTGCCACAAACATTTTTTGACTTAAAAGAGATGTTGGATTTACAAGATATATGGAGACTTATAAATGGGACTTCTAGAGAATATACCTACTATTCAGAAAGATTTAAATCACATTCTAGAATAGATATGATTTTGATATCTAAAAGCTTAATGATGGATATTAGTAAAGTTGAAATATTACCTAAGACTCTTTCAGATCATAATCCAGTAATGTTGACTGCTAAAGGAAAAAGGAATGTATTTAGATGGAGATTAAATGAGTCAATACTTCGGAAAAATGATATAGTTGAGACATGCAAAAAAAAAGTTAAGGGAATATTTCCAATTGAATTCAAACAAAGGTACCAATACTCAAATTGTATGGGATGCCAGCAAAGCATATATGAGGGGCTATTTTATTCAATATAACGCTCAAATGAGGAGAAAGAAACAAGAGAGAATTCAATTGATTCTAGATGAAATAAAAGATAAAGAGATATGTTTAAGAGATAAGCCAATGGATGATATTTTACCTACTCAAATTAAATTTTTACAAAAACAGATATCAATGATATTGACACAAGAGATAGAGACTCAAATGAAATTTATAAAGCAAAAATATTTTGAACATGCTAATAAACCAGGCAGATGGTTGGCTTATAAATTACGGAAACAAAGACAAAAAAGTTTTATTTCCAAAATACAACATGAAGGAAAAGTTATGGTGAATAATATAGATATACAAGAAGCTTTTTATGATTATTACTCAAAATTATATAAAAAACAAGAAGTTAATTTGATGGACATTGAAGAATATTTGAGTAAACAGAAATTAACTGTTCTTGATGACCAACAAAGATTAATGCTTAACAATCCTATAACAAAAGAGGAAATGGTAAAGGCTTTTAAGAAAATTAGTAGTGGAAAAGCACCAGGACCAGATGGCCTGTCAGCAGCTTACTATAAATGTTTTGAAGACGAATTATGTTTACCTCTACAGATGACTATGAATTCGATTTTGGAAACAGGAACAATGCCAGAGACTTGGAAAGAAGCACATATAACATTGATTCCTAAAGAACAACAAGACTTGACTTTAACTAAGAATTATAGACCAATATCTTTACTGAATAATGACTATAAGATTTTTACAACTATATTGGCAGAAAGAATGAAAAATATTCTTAAAAACTCTATCCATCAAGATCAAGCAGGATTTCTGCCTAAGAGACAGATCCACGACAATGTTCGAAATATATTAGATATATTGGAATATCTGGAACAACATTATGAAAAACAAGCTGCTTTGATATTTATAGATGCTGAAAAAGCTTTTGATAATTTAAATTGGCCTTTTATGTTTAAAGTATTAGAAAATATGAACTTTGAAGGAAATTTTATTAAATGGATTAGATCAATATATACTCCCCAATTTGCAAAAATAATTATCAATGGAGAATTTACCAAACCATGTGAAATTCAAAAAGGTACAAGACAAGGTTGTCCATTATCTCCACTTTTGTTTATATTGGTATTAGAGGTTTTATTGAGAGATGTTAGACAAGATGAAGCTATCCATGGTATTAAGGTTAAAAAAGAAAATTATAAATTAAGAGCCTTTGCTGATGACTTAGTCTTTACTTTGGAGAATCCACTAGATGGAATTGAATTATTGATTCAGAAATTGAAAGACTTTGGATCATTAGCAGGGTTTAAAGTGAATTTACAGAAAACAAAAGTTTTGAATAAAAACATGGACTATCATCAACAAGAGAAATTGAAAGAAATAACGGGATATTCAATGGAAGAAAAAGTAAAATATTTGGGAGTATATTTAACAACTAAAAATGTTAAATTGTTTAAGAATAATTATATTCCGTTATGGACAGATATTAAAAATATTTGGATCAATGGGAAAAATTACAATTATCATTATTAGGTAGAATTTCAGCAATTAAAATGAATATTTTGCCAAGAATTTTATATCTTTTTCAAACACTACCTATATTGGCATCAGAAGAACCATTTAAACAATGGCAGCGAGATATTTCTAAGTTTATCTGGCAAGGAAAAAAATCAAGAATAAAATATAAAGTCTTACAAGATTCAAAGGAAAGAGGCGGATTGGGTTTACCAGACCTGAAATTATATTATGCTGCTTGTTGTTTGGTATGGATTAAAGAGTGGATAGTTTTGAAAAATTAAAAATTATTGAATTTGGAAGGTCATGAATTAAGATATGTATGGCATGGATATTTATGGTATGATAAAGTGAAAGTTAATGTGGACTTTAAAAACCATTATATCAGAAGATCTTTGTTACGAATTTGGACTAAATATAAATTAACTTTATGTTATAAAAGACCTTTATGGATTTCCACACAAGAAGCATTTCACAGAACAGAAGTAAGAGTTAAAGATAAATGGCTAACTTATAAAGATTTTTTTAAAAAAGAACAAGGACAATATAAAACTAAATCAAAAGAAGAGTTGACCTCAGAAGGATATGCTTTTCAATGGCTTTCATATATGCAATTAGTAGAAAAATTTAAATCAGATAAAAAAGAACTTGAATTTGAACAAATTAAATCAGAATTTGAGACACAATTATGTGAGACAGATGACCATTTAATTGCTAAAATGTATAAATTATTGTTAAAAGGTGAAATGGTAGAGGAACAAGTTAAAGACTGTATGATTAAATGGGCAAACAATATTGGTCATAATATTCAAATGCAACAATGGGAAGATATGTGGATTAAAGGACTAAAATTTACTTTGTGTTATAATTTGAAGGAAAATTTTTACAAGATGATGTACAGATGGTATATGACCCCACAAAAACTAGCTAAAATGTATGGGAATGTTTCCAACTTGTGTTGGAAATGTAAAAAAAAAGAAGGGACATTTTACCATATGTGGTGGACATGTGAGATTGCAAAGAAATTTTGGATTCAAATACACTCATTGATGCAAAATATTCTACAAATACGAATTCTATTTAAACCTGAACTATTTCTATTGGGAATATTAGAAGAACAAATAGGAAAGAAATTTACAAGAATTATGCAATATATGGTTACAGCAGCAAGACCTATATATGCACAAAATTGGAAAAATCAGATTATACCTACAATACAGGACTGGATGTTAAAAGTAATGGACATGGCAGAAAATGATAAATTGACATGTTTATTAAAAGAAAATACAAATTATTACTTTCTTAAAGAATGGAAACCATTAACGGACTATTTGCAAAATGCAGGAGGGGCAAAGCTTATATGGGGTTTTGAAGATTAAAATATATATAAATTGATATATTAGACAGGAAATGTTTTACAGTGTTATATATAGTACTAGCATGAAAGAGATTAATATCTAAATTACTAAGACCAAAGATAAATCGGAAGTTGATCAATTTCTATGTTTCATCTTTCTCTTTTTCTATTTACTTTACTACACTTTTTCTTTTCTTTTCTTTCTTTGAATTGTATTTGTATTTCTTTTTCAAGCTTTTACTATGTATATTTAAAATTCAATAAAATATATTATAAAAAAAAGAGATTTCTTTTAAAAGTCTGGTACATACTGTAAGTCAGATGTCAACATGATTTTGTTTATTTGTTTATTATTTATTTATTAAAGAGATTTATATGGCTGCCCAACTCACAGTGACTCCAGGTAGCTTACAAAAATAAAACCCCAAATACAAAACCCACTACACCCCCACCCCTCTGGCAGCAACAATATAATTCAAACAAACCACATTATGGCAAACAAACCACATGGTGGGCCCCTGCTGTGGGACCATGTGCCATCAACATCCTGACTTTAGCTTTTGGTGTTGGTCAAAGTATATCTCCCCACCCCACCAAATGATTTAAAAGGCAGCTGTCTTCTAATATATTTTCAAAAAATGAAAAGCTCTGGTCTTGCTTATCCTTTTTTCATTAAAAAAGTTGTCCTGTATATTGCTTTAGAAAGCTCACTTGTGGCATTGTATTGATAGGTCCTTTTTGTGGGTGAAAGGAAGGAATTTTCATTAATCAAAAGGTCGCCTTTGTTTATAGTGCTGGCATTCCTTTCTAAAAATAAAAAGTAGCCTATTTCTTTGCTCCTGATGTCCTGTGAAAATCTTCCCCTCTGAATGCCTGATTCTATCCATATCGCCTTCTCTAATGGAACCTTTTATATGTGCTACATATTATCTGCCTCACGTACTGCTAGTGAACAAAAACGCACTGAACAAGAATTTCATGTCATAAAAATCTTTCATCAGTCAAACAGCTCAAATAAATGTATGCATTTTCTTAGAAGAAATATCAAGGGAACAGGCTGGGCCTAAGTTGATGCTTTTAAGTGGGCCCATATAAACAGAATAATACACACTCACACACACTTAGAAATGTCTTTGTTAGCAGACACTATGGCGTTGCTTTCCTATAGCAAATTTGCAGTTGAGAATAGTGATCAAGGATGAAAGGATGCTGGGACTGAGCATCATCTGTGCTGGTTTTGCACAGAATGCACTGGAGGCTCAGCATCTTCCTTTTTATTAAAAGAGAATAGAGATTGGCTGCAGGATATGGGGAATTACTCTTAGCTGTCATAGATAATTCAAATGTTAAATGCATAAAAGGGGAAAGGATTTAAGTAGCAACTCCACTGTTGATCCAAATCTCTTCTGTCTAGTTATTCTTTTAAGGGGTGTCTTATCCACTCTCTTCTGACTCTACCTTTCTCTCTTTTATTTGTATTACTTTTCTTATTTGCAAGGAGACAGATTTCATCCCCTAGGGTACTGCTCTTTAAATATGATCTTGCCCATAAATTAGCACTTCTGTGAAACTGAGATGTCAAGGTTGGTTGCAAGACTTATTCTCTATCTTTCTCTACCCTCTTCGGTTTTCTCCAGAAGTAGCAGAATACCTTGTTGCTCCATTTTTAAGAATCACAGAAGGAGGTGGAAATACCAATTTTTGTAGCAGAAAAAGAGAGAAAGGGAAAATATTTACCATCAGTGAGGGGTGTAAGAAAATAGAAAAGAATAGGAAAGAATAAATTCTCTTCCATGTAGGAACGAGAAACTATCTCAGTTCAGATAAATTGCTCACCCCTGTCTGATCTCTGTCTATTTATAAATATTATCTCAGATCCAAAGAGAAGTAAATTTAAATCCATTCATGGTGGAACGTTTCTCCTAAGTGTTGTAGTTCTCACCAGCACTCCTGGAAAACATCTGTGAAGATCTGATGAACTGTGGAGTCCTTGGTGCTCTCTGAGCCTTGTTGTTTTCTTGCAGATGTTTCATTGCCAGACTAGGCAACATCTTCAGTGTGAAAAGGGAGTGGGACTTGCTCTCTGTTTATATGCCATGGCTTGTCCTACTTGTGTTGGTGGAGGTGTTGTTCTCCCCTTAGGAGTTCCTTGATTGGGCTGTTGTTTGCTGCTTAGTTGATTGACTGAGTTAATAGTTCCTTGATTAGGGTATATTGTGCTGTTTGATTGTTCCTCTGGTGCTAATCTTGGTGTTAATCTTTGCAGATCTGGGTATTGATTGCTGGCAAGGAGGTATTCTGGTCTTTTGGCTTTTCTATTGTCTCTTATGAATGGTATGTAAATGTTGTTTACCTCTATGTGTCTGTTGATGGCTGCTTTGTCTGAGTGCCAAGCTCAGAGGAAGAAGTATTAGGTATGCTTGCCACCTTGAGTTATTTATAAAAATAATAAAGGCGGGATAGAAAATAAGTAAAATAAAATAAATAATAAATTTATAAAGCCCTAGAAAAGAATCCCTTTCAGTCTTTTTTAAGCTCCTTTCCAAATATGTATAACCAGGTCCTGATTTTATCAACTCACACACACACATGCACACATCTCTTTCACAATAGCAAAATAATTATGCATTTATTGGAAACTGAAAATTTTAGTTGTCAGATTACTAACATAGTTTTGATGCAATGCAATGCTGTCCCTTTACTGCATCTTGGTAGGTAAATTCAAGAAGATACCATGGCCATCCTTAGGCCTACTGTTAAGTGTATGTCCATTCCAGTCAGGGTAGGAAGAATCTATTTGACCCTGTCCTTCTTTATGGTCAAGGAATAGGGAGCCCCACAGAGCTCTAATGCTTCTGAAAAATATGGGCTTTACCAACCAACAAAATGCACAGTTCCTGCTATCTGACATCAACCCTAAGACAATACATCACCTGATTCGATTTGATTTGATTTGAATACATTTTTGCATAGGTTAATGGCATCCTAACAGAGGTAAATAAAGTATATTGCATTATGTAAAAAGATACCATGTTCATCCACCCTAAAATATATTTGTTGTTTTCAAATAATTCTGTGTCACATGGCATTTCACATTAGTGGTTGAAGGGCTTTCATTTTCCAAAAGAAAAGAGCACTGGAGTTTTATCTGAAGATTTCATTATATTTTTTTTAAAAAAATCAAGGGCATATGGTTTCTGTCTATTAAAATGCTAGTCAATACTGGAGTTCAATTTTCTAGCCTGTCATCCAGGAGTACCTTAAAGGACAGATGTCAAGCACCGAGTCCTGTGAACACATGTCCTGTCACAGAGGAAACATTGCCTATCTTCCACTTGAAGTTTGCAACTTGTCAGGTTGTTATGAAAGATGAATTCTAGTCAACTTTTGGGAAGTGAATGTGAAGAGTGGCAGATAATTTGTTGTGGAGAGAATGCCAAAAAACACAAGGAATCTGATGTATTAGCCAGTGAAAAATTGGGGGTATTTTTTTCCAGTGTAAAAGCTGAAAACTACACTCCTCTGGAGAAACGGAGCTGTATCTGGTATGTTGCATATGCTGAATAATCCAATCCTATTCCGTCCTGTTAGATTTTTGACACAGGATACGTTCAAGTCTGGTTTTGCACAGAATAGTTTTTACATTTAGGGATTTCCAGTTTAGCTTTATGGCTGGCTGGGTGAACTTGCTATGCAAGAATATGCAGGCTAAGTTATCCATATCTTAGACATGAATGGGAAATTGTTTCTATGTAGAATCTATAGGTTGCTGTGGAAGAAACCTACACTTTAGGTTTTGGAAGGCAGGGCAAGTATTTTCCTTACATCTGGAAAAAATCCTTTGCTTTCTTGGCTAGTATACATACAAAGCACTAGAACTGGGCAAATCCTTCATAAGAGATGGTTCTTAACACAAGCAATAGGTACAGGGCATCTTTCTTTGAATAATTAAAATACTTTCCAGCTTGCACAGCTGCTTGTTAAGCTGCTTTCAACTGTCTCCTCATACATGTGCACACAACAGCAAATTTGCTTTGCAGAGGAAAAAAACGTAATGCAGAGAATTTTCCTGAAGTTCTTATCGCTTTGGAAAAAGAGCTTGAAGTCAATTCTTCCTTCTCAAAATGACTGAGAACGGAGAGCCAAAAATGCATGTTTTTTTTTTAAAAAAAATTGCCCTGCATTAAGATGGCGGCATAAATTAATTGAAGCAAATATATTGGGTGTCAGGGTGGCATTTGGAAGCCCCTTCAGACAGTCCACAAATGGGGCCTTCATCGCATAACTGTGAAACCCAGGTCATTGTTTTGTAGGAAGCGTACACCCGTTATTTGAGTTTGTGTTCTTCCATAGTGGGCTCAGAGTAATGGTATCTCTTTTGTGATCACTGACCAGCATTTTATAGATTGTTTTTAAAAGGTTACAAGGCTCAGATTAAAATACAGGAACATTTTCTGAAAGATTAATAGAAGTCAATAAAATGGTTTAGAATACCAAACATTATAAAAACAAAAGGAAAAAGATTTTAAAAATCTAAAGATTTAAATCTCATTGACGTTCTCTGTGGGATAGAGCCTCACGTTTCTCGTGGTCACAGGGGCCGGTCTGCTCTGTAAAAGACGTGTCGTATCTCTCCCTTCCGATATCTCAGAGAGCAAAACATGAAGGTGGCTAAAGAAAAAGTTCTACGTGCATTTGTCAGATAATCCTGAATAGGTAATTTGCTGGTGTGAGGAGTTTCCTTTATGTCCTGCCAGTATTGATTGCCTAATTCACTTTGCTCTACCTGGAGAGCTATAGTATGTCAAACGTTTGTTGCTGGATTTTGTTTTGGTAGCCCTATACCTTTATATGAGAAGCTGTACTGACACAGATAATTCTGAATCCTGGCTTTCCAAAAGCAAGAAAAAAAAATATCAAAAAGGATTGTGACAGCTAGGGAGTTACTGGAAAGTGAAGCTTGAATCAGATACTGTATATAGCCAGCATATGTGGACCCTAGATTCCAGGTGGATCATCACAGTTTCTAAAGGAAGTGCTGCATTCAAAATGCAGAAAGGTACCCTAAATAGCCCTATCAGGAATCTGGACTAGACAATATCTAAGGGCTTTACGTTATTAGATACAAATACCTCACTTGGTCCTTTTGAAAACAAACTGTTTGACTCCCATAGCACAATGGCTAAAGATGAACAGTCAGAGGTATTATCCAAAAGTGAAGGGCAATAAAGACACACCAAAACTCCTTGCTGTTCATACAAGGACTCAACATTTACTCAAATTTCATGGGCTGGCGGAGCATTTAGCTACACTCCCTGCTGTTAAGGATGGAGATAAGACAGAAGAAACTTGGTATCTACCCAAGTTAGACACAGTACTTTGACGTGTGTGAGCTGCTGTAATATTATTTAGAAGAGGTTTCATGTTTTGATCAGTGAACACCCGGTTGGGGATAATTCCAAATATTTTCAGGAAGATCCTCAATTTTAGGCACATCAATGGTATTACTGAGCTGCTGAAAAAGAACTAAATCATTATTCTGCTGGTGATAATGGAAGGCCAGATTGCATGGACAAGGTCAAGGGCATGAAGTTGGCAGTGAGTGGTTGGCACTGGGAAAAGGCAAACCCATATTTCCACATAAATGCTGTTATTAAAAAGAGACAGAACTAGTTGTTTATGTTGATACATAAATTCATAATCCTTTTATGTACTTGGGCTTGAAGTACCTGGGCTTGAAGAAGCACAAGATTTACTGTTTTTGAGGAAGTAGTTTTTCTGAGGAAGTAGTTTTGAGTAAGCATTCAGCAGAGAAACTAAAGGAAGTATGTTTTTGGCATCTCTGGGAAGAGTCCTATATGGGCATCAACTATTTTCTTCAAATTGTCAGTTTTTCATAAATAGTTGCCAATTAATCAAAGAAGACTCTTACAGTCTGAGCAGCTAAAAGGCAGTATTTGGGCAAAATGTCTGAGGAGATTTTTGCAGATAAAACCTTATTTAACTCATCAGCTAGAGCATCATTAGAGACATAAGTAAAAATTCTATCTTCAAAGTGAATTGTGCATTTGCCAGAAGCAATATTTTCCTGGAAGTCATTACTCTATTGGAATCCATTGCCTTCACTGGGAAGGGGGGAATTTGGTGAATCATCTGACTTCTGGGATAAAACAGTACTTGTGGGGTCATTATGTGAATTGTTCTTGGCACTTGGTGGATAAAGTAGCTCAGATGTGCTGTGAGTTCGACTTCAGCTACCCAGGTCCTAAGGATTTGACTGAAGCATGGTCTTGTTCAGTTATCTGGGATGAGTTTGATCCTGTTAGTCCTAAGGAAGTGGACAGGGTTCTAGGGGCTGTTAATGTAACTACCTGTGTGTCAGATCCACACCCCTGCTGGTTGGGCAAGGCCTCTGGTGTGTGTGTGCTTGGGTGTGTGGGTTGGACCCATGCAGTGATAAGTCTATCCTTGAGATAGGGAGTAGTTCCACTGGTTCTGTTGTAGAATCCAACAGAATTGGATAATTTTTGTCTTGTCTCCAACCTTCCTTTCTAGGGAAGGTTGTTGAGAACATAGTACGCCTGCAGCTCCAAAGGGCCCTGGAGGAAACAGATTATCTGAATCCCTTTCAGCCTGGATTCAGGGACATAGTACTAAGACATCATTGGTTGTGCTTTCTGAGGACCTTTGGTAGTCTAAGGATGTGGGGTGACTGCATCCATCCTGGCCCTTCTTGATCTCAGTGGATTTTGAGTTGTGTTGTGTTCTCCTCCTTTCTTGGGGGACAGTTCCAGTAGGTGTTGGTGGGGAGATAACAGTCTAACCCTAAACCCTAACCTGTTAATTCTGCCTGGAGGCCTTTCCCCAGTCAGAGTTGGTGTGCATCTTTGGGGTCCTCAAGTTGTGCGCCAACTCAATTGTGCCTGTTTCTGTATCAGAAAGCCCTGCTTGTGGTCACTCATGCCTTAGTTCTAAGTGCAATTCAAGGGCTGGTTATCACTTATAAAACCCTGTATGACAGAGGACCAGATTATCTGCAGGACTGACTTACTCCAATGGTTTTTGTCCATTCCACATGCTATAATAGGATAGGCCTATTTCAAGTCCCTTCCTTGAAGCCATGTTATCTGAAGGGACCTAAAAAGTGTGCTTTTTTTGTTGTAGCACCTCCCCTCTGGAATGATCCCCCCTTCCCTGACATGCAGTTATATTGACCCTGATGGCTTTTAGACAGGCATTAAAAACTTGGTTCTTCCCCCAGGCATTGGGGCCAGGATGTAAGGAGATCCTGCCTTGTGAGATGCAGTACATATTGAGGGGTCCCAATAATCTATTAGTTGCTGTAGTAGTTTAATTGTACTTGATTTTTTGTTTTATATTGATGTACATCTTGCAGAGTCATATTTCTGGGAGTGGACCTCCATATAAGTCAGTCAGTCAGTCACCTCACTTTTGAAGGATGTGCATTTATCTGCTTGTATATTCAACTTGGATGTGTGGCTCATTGGAAGCATTTATATAGTCCTATAAGTAGTCGTTAGTTTAAAACGGATGGGCAAGTATTTGATGGTAAGTGCCTGCACAGAATTTGGGGGTGAGGGGAGCTGAGATCTGCAGGGTGGATGGGGATAATGCAATTAATGTGAAGTTCTTGGTGCTCTCTCAGTTTGGTTGTTTGCTTGCAGATGTTTCATTACCCAGCTAGGTAACATCCACTGGAGGAGGGAATGGCAAACCACTCCAGTATCCTTGCCAAGAAAACCCATGGACAGTATCAAAAGGCTAAAAGATATGACGCCGGAAGATGAGCCCCTCAGGTCGGAAGGTGTCCAAAATGCTACTGGGGAAGAGCGGAGGGCAATTCCGAGTAGCTCCAGAAAGTGTGAAACGGCTGGGCCAAAGCCGAAAGGACGCTCAGTTGTGGATGTGTCTGGAAGTGGAAGGAAAGTCCGATGCTGTAAAGAACAATATTGCATAGGAACCTGGAATGTAAGAACTATGAATCAAGGTAAGCTGGATGTGGTCAAACATGAGATGACAAGATTGAACATCGACATCTTGGGAATCAGCGAACTAAAATGGACAGGAATGGGCGAATTTAATTCAGGAGACCATTATATATACTACTGTGGGCAAGAATCCCTTAGAAGAAATGGAGTAGCTCTCATAGTCAATAAAAGAGTGGGAAGGGCAGTACTGGGGTACAACCTCAAAAATGACAGAATGCTTTCAGTTCGAATCCAAGGCAAACCATTCAACATCACAGTGATCCAAGTCTATGCCCCAACCACTGATGCCGAAGAAGCTGAAGTTGACCGGTTCTATGAAGACCTACAACACCTTCTAGAACTAACACCAAAAAAAGATGTCCTTTTCATCATAGGGGACTGGAATGCTAAGGTAGGAAGTCAAAAAATAACCGGAATAACAGGCAAGTTCGGCCTCGGAGTACAAAATGAAGCGGGGCAAAGGCTAATAGAGTTTTGTCAAGAGAACACGCTGGTCATAGCAAACACTCTTTTCCAACAACACAAGAGACGACTCTACACATGGACATCACCAGATGGTCAATACCGAAATCAGATTGATTATATACTTTGCAGCCAAAGATGGAGAAGCTCTATACAATCAGCAAAAACAAGACCTGGAGCTGACTGTGGCTCAGATCATGAGCTTCTTATTGCAAAATTTAGGCTTAAATTGAAGAACGTAGAGAAAACCACTAGACCAATCAGGTATGACCTAAATCATATCCCTTATGAATATACAGTGGAGGTGAGGAATAGATTTAAAGGATTAGATCTGGTAGACAGAGTGCCTGAAGAACTATGGATGGAGGTTCGTAACATTGTACAGGAGGCAGCAACTAAAACCATCCCAAAGAAAAAGAAATGCAAGAAAGCAAAGTGGCTGACTGATGAGGCTTTACAAATAGCTGAGGAAAGAAGGGAAGCAAAAGGCAAGGGAGAAAGGGAAAGATATAAACAACTGAATGCAGAATTCCAGAGAATAGCAAGGAGAGATAAGAAGGCCTTCTTAAATGAACAATGCAAAGAAATCGAGGAAAACAATAGAATGGGGAAGACTAGAGATCTCTTCAAGAAAATCGGAGATATCAAGGGAACGTTTTGTGCAAAGATGGGCATGATAAAGGACAAAAAAGGCAGGGACCTAACAGAAGCAGAAGAGATTAAGAAGAGGTGGCAAGAATACACAGAAGAACTATACAAGAAAGATCTTAATATCCCTGATAAATACGATGGTGTGGTCACTGACCTTGAGCCGGACATCCTAGAGAGTGAAGTCAAGTGGGCCTTAGGAAGCATTACTAACAACAAAGCTAGTGGAGAAGACAGTATCCCAGCTGAGCTATTTAAAATCCTAAAAGATGATGCTGTTAAAGTGCTGCACTCAATATGCCAACAAATTTGGAAAACTCAACAGTGGCCACAGGATTGGAAAAGGTCAGTTTACGTTCCAATTCCAAAGAAAGGCAATGCCAAAGAATGTTCAAACTACCGTACAATTGCGCTCATTTCACATGCCAGCAAGGTTATGCTCAAAATCCTACAAGCTAGGCTTCAGCAGTATGTGAACCGAGAACTACCAGAAGTGCAAGCTGGGTTTCGAAGAGGCAGAGGAACTAGAGATCAGATTGCCAACATTCGCTGGATCATGGAAAAAGCAAGAGAGTTCCAGAAAAACATCTACTTCTGCTTCATTGACTACGCTAAAGCCTTTGATTGTGTGGATCACAACAAACTGTGGCAAAGTCTTAAAGAGATGGGAGTACCAGACCACCTTACCTGTCTCCTGAGAAACCTGTATGCGGGTCAAGAAGCAACAGTTAGAACCGGACATGGAACAACCGACTGGTTCAAAATTGGGAAAGGAGTACGACAAGGCTGTATATTATCACCCTGCTTATTTAACTTATATGCAGAGTACATCATGAGAAATGCCGGGCTGGATGAATCACAAGCCGGAGTTAAGATTGCCGGGAAAAATATCAACAACCTCAGATATGCAGACGATACCACTCTAATGGCAGAAAGTGAAGAGGAACTAAAGAGCCTCTTGATGAGGGTGAAAGAGGAGAGTGCAAAAGCTGGCTTGAAACTCAACATTAAAAAAACCCAGATCATGGCATCTGGTCCCATCACTTCCTGGCAAATAGAAGGGGAAGAAATGGAAGCAGTGACAGATTTTATTTTCTTGGACTCCAAGATCACCGCAGACGGTGACTGCAGCCATGAAATTAAAAGACGCTTGCTCCTTGGAAGGAAAGCTATGGCAAACCTAGACAGCATATTAAAAAGCAGAGACATCACCTTGCCGACAAAGGTCCGTATAGTTAAAGCTATGGTTTTTCCAGTAGCAATGTATGGCTGTGAGAGTTGGACCATAAGGAAGGCTGAGCGCCGAAGAATTGATGCTTTTGAGCTGTGGTGCGGGAGAAGACTCTTGAGAGTCCCTTGGACTGCAAGGAGGTCAAACCAGTCAATCCTAAAGGAAATCAACCCTGACTGCTCACTGGAAGGACAGATGCTGAAGCTGAAGCTCAAATACTTTGGCCACCTAATGAGAAGAGAGGACTCACTGGAAAAGACCCTGATGCTGGGAAAGACTGAGGGCAAAAGGAGAAGGGGACGGCAGAGGATGAGATGGTTAGGTAGCATCACCGATGTAATGAACATGAATTTGAGTAAACTCCGAGAGACAGTGGAGGACAGGAAGGCCTGGCGTGCTATGGTCCATGAGGTCACGAAGAGTCGGACACGACTGAACGACTGAACAACAACAACAGGTAACATCATCATCTGCAAGCAAACAACCAAGCTCAGAGAGCACCAGGGACTCCACAGTTCAAACCTGAGCTACATGTTTGTTGTTTATTCGTTCAGTCGCTTCTGACTCTTCGTGACTTCATGGACCAGCCCACGCCAGAGCTTCCTGTCGGCCGTCACCATCCCCAGCTCCCCCATGGTTGAGTCTGTCACCTCCAGAATATCATCCATCCATCTTGCCCTTCGTCGGCCCCTCTTCCTTTTGCCTTCCACTTTCCCTAGCATCAGCTTCTTCTCCAGGGTATCCTGTCTTCTCATTATGTGGCCAAAGTACTTCAGTTTTGCCTTTAATATCATTCCCTCAAGTGAGCAGTCTGGCTTTATTTCCTGGAGTATGGACTGGTTTGATCTTCTTGCAGTCCAAGGCACTCTCAGAATTTTCCTCCAACACCACAGTTCAAAAGCATCTATCTTCCTTCGCTCAGCCTTCCTTATGGTCCAGCTCTCGCAGCCATAGGTTACTACAGGGAATACCATTGCTTTAACTATGCGGACCTTTCTTGTCAGTGTGATGTCTCTGCTCTTAACTATTTTATCAAGATTTGTCATTGCTTTCCTCCCAAGAAGTAGACGTCTTCTGATTTCCTGGCTGCAGTCAGCATCTGCAGTAATCTTTGCGCCTAGAAATACAAAGTCTGTCACTGCCTCCACTTTTTCTCCCTCTATTTGCCAGTCATCAATCAAGCTCGTTGCCATAATCTTGGTTTTTTTGAGGTTTAACTGCAACCCAGCTTTTGCACTTTCTTCTTTCACCTTCGTCATAAGGCTCCTCAACTCCTCCTCGCTTTCAGCCATCAAAGTGGTATCATCTGCATATCTGAGATTGTTAATGTTTCTTCCAGAAATTTTAACCCCAGCCTTGGATTCCTCAAGCCCAGCACGTCGCATGATGTGTTCTGCGTACAGGTTGAATAGGTAGGGTGAGAGTATACAGCCCTGCGGTACTCCTTTCCCAATCTTAAACCAGTCCATTGTTCCGTGGTCTGTTCTTACCGTTGCTACTTGGTTGTTATACAGATTCCTCAGGAGGCAGACAAGATGACTTGGTATCCCCATACCACCAAGAACTTGCCACAATTTGTTATGATCCACACAGTCAAAGGCTTTAGAATACTCAATGAAACAAAAATAGATGTTTTTCTGAAACTCCCTGGCTTTCTCCATTATCCAGCGGATATTGGCAATTTGGTCTCTAGTTCTTCTGCCTTTTCTAAACCCAGCTTGTACATCTGGCAATTCTCGCTCCATGAATTGCTGGAGTCTACCTTGCAAGATCTTGAGCATTACCTTACTGGCATGTGAAATAAGTGCCACTGTTTGATAGTTTGAACATTCTTTAGTGCTTCCCTTTTTTGGTATGGGGATATAAGTAGATTTTTTCCAATCTGATGGCCATTCTTGTGTTTTCCAAATTTGCTGGCATATGACATGCATCACCTTGACAGCATCATCTTGCAAGATTTTAAACAGTTCAGCTGGGATACCGTCGTCTCCTTCTGCCTTGTTATTAGCAATGCTTCTTAAGGCCCATTCAACCTCACTCTTCAGGATGTCTGGCTCTAACTCACTGACCACACCGTCAAAGCTATCTCCAATATTATTATCCTTCCTATACAGATCTTCCGTATATTCTTGCCACCTTTTCTTGATCTCTTCTGCTTCTGTTAGGTCCTTACCATCTTTGTTTTTGATCATACCCATTTTTGCCTGGAATTTACCTCCGATGTTTCTAATTTTCTGGAAGAGGTCTCTTGTCCTTCCTATTCTATTGTCTTCTTCCACTTCCGCACATTGCTTGTTTAAAAATAATTCCTTATCTCTTCTGGCTAACCTCTGGAATTTTGCATTTAATTGGGCATATCTCCCCCTATCACTGTTGCCTTTTGCTTTCCTTCTTTCTTGGGCTACTTCCAGTGTCTCAGCAGACAGCCATCTTGCCTTCTTGGTTTTCTTTTTCTTTGGGACGTTTTTTGTTGCCGCCTCCTGAACAATGTTGCGAACTTCTATCCATAGTTCTTCCGGGACCCTATCTACTAAATCTAGTCCCTTAAATCTATTCTTCACCTCCACTGCATATTCCTTAGGAATATTAGTGAGCTCATATCTAACTGATCTGTGGGTCTTCCCTATTCTCTTTAGTCTGATTCTAAATTTTGCAATAAGAAGTTTGTGATCTGAACTACAGTCAGCTCCAGGTCTTGTTTTTACCGACTGTATAGATGTCCGCCACCTTTGGCTGCAAAGGATGTAGTCAATCTGATTTCGGTGTCGACCATCTGGTGAAGTCCATGTATAAAGTCATCTTTTAGGTTGTTGGAAGAGAGTGTTTGTTATGCACAGTGAGTTGTCTTGGCAAAATTCTATCAGCCTATGTCCTGCTTCATTTTGTTCTCCCAGACCATGCTTGCCTGTAATTCCAGGTGTCGTCTGACTACCCACCTTAGCATTCCAGTCTCCTGTAATGAAAATAACATCTCTTTTTGGCGTATTATCCAGTAGGTGCTGCAGATCCTCATAGAACTGATCTACTTCTGCTTCTTCAGCATCTGTGGTTGGGGCGTATATTTGGATCACTGTGATGTTAAATGGCTTACCCTGAATTCGAATTGAGATCATTCTATCATTTTTTGGATTGTATCCAAGCACTGCTTTAGCCACTTTATTATTAATTATGAAGGCTACTCCATTTCTTCTGTGGTCCTCTTGTCCACAGTAGTAGATCTGGTGGTCATCTGATGTGAAGTGGCCCATTCCAGTCCATTTCAGTTCACTGACACCTAAAATGTCTATATTTAATCTTGACATCTCACCAATAACCACATCCAATTTGCCCTGGCTCATAGATCTTACATTCCAGGTTCCTATGGTGTGTTGATCTTTAGAACATCGGATTCGTCGTTCACCACCAGCACCGTCAGCCGCTAGCCGTCCTTTCGGCTTTGAGCTAGCTGCGTCATCACATCTGGGGCTAGTTGAATGTATCCTCTGTTCCTCCCCAGTAGCATTTTGACCATCTTCCGACCTGGGAGTCCCATCTTACGATGGTATACCGACATATCTCTGGTTGTACTGATCCATTTAGTTTTCACGGCAAGAATACTGGGGTGGGTAGCCATTACCTTCCCCAGGGATCGTATTTAGTCTGACCTCTCTGCCACGACCTTCCCGTCTTGGGTGTCCCTTCACGGTTTAGCTCATGGTTTCATTGAGGTGCTCAAGCTCCAGCACCACGACAAGGTAACGATCTCCTTTGCTGGAGCTACATATATTCTCTTATATTGGTAATGCAATTAATATTTATTGGCATAGGTGGAATTTCTCCTCCTTTTTTGAGATAACATTGCTTCCCCCCCTAACATTTCTTGAAATTCACACTAATTTCCCATCTCCGTGTGCTAGGAACATTAAAGATATTTGATAATCACAAAAATGGGTTGGAACACCACCTGGAAGCCCAGGGCCTTAAGTGTCTCATCCCTGATTTAAGAGGATCTTCAAGAATACAACCATGCCAAATAATAGTAGAAAGCAGTAGGCACTATGCTCTGTATTATTTGTACAGTGTCAGGTGAACATTTTTATGATTGGCAGCAATGAATTTGGCTTAAAAAGATTAGAGATTAATTCAGTACCTAACACATGCTCTAACTGGCTGGGAAATTCTGGGAGTTGAAGTCCACATATCTTAAAGTTGCCAAGGTTGAGAAACACTGCCCTAATGCTTTGAAATTCTAATGTTTTGTTCACCACATCCTGGAAACTAGTCTTCAACACTGAGAAATATTTATGGAAAAATAGATGAAAAATAAATCTGATATTATCTTTATTTTTGCTTCCTCATCACAGTAAGTGATGTCTCTTCCGTAAAACTCATTAAATTTTAATGTGCTAAGTAAGGGCACTGAGCCTTTTGTGTGATAAATGGAAGAAAGTTGACAAATTCTTCCTTTATGTATTCCCACCTTCCCCATATTGGTGTTTCCAGATGTGCTTTGACTGCAACTCACTTAATATCAGGTTCTCTAGATCAGGGCTTTCCAAAGTTTTTCCCGCGGCGACACACCAACCGGCGTTGGTGTGTCGCCGCGGGAAAACCTGGAAGTGCGGCAGCGGGCAAAAACCTGGAAGCGCTGCTGCTGCTTTCGGGTTTTGCGCGCTGCAATGATCAGTTTTGGGTTGTGTGTCACCGCAATGATCAGCGCTTCCGGGTTGTGTGGCGACACACCAGACTGTGTGTGGTGACACACTTTTGTGTCGCGACACACAGTTTGGAAAGCTTTGCTCTAGATTAACCCTTTTGTCAGGATTTGAAGGCTCACAAACCTGACCAGACAAGATTAGCGTCTATTGCAGAGAAGAATGAAGCTGTATATATACTGAATATTTCCCCACTGCATGACACATAACTTTACGTAGGTTTATATCTCACAATTTAAATTCTAGGCGTTTTCTTCCCACCTTTCTGAGTCAACATATACTCAGCCATTCTCTTGATGGTCTTGGAAGATATCTGACATAATGGTTTCCCCCAACTTGGGGACTGTTGGTTTTTGCTTTGCAAGTTTCATTTCTTACACTGAATTTACACGCCAGGTGGATTTTCTGAGATTTCCAATCCCAACATACGTGGAAAGCAATTGCTATATATTCTCTATCCCATTATATTGAGGATTCCTTGTGTTTGGATTAAATGTTTCCCTAAAATATATCCTAAGGGGCGTGGTGGCTCAGTGGGTAAGACGCCAGGCTTGTCGATCAGAAGATCGCAAGTTCGGAGGTTCGAATCCCTAGCCCTGTGTGTGGAGTGAGCTCCTCCACTAGCTCCAGCTCTTGCCAACCTAGCAATTTGAAAGCATGCAAATGCAAGTAGATGAATAGGTACCACTTCGGTGGGTAGGTAACAGCGTTCCGCACGCGTCATGCCGGCCACATGACCGTGGAAGCGTCTTTGGACAACGCTGGCTCTTCAGCTAACAAACGGAGATGAGCACCGGCCTCTAGAGTCGGACACAACTGCACAAGTGTGTGTGTGTGGGGGAACCTTTACCTTTAAAATATATCCTACATTCTCATAGAATGGGTAATAACGCTATTGTGTATTTCTTTGTAGCCTTATTGTAACCAATGTTTTAAACCCCCCTTCAGTGGAAGGATCATTTTAGTATTATGTTAATAAAGCAAGCTTTTAGTCAATCTGCAAGGCTTCTCTCTGTCTTGAAATCCACTGATAAAAATTGAAAAATCTACCTTGGCAAGAGACAGATGACCTGCTGACAGACTGCGCATATATTTCATTCTGTTCCAGAAGGAAGGTATCAGATAAATTCTCCAGGGTTTATGAAGAATTGCAGTAAAATGTCAGTGGCATAACGAACATAAAAAACAATTGGGGAAGAAGATCGAGCTGGCAAATATGATTTCTGTCTTCTTAAATAAAATGTAGATATTTCTGTATATTATTAATCATCCAAGGAAAGCCATGACTACAAAGAGAAAAATAAAAAAACATGGAAGACTATGGCTTACTTTATAGATGTGGAGAAAAGCAGTTCCAGGAAATGTGCAATTCTGTTTCTTGACCAGGAGCCGAGAACCCCTGGCTGCTAACTCAGAAAAATCACATTTGCACATCAGTTCTTCAAATGTTATTGAAGCCCTGTTTTTATATAAGTAGTTCTTAGGTTTCACAGTTTTAAGTCTGTGTATAGTACCAATCGAAGAGAATATTTGTAGCTCAGGGTTGAACTGGGTTAAACCCAGTGCGGCCTTTGTCTGCTGGGAGGATGATGATACTTTGGTCCATCTTAGTAGTCAGAAGACATGATGAAAACTCCTTAATCTCACAACACATGGACAGACTTAACCATACTTTCAACTGGGAAACTGTGAGCATATTAGACCAGGCCAAATCCAAAAATGCTAGAGAAGCTTGGCACTCAGACAAAGCAGCCATCAACAGACACATAGAGGTTAACAACATTTACATACCATTCATAAGAGACAATAGAATAGCCAGAAGACCAGAACACCCCTGGGCCAGCAATCAACAACAAGATATGCATAGATTAGCAGCAAGATTAGCAGCAGAGGAGCAATCAAACAACACAATAGACCTTAATCAAGGAACTATTAACTCAGTCAATCACCCAAACAGCACACAACAGCCCAATCAAGGAACTACCAAGGAGAGTACAAGACCCCCACCAACACAGGCAGGACAAGCCAGGGTATATAAACAGACAGCAAGTTCCACTCCCTTTTCGCACTGAAGATGTTGCCTAGCCTGGCAATGAAACGTCTGCATGAAAACAACAAGGCTCAGAGAGCACCAAAGACTCCTCTGTGTATAGTATTATTTATAGTATACAGGGATGGGCAATGTGCAGTCCACAAGCTGCATGTCACTTTACAAATGCACTTCATTTGTGGCTTGCAGTATCCAGAGATCAGGTCACCAAAATTTAGCAACAAAATGGCTGCATTTCAGCAGCATTATTTTTTTTCATTTTAAGGGTGAGAATAGGAATGGGAGGCAGAGGCATTTCACTACCATTCCTATCATTTTTATTTTTATTAATTTATTAAACAAATTTATAAGGCCGCCCAACTCACACACGGTGACTCTGGGCGGCTTACAGAATTAAAAACCATAAAAACACAATACACACCCCACAGCGGCAGCAAACACATTCATATCAGCCACTTGATTGGCTCAGAAGCGACCTGGGGTTTTGCTGACAAAACCACGTCTTCAGGGCCTTCCGGAAAAGGAGCAAGGAGGGGGCCAATCTTATCTCTGGGGGAATGATGTTCCAAAGGGAGGGAGCCACCACGGAGAAGGCCCTTTCCCTTAACTACTCCCAGTTTTTCCCAAAGCTGATCAGGTTTTAGCCATCTTTAGATATCTCAGAAGCCAAAAAGAATCATGGGAGATATGATAAATGTGTGGACTTAGCATCACAAAATGCTTTGAACAATTTCCTTTCCTCTAGTAACTTATTCTAGTCAAGTAGCTGCAATAGGTAGATTGAAATCAAGAGTTCTTTCAAATTATCATATGGTACCTATTATGTCACCTTAGTTTCCAATGGTGAGCTAACTGTCCTTTCCTTTCCATTGCTAATCTCTGCTGGCAAAGAATTCCTTTCCACTGCTAATCTGTGCTGGCTCTTTTATGAGGTTGCTTTGCAATAAGTAGCATTAAGATGGAAGTCAAAAATTGCTCAAAGGATTCTGCAATGCCTGGTATATATTACAGTATGTTGAGTAAAATGGTTGTCTGTTCACTATTCGCAGCTCAGCCATCTTGATAGTGCTTTCTCCATGGCCTCTAATCTATCTGTGTTGCTGAAATTCCAAGCATAGTTTTCTGGATGAGATTTTGACTAGTTGAAAGTTAGTCCAAGAATAAAATGTCTATGGGATGATTTATAGAAACAATGTGATTTTGGTTAAATTTAGAGTAAGGGATTAATTATGGAAATTGCTATATATTCTTGTTGTTGAAAGTTGGACGTCACTTCTTATGTAATCTCTCAAAATTCTTTTTCTTGTATTTTTCTTTTTTTTTCTTTTTGTAGTTTTTTCTTTTATTTTTTTGTAGTTTTTATCTATGCTCTAAACTTAATAAAAATTTTCACTAAAAAAAAAAGAAAGTTAGTCCAAGAATAAATGAAAAGATTTATAATATACTGTACAATGTATGTCTTTGTGATAGGGGTTATTATAAATAACAACAGATTTGCCAAGTAGTGGATATACATTCTGAGCTGCAAAGGTTTAAATCATTCCTTTGAGATGAACCAAATGAGGCAACTTTAGGACAATCTGGGCCTATTTCAAAGCCTGCTTGTGAGGGTACAATTATTTTTAAAAAGAAACATACCCTTCACTCCAATGTTTTTTTAAAGGATGCTATAGACATATGATCAGAGGAAAAATTAACTTAAAATCCAAAGAAAAATGAATAGATCACAAATTGATCTTACCTCTTTTCTTCAGAAACATGTTACTGGACTCTATCTATCATCTATCTATCTATCTATCTATCTATCTATCTATCTATCTATCTATCTATCTATCTATTATCTATCATCTATCTATATCTATCTATCTATCTATCTATCTATCTATCTATCTATCTATCTATCTATCTATCTATCTATCTATCTATTTTCTATCCCACCTTTATTGTTTTTATAAATAACTCAAGGCGGCGAACATACCTAATATTCCTTCCTCCTCCTATTTTCCCCACAACAACAACCCTGTGACGTGAGTTGGGCTGAGAGAGAGGGACTGGCCCAAGGTCACCCAGCTGGCTTTCATGCCTAAGGCGGGACTAGAACTCACAGTCTCCTGGTTTCTAGCCCAGAGCCTTAACCACTAGACCAAACTGGCTCTCTCATGCTGGATTATATGCAAAGGAAACTATATATATTAATTGTGGATAAATCAGGATAGAGCTGTTGTACAGCTTTTCTAGTGAAGTCCCTCTATCAAACCAGCACTGCTAATCCCTCATATCTTCCTGTGGGTTCAAGCTTTTTAAAAGCTTTACTACACTTTGAAATCCCTCCTTCATCATATAATTATGGCACACTTGAATTTTAGTAGAACTTTAGTTTTCTGATAGAAAACCTTGGATAGCCAAATTACTGATCAGTTGGGTCCTTAAGAACACAATGTTTAGTCCTTTGGGAGTGATACCAGCAAAATGGCAGTTTGATCAGCTGGGCATTTCTGGCATTGATTAGTTTCTACTCAAACCAAGTCAAAGTCTGGATTTTCTGTGGAAGAGCATGCATGCTAGCTCTGAGCTTCAGCAGAAGAAGGTAGCAGAATTTCTTAATAACAAAAGAAATGCAGCTACAAACTACCATCATGTTTTATTTCTCTTGAACACCTCATTAAAAGCAGCTCCATTTTCTAGCACATGGCTCTTAAGGGAGATTGGAAGGTGTGCATTAATCTTTTAATTAATAATTTAAAAGAAAAATGATTCCCTCTGTGCATATGAGCTTTCCTTTAAAAAGCGATCAAAATGAAATGTAAGGCCTAAGTAAGCATTGTGGAAGGAGCTGGCACAGCATGTGACATTTGTGCTTAGAATTCAGTGCATCTTCTACCTGCAATTAAAATTCATTACATCCTTGTCCAAGAGCTCCTGCAAGAAAAGCTTATTTAGCGTAACATAAAAGAAATTTGCTGGAGTGATACACCTTGGTATTTTTTTATGCATGCCTAGACTCTGGAAAGTTTTAAATGTTAACATCTTTCATTGGATGTTAGCTTTCCAAAAGTGGCTTGCCAGTCATTTCCCTTACTTTGCAAAAAATACAGGGAAGCGATAGCCTGTAGTTTTTCATGCCATTTTCAGTGTTATCCTTTCTCCAGATAAACAGACCCTAAAGATGCAAATGCTACCCAGCATTGCTTTTTTTTTTTTTGGGGGGGGGGTGCCTTCAAGTTAGTCTTGACTCTTGGCGACTGCCTGGACTAGACCCTGCAGTTTTCTTGGCAAGGTTTTTCAGAAGTGGTTTGCCATTGGCTCCTTCCTAGGGCTGAGAGAGAGTGACTGGCCCAAGGTCCCCCAGCTGGCATTGTGCCTAATGTAGGACTAGAACTCACAGTCTCCAGGTTTCTAGCCCAGGGCCTTAGCCACTACACCAAACTGGCTCACCAGACCATCCTACATAAGCAGGAAAGATGACATAATATCCTGGAAATGCTAATACTTGAGGAGGAAATAAGTTGAGCTGTTGCAGGTTTCAGACAACAGCCTTCCTGGATTGTGATGAATGGACAACAGGTAAGGATAAGATCACCAGCCCGCCTAATGCTGATATTGCTGTTTCTTTTCCTTATTTTTTTTTATTGCATCAGTGCAATTCATTGAAAAAGAAAACAATATGCACGTATAAAGTTAGCAAGAAAATTAACATCAATGCCTTCCTCCAAAAATGAAAAAGAAAAAAAAATTAATTGTACCGGAGGGGTGGGGCAGCAAGAAACAACCAATATAAATCTCGACATACTACACATGTCAGCAGTCCACTGCTGTGCACAGCAGTCCACTGTTACCTGGCTTTTCTTTCTAATATTGTATAATAATTCTTTTGGTGGTTCCTCATGCATAAAAATTCCACAGTTCTTGATGCCCTGGTAGAGTCTAAAATGCTGAAAATGCAGCAAAAGCATCCTTAACCAGTAATGTATTTTTTTTAAAAAAATTATTAAAGATTTTCACCTAAGTAAAAGATAGACATGAAATTATGGAGAGTGAAATTAAGGAAAAAAAACAGGTAAAAGTAGAGAAAGTAGAAAAAAGTAGAAAAAGAAAAGGTATATAAAAATGACTTCTGAACTTTACAGCAGTTGCAAACAAGTTTATTATTTCTCCTCCCTCTTTAAAATTACAACATGGTTCCCTTCTTCCCATATTCATGTTAGAGTTATATCGGGTTTCAACCAAGCACGCCTCACACAAGCTTGAAGGAGGAGGCAGCCTCTGCTGTAGCCTAGTCTTACTTGCTTTGTGTGGGAGGGGCTGAATCCCGGTTTCCTGTTTCCTGTTCCCTTCTCTTTCTTCTTTCTGCTCGAATCTCCTACCAAGGTGGATGGGTCAGTTATACCCCCCACGTTGCTCATACTTCCAGCCAGGTGGGCCACATTAAGGAAGCATGTGGGTCACGTCAGAACCAAATGCTCACACGCATGGACCATTTCTACTAAGGAACTGTGAGTTACAATAAAATTGTAAACTCTTTTTATGTTACTTTACATTAACGTGTGAAGTGTGTTTATTTTGTGTTTTGAACTGATTAAGCCTTGTGCAAGTTTATGGGAACACTTCTACTCTGCTATATACTAATAAGAAGCTGCGTGGAATTATGGTACTACCATCCCAGAATTCCTACAATTCAACCCTTTTTAATCAGCAAATGCATAAACCAGCAATTTATTTTTTTCATTTTCAGCAAAAAGTCCATAAGAGGTTTCCAGTCTTTTATAAAAGTACTTGTTGTCTTATCCCTTATCAAACAGGTCAGTTTTGCCATTTTCACAAGTTCCGCCATCTTCATACTCCACTCCTCCATTGTGTGTATTTCAGTATTTTTCCATCTTTGTGCATATAATAACCTTGCTACAGTTACCATATGCAAAATCAGTCTTCCATAAGTCTTTTCTAATTAGGTATCCATAAGGCCCAATTAAAAAAAATCTGGTTTCATCTGAATGATGGTCTCAACATTCTTCTAAATGTTGATCTCAGCTCTTTATCTGAATGTTAAAATTTCCTTAATCAGCAATGGTTGATCTATTGTCATATTATAAATTCTGTGGATTGCAGTCCAAAAGGCAATAATGGAATACATCCAAACCATGTGAATTAATGTTCCAGTTTCCAAACCACATCTCCCAAAACAAGATGATTGCATCTGAGGCATACTACACAATATACGCTAAATAGAATTTTATATTGTATTAGCCTATTTTAAGATCAAAAGAATTTAATTTCACAGTTTTAAGGTACTCTTCTACTGATTTAAAAAACAGAATATTCAAGCTTGTTCTTCCAAAGTTTGAATAAATAATTAATATTAAGTTCATGAACTTCCTCTAAACTGTGGAACTCTAGAGCTAGCAAAAGTTTCAGGACCAAATAGCCCAAATAAGAAGTGCTTAAATTAAATAAATCACCACAAAGCCCGGTAATGCAAACTCTATTTTAAGTTCTGTAGAAGTTTTAAAAACAACTGGGGCCCCAAGGGTCTGGAGGGTCCCATCTCCTGGTTGTGCTAATACATTCCTCAGCTGCTGTGTATTTTAATTTTTGTATTTTTGATGAGAATGTGTTTTTAATTTGTTTTAAGATTGTTTGATATCGAGAGTCACTTGCTGAGATGGAAGGCCATACAAATTGAATAAATAAATAAATAAATAAATAAATAAATAAATAAATAAACAAACAAACTTTGTTAAGTAAATCCCAAATAATGATGTTGTGGAAAGCTCAGTTTGCCACCCCAAACAGATTTGCCAGCTATTTTATGTTTATTTATTTATTTTATTTATTTATTTTTCTATCCCACCTTTATTATTTTTATGAATAACTCAAGGTGGCGAACATACCTAATACTCCTTCCTCCTCCTATTTTTCCCACAACAACAACCCTGTGAGGTGAGTTGGGCTGAGAGAGAGTGACTGGCCCAAGGTCAACCAGCTGGCTTTCACGCCTTTTAAAGTGCCAGTTATCCCATAACATAAGTTTTTCAGAGGTAAAATGTTATACCTGTGGCTAATGCATATTTTGTGGTATTAAGTACATGTATTGAAATTAATCTTTGAACAAACAAGGATCCCAAAAAGTTGCTGGATTTCAGTGAGTTCATATAGCTTCCAAAGAGGGGAAGAATTTTAAAGCTTTTTTTCCAACCAATAACTGACACTAAAATAAATGCCCTAAGATAAACTTGAAAATGTGGAAAATTAAACCCACCTTTCTCCATAGTTAATTGTAACCTAGACAATGAAAATCTTGATGAATGCAATTACCAGAGAAAGTTATTTAATATCCCATAAATTAACTTGAAATAGCATAAAAAACCCCAGAAAACCTCTTGAAATGTAAATCAATCTTGAAGTAATTCATCTTAATCACCTTTATTTTAGCCTAAATATTTCAAGGAATACAAGGACCATCTGTGTAGGTGTTTCATTTATGTCAAATTGAGAGTTCCATCTGCTTAATAAAATGTTTACCATTCAACAAAGATATCTTCAAAGACCTTTTGAAAAATGTATGTAAATTATTATCAAATGGAGTTGTTAATTTCTTAGAAAATGATCTGACATATTTTTAGCATTTATGTTACATAGTTTAATTTTAAATATAACTTATGTTACATGGTCTAACTTTGAATATCAATGAATGAGATAACCAGGAAATAATCTAAACCAGTGTTTTTCAAACTTGGCAACTTTAAGATGTGTGGACTTCAACTCCCAGAATTCTGGGAGTTGAAGTCCACACATCTTAAAGTTGCCAAGTTTGAAAAACACTGATCTAAACAAACAATTCAGGGAAACGGAAAAGAAGCATGAGTGTTTTCACTGCCACACATTCTTTCCACACATTCAATTTTTGTCTTTGCCTATCTCCACTGGCCTCAATCTGGAAACAAGGTTAACATCTATGAATTTAAAATTTGTATTCATCCCCTGACCCTGGGAAGATTATAGTAGTATTGTGGTAACTCTATTTTCCTCTTGACAATTTTCTACAATGGATCATAGGTTACCATTTTTAGCAGAGCACAATAAACTTGCCTTCATTCTACACATCCTCATTAATAAACTAAAAAACAAAGTTGCATCTGTGTTCTCCTCTGGAATATGTACACCGGTGCCTGACAAAGTCTGTGGCGTAAGAGCAGCTGTTCTTGTAGAAATTCTATGTCTGTAGAAGCCATTCTCTGAAAGTAACAGCTGGGATTCCTATAGGGAATAAGGGTGAATAAAATGCGTCTCCTTTGAATTGATTTGTTCATTCTGAATGGGCATCTCAGGTGGCTTCAAAAAGAACCCCCAATGATCAAAACCCAACTCCTGTTTGTGGCATTTAGTCTTCTAATTCTTGTGTGTCTTGTTCAACAGATGCATAGAATGATAAAGGATATGAGATTTCTAGTGACAGGATTTCCAGTGTAAGAAATTAAAAATTAGGGCCTGCCATTCCTGGACTTAGTACATTTTTCATTTTGAATTGATAGGAGAGAAAAGAGAAAAAAATGTACATTGTAACATTTGTACATTGTGACTACATCTCTATTTTATTTACAAATTGTCTCTGAAGATCAGAAGTTGGAAAACAACAGCAGGGGCTGGTTTTCTTGTCCCGCTATCATGTTGAAAGTGATGGGATGTACGCTGGCTTAAAGGGAAAAAAACTCGAGGCTTGAGAATAAACAGACAAGGAGTGCATCTTTTAGGGATAAAAGTATTTTACTTGTAGCATAAGGCAATAATGTATATACAGTACATTATCGCAAAAATGTTAGTTGAATATACATGGTACAGCATTGTAAAAGGAAAAACAAAAACAAACTTATAAGCAGAGTTCCGTGTATTGATCCCAGGGCCAGAGCTCCTGCCAAGGCCTATACCCAAAGCCAGGCATAGCTCACTGCCCAGTCCTCAAAAGTAGAATACACATGAAGAACTACATGGCTAAAAGACACTAGAAATCAAGAAGCATAGAACACCATTTTGCATGGTTAATTATTCAGTTCTTCCAGCTTTCTGATTGGCTGGATGTTAGCTGTGACACACACAAGGCCTAAAGCACATAGCATGACCTGCTATTGGGTAGCAGTGCTGCATCTAAGTGAGCACGTGATCTCCTCCCCCCTCTGCTCCCCCTGGAGCAGGCTTCCCACGGAAGGATTCAGGAGACATTGTTCTCATGGGAAGTTCCCATTGCTTGTGTATGCACTAGCCATAACAATATACACGTGACCGTTGTTATCTTGCACCTGCACTTCACATCACCATGAGAAGCCTTTGCTTTGTAAAGGATGCAATTTGCCAGAACACCTTTGCTTTGTAGAGAAACCCAATTTACCAATTCCATATGAGAAATCTGACACCCCTCCAAATTGGATTTCAACACAATGCAAACAATGATGGAAGTTGTTCAAAGCTGTAAAATACATTTTTACAGAAACAGAAACAACAATGGTTAGTACATGTATTAATTTACACTGTTCAAGTTACAGTTTTTACAACCAATAGTCATCCAGAAACTAGAAATGGTTTAAAAACACTTGTTACACGTATGTATAATGCACAATATACACTTCATGCAATGTTTTAATCAGATACATACAAATACATAATAATACAAATTATGCAGTAACAGAAACATAGTACAGAGAAAACAGACAAACATTGCCCTCAAACGTCCTGTCCCCTCCTTTGCAAAAATTGCAGCTGGCATAGATAAGCAGAAATTCCAAACTCGCTAGCTGCTCTGTTTGAAGCAAAGGGTCTGTTTTGATTTTAAGAAAAAACGCAGGACTTTTTTCACCCCTTTTCAAGCTCGCAGGCTTGGTATGTTTACCTGAGCACACTAGGTAAACGAAATTAGGGTGTATTCACTGTGTTACTGCAGAGTGATATACAACAAAGTAAGGATAAGCTTTCCTTTACACAAATGACACTCTGTGACACTGTCATTTGACACTCTCAAGAACCATAGGATTCTCTGTTCTGGGCTTTTGTACCACCAACACCAAGATAAACGTTTGAATTTGTGCCTAACTCTCTCAGCTGGAAAACACTGCCTCAGCTGACTGACAACTTCTTATACAAGGTGGTAATATTCAGTTTCTAAGAAAAAACCCACTACATAAGTAAGAAGTACTAACTCCTACACTTTCTTATGTACACACAGAAAACAGCATGTGACTGTTCTACACATCCCAGTTAGCATCTGCACCATGCTATCAATGACTGGCCTGCTTTAAAATCCATAAAGCACCCTGTTAAGTCAATGAACTGTCTGGGAATTGTCACACATGTAGAGCCAAAAGCTTGTCTTACACACACTGTTTCATGGAGATCTATATTCAAATATGCTGTGTCAATATCACAATATGTAAATGGACACCTGTTTCCACGCTACGCAACCAGAAAACGCACCACACGTCAACATTCTGGCCTAGCTGTGGGTGCATACATTAGATTCACAGTTCACAAACTCCTCTTGTGAAACAAATCCCTGGGCAACAAAGCTGGCTTTACATTGCAGAGTATTATCAGGAAGAAATGTCTTTCTGAACACTCATCTGGAACCTACAGCTTACTAAAACAAAGGACAGGTTGGTTACTTTTAACACTTCACCAAAACTAAAACAGACTATCCACAGCTGTGTTCCAATGTTCTTCTTGCCTCTCAAAAGGCAGGAGCAACACGTCTTGAAAAGACAGGGTTTTCTCAGGTAACTTGACACACTGTCACCTGCTAAATCACAAATCTGTCAGGCTTCACACCCTTGTGGAATAAGAGGACCCATGAGGAATGACCACTGTGCTTCCTCATCACTGTCTTCTTTCCTTCCACTACCTGACTCCCTCTCCAGGCCCTGCAACTGCTCAGGTGAAATTTCCACTCCTTCACCTGAGGGGCCCTTTTAACACACTCGGAGACTGGGGAACAGAAGAAACCTGAACTGTTTTTTGCCCATCTACTGAAGCATGGACAGTGGGTTTACACTAGCAATGCAGCAACACTTCTGCAACCTTAGCATGTAACCTTTCCCAACCAGTAGGCTGCTTAAAAATAAAGCACTTCTGGAGATTTGGATTTGACCATGGCCTAATGAAACACCGATAAGCCTTGGATTTTAATTAACAACCAACAACCAACAACCTGAAGCACTGTGCTTCCTTGGTTCTTCCTTCGCTGGGACCTGTGGATGTGAACACATGCACATGTTCCACAGACATGCAGGTACTTCAGTGAGGGGCGCTTGCCATACCAAAGAAAAATAATGAACTTCTTTTTACAGTTGAATTCTACAACCTGTTAGTTAGAAACACACACTGCAATCACGGTAGCCTCTCCCCAGACATGGGATGGCACCTGAGCAACTAACATCAGGCTATTGTTAATGGTATTCACAACACCAATACTCAGTTAGAATTCCAACACTGGCAAGTCTTTGGGAGAATACTTTCCTACAAAGCCAATTCTGGAACACATGGCTCAGGAACTCTCCACTACAATCAGACTGGAACTGACCTACTAGATAACCATATTTTCTTCCTACTATTGCTACATACACTTCAAAGCGAGCACAGACCTTCGCTTTAGACTTCAACAAGTAGCAACAACACAAGCAGGTATGATCATCAACCAGAAGGAACATGAAACTCGCACCCCACCATTACTTGGGACATGGGGGCTAACTAGATCTCTATGAACCAACTGAAATGGTCTAGTTAACACTCTGTCACTTTGCCTAGCAATAGATACAGCCCTGATATTAGATTGTTTACACACAGTTTACACACAACACAATCAAGAAACATTTGCACATTTCCTGGGTTCTAACTCAGAATGCATTTGGCTATCTGAGACACACTCTCCCATCCCGGGATACCCCAGTACTTTGTGAAAACTTTTTATGGATGCATTTATGATGTGGGGAAACATTAAACACACAATGTCCTGTCCACACAATCTCCTTCTTAGGAAGCACCTCACACACTTGATTTTACAGTTTTCTCTAACACACTCAGCCTCATCTCTTTCAATGAAACATCCAGCAACAAGTACACGCAGACTTGACCAGGGCTGGAACACTGATGAGAGAAAAACAAGTGTACACATACACATTTCACACACTTATCACAGAAATACCAGCTAACATAACTTGCTGAACTCAAGGCTTCAAGCTGAATTCAACAAACAAAGTCTCTGGAGATATGCTTACAGACAGCAGTCCGGCAGAGTAGACAACTTGGATTCGTTGTTTAGCTGACTTCTGGCTTCTGGCTTCCCCTCCATTCGTAAATCAGGCTTCTTGGGCTGACAGCATCCGCTGGACAATACGGCAGGGACCAGCCTTCCAGAATCACAGCAAATGTAAATTCCATGCCAGGTTTCACTTCAGCCGGAACGCTCTGTTTAGAAATCTCAGGAACAACAGCAACAGATGGCTTCTGTAGGTGGCTTGTAAAACAATCCACCAGAAGGTCGCAGGGAGATAGCGTCTGTGCTTTCTCGACCAGTAGACCAAAACTACTGTCCAAGCTTGGCAAAAGCACGCATGCTTTTTCACAGTCCCAGAAAAACATGCCTTCTTGTTCAAATGCAGCAAACAAAGTCTTGAACCTACCAAGGTGGGCTATCACATTCTCAGCCGGTTGCAGCTTCAAACTATAAAGCTGTCTTAATAGTCCACCAAGGGCAACAGAGTTCTGCTTTGTATTGAAGGCTCCAACAGCCGCTCAGCACCCATTACACAGTCCTTGAGTGACTGATATTCCATTCAGAGGAGTTGATTCCCAAAAGCAAAATGCACAGTCCAAACACGCTTGCACTTCTTCAGAGGGAACCCCCTGAATCCTCCAGGGATCCTCTGGAAGTGGATTTGCCACATACTGCCACAAAACTTCTTGCAAAAAGCATGGTTTCATCTCCACACACCAGGTCAGATAGTTTGTGCCATCTAAAGGCTCAAATGGCAGACTGACCAGACTCTGTTCAGCCATTGCTGACCACTCAAAGAAAACATGTTTACTCTGAAATCAGCCTCTAAAAACAAACTCCCTGTTACAGCCAGGTAACAACACAGCAAAGAAAACACAAATTTCTCTCTGGGCCCATAACCTGATGGGATGTACGCTGGCTTAAAGGGAAAAAAACTCAAGGCTTGAGAATAAACAGACAAGGAGTGCATCTTTTAGGGCTAAAAGTATTTTACTTGTAGCATAAGGCAATAATGTATATACAGTACATTATCGCAAAAATGTTAGTTGAATATACATGGTACAGCATTGTAAAAGGAAAAACAAAAACAAACTTATAAGCAGAGTTCCGTGTATTGATCCCAGGGCCAGAGCTCCTGCCAAGGCCTATACCCAAAGCCAGGCATAGCTCACTGCCCAGTCCTCAAAAGTAGAATACACATGAAGAACTACATGGCTAAAAGACACTAGAAATCAAGAAGCATAGAACACCATTTTGCATGGTTAATTATTCAGTTCTTCCAGCTTTCTGATTGGCTGGATGTTAGCTGTGACACACACAAGGCCTAAAGCACAAGGCCTAAAGAACATAGCATGACCTGCTATTGGGTAGCAGTGCTGCATCTAAGCGAGCACGTGATCTCCTCCCCCCTCTGCTCCCCCTGGAGCAGGCTTCCCACAGAAGGATTCAGGAGACATTGTTCTCATGGGAAGTTCCCATTGCTTGTGTATGCACTAGCCATAACAATATACACGTGACCGTTGTTATCTTGCACCTGCACTTCACATCACCATGAGAAGCCTTTGCTTTGTAAAGGATGCAATTTGCCAAAACACCTTTGCTTTGTAGAGAAACCCAATTTACCAATTCCATATGAGAAATCTGACAGAAAGGCCCTCTCTCCCCCAAAAAGCATCTGAAAGAAACAGTTTGCTAACTAGATAAGCCTTTGGTCTGATTCAGCAAAACACCATTCATCCATCCATCCATCCATCCATCCATCCATCCATCCATCCATTCATTTTCTATTGCTGCCCATCTCAAACAAGTGACTTTGGGCGGCGTAAATCATAAAATCAATTAAAACCAAATACAAACACAATACAAAAAATAAATATATATAGCAACTGAGAAAAATCATAACTGTAGATGTTAATATACAAAACAGAAAGAGGCAGATTCAAAATGTGCAGGATTTGGAGAGCTCTCAGGTAAGTTAACCAGAAAAAATCTGATACTTTGTCCTCTCTGTGATTTACAGTATATAAAGGATGAAATCTGGCTGCTATAGTTCTATATATTTATTCTGCACTCTCTTGGCAACTCTGATGGTATGACAAATGAGACAAAATAGATGAATTCTATTATTTTGCTTTTTGTTTTTTGAAATAATAATATAAAATTGAATAGATGAACTCAGATAATTGGTGATATCATTACTTGGATGCTGGTGGATGGTGTAGACCAAGGGTCGGAAATGGCGGCTCGCGAGCCAAATGCGGCTCTTTGGCCCCTTGAGTGTGGCTCTTCCGCAGGCAGGCGTGGCGGGCGTGGCGCAGCAGCGAGTGTGGCGGGGCAGGCGCGGCAGCGGGCATGGTGTGCGTTGCTGTGGGCATACCTCTGGCAACCTGGCAGCCGTCTCCGGCAGCCATCTTGACGACGGGCAGGGCTTTCCAAACTGTGTCGCGTGACAAGCCGGAAGCGCTGAAGGGAGTGGAAATTCTCCGCGCCAATCAGCTGTGCGTCGGGAAGCCTGGCAGCCTGCACGTGCGATTTTTGCCTCCCTGCCGGAACCAAGGGCATTTTCGGGGTCCCCGGAGCCTGCCCTTTCGAAGGGGCAGCGGCAGCAGCAGCTGCAGTGCTGCCCCTTCGAAAGGGCAGGCTCCGGGGACCCCGAAAATGCCCTCAGTTTAGGCAGGGAGGCTGCGCGCAAGCTGCCTCAGCTGTTCTGCAGGGAGAATTTCCACCCCAGGGCAGCGTGTGCATGTGGAGAGGGGAGGTTTCTGCCTCCCTGCCGGAACCGAGGGCATTTTCGGGGTCCCCGGAGCCTGCCCTTTCGAAGGGGCAGCGGCGGCAGCAGCAGCACTGCTGCCCTTCGAAAGGGCAGGCTCCGGGGACCCCGAAAATGCCCTCAGTTTAGGCAGGGAGGCTGCGCGCAAGCTGCCTCAGCTGTTCTGCGGGGAGAATTTCCACCCCAGGGCAGCGTGTGCATGTGGAGAGGGGAGGTTTCTGCCTCCCTGCCGGAACCGAGGGCATTTTCGGGGTCCCCGGAGCCTGCCCTTTCGAAGGGGCAGCGGCAGCAGCAGCTGCAGTGCTGCCCCTTCGAAAGGGCAGGCTCCGGGGACCCCGAAAATGCCCTCAGTTTAGGCAGGGAGGCTGCGCGCAAGCTGCCTCAGCTGTTCTGCGGGGAGAATTTCCACCCCAGGGCAGCGTGTGCATGTGGAGAGGGGAGGTTTCTGCCTCCCTGCCGGAACCGAGGGCATTTTCGGGGTCCCCGGAGCCTGCCCTTTCGAAGGGGCAGCGGCGGCAGCAGCAGCACTGCTGCCCCTTCGAAAGGGCAGGCTCCGGGGACCCTGAAAATGCCCTCAGTTTAGGCAGGGAGGCTGCGCGCAAGCTGCCTCAGCTGTTCTGCGGGGAGAATTTCCACCCCAGGGCAGCGTGTGCATGTGGAGAGGGGAGGTTTCTGCCTCCCTGCCGGAACCGAGGGCATTTTCGGGGTCCCCGGAGCCTGCCCTTTCGAAGGGGCAGCAGCGGCAGCAGCAGCACTGCTGCCCCTTCGAAAGGGCAGGCTCTGGGGACCCCGAAAATGCCCTCAGTTTAGGCAGGGAGGCTGCGCGCAAGCTGCCTCAGCTGTTCTGCGGGGAGAATTTCCACCCCAGGGCAGCGTGTGCATGTGGAGAGGGGAGGTTTCTGCCTCCCTGCCGGAACCGAGGGCATTTTCGGGGTCCCCGGAGCCTGCCCTTTCGAAGGGGCAGCGGCGGCAGCAGCAGCACTGCTGCCCCTTCGAAAGGGCAGGCTCCGGGGACCCTGAAAATGCCCTCAGTTTAGTCAGGGAGGCTTCGCGCAAGCTGCCTCAGCTGTTCTGCGGGGAGAATTTCCACCCCAGGGCAGCGTGTGCATGTGGAGAGGGGAGGTTTCTGCCTCCCTGCCGGAACCGAGGGCATTTTCGGGGTCCCCGGAGCCTGCCCTTTCGAAGGGGCAGCGGCAGGAGCAGCTGCAGTGCTGCCCCTTCGAAAGGGCAGGCTCCGGGGACCCCGAAAATGCCCTCAGTTTAGGCAGGGAGGCTGCGCGCAAGCTGCCTCAGCTGTTCTGCGGGGAGAATTTCCACCCCAGGGCAGCGTGTGCATGTGGAGAGGGGAGGTTTCTGCCTCCCTGCCGGAACCGAGGGCATTTTCGGGGTCCCCGGAGCCTGCCCTTTCGAAGGGGCAGCAGCGGCAGCAGCAGCACTGCTGCGCCTTCGAAAGGGCAGGCTCCGGGGACCCCGAAAATGCCCTCAGTTTAGGCAGGGAGGCTGCGCGCAAGCTGCCTCAGCTGTTCTGCGGGGAGAATTTCCACCCCAGGGCAGCGTGTGCATGTGGAGAGGGGAGGTTTCTGCCTCTCTGCCGGAACCGAGGGCATTTTCGGGGTCCCCGGAGCCTGCCCTTTCGAAGGGGCCGCCGTTGCCGCCGCAGCAACAACCTGGAAGCACTGCCGCTGAAGCAGTTGAGCCTCTCTTTCCCTTCTTCTTCCAAACCTCCCCCGCCCTCTTCCACGCGATTGGCTCCCGCCCGCAAAACCCGCCCCCTTCCACGCGATTGGCTCCTGCCCGCAAACCCCGCCCCCTTCCACGTGATTGGCCCCCGCCCGCAAACCCCGCCCCCTGGCTCTCGAGCACTTCAAAATGTGCACGAGCATGTCAAAATGGCTCCCGGCAAAAAAAGTTTGCCGACCCCTGGTGTAGACCACTGTTTCTCAACCTGGGCAACTTTAAAATGTGTGGACTTCAACTCCAGAATTTTGGGAGTTGAAGTCCTCACTTTTTAAAGTTGCCCAGGTTGAGAAACAGTGATGTAGACTATTGCTGTCTAGACTGTCTTGGAAATCAGGATTTCCATCATAGATGTATTCCTGGATTGAATTCAGATCCCTTTAGTACTAATGAGTTCTGTAAACTTGCCATTCTTGTAGTTTGTGTTCTGGTCACTGCCCAGCTTTAGAAATATAATCACATCCTCCTATGAAGTGGGGCAGGAACTGTTTATTGAGGTTATGACAGTTGAACTCTATTGACAGTTCATATGCCCCTTGCCTCAGCCCTACAACTAAGGTGAAGCAGGAAATCTAATTTGTGCCCAGAAAATCAGAAGTATTGTAGGACACAACGTTGACAGGGTCCTGTTGGCATTTGAGTGTTGTTGGGATTTACAGTTTATCTAATCAATTCATATTTCGAGGTTCCCTCATTGATGATGCATCTTAACTGAATATTATGCTTTCACAAATACATTCAAACTGAGTTTACTATATAATATTTCTATGTTAGTGGAAGAGAGAGAAAGAGTAAACTGGCCATTTCCCCCTCATTAATTATCCTAATTTCTGGTATGTTTTGCTTAAGGTATCTGGAGTGACCCAGAACTAATGTTTATCTTCTTATTGTCCTACTACAGGCCAATTGGGCAGCAAAACAAAAGATTGGAATAAGAGTTGTATCAACAAAATCCTTTAATACCTTATCAGCTAAAGTCCTCCCCTAGGTTTCACCCCTGTCTTGAAAAGAAGAAACCCTTAAAGATACAGACTTCTAGTTTAAGCCTGGTATGTATTCATTTTTCATGGTTACTTTTGTTAGCCCGTAGCTTAATAATTCCATGGATTGCAAAACTCTTAAGAATTGGGGGTGGGAATGGCCTGTCATGTCTGTGGGACTCAGGGTTAGAGCTGCTGGTTCAGAATCCAGTTCTGTGTGATGCCTGAGCCCCCTCTCTTCTTAATAGTTCTTCAGCCTCTTTATCTGAATCCAGGTCTGAACTCTGGGATGGTCATTCCTACATTTGCTCTGCCATCTCCCACTTTTTTGGAGGGGGTTACGGAATTAATGCTAATCACTGCTGTAAACATTTGTCCTTTTTAAGCATGGCTTAAACATTTAACTAGCATGGCTTTTTATCCAAGAAATGTGAGAATGGTCATTGTCATGGAGACTGAGAATTCCCTGCTGGAGATATTTAGCAGCCTCCCCCCTTTCCAATTTATTAAACTAATGTAAGTCTAGACAGTTCAACGTAGAATATTGTATGAGTTTGAATATAAGGAGTGTACTTATTCTTTGTTTATTTCAGGATTCTCAATGTGGCGTTGACACTATATCTACCATACAGCTACAGTACCTCTCTCTCCATAGGTAAAGGTAAAGGTTTTCCCCTGCACAGTCATGTCCAACTCTAGGGGGCGGTGCTCATCTCCGTTTCTTAGCCGAAGAGCCAGTGCTGTCTGAAGATGCTTCCGCAGTCATGTGGCCAGCATGACGCGCACGGAATGCTGTTACCATCCCACCGAAGTGGTACCTATTTATCTACTTGCATTTGCATACTTTCAAATTGCTAGGTTGGCAAAGGCTGGGGCGAGTGCGGGAGCTCACTCCGTCACGCGGCACTCGGGTCTCGAACCGCCGACCTTCTGATCGACAAGTCTGGCATCTTAACCACTGAGCCATCGCGCCCCCTATCTCTCTCCATATATATTAGAAATAATCTGTTGCTGAAATCTGTTGAGCGGGGCATGTCTCATCTAGTAACAAATGAAGACAGAAGATACAAAAAGCAAAGAAATACAATAGTTCTTTAGGTAAAGATTTAAAAAAGGAAGGAGGCAGCACAATTTTGCACAACAAGATGCACCCAAGTGCAAATATTATTTACCCATTATTTATGGAAGATACTAAGAAGGTGTTGCCTATAACTTTGGGGTGGGGAGATAGCCTTTCCTCTAAATGATCTATTATAATTCATGGGACTGAGGATGAAGAGAGAGATAGAGAGAGAAGGGAGGCTCCAAATGATTCTTTAACTGGTTCTTTCAACTTGTGCTACATCAATGCCCTTTTTAAGGGCTCCCTAGGGGATATTGGAAGCATGTGCCAGAAATAAGCAGTTGACCCTGAGAAGGGAATTCTTCCCTGTGAACTTGCTTGGGTTATGGGTTTATGACTGTAACGAGTTGTGGAAATCAATCTTTTGTGATCTCTGCCCTTTGTACTTTTACTCAAAGGGCTTTCTTCCAATCTATAAATAATCCATTGGTGGTTCTGTTTGAAGATAAAAACGGATGGCATGCAAAGGGAAAGAGGGGTGAAAGGGTGGTTTTGCATTGTGTCCTCCAGTTATTTATACAGGAGTAAATGTGCAAACTTAGAAGATTTGGATTCATCTTATTGACTGGTTTGTCACTGACCCTTTCCTGAAGCCTCCAAAAACTGATAGTGATTTCAAGACAGTTTTTAGGAGGATTAGGAATCCTAAAGTATATTGATTGTATAAATCTAGTAGAAGAGGTGTATCCTGGGGGAAAATGAACTGGTTATTGCAGCTGCATGAAAGAATAAATAGTAACTGCTATACATATAATGTTAGGGTTATAATGAACAAAAGACATTTCCAGTACAATTCAAAACACATGGGGCTTGCATGTAGCCACATTCCTGCTCATCTGGGTCGAACAAGGTCTATTTCTAAGTGATTAGGCAAGGAGACTTCACAAAAATAGGTTGCTCTTTTTTCTGACCTTCTAATTAGTAAGCATTTGGCAGTATGATTAGTATCAAGCTTTTGTGGGCTGGATGGTATGATAATGAAATGAATACATGGATGCAATAGAAGAGAATATAGGTAGCTCAGGGTTGAACTGTAGAGTCCTTGGTGCTCTCTGAGCTTGGTTGTTTGCTTGCAGACATTTCATTACCCAACTATGTAACATCATCAGTGCTAGTGAGTGTGGGGTTTGCTCCCTGTTCATATACAGTAGCTTGCCCTGCCAGTGTTGGTGGAGGTGTGTTTTTCTCCTTGGTAGTTCCTTCATTAGAGCATTGTTTTCTGCTTGATTGTTTGTCTGATGTTAATCCCTGCTTATCTGGGTGGTGGCTTCTGTAGAGGATGTGGTCTTTTTGTTTCCTTCTTAGATTTTTTATTGTCTCTTTAGAATGGTGTGTAAGTGTGGTTTATCTCTATGTGTCTATTGAGGGCTGATTTGTCTGAATGCCAAGCTTCCAGGAATTCCCTAGCATTTTTTGGATTTAGCTTGGTCTAGGATGCTCAGTTTCCCAGTTGAAACTATGGTTGAGTCTGTCCATGTGTTGTGAGATTAAGGAGTTTTCATTGTGTCTTTAGATTAATAGAATTCTTTTGTGAGAAGATTGTTAAGATGCTGATTGGTGGAGAATGCTGAAAGAAGCAAATTATCTAGACCTGTTCAGTCAGATTTTAGACCTGGTTATGGAACCGAGACTACATTGATCACTCTTTTGAATGACTGGTGGGACTGGGACAGGGGAGTTCAACCACCCTGGTCCTGCTAGATTTCTCACCTCCTTTTGATACAATCAATCATGGTATCCTTCTGGACTACTTCTGAACCTGGGAATGGGAGACACTGATCTCCATTGGTTCTCCTCACTGAGTGGTGGTGATGGAGGTCCTGTGTTTCTTTATTGTGCGGTGCCACTGGGTTTGACTCTGTTACCCCTCCTATTTAATATCCACATGAAGCCATGAGAGGGAGGGGGCATCCATCAGCACAGGGCCATGCATCATTAGTTTGCTGATGATACTTAGCAGTATCTCTTGACCTCTGGTCAAACAGGAGGAATTCTGTCCCAGTGCCTGGAGGTTGTCAGAGTAAGGATGGGAAGAAACAGGCTTAGGCTTAATCCTAGCAAGATGGAATGGCTGTGGGTATGGAAATGAACCAGTTCCATTAATGTATAGTCCTTGTTGAATGTGGACGGAGACTTCTATTGAGTCCATGGTGCTCTCTGAGCCTTGTTGTTTTCTTGCAGACGTTTCATTGCCAGGCTAGGCAACTTCTGTTTAATGCAAGGTACATATTGGCTGAGTTCACACATCATGCTAAGTCATGATGTTAAACCACAATTTGCTGAACGGGCATTAATGATTGCAGTGCTACAGAATGTTAAACCACTATGGCTGGATTTAAATTGTGCTAAACCTTAACCCTGAAAATAATTCAACAACGTTTGCAGCCTTACATCGACAGAGAACTACCAGAAGTCCAAGCTGGATTTAGAAGAGGATGCGGCACGAGAGATATCATAGCTGATGTAAGATAGATCTTGGCTGAATGCAAAGAATACCAGAAAGATGTTTACCTCTGCTTCATTGTTTACACAAAGGCATTTGACTGTGTGGACCATAACAAGTTATGGTTAATATTACAAAGAATGGGAATCCCAGAGCACTTAATTATACTCATGTGGAACCTATACACGGATCAAGAGCCAGTCATTAGAACAGAAAACGGTGATACAGAGTGGTTCAAAATTGGAAAAGGTGTGCGGCAATGTTGTTTACTTTCACCCTATTTATTCAATGTGTACGCTGAACAAATAATTTGAGAAGCAGGAATGTACGAAGAAGAGCAGAGTATCAGAATTGGTGGAAGACTCATTAACTACCAACGATATGCAGATGACACAACTTTGCTTGCTGGAAATGAAGAACTTCAAGTACTTGCTGATGAAGATCAAAGACTGTAGTCAGCAATATGGACTACATTTGAATGTGAAGAAGATGAAGATTCTCACAAATGGACCAATAAGTAATGTCACAATAAATGGAGAAGAAATTGAAGTTGTCAATGATTGCATTCTACTTGGATCAATGATCAATGCCAAGGGAAGTAGTAATCAAGAAATCAGACGATGTATCATGCTGGGAAAATCTGCCATCCAAGACCTATCTAAGGTTTTCAGAAGTAAAGACGTCAGTCTAAAAACAAAGGTGCATCTGACTCACGCTATGGTTTTCTCAATTGCCACATATGCCTGTGAAACATGGACATTAAAAAAGGAAGATAGAAGATGAATTGATGCGTTTGAATTGTGGTGTTGGTGAAGATTACTGAAAGTACCATGGACTGCCAGAAGAACAAACAACTCAGTTTTAGAAGAAATACATCCAAAATGTTCACTAGAGGCGAGGATAACTAGGCTTCGACTCTCATACTTTGGGCACATTGTCAGGAAAGACTGATCGCTTGAAAAGGATATCATGTTTGGTAAAGTCGAGGGCCAGCGGAAAAGAGGAAGACCTTCAACGCGATGGATTGACACAATTACTGCAACAATGGATGCAAACATTGGAACAGTCAGGCAATTGGCGCAAGACCATTTAGCATTTCATTCTATTATACATAGGGTCGCTATGAGTCATAAACGACTTGACGGCAACTAACAACAACAACATGGTCAGGATATTCCTCCTTATTTTGAGTTTGGATCTCCTTCTAAAAGGCTTCCACCCATTGGTTCTTTTCCTATATTTGGGCACAATGGCTAAACATATCTACTTCCTTTTATCATTCATAGGATTTTGCCTCCAGGCCCCTCACTGTAGTGGCAATGCGGAAGACCTTTGTTTTTTTGAGGAGTTAAGTGACATATTTCGATTTTCTCCCTCACACGAAGATGATGATCTAAAAAAACTGGGTGCAAACTGAAATGTGGCTGACCTTATTTTCAGAATCCACTTTCAACTGTTTTTTAGAATTCAAAGCTGTCTTTAAAAAAATTGTGTGACTAAACCTCCCTTTCATTCAAATGTCTCAGCATGAAAAGTACTGGAGATCCTACTGTAACACCATTACAGTAATTGCATATTAGATGCTTTTCATGCAAGATTCACTATGACACCTGCCAATACGCCATTCCTTTCCAAGTTCTGACATAAAGAAATCAGAAGTAGGTAGAGAACTCAGTTCTAGTTCTGGAACTGAACTTGTTCAAAAAAATACTTCTGCAAATAGATGAACAATTTTGATTTCTACTCATTGATGAAAACTGACAATTCAGAAAACATAGTAAAAGGTAAAGGTAAATCCTACAATAATAAGTAAAAAAATATATAATTACTATGTAAAAGTGACTCAGATCTTAAACAACAAATTAAATCATTCCCATGTGGAACCATACTGAACATTCTTCCAGTTCCATCAATAAAGAGCTAATTCCAAATAGTGAATTCATTTCTTCTTTTAAATCCAGATTGGTATTTTCTTTCCAACCATGAAGAATTATTTTTTTAGCTACATTCAAGGTCAGAAAGTCTAGAATACCTCACAAATCAATAAATTCCAAATCGTCAGCATATAGCTGAAACTTCACATTAACATCTTTTAACCTTATTTCTCTTCCCCAAATCACATTAACTATAATGTGAATATTAGACAAAATGGAACCAACGAGGAAGTCAAAATCACAGGGGTCACAATCCTCTCAAATAAATGACAATTCTAGCATAAATAGTTTATTTATTTATTGTATTAAATCATTTATACAGTCTCTGAACTCAGACCAAGTGACTCTAGGCAGCATACAAAAAAAGAAGAAAAAAACCATAATCAATACAAAATAGCATATTTCATTAAAGCATATTAAAACAATGAATTCTGTTTGGCAACTCAACTCATCTGAGAGAAAATTGACACTTGTCCTTTTTTAAAAATCCACTGAAGTGCCCCAGAAGCATAAAAAAGAATCTTTTGATGAATGAATCCTCTGTTAAGATAATAAGAAACACATTTAACATTCTTTAAAATATAAGATCATTGATTTGTCATAATAGAATATTCTAATTCTGTATTCCATGTTCTTGCAAAATGCTAATATCCATCTTAATAATATTTTAAGCATCCTATAGAAATAAATGGTAGGCTTAGGATCTTTCAAAACATTTTCCAGCAGAATTAATAAATTGGGAGTTTCAGAAGCTGCTCATACATCATGTCCAAATTGAGAAATCAGAAGACATTTTTAATTGAGTATATTGCCATTCTGCAGTTTTAGGCAATCCAAATTCTTCTTGTAGTATATAAGATGTTTTGAAGAAATCATTAGCAATAAACTGGTCTAGAGTGTTAATACATTTTTCTGCCAAAATACTTAAGCATGCATCCGCACACACACACAAACACACATGTCTGCTATTTTTAGGTTGGGATTATCCAAGATGAGTGCTTGACAGACTTCATTATAGCCAGCATTCTTACCACCAGGGATCTACTGGAAATGAAAACATTTACTGTCAGTCAGATCTGTGACAAAATAATTTTGCATTCCTGGGTAGTATTCATTTGAAGGGGCTGCTGAAAAAAGGATCAGAAAACATCTCAGCTTAGCAAAAATTGAAATAGAAAAATGCAACAAATTCAGCTCAGCCTTTAGTATACCTGAAACATTTCTCAGTGCAACATCCTAGTTTAATTTATTTTCAGAGGTTCTCCCTTCCCCTCCTTTGAGCACACTGGATATTTAGAAGACCAATAGATTTTAACAGAGTGTATTATGGCAATAGGACCTTGGAGAGTAATCGTGTTCTACAGTTTTAATAAAATCACATCACTGTCTATTAGAACTATGCTTACTACCAAGAGAGAACTCTAACAAATCTATACTTGTGCATTGGCGATTGTGGTTAATGCTTAATGAGGGGTAGATAGAGAAACAGGATTTAGTGTTTCTGAAGAAATATTTTCAGACCCCCATTATATAAATAGAGAAAGGAAGATCCTGGGAGTTAATTCCCATATTGCATCACAAGATAAGGAAAAAAATATATAATATCCTCTGCATTAATATATTGTTGGGCATTTCAAGGTTATTAAAACAAATTCCATTCACATCACTACAGCTATTTCAAAATACTCATGTCAGCAAGTAGCTTCTTCAGTGTTTTATGACCCCAGTTGTCTTTTTCTAATTATTCCTGCACATCAATACTTGAATTCGGTAGAGGGAAATCTCTGAATTTGTTACACTGAATACAATGAAAGCAGAATGAGATGAAATGCAATAAGGATAGAGTGATTTATCATCAGTATAGAGCAATCAGATTATGGCATAATAAAAGCGTTTGAAGCTTAAGAGTAACATTATATGTGCTGGGGGGGGGGCAGAGAATGGAATGACAAAGAGAAGATAGTCATTTTTTTTTGCAGATTTGATTCTTCCTCCCATCCCCACATGCTGACCATCAAAATTCAAATACCTTGACTTCCTTGAAGACTGTCAATTGATTAAGGGTTTCTGGTTAATTTCTAAGTTATTTAATATTTATGTAGAAATGCAACAAAATGTAACATTTTAAACTTTCCTTAAATGGATTAAGTAGAGAATTTTAAGTTCAATGTTATGTTTTAAATTAAATAAAAAAAATAGACATGAAGGTTAAACAGGAACAACAGGAACATTTTAAAAAGAAGATTGGGAAACCATATCCTGGACTCTCCTACTGAAGGAATCTCAGAAGGTTGGGGAATAATTCTGTTTGGGATTCCATCAATTCTGTATAGGGAACCCCTGCTCTACAGATTATTCGTACTCTCCAAGCCCTCCAAAACTGTAGGTTGGAAATTCAGTTACAAAATGCCAAATAACAGTGCCATATTTTAAATTACACTGATTACCAGGAGGCACCATGTGACCAGTGTCATCCTTATTGGAACTCCTCAGATGTTGGTAGCCAGATGGTGTTCTATGGGATTCAAACCCTCTACCAGGAATTGAACTCACAGACTTTCACACTGTAGATCACTCCATATTTTCTATTGATTTCTACGAAGGAGTGTTAGGTCTCCAATCGACTGAATGCTATAGAAAAGAAAAATAGGCTGAAAACCCCAGCATTGCTCCCTTTGATGATATCATTACATCAGAGACTCCGGGGACCTTTGATAGATGAAAAAAGTAAGCTCAGCCCCTTCTCAAAAAGACCTGTTCTGCTCCTGCTGTAGATAAACAGCATATAAAAACATACAACTAGTTCGTGCATTCAGCATTTGTTGTGGGCACATTTTTATATGACTGGTTTTACCAGAGCTGTGATCTTTGAGTAATACTTAGTTCTAACACAATTTGCAGTATAATGATTACAGAACTCATTCTGCCATATCTTTAAATGCAGTGAGAGGATTTTCTTTTTACAAGTTTCAAATTATGCTTGGAACCTAGATACCCAAATATAGACCATCCTATCAGCACTTAGACCATCCTAGCAGCACTTTCAGAAAAGTTCATAAGACAAGGAGGTCCTTCAGTAGGTGAGAGGGTTGAATAAACCCTTCTTTATAACTTTTGAAAGTTCTGAAGCACATTCATTGCACCATATTTCTTCATTCTCTTGCTAAAGTATTAGTATTGGATGTAAGCATAATATATTAGGAAAATTAATAAATAAAATGTGTACATCAGCATTTATGTTCTGCATGCTGTTTTCCCTAATATATGCATACTATTTTGCAAGCAATTTCCTCTAGTATATAACTTCTGCAGATCATTTTCTTCAGTGTGCATATTTTTAGATACAATTTTATCAAACATATGACTTTAAAGCAGAGCAGCTATGCCACAAAACTCAGAAAAGTACAGAAATTTCCTTGTTTCTTTGTTTCAGCCCAGAAATTGTCAGATTAGACTAATTCATATTGAAGTTGCTAATCATTTCATGGAATCAAAATACGCTAGAGCAAAAAAGAAAGGGAAACACACTTAATCTGAAAGAAACAGGAGAGCAACAAGGTCAAGTAACAATATGGTGGACCACAAATTATAGTATACAGTATTGTTTACTGGTATTGGATATAAAGTTACAGCATTATGCATAGAATACAATAATAACAATAAAAGACAATGAAAAAGGCCCCAACAGCCAACATATATGATGTTAGTCATTACTGCACCATTTTACACTCCTTCTTTAAATTGGCCAAGCTCATTTCATTTTATTCATGCATATGGTATTTTGAACCCAGCCTTCACACTTGCTTGGATGTAGGTATATTTTTTATAATAAATAGTATATCTCCATACCATTAAGAACAGAATTTAAACATGTATATAATCATTTTTAGGTGTGGAGCGATCTATTTTATAGGAATTTAATATTTAGAATAAACTACATTTTAAGTGGGGGCGTGGGGGCTCAGCGGGTAAGACGCCAGGCTGTCGATCAGAAGATCACAAGTTTGGAGGTTCGAATCCCTAGCCCCGCATGATGGAGTGAGCTCCTGCACTAGCCCCAGCTCTTGCCAACCTAGCAATTCGAAAGCATACAAATGCAAGTAGATTAATAGGTACCATTTCGGTGGGTAGGTAACAGTGTTCCGCGTGTGTCATGCCAGCCACATGACCGTGGAAGCGTCTTCGGACAACGCTGGCTCTATCGGCTAACAAACGGAGATGAGCACCGGCCCCTAGAGTTGGACACGACTGCACAAATGTGCGGGGGGAAACTTTACCTTTTTATATTTTAACTACCTAAGTAAGTGCTACCTTCATTTTTATGGTAGGTTTATGTGGTTGTGATTCATGATTATTTATACTTGTTTTTTTGCTTTTTTCCAGCATTATTATAACCCTATAATTGTGACTACTGATGAAGGCTTATTAGCCGAAACGCGTTTAGTCAGGTTTTTGTATGTTAGCTAGCATTACTGCTTGTTCATCCTGTTCTCAGTATTTATTCATATATGTTGGCTGTTGGGGCCTTTTCCATTGTCTTTTATTGTTATTATTGTATTCTATGCATGATGCTGTAACTCTATATCCAATACCAGTAAACAATACTGTATAGTATAATTTGTGGTCCACCATATTGTTACTTGACCTTGTTGCTATCTAAATACACTAAACAGAACGAATAAGAAGGTTTTGGGGTCTTGAATGTACAAAATAAATGATCCAATGAAGCAGAATATTTATTTGTCCATCACAGTTAATCAAAGAGAAATGGGTTGTTTTGTTTACAAAATACCTTGTCCTCCTTATACAGACATCAAAGAAAATTCTTTCAGTCTTTCTGACAATTCTTGCTCTTTAATAACAGTCCTAGGTGCTAGTTCATTGCTTTATTCTTCTACTCCCATCTTGATTTTGATCACTGCATAAATCTTCTCTCCCCAAGTTTGTACTATTGGCTCTCAGTCAAACACAGAAGACATATTTCTACTAGCCTTCACTACATTGTGCCTCCTAGATACAATGGATGTTATATTAGAAGCACTTTCCCACCAAGTTGGGAAAGACTAAAACATATACAGTAGATGTACTATACATATTATTAGAAATGGAGGATAAGAATATTGATTAAGCCAATGTAAGTAATTAAGTTTACCATCCTGCTTTCCTTTACATCTGTATTCCCATATAGACTTGTCTTTCTGGTTTTTGATTCCCAAAGAAAATTCCAATGTAACAACCACTTAAATAAAGTGAAAGCCTCTTCTAATGATACAAGGCATAATAATTTGTAGGCTGCCCTGGTTAAGAAAATGCATAGCATCTGGATTAACATAGTCCCCCTGATTCAGAGAGTACAATATTCCAGTCCAATATTCCAATATTATACCTACTATATGTCCTACAGAGCCTTGCCTTGGTCATTATGATCATTTCCATCAATGATAAGAACAAAGAGCATTTAAATCTTAAATAGGGTAGGAGGGGTGATTGTTATGTAAAGGGAGAAATCCTAAATATTTTTAATGTTTCCTTGTTCAGATCAGTATTAAAAATGGGAGCAGCCAAACACAATCCATTTGCTCATGTTCTTTCCTCCTTTTTTCAGTTCTGATTCCTTTCTTCCTTTCTTCCTTTCTTCCTTGCTTCCTTGCTTCCTTCCTTTCTCATCCCCACCCTTTCTCTGTCCTCCTCCTCCTCCAGACACTGTCTGCTCTGGTATCCAGACAGAAAAGCCAGACAAGGCTATTCATCAATGCAGCTATAATATGTCTGATTTTATTAGCTTTCAAATTTTATCACCAAAATGAATGGGGGTGGGGGGAAAGGGTGTGGTAGAATAAAAGCAAGCTCTATACAATATCATGCCCATGGATTCTCCTTGTTATGGCAGGTTAAGACTAGAGAAAAACAATGGCAAAGCGTAAACGACCAGTGGAAAATTGCCGATCATGTATGTGTGTCTGTATATTTTATGTTAGTTCTTGTGGAATATATGTGCTCTAAGTCCTTATCTGTGGTACATTCTACATGCCACTTGCAACTTTTTTTAAAAAAATCCTTCACATTTCCAAATAAATGTTTCATATGATTCATTTGGTATCACCTAGTTTTGCATGGAAAAAGAAAACATTACTTTTCTAAATAATGTAATTCCCTGCATGTATGCTCAGAAGTAAATTCAGTGTATTCATTGGAGCTTATTTCCCAGTAAGCTAATCTCTTGTTATAAATAAAGGCACATTTATTTAAATATACCTGTTCAGCTGAAGACTGACAAAATAATACAACATCAACACTTCGTTTATATCAGTCTTCACCAACCTGATGCCCTCCAGATGTGATGAGACTATAACTCCCTCTACAACTTGTAGTTTGGGGCATTTCTAGTCCATGCCAGCTCAATAGTCTGGGAATTGGAGTCCCAACAATGGGACTCCAATGGGAATTGGAGTCCCAAGCTTGGCAACCAGAAGCATTTCTAACTGGAGCTTTTTAGTGTTTTTGCTGGAACACTGTTGTATCATAACTAAGGAGGCGGAGTTAGAATTCCACTCATTTGAAACTCAGTGACTTAACTCTAATCAAAGACGTCAATCTGGCCATCTCAGTGAGTTCTATCATCTTCACCAACCATTCCTCCATTGTAGGTATTGCCAAATCTTTCCATCTTTGTGCATGCAATAATCTCGCTGCAGTTATCATATACAAAAACAAAGTTCCATGACATTTTTCCAACTGTTTGTCCATCAGTCCCAAAAGAAACACCTCTGGTCTCAGTTGTATATTAATCTTTAAAATCCTTTGAATCAGTGTGTGAATTTGAATCCAAAATTTTCTAGCTTTTTTACACATCCACCAAGCATGATAAAATGTCCCTTCTTGTTCACATTTCCAACACGAATTTGAAGTGCCTTTATACATTCTAGACAATTTCTCTGGTGACATACAGTATACCAATGGTGTATCATTTTATAAAAATTATAACATAAATTTCAATCTTTTCAATCACATATTTTCCCATTGTCCCATCTGTATATTATAACCAAAATTTTAGCCCACTTTATCATACATTCTTTGACTTGGTCTTCTGTTTCAAATTTCAATAGAAGTGGCAATTACATGTTCATCATTTGTACATAATTCCATTTCAAACTCAGTCTTACAATGTTCAAAACCATAAACTCTGAGCTTGGTTGAAATCCTTTGACTCCCAGCCGATCAACTCATGAGTCAACTGCAAAAACCGCCCAGAGTTCCCCATTGGGGGAGATGGGCGGTCATATAAATTGAATAAAATAAATAAATAAAATAAAAACCTCAGTTCCTGCAGTCTACTCATGAGGAACAGCTGTCCAGAATGCAAGTGGGCAATCTTACAATCTCTCCTTTATCTGGAAAGACTGCACCGGCCAGAATTCACTGTCTGGCCACCAATCTCTGTCGCAATGCCATCCCCGCATTAGATGTCATTCAGGGACATCTAGTCTACCATAGATCCTTACCCGGAAGACAATATCTACATTTATTGCTGACTGGAAACCACTTATGGACTTTTTGTGAAAAACAGAAAGAAAATGAACTTATCATTTATGGTTTTGATGATGATAACTTTAGAGAAAGAGGTAAATTTATAATTGTACTTATGATTGTACTTATAGCTGCTGTAAAGAAGATCGGAAGCCACTTTTTTGTATTTTTTTTCTTTTCTGTTTCTTTTACTTTTTTTTCCTTTCTTGCACTTTTAGCTTTCTCTTTGATTTCTTTCTTTTTCTTCTTTCTTCCTTACTTTATATTAGTTTGTATTAGTTTTTATCTTCCTTTTAAAACTTTTAATAACATTATATATGTAAAAAAAATGAAACTCAGTGACTTAACATCTGAATTTAATTTGGATTCCTTGACTTCCTGTCCAGCTCATAATGAAATAATGAAACTTCCCCCCTTTCTCTCTCTCTCTCTCTCTTGCTAAGGAAGACAATTATCCAGTTGTAACAAAGCCTTCTTAAATATGCAGCTCTATGAGACCTTAGCTGGTAACAGTGTTTTGTCAGAGATCAGAAAAGGTGACCTGGTCATGACTTTTTTTTTCTTTTGGCATAGGAAAGAAAGAAATTCTCCAACAATTCCATGAGAATCTAAAGGTATTCTGAAAATATCTTTCAGAAATATATTGTCTGAGAAATTTTGGCTGTGCTGTAAATTGTATATTACTGTTACAGATCAAGTTGATGTCTCTTCTGAGCAGTAGAATTTCTACCTGCAAAAAGCATCCATAGTAAGTTGTAAGAGCTTCATATGTATAAAAACAATTCAGTCCTAATAATAAATGGGTGCGCCCCATTATGAGATTATGCTGCTGTTTTTAAGAAGCATGTATAGAAAGTGGTAAATGTTCACTCATCTACTATACTGACTAAGAATTCTTTAAAAGAAAACAAGTTTGACATATACAGAAGAAATGTATTGGCTGACTGGACTAATGATGTCAAAAATGTAGGAGATCTGCAGCTTTCATTATAAGAAAATGAGGAGAATGGTTTATAAAATTTATCTGCAAAGACTGATATCCTGCTAAGAAGCCAAACCATGTGTCATGCAACACGATAGCCCAATAGACTTTTTGATTAAAATAGACTGATGGAGAAAATCTGACCAAACATGAGCAAAGAACTCTCTCACTGAGCTACTGCTTTTTCTTTATATTTGTTTAGCACCAAGAGTGAAGTAGGAGCTACATAGAACAATGAAGAGACTCAACACTAACCCAGGAAAACACTGGTCTACTTACCAGTTCCCCCATTTCCCATGAGAATGTACACTGCAAAGAGAATGAGTGAGTTTCATGTGCAGGTGAGGACTTCGCTTCCCATCACACTCAAATAAAGAAGAAAGATGTAATACTAGAGTGTGAACCCTTTGCCATTCACAGTTTGAATTTTTCCTCAGTTTGTCTTCACTCTCTTTTTGCACTTTGACAAATGTACAACAAGACTTCAAAAGACTACAGAAATAGTTTCAGGTGAGTTCTAGTCCCGCCTTAGGCATGAAAGCTGGCTGGGTGACCTTGGGCCAGTCCCTCTCTCTCAGCCCAACTCACCTCACAGGGTGGTTGTTGTGGGGAAAATAGGAGGAGGAAGGAGTATTAGGTATGTTCGCCGCCTTGAGTTATTTATAAAAATAATAAAGACGGCATAGAAAATAAACAAATAAATAAATAAATAAATAAATAAATAAATAAATAAATAAATTCTTTCCCAGTCCATAAATTCATAGAATATGAGAAGTAATTTTGAGGGAACTATTAATGTGCTCAGTAGCTTTATTTATTTATTGCTTATTTATATCATTCTTGCCACAGGTAGCTGCATAGCCACCATTCTTCACATATTTAGAAGATATTGGAAGAGCTCTTTGCATATGTCAAGGCAAAGAAGAACCTTAATTGGGGTGAAGATGCCTCACTTTCGGCTTGAATGCAAAAAAGGTAAATAGGGTCAGACCTGGTTAGAATTTTGATGGGAGACCACTGGAAGATACCAGAATTCTAGAATTGAAAAGTCAAAGAAAATATGCTGGCAAAAGGCAATAGGAAACCACTACCATATTATTTCCAAGAAAATGTCATGGATGTAAGAGTTAAGCTGAACTTGGAGACTTTGCTCCTCATTTATTGATTGCTTGTATACTGCCCATTCCTGAAAGCTCTAGGTGACTAACAATGCCAACATCTAAAAAAAATAGCCCCAGAAAACCCCAATTGCATATAATTTCAAATAAATAAATAAATAAATAAATAAATAAATAAATACATACATACATACATACATACATACATACCTAACAGATGCAAATGTCACACACTCATTTCAAATTACACCCTGCTCCTGTACAAATTGAAACAGGTAGGTCTTCAGAGTTTTCCTGAAGCCTATGAAGGATGAGCAATTGGAATCTCTTTTGGGAGGGAGTTCCAAAGGGGGGGGGCAGCTACTAAGAGTGTCTCCTGCTGAGGCCCTCATCTGCTGACAGTCGTGTAGAGATGGTCTATTGGCCTTGTCTGATGTGGTTGGATGGGCAGATGAATACAGGAGAAGGCAGTCCTTCAGTATTGAGAATATTGGATGGACCTCAAATAAGCTGCTCAAAAAAATAAAGGGAACACTGAAATAAGTCATCCTAGATCTGAATGAATGAAATATTCGTATTAATTACTTTGTTCATTACATAGTTGAATGTGCTGACAACAAAATCACACAAAAAGCAATGGAAATCAAATGTAAGCAACCCCTGGAGGTCTGGATGTGGAGTTACACTCAAAAATTAAAGTGGAAAAGAACACTACAGGCTGATCCAACGTTGATGTAATGTCCTTAAAACAAGTCAAAATGAGGCTCAGTAGTGTGTGTGGCCTCCACGTGCCTGTATGACCTCCCTACAATGCCTGGGCATGCTCCTGATGAGGTGGCGGATGGTCTCCTGAGGGATCTCCTCCCACACCTGGACTAAAGCATCCCCGAACTCCTGGACAGTCTGTGGTGCAACGTGGCGTTGGTGGATGGAGCGAGACATGATGTCCCAGATGTGCTCAATTGGATTCAGGTCTGGGGAACGGGCGGGCCAGTCCATAGCATCAATGCCTTCGTCTTGCAGGAACTGCTGGCACACTCCAGCCACACGAGGTCTAGCATTGTCTTGCATTAGGAGGAACCCAGGGCCAACCGCACCAGCATATGGTCTCACAAGGGGTCTGAGGATCTCATCTCGGTACCTAATGGCAGTCAGGCTACCTCTGGCGAGCACATGGAGGGCTGTGCTGCCCCCTAAAGAAATGCCACCCCACACCATTACTGACCCACTGCTAAACCGGTCATGCTGGAGGATGTTGCAGGCAGCAGAACGTTCTCCACGGCGTCTCCAGACCCTGTCACGTCTGTCACATGTGCTCAGTGTGAACCTGCTTTCATCTGTGAAGAGCACAGGGCGCCAGTGGCGAAGTTGCCAATCTTGTGTTCTCTGGCAAATGCCAAACGTCCTGCATGGTGTTGGGCTGTAAGTACAACCCCCACCTGTGGACGTCGGGCCCTCATACCACCCTCATGGAGTCTGTTTCTGACCGTTTGAGCAGCCACACGCACATTTGTGGCCCACTGGAGGTCATTTTGCAGGGCTCTGGCAGTGCTCCTCCTGTCCCTCCTTGCACAAAGGCGGAGGTAGCGGTCCTGCTGCTGGGTTGTTGCCCTCCTACGGCCTCCTCCACGTCTCCTGATGTACTGACCTGTCTCCTGGTAGCGCCTCCATGCTCTGGACACTACGCTGACAGACACAGCAAACCTTCTTGCCACAGCTCGCATTGATGTGCCATCCTGGATGAGCTGCACTACCTGAGCCACTTGTGTGGGTTGTAGACTCTGTCTCATGCTACCAGTAGAGTGGAAGCACCGCCAGCATTCAAAAGTGACCAAACCATCAGCCAGAAAGCATAGGAACTGAGAAGTGGTCTGTGGTCACCACCTGCAGATCCACTCCTTTATTGGGGATGTCTTCCTAACTGCCTATGCTTTCCGCCCGTTGTCTATTCCATGTGCACAACAGCATGTGAAATTGATTGTCAATCAGTGTTGCTACCTAAGTGGACAGTTTGATTTCACAGAAGTGTGATTGACTTGGACTTACATTGTGTTGTTTCAGTGTTCCCTTTATTTTTTTGAGCAGTGTATTATATAGCTATTCCATATTTATAAAGCACTTCCCTTTCAGCACATTAAGTATTTCAAAAGCCCCATTGATCTTTTCTCATTCTCAATTATCCTTAAAGCAATCCCTACAGATATGATTTAATCTGTGAGGTCCTGACATGCCTAACACCATCAAGTCATATCTGTGGCTGATGTGTTATTTGAAGTTATTTGAAGCCTCCTTGGGAAAACTCAAGCAGGCCTGGCCCTCCTTTTTTTCAACACTGTCCTTAATAGAACTCCCAGCAGCTTCTTTCTGTACTTCAGTTTCACTGCCTATAATCAGGAAGTAATTTGTCCTACATAGAGGAGTAAACAAGAAAGAAAAGAACCACTAGAAGAACTGCTCATGATGTTGCTTTCAACATTCCAGCTGAAGCATCCCCTTTGACTACTACCTCAGCATTAGTAAGACCCAGTTCATGTCAAAATGGACCTTCTCTCTGCAGCTTTTATAGTTGGATACAGATATAGTTCATCACAACACAGATATAGTTACAAACTTACATAAATGGCTTGTGGAGTATACTTTGCTCATGAGTGAAGTGCCCCTTTTCAGATTGGGCAATTAGCTGGCAGTTCCCTTAAGATTGCTTAAGGTCTGCTTAAAGGCCCTCCTACAGTCTTCTGCTCAGACAACTTTCAGTGAAATTTGTATTACAGCTGAATTTTAGCTGAGTTACCAAGAATATTCTGGGTCTAATTATGAGGATTACAAGGACATGAAATCAACCATTCTTGGAAATACATTGCTGGATTATGTGGGCCAGTAGCTTAATTCACCCACTCCAACCTAAACCTCGCCAGATGTTTTGACTTCAACTCCTATCAGCCCTAACCAGGATGGCCAGTAAATTAGAGTTGATGGGAGTTGTAGGCCAAAATGTATCCCCATGTGGAGAAAGACTGGTTTAACAATATTGCAAAATACCCAAAATCTGATTTTTGCTTGTTTTGCTTATAAAAATAGTATGGGGAACTCTGTGCTCCCAGATGCTGTGGCCAGTGGTTTGGGCTTAATATAGTTGTAGTTCAGCATTATCTGGAGTGCCACAGATTCAATATCCCTTCAATAAAATACAGTCTATAATCACACAATTAATTCAATATTGTTTTTTAATTAAAATCCAGCTGCTTAAATCTGTGAGTATTGCGCAGCTTGACATGTTATTCTGAAATAATTGGAAAAGCCACTTTTGTTTAATTGAGTAGCATTTTCTTATATTAGCTATCAGGGTTAACATAGTAGGTGGAGTTGTTGGCACCAATTATTAGATGTAGTTGAGATTAGCACAACATAGATATTAAAGAAATTTGCAGGATGTTTCATTATTCAGTATGTGTTTCATACTCTAATCAGGGATGCACTGAGAATACATTGATTGCCAAGTAGACTTTCCAGCATCATTATTTTGTAACTTAAATCTGCTTTGTGTTGGCAGATGAATAAAGTGGACATGAAACCTATGACATTAAGCAGTGAGACTTAACGCAGCATTCACTAAAGGAGTATGAATTAAAATAACCTCAAATCATTATCATTATCATTTTCTTTCTAGACTCAAATCTTATGATAATGATAACCACTAATCCTGTGAAAACTTTTATTATTATAACAATAAAATGATCTTTTTTAAAAGAAACAGTCACAAACTTTTCAAAACATTCACCTGAATAAACCTAAATCCTAAGTTCCAGGCCAGGTTCAGGTGCTGGGCTAGAAACCAGGAGACTGTGAGTTCTAGCCCCACCTTAGGCATGAAAGCCAGCTGGGTGATGTTGGGCCAGTCCCTGTCTCTCAGCACTAGGAAGGAGCCAATAGCAAACCAGGAGACTGAGAGTTCTAGTCCCGCCTTAGGCATGAAAGCCGGCTGGGTGATGTTGGGCCAGTCCCCCTCTCTCAGCCCAACTCACCTCACAGGGTTGTTGTTGTGGGGAAAATAGGAGGAGGAAGGAGTATTAGGTATGTTTGCTGCCTTGAGTTATTTGTAAAAATAATAAAGGTGGGATAAAAATAAAATAAAATAGAAATAGGGGTATGATGGCTCAGTGGTTAAGACTCTAGGCTTGTCGATTGGAAGGTCGGCGGTTCGAGACCCGAGCGCCACGTGACAGAGTGAGCTCCTGCGCTTGCCCCAGCTCTTGCCAACCTAGCAATTCGAAAGCGTGCAAATGCAAGTAGATAAATAGGTACCACTTCCGTGGGATGGTAACAGAGTTCCGCACGCATCATGCCAGCCACATGACCGCAGAAGCATCTTCGGACAGCGCTGGCTCTTCGGCTAAGAAACGGAGATGAGCACCAACCCCTAGAGTCGGACACGACTGTGCAGGGGAATATCTATACCTTTACTTAAAAATAAAATAAATATATAAATATATAAAACCACCAAAACCCACCCAAAAAGTTCAAGGAGTCAGTTAGCTGACTTCCTGACCATTTACAGTGAAAAGCTACAGCACTTTGGCAGGATCCTGCTCGCTAATTGTCTTAGCCAGTTCTTCCAGATTTGCTTGGCCGTTCTCCTCAGGCCTACCAACGGACACCTGTCATTTCAAGTTCTTTGGTGGCTATAAAAGCCATATTTGGGGTGAGAGATTCCTCTGCTCTTTCTTTGCTACTGAGCTAAGCAGCTGGTAGAAAGTGAAGCACGTTGGGCAAAAGAAAATGGTTTGTGTAGGAAAATGAGCCACATCTACAGTTCTGAATTTGGTTTTCCCAACAGACCTATCCACACTGACCATTAGCATGTGAGTTGGGGGACTCACTGGGTGACTTTGGAACAGTCACTCTCTCTCAGCCCAACCTACCTCAGAGGATGAAGGCACACTGTGAGCTCCTACATGGAAAGCAGGCTATAAATCTCACAAGTTTCCCCAAAGGCATTCAGTCCTAGAGAGAAGAAATGTTTTCCATTTTTGTTTTAATACACAGACTAGTATTATGTTAATGCTAATTTGTATTCTAATATTTAGGGTTGGCTGAAGATACTTTGCTACTGGAAGCAAATGGTAAATTTTGGCCCCTTTCCTCATTCATGTATTGAAGCTGAGTGGACTTAAAGTTAAATCTTATTTGTAGTTGAGTAATGAAACAGCACTTCTAAAGGCAGAAGGTTATTATCATTTTCTGTACAAAAAGTTTAAAAAAGAAAAAAGGGGAAAAACACAAAAACATGCATACACTAATCAAAACTAGTCTTGCATATACATTTAATGCTGTACAAGTGCATTATTACTATTTCTTAAGAATATGAAAAATGGGAAATTAAACATGTGGACTAAGAATATGCTGTCCAAATTTCTAAATAGTTCTCTGGTAAATAATCAAAATCCCTATTCAAATATAGAAAGAGAGAGAGAGAGGGAGTTCAGATCACTGTATGATCGTTGTATCCTAACTATACTTGTAGTATCATTTTAGTAACTGTAACAGCAGGCAATATCCACTTTCATTGTTCTGTTAATTTCTGAAGTACGTCATCTACAAAAAACAATGAAACTTAGAGAACAAAATTAATATGGTGCTGTAGCTCTTTTCTCCCAGTACCTGTTGTCTGAGGCAACCACTTTACTCTATCTAATAATAAGACTGCTTCTTGCAGTTATTTTGTAATCTGGATAGGAAGTGTACTGACTCCTTTGAACTTTGGTATTGGAGAAGACTCCTGAGAATACCGTGGACAGCCAAGAAAACAAACCAACAGATCATCAAACAAACCAACCCGAGTTCTCACTAGAGGCACAAACGGCCAGGCTCAAATTATTCTACTTCAGACACATCATGTACAGACCTAGCTCTCTGGAGAAGGCTTTAATGCTGGGAAAGGTGGAAGGAAAGAGAAGAAGAGGAAACCAGCTGCAAGGTGGATGGACTCAGGTACAATGGTGATGGGTGTACCATGAAAGACCAGTTAGGGATAGATTGTCATGGAAAAAAATCAATCTATGAGGTTGCTAGGAGTTGGAAACAACTTGATGGCATGTAATCAATCAATCTTACATTTCTTTTAGCTATATGAGGCTTGCTATCTGATTAGCCTTTAAATTTCAAAAATGCCCCTGAGTGGAGCTCCTATGTTTTAGATTGAAGTTCAGTGTTTAGGTTTATTTTCTACTTTTTCTTGTTTGCATTGTTTATTTATTCTGAAGATGAATAACAAAAAAATCTACCAGTGGTTAAAAATGTCACAGAACCAGTATAAATAACCACAGAAACAATATTGTCATGGATGCTGTAGAGGGCAGCAGCTATAATACCATTAATAATTCCAGACAGGTAATATTTTAACCAACTTATAGGCCAAAGTGTTTGATATGTCATCAGAATGAAGTGGCAGAAGTAGCCATCTGTTAGGACATCATCCCCAATTCTGAGTGTAATTTCGGAGAAGCCCCTTTCACATCTTTCAGTTCAGTGAAGGGGATCTGGAGACTACTGCAGAGGCCATCTAAATGTCTTTTCCCCAGAGACAAAAGCAATCTACTTTTAAAAAATCGGAGGAGGAAGGAGTATTAGGTATGTTCACTGCCTTGAGTTATTTATAAAAATAATAAAGGCAGGATAGAAAAATCTTTAAAAAATATATCGATAAACACATTTTAGGGGAATGTGTAACCCTGTCGTAGCTGAGAGCAACAATTTCCAGACCATGTTCTAGAACTGAGTAGTGTGTCCTGAACATGCCATGAAGCAGATCTGAAGGGTTCTTCTCAAAGATGGGGAATCAGCCATTGGGTGTGGTTCTCTAACCCAAGGTATAACCAGAATCAGCCAAAACAATTATATTTAATTAAACAAAAAATTAGTTGGGTTTTCCCCATTCCACTTCTTTGTCTTGGCTTCAGCTACTTTATGGAGTTCAAGTAGAAGCATGCTCCTCAGAAGTTAAGACCAGCTCTCATCTGGAAGAACACTGTGTGCGTCTATTTCTCTATATAAATATGTGTTCTGTTCTCACTTTGGGATATGGTCCTCTTCTAAAGGAGAGAAACTTTTCTTGAAAAAACTGCCCTCTTACACACACACATAAAGAATTGGCTTCATACCTGACAGCAAATATTGTTAGAGACTTCCTAGAAATGATAACACAATCTGTTCTCCCCTTGAGATAGCATGGGCTCCTCTCCAATATATTGTATCCAAGAGATGGGTTCAGTATATTTCTGTTAGAGATCTGGTTTCAACCAAGCACATCTCACACAAGCTTGAAGGAGGAGGCAGCCTCTGCTGTAACCTAATCTTACTTGCTTTGTGTGGGAGGGGCTGAATCCCTGTTTCCTGTTCTCTTTCTCTCTTTCTGCTTGAATCTCCTACCAAGGAGGTTGGGCCAGCTATGGCTGCTGCCACATTGCTCATACTTCCATCCAGGTGGGCCACATTATATAAGCATGTGTGTCACATCAGAACCAATTGCTCGCACGCATGGACTGTTTCTACTAAGGAACTGTGAGTTACAAAAAAATTGTAAACTCTTTTTTTATGTTACTTTACATTAACATGTGAAGTGTGTTTATTTTGTGTTTTGAACTGATTAAGCCTTGTGCAAGTTTATGGGAATGCTTCTACTCTGCTATATACTAATAAGAAGCTGTGTGGGGTTCTGATACTACCATCCCAGAATTCCTACAATTTCAACCTTCTTCTGTCTATCCAGAGATCCCTACAAATTACATACTTTTCTTCTCCCTAAAATTAAAAGAAACAAGAATGTCCATTTTGATTTTCATGCTGAGATTTTTGAATAACAACATTTCATGGACAACACAAAAGTTGTTATGTTGGTCATGATCACTTTGAGAAGAGCAGGTCAAGTAGTAATACTGAGCCATTTGTGATATATCTTGAGAAAGAAGTATGGAAGATGCACACCCAAAAGTTTTCCTGCAGTGCATTTCCACTAAGTCATAATGTGTATTTCCATTTTATCATGAATAACTTCCAACTGTATGACTTAGATAAAGCTTAATTTGTCTTCCAAAATGCAGGGTAGGAACCATACCTTGCAGAGTGCTGCAACATGATTTATATCACTGCATTATTATTGTAACTTGCTCAGAATCAATTTGAGAGTGTACGCTAAAGGGAACATTGATTGCTTGCTACCGGTGTTTTGCTTGCAGTAGTCAATAGCATAACATAGACTTGTCCTACAGTTTGTATAATTATGCCACAATTGTATGATGAACATATTTATCTTCTATGAAGAGCCTGATCAAATGGCCAGTTTATGGAAATTTTCATCCTGCCCTGTTCACAGCAGCTGTGACAAATTGGACTGTCTACTCAATGTTTTGAGAAGAACTGTCCTACCAGCCATCTATTCTTGTGTGGTAGAATAAGATTAATGGAAATATAAATTTAACCCATAAGGTTTTGGGAAGATATTTGTATTCTTGACTTGCAGTACTAACCTTAAATGACCTCTATTTGTCAACCATTTATTGGTCTCACTGAACAGCTGATTGATGATACATCAGAATGCCTTCAGAAAGATTGCTTTTTAAATGTTTCAGCTTTGGAGGTTTTTAGTTAACAATGTTTTAATGGTCAACAAACACACTCATTTTAATTGACTTGCTATTTGAAATTATATTGTTGTGGCTGTAATTATTACTGTTAATATTATGTAAAAAAACATCCTGTACAATAGCAGTGTCTGTATTGTTGCCAGAAGAACAACCTGGAAATGTAATCGCCAGGAATCAAGCTTGATTGAAGGAAGATTTTACTTAGTTAATATTAGTATCAGCCCAATTGGGCAAATCATTGCATGTTTTGGGGCAAATCCAATAAAAGTCATATTGACTGAATGGATCATAGATTAGGGAAGAAAGATCTTCTAAGTGCTAGTATTCCTGTGTTAAACCCCACATAGCTGGTAAACCAAGGAAGCAACAACAACACAGATTTCAGGAAGGAATGTTTAATGCTAGGGGTAAAACCAGAATATAGAAAACTGTAAGAGTAAATTCCAGCCAGAGTTATAGTGAGTTAACTAAGGCAGAGTCTCTTTGAAATGCTTTTGTTCTATGTCTCTTGCATTTGGACTACTTTGTCTCTTCTCACATTAACCAAACTCCTTGTTTCCTTCTTTCTTCTCACAATGTCTTCCATCATGATAATGCTGAATACTTCAGATGTCCAAAACATATCCATTAGTGCAAGAAGAAACAATACATGTAAATTGGAATCTACTGGTAGATTTCTGAGTGCTTTGCAATAGATCAATGGAAGTTACAACTCCCACTGGTTTCACAATCATGATAGCGAAATACTTCTGAAGTCAAGAAAAATGGCTGGGGTGGGAGTAGATGAAAGGATTTATATGCAAGTTGCTGATACCGGAAACATATTCCTGTGCTGAGCATAGTTCCAGAGTACACGTAGGAGTCTGGTACTACCAGTTTTTTTTTTGGATTATAGCATTTTGGTTTGGTGCTAGATTGGGATTAAATGAGTACTGTATTCCAGATGCCACCTCACCCCCTCCAATGATGGGAAAAATTAGAGAAATTCAGCCACAAAACCAACCTAATCAAAGAAGGTTTGGGAATCAGGACACTATCAGGAAGCCTAAAGAATGTTTAACTCAGTCTAGATGTGACAACTTTAACTCCCAGAACTCTCTGTTCAAGATGGCCATTGCTCAGAATTCAGGGAGTTGAAGTCCAAACTTTAGCAAGGCACCAAGGTTGAGGATGGCTGCTTTAACTCCTTTGCACCATCCCACTTTTTATTTGCATTGCAAAGAAAGCTTCAATTAATGCAACAGGAAGATTTGCTGTCACTGCAAATAATGTGAATAAGGTTCAATCCAAATAAGGACTAGTGGGGGGATAAAGAGTTAAGTCATTTTTTTTTCTACAACAGTATCCTGATGAAAATGTTCCTGTCTTCTAACAAAGCACAATTTTTAGTTGCTACTTACTGAGCAACATTATCTTTTTCAAGCGATGTTTAGAAGATAAATAACATGCAAGCTTTATTTTGTATTCTCAGGCACGTTGCACATGTTTTTCCCACATTTCTTCAAGAATTAACTGCCCCAAAGTCAATTTCCTATCTCAATATCTTTCTTTCCCTATAAAACCCAATAGGCTTATATTTTTACACTTTAACAAGTATTCTTATCAGGGCTTTGAAAAATGGATCAAATTATCAGCTTGCACAAAATATATTCAATTAGTCTTGATTTTATATATTTGATTTAAAGGTTTTTTGATTATTTGTTCCATGTTTTGAACTGAGAAGTTAGAAACGGAATGAAATTAATCTGTCAGGATAGATTAATGAACTGATTTTGTCTGTTGGTTTATGATAGGCACGAATTTCACCACAGCCTCCTACATCATACTAATATGTAGAGCTAAGCCGATTAAACATGTAACCATATTTTGTATGAGTTTATTTATTTATTAAACACATTTTTATGCTGCCGCAATCAAAAATGACTCTTGGTGGCTCACATAGAAAAAAAATGAAATAAACCCTGTACAAAAATAAAAACACAGTTGAGTTGAGTTAACGGAGAGCTACCCCATGTATGAAAGGAAAAGTACCACCGCTAACAAAATATATAGAATGTAGGTCTAGTCTCAATTCAAGCCTGTACAGGAAAGGATGGCCTTGCCAATATTTAAATTAGTATATAAATCAAATAATTATAAACTTTTCCATTTATATTTATGTAGGCTTTGATGTTCATTTATATCAGGTCTAATTTATGGCAGTTCCACCTAATTTATTCAGAAAAGTGTTAGAGAGCACATGGCTAATGTTCCTTTAGTGGTATTCTTTCTCCCATGCTTGTGCTCCAAGCTATGTTTAGTTGTTTTGGCCTCTGAACATCATCCTAATTAACATGATAGAACTTCCTATAACCTTTGCATATGGTGATTTCTAGGTATAGATACATTTGGAAATAGGTCCACAATAGTCATATTGGGTCAAATCTGAGATTTTATGTATTGTATTAAGGAAGAAGACACAAAACTGGGAATTGATAGCAAAAAAGTGAAATGGAAAGATTGGGGGAAGAGTGGCTAACAATAAGTGGAAGTCCATAGGTTGACTAAGGGGAGCGCTATGGTAGACTGGAGCTTAGGATATATTTATTGATTAGTATTCTGATTTTAAATTAGCTAAAAGTAATTTATCTATTACATTTATTTTATACTACCCCTTTTCCAAGACTCTGGGTGGTTTACAAATGTAGAATACAATTAAATCCCATGAAACACAGAACAGAATAAACCCCATAGTATTAAATCTAGGTGAACCTATGAAGACAGCTCACTTTTTCTTAGTCTTCTTAATTTTCTAAAACAATGTTTCAGTCTATTAGTTTTCATGTTATATTCTTTTTTTCCCCAGTAGATATTCCTTGTATGGGTATTTGACAAATGATTTTTTTTTGTTTCAAATCAATTGATTTCTAGCATTCCTATATATAGCTGTGAACATTCAGAAAAAGCCACTGCTCTACGGGCATCATTTTCAGAAGACCTGTTTATAGAAAACATGGATGGCTAGCATATTCCCCAATTGGGAAGATTGCTGTTGCACAAAAATCCTTGGCAGGCATAATTCCCTCAGAAAGGTTAGCTTTGCTATTAAATTTTATCAAGAAATTTAAAAAAATCATCTGCAACTCTAGCATTCTTTATCATCCACTCAAAATATGTATTACTATTCTTGAACAGGTCACTTGATTCTGCCAAAAAGGGAAAGAAGGGATAGTGTTTACTGATTACTAGCCACAATTTAATGGAAAATATGTATATCTAGAGTTTGAAATGGTGATTCAAATTCAGGCCTTGAGCTGAATCAATGTGGAGCTGAATGGACTGTTTTCTGAAATTCTGAATTGTAACTGAAACCAAATATGATGATTTGTCCAATACTTTATTTGATTTAGTCATTTGACTAATCAATAAACAATAAAATGAACTGAAACTGAACACTATGTGAAATCTTTTCTTCAATCCATGATAGGCAGAACAATTGAAGTTTCTATAGCTGGATAATAGCTGTCTACAGGTGTCCTTTTATAATTTCTATAGCTGGATAATAATTGTATACCCTTAAAAAGCAGGTTTCTCTGTATTATTTAATTTTTACATGAAGTTGCTGGGTGAAGTCATTAGAGGCCTTGATGTTGGGTGCAGTCTTCCTGTCCTTGGAGTCAATCAGGTATAGTTGTGCAGATCTGATGTTTTCTAGATGCTATAATGGGCTGAATGAGGATTGATAAAAGAAGGCTGAACCCTGATAAGACAAAGGCTCTTTGAAGTGGTCGATCACTAAAACTATGTAAAAAGCTTGAATTGGGTTAATAAGTGTCTGTTACAAGCCACAATGACAAAATGATGTAATGTGCCATGATGGCATTGGACAAATGATGCAATTATGCAGTTGGGTCATCTTGTTTGTGGGATGATGTCACTACACCATGTTTCTCTCCCCCCCCCCTTACCCCACTCCCATTCCCATGAATGGACTTGAACTGCCCTTGAAGGAGCAAACATATACCTCTTTAATTCATCTTTTGTCATTGGAGATGGAAGTCATCTCTGCAGCCTCAAAAGATTTTCATCAGCTTTTGTTGACCTGCCAGCTCTTTCCATTACTATTCGGGAATAGTGGCCAGACCACAGGAATCATGTTATGTTTAGATTATTATAGTATACTCTAGCTAGAGCTGCCACTGAGGAAGACTGAGAAGCTGCACATAGTGACGAATGGAGCACCTAGATTCTTGTCAGGAACAGTTGGTAGGGCCCATATTGACCGGGGCAAAAAAAAAGAACCCTTCACATTTTATATGAGGAAAATATGAGAAGCCAACAATTCTGTAGCTTCAGTTTTACCCAAGAGAGAGATAATTTCTTGGACTTGCAAAAAGATTGTCAGTCTTTTGACTTAGACTTTAATGAGCTTTATCCCCCCCTCCCCCCCATCACCACACCCCCAGCTTCGCCTGTGTAGGTACTTAATTACTTATTGGAATGTAACTAATGGCCATAAAACTATCAGTAGATCAATGAAAGTGATACGATCCAATTCAATTCACAGATTTGGCAAGATGCCAGAGGGCCTTAAGGGAAGCTTCTCAGACAACAAAATGTCTGCATTTTTCCCTTCTTTTTTCCTGTTTCTTTCCCTGTCCTCCATACCAACTCTCAGGCTTGATTCTCTCCCAATCCAGAAGAATTTAGAGAGGTCTCTATATGGTGTGGGAAAACTGGGCGGGTGAAAAAGAAAAAGAAACATCAATTTATAAAGCTCAGAAGCAAGGCCCACTGAGTTTATGCTCAGAAATAAGCTCTCCTGAATTTAGTGGGATTTACTTCAGAGTAAATATATATAGGGCTGCACTGTGTTATTTTGCATTAGGCACAAAGCCAGCTGGGTGCCTTGGGTCAGTCACTCTCTCTCAGCCCTAGGAAGGAGGCAATGGCAAACCACTTCCAAAAATCTTGCCAAGAAAATTGCAGGGACTAGTCCAGGCTATCTCCAGGTGTCAACACGGACTCAAAGGTGTGCATACCCCTCCCCCCATTACTTGAAAATTATTATGCTCCTCAAACTTTCCTTCTCTGGTAACAATCAAACCATGTACAGTATCTACATTTCTGCAAATTGTTTACTACTTATTCTCAATCCATTCTCTTCCTGTCGGCAGATGGAGGATCCAATATTACCTGAAATATTGATTGATGGGCCAACCTCTATAGCTATTAGACAGCTGATGCCCTGCCACAAGGATCCAATTCCATAGGATAATTTTCTGTTCAAAAGTGGTTGGTTAACCATGAGGTCAAAGAAGCGATTAGTGAAAAAATAAATATCAAAAGCATAATACTGAAACAGTTTGCTCCAGCACATGCAGACATTGGCATGAATTGTAATATAGAACCATTAAGGTGACCTACAGGATTCTGCCGCATTTAGATTGACCCTGGCAGACTTGGACCAGCTAGATATTGTCATATCTTTCTTATTGAGCAACATGACAAATATATGTAAAACTGAATTCTCAAATGACACCCTTTTGTGCAGAGGCACAGATTCTGACCTTTAAGGGGTAAAGATCACCAGGTCATGTGACAACACATCTGCTCCCTTCATTGTTTTGAGGCAGTGGTGCTGTTAACTAATTTAGCCAAGCCTTTCATTTCAAAGTGATGACATTCAGTGCCAGATAAGCCGTGTCAGAATTCTAGTACAGAAATAAAATATTTGTAGTTTGGGACCCCCTCCCCTTTCCCCCATTTATTAGGTGCCCCATCAGGCATTATGTTTCCACTCAATCACTCAGTAATTTCATGAGATAGTATAGGTCAAACTGCTTCTCCTGCACATAGGGTGACTAGAAAGCAAGAAGGAAAGCTTTATGTTTTGTACAGGTGTAGGTGAAAATGTTTTGGCCAGTGTGCTTTTTCACATCTGCAAGGAAAGTGTATCTGCCAAGATTCCATCAACTGCCCAATTATTAGGAGTATCAATGATCCTTCTTCATCTAGGATGATTCTATTGTGTTTTACTAGCAACCCCTTCATCTGATAGGTCCCAAGGCCACGTACAGGATTATTTTGAGGAAGCACAAATGCTACAAAGCCATATCCTTCATAGCAGTTACAGGGCAGGAGACAACAAAAGCTATATAATGGCCAACCTAATGACAAAACTTTAAATAAGGTTACCATATCTGAGCTGCAAAAATCCAGATGACCACTAGATGGCAGTAAAGAGATATAGAAACATTACGATGGGCTGCCATCACCCAGCTACAAGATTGTGGAAATATAATCACCTGCTGCTTGTCTAAAGAAAGATACAAAAATTAAATATTTAATAATAAATTAAATAATCCTTCCGACAGGGTTAATACATGTAAAGAACTCTCCACCCACCTTAAAGTGGCCAAGGTTGAGAAACACTGCTCTAGAAGGATTACCGCCCAGAGTCCCTCTTTTTGGGGGAGATGGGCGGTGGCAAAATCCTAAAAATAACTAACTAACTAACTAACTAACTAACTAACTATTGCAATGGGAGTTGATGTACTGTTTCCTGTCCCTGTCCCTGTCATATCCTCATTACCCAAACCCCATGCCTTCAAAAAGAAAGGCAAATAATCTCTTTGCTCTGCAGGCAAATGTCCTTTCTTTCATTGTAGGGTCACCTGTCTCATGGTCAGAAACTTGTCTGGCTTCCCATGATTCAATTAAATCCCAAAGTAAGACATCACAAAGAACATCTCCCACAGGTTGTTTTTTTCAGATTAAAAACTGTGAACAACTGAGAAAGTAATAAAAGAAGAAAACTCTTGCCATTAGAATAAGTAAAAACAAAAACAAACAAAAAACAGAAGACTCTTTTGCATGGAAAGTAAATTTTCAGGAAATTGGAGGACTGATCTTCATGCAGTATTAATATTAATGACACTGCTCCTTGGAACTGCAGTATAACAGCAAGCAAACCATGTTCACCTCCTTTTAACTGTTTTCTCTATATTCCGACTTCTTGAAGTCTCTAAATGAACAAGATTAACTCAGTGTACATGTTGTATATTTGCAAGACTTTGTTGCTGGCATGTGACTAAATATTTCAATGAACATTTCCCTTCCTCATCTTAAAAATACAGAATGTTCGTTTTTCCCTTCCTCAACCATATGTTTTTATTCCCCAACCAGATGGTGGCATTACAACATCACAAGAGCTTCTTAAAGCTTGCACATGTCATTCAGGACATCAGCAATATTTTGGCGGCTGGAGAATGTGTATTGTGTCTGGAATATTTAGAAAACTGAAGACACCAGAACTGATACTATTATATTCCTAACACCATTTATCAGACTTTGAACAGACTTGTGGTAAGAGTTCTAGGGACATACTGATCTGAGTAGAGAGGAAGAAAAGAGGCAAAATATGTTAGGCTCCCAAACAAGTGTGAGTTGGAAATTTTAAAGATGTAGTCTTTATTGACAGCTTTTGTAAAAACCACTAAATGGAAATATGGCAAATTAGAATTAGGCCAGCTTAATCTCTGCAAGGTTTGTTTTTATTATTGTTAGCCACCCAGAGTCACTGGTCTGAGATGGGCGGCTATATAAATTGAATGAATGAATGAATGAATGGAATGAATGAATAAATAAATAAATAAATAAATAAATAAATAAATAAATGGTCTGTAAATCAATGCAAAGAACAAGCTAAGGTTAAATTGCTTATATTCTAGTAGGAATTTGTTTTGCATATATTTCTCATGAATCTATTTCACTATATTACACCTGTTTCTATATTACGAGATACTTGCACTCTCATTCTTTGTTAAATGGGAGTGTTCCTATGTAAGCCTGAATATGATTTACTGCTTCTAAGTCTCTGGCCACCATGTTGAGGCTGAACTAACTCTCACTTAATGTTAGAACAACATTAAAACGAACAACACTAGAACATTTGGTAAAAGAGACCTTTCTATATTCTCGCACAGCTAACAACAAACATATTTGAATTTCTTGGAGAATATTGTGTCTTAGACCCAAACTTCCAGTTTCTGCTCAAAATGATTAGCAAATTTCTGTGGGTTTGGTTCAGAATGAGTCCACCAGCAATCAGTTAATTTGGGTCTGAGTTGGTCCATTTTAATGCACCTCCCTTCATTTTGCATCCTGATACATTATATAAAGCATCACAAGACATGGAGGCTTCTTCATCTTCATCCATTTTAGTCCCTTTCCTAAGATTTGCCAGTTAGAAACAGTGGTGGTTAAGGTTATCTATGGCTTTATCTATGGAACGATTCTTTTCGTTCCCATCCAGTTTTTGTCATCCTGGCCATCTTTACTATTCATTTTTGTCTATCATCGTATTTTTTTTCTTGTTTTTATTTCTAACCAGCCAGAGTGGTTGGGCGTCGGGCAGCATATACATTTAATAAATGATAATGATAAATTATAATGCTGGTGATGAATCCATTTCAAATTTGGAAGTAGATTTAGACCAGCTTGGAAAAATTTTATATTGGGGAAGTTTGTACTCCAGTCTCCTCAGCTCTGAACTTCAGCTTTATCACTGTAGTAATTCAGATGAACAATTCACTTGGCTTTTAGCCTGAGCCAGAAATAAGTTTGAAGGGTTATAAACTGTACTCTTCTTTGAGATTAGCTGCATGAGGCACAGAAGCTCAGTAGTCTTTACCAAGTAGGCTTGGGAACCATGGAGCTAGAATTTGTTTGGACAGTTGTGTGCAGCTGCACTTAACAAAAAATGCACGACACTCATGTAATTCTTTTCCTTTGGGCTTCCTAATGTTTTCTCTAGCCCAGGGGTTGAAATCAGGTACTAGATGCAAATGTTGGATCTCATTTGATCTGGGCCTGGGCACTGTTTCAAATCTGGAAAAGAAAAAAAAAGGTTTGAAATCTTGTAAGAACCAAAAACTTGTGATATTTTGACAACACCATCTCTGAGCTTTTGCCTAAGAATGAAAGAAAAAGAAAAGAAAAACTCCTTAGGTTTTGGGTGAGAATATAAAATCACATGAGATCTCATGCAAGAATACTGTAAACTCACAAGAGGGGTACTCCTGTGACATTTCAGCTATTTTAATTTTTTTAATAAAGTTTATTTAGGTGGGGGAATCTGTGGATACTATCCAGGTCCTGTGTGCTGTCCACAGCCTCTTAAGACCTTTATTAATATCCACTACGATTTCCTAGCTTTGTGGTTAGAGACATGAATCAAAATTGTTAGAATGTTGTGCTAATTATACTATGGAAATCTATATAACATTTTCCAAGCAAAAATATGCTAAGTTCTTCAATACTAGCATAGTATTGTTTATCACTGAAGCAGCTTTTTGTATACATGCATTTTATGCAATGAATGGAATCTCTTTTTCAGCTAATATCAAGTAAGCATTCCTAATGAAATTAGTAGAATACTGTTTGCTATGTGTTCAGCTTTTTTTTTTTAATTTTCTTTGCAGTCCAGAACAAAACATAATGCAGGATCAGCTTGGGCCCCAGGTATATACTGTATATTGACTAAAAGATTCTCTAAAGTAATAACTAACCAATTACTCTATTGGGAACATGGTTTATTCTCTCATTCTCTCTCTGATATGGAAGAAACAAATTAAATTAGTATTATTTACCCATTACTGTGAATACAGCACATTCAAAACATAATGGCAAAAAATAATGCAGTACTTAGTGTTTACATTAAACAATGCTAGATATTATTACCGTTCACAGAGATATATGTGGAACTCTTCACTTTGAAAGACACATTTTTCTCAATAGCAGAAACACATGTTCAGTTACTCTTTGAATTTGAAAGTGTCAGCATATAATTGAGACATAAATTTCAATACTGTAGCCTGGTTTTTATTTTTTATTTTATTCTGAGGAAAGTAATGGTCTTTCAGTAAGCCTAAAAGATTTGTCTTTGTGTCCAGAAAGGTGTTTGGAAACAGAATCTAGTGTAAAATTTGTTTATGAAATCATAATTTAGATATTTCCCCCTGCAAAGCTGCCCCAAAGGCTGCCATATGTTTTAAGTAAAATCTGATTTAATAGATATATGTCATGACATGATGACAAAACAGTAGCTTTCTTAGTGGCTAAGCAATGTGCAGTATACAGGTAGGTCTCGTTTAGTGCAGTTAATGAATGCCATGAAATGGTCACCCTATTCGAATTCACACTAGTTGAAGTGATATTTCTATGGAAAATATGGTAATTGGTTCCAGCTCAATGGAAATAGGGAATGAAAAATTGTAAACATAATTTTTTATCTGTACATTAACGAACTATTACAGTAAAGGATGAAAAGAATATACTAATAATTTAAATTTATGGTTAACAAAGTCACTGAGAAAGCAAAATAAAAACAACAATGACAAAAAATTACCATACAGTATATTCAGGCATTCCAACATCTCGTCCCATTTTAGCATTGCTATGGCCACGGTCATGTCATTCCATTACATCAGATGTTTGCTCTAATGTAATAACAAGCCTTTTCTTTTTAAAACTTGTACTCTTTTCCTCTGACAGAATCTCCCTTTTCTCCATTTTGCACACACGAAGATGAGCAGCATCTAAAACCCCAACCTCAACTGCGCATGCGCTACCCTCAATTGTGCACATGCAAGCCTCGCATTGACTGAATTTTGGGTTGCATTAAATGCGACCTGGTATCAGTTTACAATTTGCACTAAATCAAATATTGCATTATTCAAACTTGCACTAATCGCGACCTACCTGTTTTTGTATCAGAAAACTGGACCTGTACTTGTGAACAGCAGGTAAATCACAATTTCTTCCTTGCTGCTTCATCCATGAGGTTGCTGTGAACTTGGTATGTGAAACATCGAAATTAGTGGATGATCACAGGTCCTTCAGGTGCTACTTTTACCCTTTGAAGCCTGAGATCTATATACTACCTTCTTCTATATTAGTCCATGTCAGCCCTTCAAAGTAGGCAATGTTTGGAAACAGGAATCACTAGGTGTCTAGGGGTATTTTGATGTATCGTGGCTTGTAATGATCAGCTATTCCTGGGAATGGCCAGATCATTCTTGCAAGAGGTAAGTAGATTGCTTTTGAAGTTAAACAGTAGACAGGACCATGGCTCCATAGGTTGTCGGTCTTTGTAATACAGTGGCAAGCTTAAATATCTTGAAGCTCCTCTCTTCAATCCTATTTCTATGCCATTTTTTTCCCATTCTTTAAAGCAAAGGTTGAAGTCTGCACTAAATCTAGCCATCATTCATTATCCCAGTATTCCCATTTTAAGCTGGATTTCAGTAAGAAATCTAAAACCACCCAGATCTTGTTTAAGGACAGCCATAGTTATTGATGGTGAAGAATTGGGTATATAACGTCTGTACCTGTTTGGTGGAGAATCTAGTCTTCGTCTTGCCTTGCAATAAAAAGTATCTCTTGAGCCACAGAAACTGGATAACTGTCCATCTTAACTGAACAAAAGACATTGCATTATATAGGAAAATGATGATGAGAGGCATTTCTCCTCTTTCATGTTTTCATCTTAGAGCAAGAATTTATTGTAGCCATTAGTCTTCTGACAGAAAAAAAATTCTCTTTGGTTTTGATTTTATGATAAATCTATGGAAGTATATTACTAACATATGAAAGGATATATTAAAAGTTATTTGTATCAAGAAAGAAAATAGCTAGAGGCCTTGCAATAGAAAAGTGATGATATATGTGTTGATCCTGAGAAAATTGTTGATTCATAGGCAATGCAAATAAAAATCTCTTTTAGGTTAGGAATGCTATTTTCTTTTTAGTGAGTTTTACTTAGAACGCCAGCTGTTAGCCAAAAAACCTAAACTTAATAGGCTAACTACAAAAACTATAATAATATACTAACCAAGTTGAAATTGAGCAATTTTTTGTTTAGTGTGCTCATTTTTAATTCTATAACTCTTTTCTATTTACTGACAGAATAATTGAGACTGGCAATATGCTACCCAACCCATCAAAATGTTCTTTAGTTGACTCTGACTCTGAGCCTGAACCCTCCCATGGACTCCGAGCCTGAGCCCCCCATGACAGGCACTAAGCACCCGATCCATAGAAGCAGGGGTCTACCACACTAGACAGGACTCAAGGTGCAGACTGTGCAGAGAAGCCTCAGAGACAGTCCAACACATAGTGGTAGGGTGTAAGAAGCAGGCAGGAACAGCATACACTGAATGGCACAACCAAGTAGCTGGATTTATGTACAGGAACAACTGGACAGTGGGCTAGATCCTCCAAAGTCCAGATGGGAGATTCCACAGAAGGTCCTGGAGAATAACAGGGCTAAGATCCTGTGGGACTTCCAGATCCAGACAGACAGGTAGGTACTGGCCAATCAACCAGACATTGTGGTAGTAGACAAGGACCAGAAGATGGTGGTGGTGATAGATGTAGTGGTGCCAAGTGACAGCAACATCAGGAAGAAGGAGTATGAGTGTCATGATGGAAGTTGAATCTGAGGTGGAGGAGGAGCCGACTGTTGTCGAGGCGGGAAACAGGGAAAAAGGCGCGAGATTTGAACTAGTTGGGCTAGTTTCAAACTTTGGGTGGCAAAATCTTAGGGTGCCAGTTGGTGGAGACCAGGAGGAGGATGCACCACCACCTATCAGTGCATGAGAGAGAAGGGTCGAGAGGCGCGCCAAGCAATGAGAGATGCAATTGGGCCAGACCCGAAAACGGTGGGAAAATCAAGCAGGTAAAAGGCGCCAGTTACCAGAGCAGGTTGCCAGAGACAACCGTTTGTTCAGCCCTATGCAGATGACCTGCCCCGCCGAGGTGAGCCGTGATCTCCTGCCTCGTGTTACCGCTGAATTGGATCCTGCTCCTGAGCCTCGCCTTGTTGCCATGCCGGAACCCGCCCTTGTGCCTCACCCAGAAAACAAGTCAAGCCCCGTTCCAGAGCCTCGTCTTGCTGAGACACCAGATCCCGCTTCTGAGCTCCGTGTCACTGCCACCGCTGAACCCATTCCTGAGCTCCAAGCTGCCACTGCTGTGCCAATCTCTGTGCCCCAGTCTTGCCTTGCTACTGCATCGGATCTTGCTTCCAAGCCTCATGACGCTGCTGCGCCGATCTCTGTGCTCCAGCCTTGCCTTGCCGCTGCGTCGGACCCTGCCTCCAAGCCTCGTGCCACTGCCGCGCCGACCTCCGTGCTCCAGCCTTGCCTTGCTGCTGCGTCAGACCCTGCCTCCAAGCCTCGTGCCACTGCCGCGCTGACCTCCGTGCTCCAGCCTTGCCTTGCAAATGTGCCGGTTCATGTACTGAAGCCTTGTGTCACTGCCACGCCATCCCCTGCCTCCGAGCCTCACTTGGTTACTGTATTGGAACAGTGTTGCTGCTTTACCTTGCAGGCATGCGGGATTGTGCTTGCGCCTTACCACGTGGCTACCTCGCGAAGGACCTTGTTGGGTATTTCTGAGAAATGGACCCATTCTTAACTGCTAAGGATTTGTTTTAGTAACTAATAAAGTATTGCTAACACTGTTCCTTGTGTCACGCCTCAGTTGGAACAGGACAATGAGAAGCTGGAGAAGTACCAGCACCTGAAGGAGGAACTATAGAGGATGTGGAAAGTGAAGGCCAAAGTGTTCCCAGTGGTGGTAGGAGCACTCGGGGCTGTGACGCCTAAGCTGGGAGAGTGGCTCCAACAGATCCCAGGAGCAACATCAGAGCTCTCTGTCCAGAAGTGTGCAGTGCTAGGAACAGCTAAGATACTGCGCAGAACCCACAAACTCCCAGGCCTCTTCTAGATGGCTTTTCATTGTGTTATTATGTATCACAAACATTGCACCAACAGCAAAGCCTGCTAACCAGATTTTAACAAGTGAGTCAGGCCATATTCTTGATATACGAATATTTAATTTTGGACTGCAAATCAGCTGGTAACTAATCCAACTAGGATAAAACAAGATGAAGATAATTGTGTCTTCTACAAACCAACTAGGAGGCATGGAGCAGCATTTGACACCAGGAGGGTTAATGGAACTGTTTGCAGGGGCTGCTCATACAAAGGAGGTGTAAGCGTTGAGGTTATGCAGAAGAGTAAAATATTGCAGCACTTTTGACAGTGATTATTAGCTATGTCTCAAAAAACAACACTAGTTTCAAGAGAACATATACATCAGACGTGGGTAATCTTTTGTGCATGTCTGTGGGAGTATAAAGAAGGAGTAAGAGATGAAGTGGGTGAAGCCATATTTATCATTTGAGCAATTTTTGGGATATCAGTCATTTATAGTTAGTCATTCTTCCTGATTATAGAGGAGCATAGAGATGACCTTGGAGAAGGTATGCAGTGATCATTAGCAAAACATGAACTTAGCCTGGGAAAACAAGACAGTGCAAGAAAAACTCAGGAAATGCTATCAGGCTTTCAAGATTCTATTATTATAGCCTGTGTTTGTTTCCTGACCTTGCCTACCTTAAAAGGCTGACATGTGTCCTGTTGAATCATGCACTTTTAGGCACTCTCTCTCTCTCTCTTTTGGTGCCTTTGAGTTATTGTTGACTTCTGGTGACTGCTTAGACTGCATTTTCTTGGCAAGATTTCAGAAGTGGTTTGCCATTGCCGCCTTCCTAGTTGAGAGAGAGTGACTGGCCCAAAGTCACTCAGCTAGCTTTGTGCCTAAGGTGGGACTAGAATTCATGGTCTCCTGGTTTCTAGCCTGATGCCTTAACCACTTCACCAAAGTGGCTCTTCCAAGCTCTACCCACTTGCTTTGATTTACAGCTTGCAGACCGCTGAGATTGGTTCTTCTGAGATCATTTGGTGCCCAGCCTTGATCAACAGAGGGAATTTATTCAGAGAAAACATGCACATACCACTTAGTGAGTTAGCAACAAGTAACAAGAATGGTGAGGTCTAACAACAATAAAGCATTATTGATTTAACAAGAAAGGTGCCCACACACTCACACTTACACTCACTTCTCCTTCAGCTTGAGCTGGCCAAGAGAATGGGAAGGTATTATAATAGTAAGCATTCAGCTTGTACTTTCTCTTGTATAGTTTGCACTGCTGAGCAAAAATCTTACTTTGCATGATGGATTAATTGCCACTCATTGGTTTATCTCTTATCATATCCCTCAGGTACCTGCTATTTCTCCCCATTCCTCCTTGGAATCCTTACATGATGTGCTTTCTTCCAGATAATAGTTGCTGTCTTTATATGATGATGCTGGTGTTTTACTGCCAGTGTTGACTCTAGCCTTCCAGATTTTTTATTTTATTTTATTTTGGGGACCATCCAGAAGTATGTGTGAAGTTCTGGGCCAAAGGGAGAAAGGAGAATTGACCTACTTCTGCATTTCCTTCCTTTATTAGGAGGATAACCTGAATCAAAATCCTTTCTGCAGATGGAAGAAGAACTGCTATTTATGGAAGAAACATTCATTCAGGGGTGTCACATATTCAACTGACCAGTCTCAGAGAAATGATACCTGGGTGCATGTCCATGAGCTGTGAACCTGTTCCGTTTTAGCAGGCCACGTTTTAGGAAGATAAGACAATGATTTCTAACAGAAAAAAATAGGCATTGTTAGCTATAGATGCCGTTGCCAGGTTTACTTTTAAAAAGAATATTTCGTTTATTAAAAAAAAAGGTAAAGGTTTCCCCTGCACAGTCGTGTCTGACTCTAGGGGCCGGTGCTCATCTCCGTTTGTTAGTGGAAGAGCCAGCATTGTCTGAAGACGTTTCCACGGTCATGTGGCCGGCATGACGCATGAGGAATGCTGTTACCTACCCACCAAAGTGGTACCTATTCATCTACTTGCATTTGCACTTCGTTTATAGTTTAATGAAAATTTTCAACTCAGGCTGCCACTTGTACTTTTGATAGGGTTGGCTCCCCCCCCCCCCCAATAATTTGATACTAATCCAGTGCTCTAAAAACAGCTATCATTAGCCAGTGATTATATTTTATATGTTCACAAATGTGCCAAGCGACAAAGTATATTTTTATGCTGAATTCATTTGATATGCTGTTCGGCTTTTGTTGTAATAAAATGGCTTATGGTTTTCTCTTTTCATAAGGAATTATTGTGATTGCTTTTTTCTTTTTTTAAAAAAATAGTATTTCTGTCTAAGGAAACTGCTAGTAATATAGCCAATTTTTCCCCCTCTCTTTTTACACAAAGGCTGGACAATTCTAATAATCTTAAATGGAAGGAGCCAGAGTGCTCTGCTGAGACATTCTGAGTAGCTGGCCTTAAGCTGCTGATTACGGAGGATGCTAATTTGGCAGCAGTGCCAGAATTTTATGTTAATGCTATTGAAGAAAGGGCTAAAGCATTTTTTAATTTAAAGTTACTGAACTATAAAATTGAAGTATTAGATTTTTCCTCAGGCTTAGGTGGACAAAGGGAAATATGATGTCAAAAGTGCATTCCTGTCACTTCCATTTGAGTTCAACTTTTCAAAGATGATGCCTGAGTGTATTTTGGTCAAAATTATAGTCTTTCAGTTCTAACTGATGCCCACTGGTGTGTGATTAATATTTATCTCCATAATCTGAAACAACGTTTCTACACAATAGTCTTGTGACTAATACTTTGTAAATACCATTTGAAGTAACTGGTAAGCATTCAGCCTTGTTCTATCAATATATCTATACATGAAAATTCTGCAAATTACTTGGGAAGATAGGCGGACTAATGTTAGCGTATTAGAAGAAGCGAAAACCACCAGCATTGAAACAATGATCATCCAACATCAACTTCGCTGGACCGGTCATGTTGTTCGAATGCCTGACCATCGTCTTCCAAAGCAGCTACTTTACTCCCAACTTAAGAATGGAAAATGGAATATTGGTGGACAGCAAAAGAGATTCAAAGATACTCTCAAAGCTAATTTAAAAAAATGTAATATCAGCATTGAGAACTGGGAAGCCCTAACTCATGAGCGTTTCAATTGGAGGTCAGTCTTTATTAATGGCGCTATGGACTTTGAAGAAGCACGAGTACAGGGCGAAAGGGAGAAAAGAGCTAAAAGGAAGGCACGTCAGGCAAACCCTCATCATGACCGTCTCCCACCCGGAAACCTATGCCCTCATTGTGGGAGGTTGTGCGGATCCAGAATTGGCCTTTATAGCCACTTACGGATCCACTGTTAAGTGGAAAGTAGCATTGGCGATCACTACATGAGCATGCCATATTTCCTTGACCCAAAATGTGTTGAACTTCAATTTACACAATTCCTAATCAGCATGTCTAAGGCTTGTTTAAAGTTCTCTAGACTTCTTTAGCCTGTAGCTACATAGCACACATTGGCTAGCTTCCTGTGACCTCAAAGGCTGAAGTTTGCTATATAAATTTCAAGCATGCAGAACTTTGCAGGCTGGGAGTGGCATCCCGTGATTTGTTCTATTGTCATGATTAGCCTCTGCAGATACTTCTTATGCCATTGGCTTGCATGCTCTGGATTCATACAGCTGTGTAGCCTTTGGCCAATGATGCTGGTGGTGAGAAGAGGAATAGGAGAAGTTGTTGTTTGTATGTATATAGCAGAGCTTTCCAAACTTTTCATGTTGGTGACACACACCGGTGGTGGCGGCGGCGTGGCCTGCGGTGTCCTGGTGTGTCACACGCAAACCCAGAAGCGCTGATGGGGGGAACCAGAAGAGGCAGTACCCCCGCCAATCAGCGCCACGGTGGCGGCAGTGGCAGTGGTGCTGCTTGGCGGGGGTGCCGCTTCTTCCGGTTCCCCCCCATCAGCGCTTCCGGGTTTGTGCGTGACACACCAGGACACCGCAGGTGACACAGTAGTGTGTCGCGACAACACACTTTGGAAAGCTATGGTATATAGGGTGCCATCCTATATAAACTTTTGGAAGTACATGCCATTGAACTTAACATGATTCTCTTCTGAGTAAACATGTACAAAATTACAGTGTAAAGAGAATACATTAGGGACTTAGATTTTTGAAATGGTCACCACCATCATGAGATAGCCAGTCCTAAAATTACAATGGCAATGGCAAACCACTTCTGAAAATGCTGTCTAGAAAACCATCTGGACTTGTCCATGTAGCTTCCAGGAGTTGAGTCTGGCTTGAAGTTAAAAAAAAAGTTTTACAGTGTAGTTCTAATGGAGGAACATGCTAGATATTGGAAGATAAAATGATAGTCACTTCTGTAGGCATATTTTCCTTTTCCTGTCAGAAATCTGCCTTTGCTAGCAGGAACCGCCTCTGGAATCTCTGCCATCTGACCCAGAGATTTGACCAGGAAAAACAATCTGGTAGCAGAACTGCTCTGATGGCTAGGATACATGTTTCCTAAAACAGTTACTAGTAGGAGTTGCATACTTTCAAAATCCTTGGTCCTATTGGCTATGGATATGAAGGGAAAAAATATCTTCTGAAAGTTGTGCTTTGAGATCCATGAAGTTACTAACTCCACAGACTGGTAATGATGGCATGCTGCTGATCTGGGTAGCCAGTTAGAACTGAAGCACCAAGATGTCATGTTCAGAGAAATAAAGGCTCCTTCAGGAACAGCCAGTGAGTGGACTAGAACCCTGATAAAACTGCTCCTTTGCCTTCCTTCTAAAGGCAGCATCTGCGTAATTCATTTGCCTGATGCAAATACTCTAATTAATTAATTAATCAAATTTATCACCACCCATCTCCCCCCAAAGGGGGACTCTGGGCGGTTTACAGAAGAATCATAATTTAGTTGCATGAGCAACTGATTTAACTGATTTTACAGTGTGACAGGAGTGGAGGCTGGGGTCAGAAGTGCCAGGTAAAAGTAGGTGTTGGATAGGCTGGGCAGAGGGGAACAGATGAGAAAGCTCTTGTATTGGCAACGCGGAAGACCATTGTTATTTCGAGGAGTTAAGTGACATATTTTGATTTTCTCCCTCGCACGAAGAAGATTAGAGTTTATTTTGAGTTATACTGATGTTTAACTGGCTTGTTTTTATTTCTGTTTGGAATGGAGGGGGAGATAGATTACCCCAAGATAGAAAGTTTAAGAATGAGTCCACTCTTCCAACAGCCCTCCAGAAAATATATCTGTTTGGAGTGGGGGGAGAGATAAGAGAAAACCCCCAGATTGTTTTTGTTAAGCACTGGCTTATCGATAAAGCTTCCCAGGCTCTTGGATGATGTCATAAACAGGTGCTCTAGACCCTGGGAAGCAAGGTCAGGTCTCGCAGCCTGCAACCATGGAAACATGGTCACAAGGTTTGAGGGCCAGACTTGGATACCCTTGGAATTGTCTTTTGAGTTTGGGAGCTTCTGTACAGACTCAGGACGCTGGGTGCTGTAGAACCTAAAAGCCATCCTTTTTGGGGTTATTCTCGCTACCTTGGTCAGGAGGCTCCTGGTAGCAAAAGGGAATAAAGGTGTTACCTTGCTTAGGTACAGTATGTTATGGTTCCTTTCTTTATGCTATGCTTTTTATGCTTTTGTTTAATCTGCCTAAACTGTGTTTCTGGTTAAACTGTGTTTCTGGTTAAATTTGTTTGCTTATATTTATAATAGAGCTTAAAGTTTCTTTATCCACTGGAGTGCTTGTTGTCTCTGGATCTAAAAGAACCAATTGCCTGAGCACCTGATCACTGCTTGGACACTTGGCAGAACAGCTCTCCCTTCTTCCTTCTTCTTCTTGGCCTTTCTTCCAAGCTCCTTCCAACTTTGTAAGACCTCAGTTTGGACTTAGAGTCAAGCATTACAATAAAATCCAAATGTTTTTATTCAGAAGTAAGCCCAATTAGGATTTGATCCCAAGTAAGCATGCATAGGGGTCAAATCTAGATTGGCTGGCTGGGTTGTCCCCAACACTGTTGATTTTCAATATATTATGAATTACTTTAATACATATTTGATGCCTGAGAACAATGTTGCATGTTAAATTGTAAAATCATAGCTGAAGATACAGTTATTATAGCTCCTACAATTTTGCTACCTAGAGTTGCCACCTAGAGTTCTCTTTTCTAAGATGATTGAACATGTATTGTACTTCCAATTTTCTTTTTGAGACCCTATGAACAAAGGACCTCTGCAGCAGTAGGCTGGAAATATGTTTTAGCAAAAGAGCTAGAATCTCATGTGGAGGCTTAGGTGTAATTAAATTAGGGAACCCAAAGTGTTCAGTACTGAATTTGGGTGCCATTCATATCCATAGTAGATCTGCTTCTATGTTAAATGCCCATATGAATTCATAGATTCATATATTATATTAACATAAAAATGTAAAGGTTCCCCCCGCACATTTGTGCAGTCGTGTCCGACTCTAGAGGCCAGTGCTCATCTCCGTTTGTTAGCCGAAGAACCAGTGTTGTCCGAAGACGCTTCCACGGTCATGTGGCCGGCATGATGCACGCGGAATGCTGTTACCTACCCACTGAAGTGGTACCTATTAATCTACTTGCCTTTGCATGCTTTCGAATTGCTAGGTTGGCAAGAGCTGGGGCTAGTGTGGGAGCTCACTCCATCACGCGGGACTAAGGATTTGAACCTCCGAACTTGCAATCTTACGATCGACAAGCCTGGCGTCTTACCCACTAACATATCCTTGTACAAATGTGGATGTGGGCAGAACTGCTAAACTGGCAGAGAAGAAGCTCAGCTGAGTTTGCAGCAAAAGACCATGGGGTAACCGAAGACATAATGCCAAAGTGAGAAGGCAAGACATTACTGAAAAACATTTAACACATAAAATGTGAACTTTATCCTACATTCTGTACCGTCTTTCTAATAAGGGTCTGTCCCCAATAGGGATGTTTGGATCGGTGTAAATCTGATCTGTTTTACTGCCTGCTTTGTAGGGCAAAATTCTGGTTGTCAGATTTATGTTTGAATTTTTAATAAAATACCTGAAAATAAATTTGCTGGTCTGCTTAAGGGCAGAAGAGGATTCTGTTTTTTTAAATAATTGCAGGGTCAACCAATCAGAGTGTATTTTTTTTCATCAGTTATTTACAGCACCATTGGAAAGATCTGGCAATCTCAATTGTATCTTCTGTCCTCCTGATACTGGCCTTGACCTTGCCCTGGCCATTCTCTTCTCTCTACCACCAGCCGCTTTCTTCCTTAAACTGACACAGTCCCATCAAATGCCATGGTAGTAAAATACACTAGGCCAGCTTGGATAGTCCTTGGCAGTTTCTCATATGCAGGTGACATTGGCATGAAAAGGATGCTTGTATTTTAAGAGGGAGGGATTTATGTTCAGGAAATAACTGCTATTTTTCCTAGCATCATCTGGGAACATGGGAAATCCACCTAGATAGAAAAACTGACTATTACTTTCCTGAGCATCTTCTTTAAAATGTCTGTGTTGGGATGCACTTGTCTGTGAAGAGATATCCCCAGATCTTTTGTACCATGGCTCACCTGTAGGGAATTGTGATAGTGAGGGATTGAACTACACTTTTCTTTTTTCTTTCCTCTTGTACCAGGAATCTGAATATACAAGGTTGGGTTCATAATACACACTAAGCCAGAATGTGGCCTCTTTGGATTAGGGTTAAGATGTTGGGTTTACCCATTCATTGTGGCCTGTAATTCATGGTCAGCTTCATGTGCAAACCTGGACATCTGTAATTCATTCAAGAAACTGTGTCAAACGAACAAGTCTGCAGAATTAGTGCAAAAGCATCTGCTATTTTCCAGTAGCTAAATCAGGATTTTGTCTTTAAATTGGAAGAGAAAAAAAGAGGCTGTGAAGCTGTTATTTTTATTCTAATGAAACATTTACAGTGCCCTCAGAAAACATACCCTCCTTAAATTAGATCAAGAGAAAATTGATGTCAGGCCATGAAGCGCAAGTGAGCTTCCTTAACCAAAGCAGCAATTAGCTCCAGCTGGGCAGTGAATGAGCTTTGGGTCATCCAGGGCCTGAATGATGGTTTGGAGTCCTCATTAGACTTTGAGGGAGCTCTTTCATCAGAAACCTGCCTTTCTGAACATGAGCAAGCATGCGTGTATCTTAGAGGTGGGCAGGCAGGATACATCCAATCCATTTTACTGAGTGCTTTTCAGCACAGATTTTGACTCTGTTTTTTTTTTACCTCAGATAGTTAATTTAAAGGTCTGAAGACAAAAAAAAATCATTGGTTTATGGGGGGCGGTCACTTCCTTATAAACATGAACGAAGAAGCTTTTTCTGTAATTAAAACATCCCACAGATTCACAGTAATGCAGGGCTCACCATAAAGCCTCCTCTTTCTTTGCAGCTCTCCTTGGAGAAGCTATAAGGTGACTGCAGGACACTGGGGAGATTGTTGTGCAATGAAAGGCAAGCTACTCACAACCAGGATGTCAACTTTCCTGTAACTGAAGTACCACAGCGGGTCTTTTCTTTCTTTGAACCATAAAAAAATACTCCCTGCACTCACAGGCATGCAGAACCTGCTGCAGCTTGGCAGCCCTTCCTGGAGCAACCATGGGACCAGGTCTGGTGACTGCAGGACACTGCAGAGGTGATTGTGCAGTGAAAGACAGGACACTTATGCATGGCCTTCAACCGTCTCATAACTAAAATTAATGCCAGACTCCTATATGCCACTCACAAGAATTTAATAACTAGTTCCTTTACTTTGGGGGGAAAATGAGAGCAATTTATTTTCCATCATAGTTAATGAGAATGATAACTAAAAATGCAGAAAAGTGTAGGGCTAAGATGTTAGTTAATATCTATATGAAGCTGCTGGAAAAGGTCATTCATTGATTCTGGGTCAGGTAGCATCAAAATGTGGGTGATACCCAACTGTACATCTCTACCCTGGGTCCCTACTCTCTACTGGAGATGCAGTAGATGTCCTGATATGCCTGAAAGCCATAAGAGATTGCATAGGATGTATTAAACTGAAGCTAAACCCTAGAAAGATGGAGTGGTTATTTGTCCAGAAATCATCTGGTTCTCTGTGGGCTCCCACACTGGCTCTGATGGGCCCATACCTCCCTTAAAGGAACTGTTTGGATTCATGAGTCCTACAGGAATAACAGTGGAGTTGGTGGCCAGGAGACCTTTGCCAGGTTTTGATTTGTTTACAAGTTCTGGCCCTTTATAGAACATGGGGCCCTGGTGACTATCATATTTGCCTTTATTACTTCACAGTTGGATTACTAATGTGCTCCACATGAGGCTGCCCTTGGAGACTACTCAGAACCTGCAGTTGATTCCAGATATAACAGCCTGCATGCTAGTGGGTAAGAGCTGTCGAGCAGCATTATGCCTATATTGTGAGCACGGATTGTCAATGGGTGACTTGGGTGTTGATGATCATCTAAGAAACTCTATATACATTTATTTAAGGCATTTATATGGTCATCCAAATCAGGCAACATGACTCTGGGCAGCATACAAAAATCAGTAAAAAACAAAACACAAAAGGAAAGGAAAGGAAGCACATGGAACTAAAACAAACAAGCAAATCAATGGCAATCAGAGGCTGAAATTTGTTAGATCCCACCAAATGGAATCTCTGCTTACCTTGACCCAAATGCCCAAGGAAAGAGCCCAGCCTTAACTGCCTTTCTAAAGTCCTGGAGGGTCAGGGCCAACTGTATGTTGGGAGGGGGACCATGCCAAAGGGCAGCTGCCAACACTTTGGGTCCAGACTACCTGCAGGACCTTCTTCCAGTAGAATCAACCTGCCTTGTTCAAGTATTACAGGATTGGTGCTGTAATGGAACGTGGGAAAAACCTTGGGAGAATGGGCAAAGAGACGCTGCCAAGGGAACAGTCAGATAAGAGAGCATAGACTGCAGCTAGATAGTGGGTGGGGCAAGAGGCTCAGAAGAGACTCTCCCTAGTTTCTTGGGTTGTAAAGGAGACAGGGAGGGGGGAGAATTGTACTTTCAGACTTGCAAGTTTCTGTCAATGTGGAATTAGCTCATCTGGTCGTGATTCCTATCTGGTTTACCTGGTGAGGCCGACAGGTGCTTACGGTTTCTCTCCTGCAGGAGTTCAGGGGGATGGAAATTCAAAGGCAGGACTTCTTATTTCTTTATTTATTTGATTTATATGACCGCCCATTCTTGATGACAACCCCATCCCTTCAGGATACGCTGGCCATGGAAACCCAGATGGCTCCCACACTGCTAACTTTTTGGAATGCTCTCAAAACTTTGCTCTTCTGAAGGGCATTTGGGTCATCCACATAATGAACACACTGCTGGTTTGAATCTTGTTTTCTTGCAATTTCCATTTAATTTTAATTTTGTATGTTAGCTTTAATTTTATAATAATTTTAATTCTTCATTTTTACATTTTATTGCTGATGACAGATGTTTTAAGTTCTTGCTAGTTATATTATTATTTGTGGTTCAAAGGGGCAGGATACAAATCCTGCAAATAAATAAATACCTTCTACCACTAGCCAGGGGAATAAGAGGGATTGAGAAATTGCCTCTGCTGACCTCTAGGAAGAATATGATTGTCAAGGAAAGACCAGCTTAGGGCTGCTTATCGAGTAAAGAACGAGCAGCTGCCAGGTGTTTGCTTTCCTGCAATGAATAATTCTGCTTTGTCCTGTGCCTTGGGACTCCTTCTAGACATTTCTGTAGTTTTGTGTTCAGCTTGATTTTAAGTTCTTACTCTACACCATTGCTTTTCAAACTTGGCAACTTTAAGATGTGTGGACTTCAACTCCCAGAATTCCCTGTCTGGCATGCTGGCTGGGGAATTCTGGGAGTTGAAGTCCACACATCCCAAGTTGCCAAGTTTGAAAAACACTGCTCTACACTGCCGTTTCATTTAGGTCCTCAAATCCAACTCCCTGCTCAGTGCAGAAATCCAGCTGAAAGTGTCCTTGACCGACGGCTGTCCAATCTCTGCTAGAGCAGATCTAGCAGAGAGAAGCTCGCCACCATCTCTGGTAATCAGGTCCAATGTATAAATTGCCTTTTATTGTATGAATGGTATTTTATTGGTTTACTGTTTGTTTTCAGAAACCCCACTCTTTTAAGTAATGAAATTCATCCTGAGAACTTTGGTCATTGGGCAGATTGGAAATAACAACAACAACAACAACAATAATAATGAGAAAGAACTGGAGAAAATCACAAAATATAAAGACCTGCAAATAGAAGTAGAACAACCATGGCAAAAGAAAGCAAAGATAGTACCAATAGTAATAGGCGCCTTGGGTGCGATTCCAAAACATCTGGAGCATCACTTGAATACTATCGGCATTGACAAAATCACCATCAGTCAATTGCAAAAGGCAGCTTTACTTGGAACAGCTTACATCCTGCGACAATACATTTAATATTATTAAACAACAACATTGCCTATCTCAGGTCCTTGGGAAATACTCGATAGGTGGACAAAAATGCCAAATCCAGTCTAAACATCTTGCTGACTGTGCGACCAACAATATATTCTACAGCAGGAATAAAGCTGCAGTAGATGTGTGTGACTGGACAAAACCTTGGGTTGTGGTGGGGACCTCCAAGAAGCTTTGATTGTTGTTTCAAAGTAAACTTCTATTAGCATTAATGAAAGCTTCCTTCTGTATGCAGGTAATAGCTTTGGGGAGATTTTTTGTTGGGAATATAATAGCAGGATCCCTGTGACCCTGAAGTCTCAGTGTTGCTTCTGCTGCGGCTGCTGTTTCCTTTCCTTTCCTTCCTTCCTTCCTTCCTTTTTTTTTTAAAAAAGCCCTGAACATAATTGAATTTAGGCAATAAATGTAATGTCTTCTTTTGCCTCTGGTCTCTGCACCATGTCTTTCTTGGCAAGGACACCAGGAAGAAAGATGAGCTTGGTCCCAGCTGGCTGTAAGTGCCTGTTTATAACTCATGGCTTCGCTCCAGCATTTGTCAAGCTGATCTTCCTTCTTCACTTTCCCTCTCTATTCCTACTGCCCTTTGTGTCTTGATTCTTTAGTCCATAGGAGTGAGGGCAGGATCTGTCTTATTTTGGTTGAAGTGAAAAGCAGGGTAGGGAATTATTAAGGCAATAATTGTCTGAAAAGTGGAGCATAATTAAGTGAAGAGGATGAGTAAGTTACTTACTTCCAGGAGACCCTGAAACAGAAGAAGGAGGGTGCGTTCCTGCTCCACACCTCTTTTGCAAGTTTTAGATGGGGAGCCTCAACATCTACTCCATCCATGGATGTGACACTGATGAGGGGGTCAGAAAGTGATGCTCCTTTCAACCTCAGATTAAAACCGGTTTTGAATTTTGACTTGAAAGAATAATCCATGGGAGACGGATAGGTGACGTTCTTTCAATTGTCAATTAAATGGAGCCCCATGCTTGGAGAAAGCATGCATCTGAATTCCAGCATATAGCTATCACCTTTATGTCCTTCTTGTGAGCCAAAAGAATTTGGCTGGCTCCACTGGAGTCAGAAAATTGGGACAGATGGCCCTTGATCTGATTCAGTAAGATAAATTGCACATCCTTATGAAACTTTTCCATTAATCAGTACTGCATGTGCTAGAATGTTTTCTAAAGTTGCTGTTCCTGCACTATTGTTTATCTGGCTTCAGTTTGGCGCAATAGTGAGTAACGTTAGCTGTGTACATGGTAGGAACAGTGAAAACAATCTCTGCCTTTTAGTTGTGGTGGTGACGTCAATGAAGAGCTGGTCTCTGAGTTGACAGTGCAGGGTGAAGCCTACTGTATATAGTTAAGATCCTAAGAGTAAAGGGTTCTGCACAGATTGGAAGCATTTGCATTTACACAAAGGCTGCTCAGGTGCAGACAATCATGCCTTAAGTGTGCAGATGAGCTTTTCCTTACATCACCAGCTCAGATTATGACAGAGGAAGAGCAGCTCAATGCTAGTCATACTGTATAGTGAGTTGTACCCTTCTTTACAACACTTGAACAGGATTATAATGTATAATGTATCAACTATTAATATACAGTTATTCCAGATGTTTCTAGTTTACCTTCGTGCTTCTTGTATTTCCATACCCTCTGAAGAATATGCAACATAGTTTTGTTCCTAGCTATCTCTTTTCTAAAAAGATGGCATCTATGCTACATCTATACATTGCCCATCAATGTCAGCTGTTTATAATTTTAATATGGATGAACTTATATCTTCCCATCCCCCCCCCCCCATTTTAAATCTGGAAGCATCCTTTACTTCTCAGCTATGAGGTTTTCCAAAGAAACTAGTACTCTGTTCCTTCTTCTCATCCTGGTGTTTCTTGATAAATGCAGTCTCAAAATAACGAGCTTTCAAAAGTAGGGTGTCCGTCGATCTCGGTTCCAGATCAATCAGATTTGGATTTTGTTTGAGTCCAGTGAACATTCTTAATGATTTCTTATCATGAAAGGTATCTGGGTGCTTTTGTATAGCTTCTCAAGGTATAAATAAAATGGTCTTCTAAAGCAGTGTTTCTCAACCTCAGCAACTTTAAGACATGTGGACTTCAATTCCAAGAATTCCCCAGCCAGCATGCTGACTGAGGAATTCTGGGAGTTGAAGTCCACATATTTTAAAGTTGCTGAGGTTGAGAAACACTGTTCTAAAGTGTGGGGAAAAAATATAACAAATGCAATACCTGTGCAGATTGCTTTGTTGGATTCCTCCTGGTGGGCCTGTTTGGAGTGTTGGAATGAGTCTGGTTCTCACCAACAACCCATGAAACTCTTATTTTCTCTGATGTATTACCTTAATGATAAATAATAGTTAAATATTGTATTCCAGCATCAAAATTAACCTGCAAGTTTACTGAGATTTTGCTAAATCTCAGGTAGAGATTACAATTGGCTTCACACACACCAAATAAGCATTAGATTTCTACTTTGTCATGTATATTATAAGACTGGTTCAGAAACAGTGTGTAGCACCCATAGCAACTGCCTGAGGTTGTGCTTTAATTTAATATTAAATTAAATTAATTTAATTTAATTAATAAATGTAGGGTCCATGGATTTTTTTTTACAGAAGATACATAGATTATGATATAAAAAAGAAAAGTAAAAGGTAAAGGTTTCCCCTGCACAGTCGTGTCCGACTCTAGGGGGCGGTGCTCATCTCCGTTTCTTAGCCGAAGAAACAGCGCTGTCCAAAGATGCTTCCGCGGTCATGTGGCCGGCATGACGTGCGCGGAACGCTGTTACCTACCCACCAAAGTGGTACCTATTTATCTACTTGCATTTGCATGCTTTCGAATTGCTAGGTTGGCAAGAGCTAGGGCGAGTGCGGGAGCTCACTCTGTCATGCAGTGCTCAGGTCTTGAACCGCCAAAGTTGTGACCTTCCGATCGACAAGCCTGGCATCTAAACCACTGAGCCATCGTGCCCCCAGACTATGATATATACAAGCCCATCTCTAAGTCTTTAACATGATATTTCCTGATATAGCAGACCCTAACTACTATCATCCCGGACTAACATGGCTAACAGAGTATGAGAATGTAATGCGTTCCAAATTAGTACATGTATCTATTGAATATGTAATGGCATGCTTCTATATCTATGAGAAAAATGACAAACTATAATAAAACAGCAAGAACCTAAGTATTGTGGAAGAAGGCTCTGTGTGTATTAAAATATGAGAATTTTAAGAAGCAGTGCCATAAGAGAATTTGTAAATGGAGGTTGTGGAAAACAGAAATAACCTTGTTGGAAGAATACCTGCAGGATCCAAAGGGAATTGTATCAATGTTCTCATATTATAGTAAATTGTCAGTATTAAAAGTATACCATTCTTTTCTCTATAATGTTTCCACAGTGAGAAATACCATCAAAGAATTAAGAAGACACCTGTTATATATTTTTGGCTACAACACACAATGAATTCCCATTGCTCAATACAAAATACTGTCCGGTAAAATGGGCAGCAAAAAATGACCATCTGTTATATATTATTTTAGTGTTAACTTCTACTTCATAAAGCCGGCCCTTCCCATGTTTCCTGTAGCAATGTAGAATGATTTCAATTCTATTCATGCCCTTTGGGCATCAGCATGATTTGGAAACCTAATAAAGTAAGTCATCAAAGAACAACTCATGTGTCCAGAATTTGTATTAGTGTACTACAGGGAACTAAAGTGGTGCTATCCTTTAACTCTACATCTTCTAAATCTTCATTTATTGCCACAAAATCAATATGACTTTTTTTTAGTAGATAGTTTCACTAAATAAGAAATGCTGCACAGAAACAATCATATCAAACTCTTTGTTTTCCCAGGGAACATCCATATCGTTCATCATAAAGATTATTTGATATTTATTGCTTTACTTTTCTCCAAGGAATTCATAGTAGTGTTTAGCTTTGTTAACCATGTGAATAGGCGAGAGTTATAAGATGCAGAGCTGTCCTAGCTACTGAGAGGACTTTGTTTCTGGACATGGTTTTGAACTTTGATTTCTCTCAATTGAGCTTGACACACAATAGTTTTCCTGCTTATTTCTGGAAGAAATTATTGGTCAAATGGAAGAGAGAGCTCCCCATGACATTCAGGACCCCAAATATCCTATTTCCACTTGTCATACCAGAACTGGGGTGAGAAAAATAACTTTTGACCTATAAAATATTCGGTAGGCTGTCTTCGAAGACAATTACTTTTCCCTTTAGTGGATCCTCCTATTGCAGCCTTTCTCAACCTTTTGACCCTGGAGGAACCCTTGAAATATTTTTTCAGGCCCCTGAACATTCAGGCTCAAACATAGGCCAGAAGTTACAAAATTATTATATTCGTTTCATGGGTAGGTCTGTATATATGCATTAACAGTGTTCTTAAACAGAAAATAAAGAATGAAACTTACCTCTTTATGTGAAGTTCCCCACATTTGAAATAATTTTTTAAATAAATCATGATCTCCCAGGGAACCTCTAGTGACCTCTTGTGAAACCCTAGGGTTCTACAGAACCCTGGTTGAGAAACCCTGTCCTGTTGTGTAGATTATTTATGCAGAAATGGCAATGGATTCTATCGCTAGTTGTGAGGCTCTATCCTTCATATTACTCTATTCATTTTACATCTATTTGTGGGAGGAATTTTTTTTCATTCCCTCTTATACCCAGTTTTTTTTTAGGTGTAGGGGTCTGGTAGTAGCCACAGTGATGTCACATGTGTCACGATGTAATTACTCAAGTGATGTGAATTATGTAATGTGTCTGGGAAATTACATAGTACAAATCATTGACATGATCATGTCAAGATGCATGTGACATCACTTGCCTTCTTCACCACCCAGGTGGATGCACAGGTTTGCAAACCAATAGGGGTTTTCCACCATTGCGTCTATCCTCCTACTGCAGAAACTACTCAACTACCCTGACATACCACAGTGCATTTGATCTGTAAACTATTCTAAACCCACCCCTTTGCTTTGTCTGCACCTAGGGTGGATTGCAAATGATTTCAGGTGCTTACTAGTGCTGCTTGAATAAGTGTGAAATGAGAGCTGGGCAGCTGCAGTCTTGGTGAGTAACCAATCTTTGCCAAGGGAGAAACAAATTGCAAGTGAATATGCTAGAACAGGGTTTCTCAACCAGGGTTCCGTGGCACCCTAGGGTTCTGTGAGAGGTCACTAGGGGTTCCCTGGGAGATCATGATTTATTTAAAAAATTATTTCAAATTCGGGCAACTTCACCTTAAAGAGGTAAGTTCCATTCCTTAGTTTTAGTTTAAGAACACTGTTAATGCATATATACAGGCCCACACATGAGATGAATATAATAATGTTGTAACTTTGAGCCTGAATGTGCAGGGGTTCTCCAAGTCCTGAGAAATATTTCAAGGGTTCCTCCAGGGTCAAAAGATTGAGAAAGGCTGTACTAGAATGTGCATTCCACCCAAAATGGAGATGTGGAAAAGAAAAGAAAAAGGAAATATGCTGTGTTTCCCAGATTGCAAAGTACCTTACTGCTTGTAACCTGCCAGCAATGGTTTATAAATGACACCACATCATTTTAAAGGTTGTATGTGTGGGTGGAAAATCCTGGTGTTGCAGTCTGTATGAAAGTGGATGTCTGTAAAAATATAGGTGACAGAAGGATTCAAGGTGAAGTAGGCATTCAGCAAATTGAAAAGGACTGCAGAAACATTCAAGGGTTTTTAAAAGTTTGGTATATTTGTTAGCTGCCTTGAGCAAAGTGGAGTAAAAATTATTCAGTGCATAATGATGGTCATGTGCATAATGATGGAGGAATTCCATTTTGTATTATTCTGCAATTATTTCACGTTGCTGAAGCATAAATAATGGGTTGTTCTCAGTAATGCATTTTGTAAACCTGCATAAAATGCATGGCTGCACAACTTCCATTTAGCTGGGAGCAAGTCTGCTCAACTTGGTAAGACTCATTTTTGAGAAGACATTCCAATCAAGACAATTCAGTGCCCTGATAAAATTTATGTTATTTTATTTATTTATACAATTTATCTCATGAGAGTGACTATGGGTTGTGCACAGAGGATTAAAAACAATGAAACAATACAAAACAACAACAACACATAGCACACATTCAGGTCCAAAACATTCCATTTTCAATTCATACAATCCAAAACAATGATACGGTGATAAAATCAAACCTAAGGAATAGATTCCGTGAAGATAAGAAAGCAGAATCAAGTGAACAGTAAGCTGTTGATGTATTTAAGAAATGTTCCATGGCAGTGCATCACACCATACTATTTCCTAAGACACATTCACATAGACCACATAGATGCTTATGGAGCATACTATATAAAGGTGTGTTTTTTTGGTCAGTCTAAACCAAGCAATTGCTGGTGATGAATGAGGATTACAGCAGGAATAAAATTAATTTTAATATAAAAGGAGTTTTCCCACCACTAATCCCTGTGGAATAATTCAACCCTTAAAAAAAGAATCAGTGATCCATGTCAGAGATCTTTCAGATGGATGTTGTAGCTTGATCTGTGACCTTCCAGCTGGATCCCCTCTACAAAATAAGAGAGCTGTTTTCTACTTGACCAGTCTGACAACTGGAAAATGTTGCTGTTTTGAAGATCTGGATGTTGCACAATAGATGTTTGGTCATAAACAATCCTCACATGGTCTCTGGCATGCATTTCATAAAAGGAAAGGCAACATATGCATACATATACTTTAGTAGCTAAATCAGCTGAAAAACCTGGTATGCAAAAAAAGAAAAACTCTTGTAGATTATATATATATATATATATATATATATATATATATATATATATATATATATATGTGTGTGTGTGTGTGTGTGTGTGTGTGTGTGTGTGTGTGTGTATAACATTATGTTTTTCCTAAATTTTCAGTCAAGCAGTTCATAGTGGTTGTATATTCTTATGTCTTTATCCCACCTAAATTATATGGAAGGAGTGGATCCTAAAGCAAGTTCACATGCCAGTATGTCTGGCTTTTTGAGAAGTGCAGCAATGGGTATGGAAAACTTCCACGTGTTTGTTTTTTTATATATTCATGGAGAGCTGCAAGATGCAAGAAAAGGAGCTAGGAATCCCACAGAGCTTGTGATACACTATGATCAGGCTATAATTAAGGATTAATGAATGAATCTATTTTCCAATCTATGTTATTCCTAATTCAATATAGTTGTATTTCCTCATTAAAATACAATTGAAGAAAAAAAATAACCTCATGCACACTTATATATCTATTGTTTTAACACTGCAAATCAATGTGATCCAGTGCTTCCTAGTTCCTGGATAAAATTATTGTCATGCTGTAAGAATGAAAGCGAGGAATTTCTTCATGGCATTGTGACAGACATTGAAACTCATAATGATGAAAACTCATCATTATGACCCAGAAATGAACCTTCTGTCTATGGAATATCATCAGCAAATTTCTCCTGTGAAAAAAAATAAAAAATCAGCCTTTAGCAAGAAAACTTAGGGTTACAGTCTTCTGACCATGGATTTCTTTGGACTAGCACTATCAATTCAGAGTGCTACATTGCATTGCTCAAAACTTTGAAACAATGAATAAGCAGAGTTTGGATGCACTAGAAGGAAATTGTGCTGCAACATGATAATGCTAGGCTTCACATCCCAAAGGGAATTGTGAAGTTGGATCTCACCATCTTGCCCCATCCGCCATATAGTCCAGACTTGGCACCATGCAACAACTACCTTTATCCGAAATTGAAGAAATATCTTTGTAGCGATCTGTTTGACTCAAACAAAAAGGTGGAAAGGACTGTCAAGAGACAAAGTGTGGAGTTCTTTTGTGAAAGTTTTAAAAAGTTTGTCCATCATTGGCAAGATTGTGTAGCAAATGGGGATTATGTGGAGAAATAAATATAAGTAACAAATGAACTAATCATTGTTCTATTTCATTTATTAAAGCATCCCTATTTAAACTAATGGAGGAGGAGGCATTACTTTTCATTCAATCTTTGTATATCTTTCCATCACTCTAAAGTTTTCCATGTCCTAATTTGAAAAGGTGTCTGACTCTTCGTGACCTCATGGACCATAGCACGCCAGGCCTTCCTGTCCTCCACTGTCTCCCGGAGTTTACTCAAATTCATGTTCATTACATCAGTGATGCTATCTAACCATCTCATCTTCTGCTGTCACCTTCTCCTTTTGCCTTCAGTCTTTCCCAGCATCAGGGTCTTTTCCAGTGAGTCCTCTCTTCGCATTAGGTGGCCAAAGTATTTGAGCTTCAGCTTCAGTATCTGTCCTTCCAATGAGCAGTCAGGGTTGATTTTCTTTAGGATTGACTGATTTGACCTCCTTGCAGTCCAAGGGACTCTTAAGAGTCTTCTCCAGCACCACAGTTTGAAAGCATCAATTCTTCGGCGCTCAGCCTTCCTGATGGTCCAACTCTCACAGCCATACATTACTACTGGGAAAACCATAGCTTTAATTATACGGACCTTTGTCGGCAAGGTGATGTCTCTGCTTTTTAAGCTATGGTTTGCCATAGCTTTCCTCCCAAGGAGCAAGCATCTTTTAATTTCATGGCTGCAGTCACCGTCTGCGGTGGTCTTGGAGCCCAAGAAAATAAAATCTGTCACTGCTTCCATTTCTTCCCCTTCTATTTCCCAGGAAGTGATGGGACCAGGTGCCATGATCTGAGTTTTTTCTCAACTCAACTATAGGTTCCACTGAATAGGTAATCTTAGATTCCCAAAGTCCTATGGAATAGTTCAGGTTTCACTGCTTTGCAAAGTGTTGTCAGAGTCAGAGTCTGTATCAGCCTAGCCTGGGGGTTGGGGGAGAGAGGATATCTTGTAAAATGGGGTCCATAACTAAGAAGCACTGCCCCTAGGACCCTATTATTTAACCTTTGTTCTGGGAATAGATAGCTTTCCTAGCTGGGATGAGGACACCAGACAGAAGAGAAGGTGCTGTGGTGGGTGAGTAGAAGCCAAGCATGTAGGGCTTAAATGTCAAAACCAATACTTGGAGGTGCACCTGGGAGCCTATTAGTAACCCCTGCTATTACCTGCATTATAGGTGTTGTAGGGCTAAAGTGGCTCTTACCTGCCAGTAGGTAGGCAGCTACATTTTTCAGCAATTGCCATTCCTGGGTAGTCTTAAATGTAGCTTCATGTAGAGTGCTTTAGAGCTTTATCAAGAAAAATACTAATGTTTTTAGTTTGAATCTTCTGGAATTGTTTTGGAGTCCTTTTGGAAATTAAATTATTGCATCTTGTCTTTCTGAGAAGTGTGCCTGTACATGTGTGTGTATGTGTGTATTTAACGCATGCATGGGTAAATTATGGAAATGACTATAAGGCAAAAGGCAATTTAGTTTTGTTCTTATTCAGAGGTGGCATGGAGGAGTTTAGTAGATGTAATTTTAGCCTTGCTCTTGAATCCCTCAGGATGGTGGCATGTGCTATGGTGTATAATGAAAGGACATGACCCCATGAATATGTGTGTCTGAAGGAGAGATATCTGTGTAATGGACAACAGAAATGGATTAAGGTCTAGGGAGGCCTAAAAGAGGGCAAAGACCAGAATTTTGAACAGATGGTACGTGGGGACCCACTGGCCTCTTGAAAGCTAGGAAGTGTGGAGAAATGGCAGACTGTAATTAGCAGGAGATTGTTAAAAAAAGTATCTGTGATCTCTCAGAACATCTGCTGAAAAAGAACAATAAAGAGGCTCTGACCCTAAGACATAATGACTACAATAAAAGAATAAATTCTAATGACAAAGCCCATATTGCAAAGTACAGATTTACAATATTTCCTGAAATTATTTTGTTTGAATCAGGTCTACAACATGTGCAGTATTGAACCCATAAATGTGTCACAGTAATTAAAAAGCCAGCTGCCCTGTTATGGAACTGGCAGTGTTTTTTGGGGGGTGGGGGCGGGCAAAAAACTACTTTCTAAACATTTAGAATGGATGTACTAAAGCTTTCAGGAAGTATATACAGTATAACCAGTAATGATCTCTGCATATCTGGGATTCAGGAAAATAAATTTGTCACAGTTCTGGCACTGGATTGGTTGCATGCAAATCATTCGAAAATAAAACACTTAGAAACAGATTGCTTCAGGCATTATTTTGCTTATGACTGAAATTCGGTCTCAAGGATGGACATTAAATCAAGAATAATTACAGAAGTACATAGAGACTTCTTAGCATATTATACATGTGTTAAACCTAATAATAATTCTTTATCAATGGAATGTAGAAAACTACAGTTACAGGGCTGATTAAAAATACAGTCGGTTTTCATGTGTTTTTAATTCTTTAGTTTTACAGTAATAATTAGCCCTCTCAAAAAAAGAAGAAGCCCAGTTAGAGTTTATTTGTTATTAACCACAGGCTGGAAAAAGCAAATCTAGATTCCTGTGAATTGCAGGTACAGTTGTCCAAGATGCAAGGAATTCTGCACAATGAGCACTATAAATCAGTCAGCTATTTGCTGGATCTGAACTGAATCATATGTCCAGTGAGTGGTTTGGTAAATGAGCAAGAGGAAGTAGCTGCAGAAACTTGAGTCCACTGGATTTGGGCAGTCAATAAATTTAAATAAATAAATAAAACCATTAAACATTTGTAGTCTTTCACACTTGACTTCACACAAGTTGTTGTGCTATGAGGTCATTGAGTTTCATAAGCAAATGGACCTGTGCCTGTTTCAATCCAGCACCCTTATATTAGGCCACACTGTTTCAGGCTGATCGTCTGAGGAAAGACTCAGACTTCACCTGGAAGCATATGGACAATTCAGCTCAGAGGTACCAATGAGTGGTGTGAAATTGGAAGGAATAGTACTGCCTCTTTTCCCTCCACCGTGTAGTCTTGAGTAATTTTTTGTGAGGGGAATTAGGATGGTGACATCATTGCCACAGCTGAAACTAATATTTGATTTTGCAATTTGCCTTTAGTTTTACCCTGTTTTTGAAGTATTTAGCAAGTAATATACTTGTAACTAGTTAGAAATTGCTTCCCTATATCAGATGTGACGTTCTGACTGGAAAATAACAACAGATCTGTCAGCCACACCTGATGAATGAGATCACCAGTGATGAGAGGGAGATTTTCTCTCTGCCTTATGCGTAGGATGTCTCTCTCTCCATCCTTTGACCCAGTAGATCAAGTTGATAACAAAATGAGACAAACTGTTTCTGGCAGCATGACACGAGTTAGATCTTTGGCCTGGAAAAGACCAGTCAAAATATATGGGTCCTTCTGAATCCTTGAAAGATGGAAATGAACGATCTGTAGGGTTCTAGGATATGAAGGAGCTATAAAATAGTTTATGAAGGAGCAAACTTCATAAGGTTCCAAAGAAAATGCAGTGATTTATTTGAGGAAATGGTCTAAAGTTTGATTGTAACATCTAGAAGACACTGACAAGGGATGTTTGAACAACACAGATACATGGACATGATTCAGATCTCCAGTACAAGAATATGGATCAGATCTTAGTTCTCCTGGAGCTTCTGCACATCCTGAATGTATAATCACAGATAACATGCAAACACATTAAAATGTGTATTTTGGAAAGTGATGAGCTTCATTCAGTGACAAACTTCATAAATGGAACTTTCCATTAATTTCCTCCTTACCAACATGCATGATCTCAAATTTGCTTCAAAGAGTTCTCCAGCACTCCAGAACAGATTTAAGGATGCAAAGAAGTTGATGATTACAAGTTCATAGAATTACATATGCCAGCAGAACAGCACCATTGGATACTTTTGTTGTTTATTCGTTCAGTCGCTTCCGACTCTTTGTGACTTCATGGACCAGCCCACGCCAGAGCTTCCTGTCGGTCGTCGCCATCCCCAGCTCCCCCAAGGTCAAGTCCGTCACCTCCAGAATATTATCCATCCATCTTGCCCCTGGTCGGCCCCTCTTCCTTTTGCCTTCCACCTTCCCTAGCATCAGCATCTTCTCCAGGGTATCCAGTCTTCTCATTATGTGGCCAAAGTACTTCAGTTTTGTTGAAGTTTTGCTTTTAATATCATTCCCTCAAGTGAGCAGTCTGGCTTTATTTCCTGGCGTATGGACTGGCTTGATCTTCTTGCAGTCCAAGGCACTCTCAGAATTTTCCTCCAACACCACAGTTCAAAGGCATCTATCTTCCTTCGCTCAGCCTTCCTTATGGTCCAGCTCTCGCAGCCATAGGTTGCTACGGGGAATACCATTGCTTTGACTATGCGCATCTTTGTTGTCAGTATGATGTCTCTGCTCTTAACTATTTTATCAAGATTTGTCATTGCTCTCCTCCCAAGAAGTAGACGTCTTCTGATTTCCTGGCTGCAGTTAGCGTCTGCAGTAATCTTTGCACTTAGAAATACAAAGTCTGTCACTGCCTCCACTTTTTCTCCCTCTATTTGCCAGTCATCAATCAAGCTGGTTGCCATAATCTTGGTTTTTTTGAGGTTTAACTGCAACCCAGCTTTTGCACTTTTTTCTTTCACCTTCATCATAAGGCTCCTCAGCTCCTCCTTACTTTCAGCCATCAAAGTGGTATCATCTGCATATCTGAGATTGTTAATGTTTCTTCCAGTGATTTTAACTACAGCCTTGGATTCGTCAAGTCCAGCACATCGCATGATGTGTTCTGCGTACAGGTTGAATAGGTAGGGTGAGAGTATACAACCCTGCCGCACTCCTTTCCCAATCTTAAACCAGTCCGTGGTTCTGTGGTCTGTTCTTACCGTTGCTACTTGATCGTTATACACATTCCTCAGGAGGCAGACAAGATGATTTGGTATCCCCATACCTCCAAGAATTTGCCACAGTTTGTTATGATCCACACAGTCAAAGGCTTTAGAATAGTCAATAAAACAAAAATTGTATCCATTGGATACTACCTGATGCTTTTAGAAATGCATGCTTTTGAGAGGGAATAGGTTAATAAATACAAATGCTAAATATGAATTTTAATTTGGATGCATATTAATATAGAGATAAGTGGATGCTATCACCGTACAAACAGGAAAGTAGTATTAACTGACTCTATTTCTGAGCAGAGCATAATCCTTCTTTATTTGAGGCCATATACTTGTTTATTATATTTTTTGTTTTATGGGAGAGCATCAAGATATGAGGAAATTTTGAAGAATAATACAAGTCAAATTGCTTAAGGCACAACAATGAAAAATTGTAAATAGTTTTTATTAGGGCTATTCAATCAACTGCTTTGTTTTTAAGACCTTTGTTGTAAAATGCAATGCTTGCCCCTTTTCCCCCTCTTTTGTTTGGAAATGATGATCCCTTCCCTTTTTTTTCCTGACTGTCTAAAGTCACCTTTTCTCAGTTGAACCCAAGAGCATCTTACTTTTTCTTGGTTGGGGAATATGGCTTTTTTACTTTCAGGACATAATTCAAGCAATATTGTGTCAGCTAAAGACCACACTTGTTTGAGTTTTGCACCCTGGAGATGCTTATCAAGGCCAAGAGCAAAGAAACAAACCTAATAAGATAGGTGAGGAAGAGAATTATTTATGCAACAGACAAATAAAAACTTTAAGAAATTGAGTTAATGTAATTATTTTATTTTTAAACACAAGTAGGTACTGTACCATTATGAACTGTATACAAGGTCATAAATCTACATCTATGCACGCAGAGTCCAATGATCTGTGGTCTGTGACATTTATGAGTTACTGAATTTAGTGCAAGCTAGAAGTCAAGCTTGTAAAGTGAGACGGATATACAGTATGTTGAATTTTGAATGAATCTTTCACTCACAATATCATTAGACAGTAGTGGGAACAAGAGATGATTGAGAAGGCATCATGTAGTGCAGTCTGGAGTATGCCAGATATAATGGGGTGCATGCTGGTATGTTTCCAGCTCACACTGGTGATGTGTCCATAAAGAGGCCATAAATATCATTTCCTTATATGTCAGTCACTTGAGGACCACCCAATCTCCAAAGGAATCTCAATGTATCAGTATTTATTCAGTAAAAACATAATACATATTCTCAGTATATGTATTATGGCCTGAAAAGTCCTCCTCTGCTACTCTTTTAACAGCAGAAGAAATTGTGAAGGAAGCCTACCTAAGCTGCTCAGACTGGTGAGTTTTATTCATTTTGATCAATGTAGGCCTGAGTTACACATTTAACTGCACTATTTTTCAGGTGATAGAGGGATGGATATGATCAAAATTTTGACTTGATGACTAGATACTTGTGATGAGATTACTTGAATGAGTGGAATGGAAAAAGAAGTTTAATATTATTAATCTAATCATGGTACATACCTTCAGTTTGGTTGTTGGACTCACATGCTTACTGAATCAACAGTAAGTTGCAATGAAATCCTTGAAATTGCAGTTTTCTTCTTTAGGATAAAAACTGAGTACTCTCAGTATTTTTTGCAAATTCTTATTTCCAGTGATATAGTGATGTTGTTGGAGCACAACCAACAACTCCAGGCTCTCCCAAAAGACTTATCTGTCTGGAGCAATGGACTAGTTAGGTTTGCTGGTGAAATCTAATAGGATATGAGTAAATCTAGGTTTCTCAATACTGAGCTACAGGCCCAGCTTCAGGATACAGGCCAAGTATATGTGTGTGTAGACAACTTGATTCTTGAACAAGATTTGGTTCCTAACCCATGCTATGACCTTTTATTTTCAGGAGAGCCTCATTAGGGCCACTTGTATGGCCATCTATAACTTTTTAAACATTTGTCACAGGATGTTTGCAACAGAATTTGCAAGGTCGACCCTGCTTCTTCTTTGAATTGTGCAGTTTTGTTCTATAGAGACCCCCTTTCAAATTGGATTGTGTGCATGGAGCATCTTCATCCTCATCATTTTCTCCAGACAAGTAACAAATTCCAGTTTGAAATTGATCCCTTTAACTTCCTTATAATTTTCAGTTCCTACTCTGTCTGCCAACCAGAGCCTCCTGAGACAAGAAAGGTTTTGTCTGAAAAGATCTACGAGTCATCTTAGTGGCAAAATAATATTTTGAAGAAGGAACTGCTTCTAGTCACTTGCCATTACAGCACGCAGAATCATGTTAATGGAAAGCACTTTTCAGTTGGAAATGACTGCTTAGGAAGACGTTTTTAAAGCATCCTTTACCTAATAATAATAAACCACCCAAAGTCCCTCTTCTGGGGGGAGATAGGCGGTGGCAAAATTTGAAAAACAAATAAATAAATCATATCATATCATTTAGGTAGGACAATATATTGACCTGTGCCCAAGTCAGCCATAGTAGCACTAGATAAAAAGAGAAATGAATTGTAAGGGGGAATGGCATCAAACAGGCAACAAATATTGCTGGATGGGGTAAGCTTTATCCACAGGACAGATTTCCCTGAAGTGAGGCCAGTTGACTTTGATGGAATTTATTTCCAAGAAAGCAAGTTCTATCAGTCTTATTTTAATGTCATGAAAGTAAATAAAGAAAAGCTACTTTAGATACTTTCAGATACTTAGTATGTGAAAAGTCAATGTTCTTTGAGCAATCAGATATCTTGTATGGAGGGATAAAGCTATTTTTTGCACTGCTTTCTATACTTCACAATCATTAGCACTCTAATGATCTACTCTTTTTTGGTACCTCTGACAAGGTTTTGAACTTTGGTGTTGGAGAAGATTCCTGAGAACAAACAAGAAAACAAATGGATAATTGAACAAATCAACCCAGAGTTCTGTCAGCCCTCTCAGGTAAACCAGACAGGAAAGACCAGATGAACCACTTCTACTTTATTGTTAGGCTACATTAACAGAATCTTGCAAGTCTGAAAGTACAAATCTCCCGCCGTCGTTTTTTACTGCCTGCCAAATTAGGGTGGATCCTTTCTAAGTTTCTTTCTCTGTCCGTTACTCAGTTGTGGCCTCCTCCCCTTTTATCAATTGTTCCCTAGGCAGCATCTCTTCCCCCTGTCTTCCAAGGTCATTCTCATGTTCCATTACAAGTTCTCACTAGAGGCACAAGTGACCAGGCTCAAATTATTCTACTTCAGTCACATTATGCAAAGAGCTAGCTCTCTGGAGAAGGCTCTAATGCTGGGAAAGGTGGAAGGAAAGAGAAGACGACCAGCAGCAAGGTTGATAGACTCAGTTACAGTGGCAATGGGGGCACCATTGGAAGAGCTGAAGGACCAGGTTAATGACATATATTCATGGAGAATATCTGTGTGGCTGCTAAGAGTCAACAATGAGTTGATGGCATATAATCAATCAATCAATCAATCAATCAATCAATCTGTCAAGGTTGGTTCTATGGCATGAAATATGATCTGTTGTTTCAATAAGGTAACGTTTTTAAAATGACATTTCTATATGACTTACTACATAAATAATCTTATATTAACATTTGGACACAAAGTTATATTTTATCATAGAAGTATTTTTTAAGTAGGGTGGCCACTTCCATGTTGCCCCCTCAACATATCTATGCTGTTTTAAGCAAAGAGATGCAAATCTGAAAATAATAATTTTAAGCTAAATAGAAGAAATAATATGTCTCCTGATAGTGGGGCAGGTTGTTACCTGCTAACCTTAATACGTGCTCAGTGGGTATTTGGTGAGCCAATCCAAAGCCCCTGCAATTCATGTTTGTTTTTCTTTTCCTTTTTATAAAATCTTTACCCTTCAACAGTTCTTCAGACAGAGGATACCTTTAAAGAGAGGCCTGTTCTCTGTAAAGTAAGACATGGGACCATTTTAGTTCTGCAGGGAACTTTGCTTGAAAACTGCTCTTGTGGATTGTGAAAAGGTAAAAGTAAAAATACATTACAGCCAGTTAGAAATGAATGCAGGCTTCTGTGTGGTTTATATTTGCATTAAGGAGCCCAGGAGAAGGAGGCCCAGTGTCCAGCGTAGAAGGGGAACTTTTCTCTGTTGGGAGGCACAGTAGACATTATGGCTCCATCTAAACCTTTTTATGACATCAGTACGGTTTTCTTCAGTAATCGTTTTGTGGTGTATAGGCCTGTAATAAGCCTATGGCTGCCTTGCAAATGTATTTAATCAATGCATCATTCAGTATGTCTTTTTTTAATTCCACACTGGGAAAAAAGGGGGTTGTTGTGAATAAGCTCATGGTACAACTCTCTTATCTGAATGAAGAGCTTAAAATGGTTAGACGGCCATGTTAATCTAACGTGATTACATTTAGCACCCTGTTTGATTTGGCTTCCTAAGTTTTCTTTCATAATGATTAGAAAAGTTAACTGAACAGTTTTATTCCAACAGTATCACAAGAACAGGGAGAACTGTATTGCTATATGATGAAAGATGAATTTTGTTTCCTTGCTATCATTTATGTCAAGCAAGCTTTGAAGAAAAGGAATTCTTATACCATTTGTCATTTGCCTCTCTGGCCAAAACCAAAAGTAGCTGAGTGCCAAATAGTTTAGTTGGCTGTACTGTTGTGCCATGAAGTAAGATAGAATTCAGATGAAATCCTGAGATAAAAGGGTTATCTGTTATATATGATTTTCATTGGGAGCATGCTAAACTTCAGCTAATTCTAACAGAATTGTATTACATTCTTATGATTGTGGGCATAATAACCAGTATATATCTGCTTGCAAACTGGGGAGGGTGGAAGAATTTGTTTGAATGTATTTTATAGGAATCTTGTCCTATTTGGTGTTCCTGAACCTTATAACAAATCCTCATTTTTTTTTAAAGAAACAAAAATCAGAAAATGCTATCCATAGCTGACACATTTTATCTGGCTTGATGGAGGGCAAGTTATACAGACATTTAAGACAACACAATTTTTTCTAAGAAAGGAACATTGGTAGATATGCCTGTGATTAGCAGAACAGAGAACACATTAAACAATATTGATGATTCTAACTTACACTATATGTCTAATTCAAGACTACATTTAATGTGTATTTATCAATATGGTATAAATCAGAGTATTTATACAGTATATGCTTTGTATAGATGGATAGACAAATTAAGTAAGAATCCCACTGAAATCTATGATATGTAAGAACATATAACTTGCTCCGAGAATAGATAGTTTTTATTTTATTTATTTATTTATTATTCAAATTTATCACCGCCCATCTCCACGAGAGTTGCATGGCATGATGAGGATGTAATGTGGCCAACTGGGTAAAAGGTCACTATTCTGAACTGTTTAGGGTATTAAATCGAAGAACTGAAGCTTCATTCGAAGACTGAAATTCTGGGATTGTGAAGAATAATTGGGTGATAAACGAGAAAGTGTTGTGTTTTGCAGCAATCATCATAATCCAACAGCTTGTGGTTTATTGTTAGCCTTGTGCTTTCCAATAATATGAAACCAGTTGCTTTTTTTGCATATAATGATATGTTAAATTAAATCCATCTTAATGAAAATGTAAATATGGTCATAAGTCTATTAGAATTTCCACAAGATGTGAAAGGAGAATCAGCCATCTTCAGTACAGCTGAACTGTCATCAGAAATCAGTGATCTTTATCACAGAATCTCATCTTGCTGCCCATGTCTTCCTTATGCACATAAACTAATGAGTAACCCTTGTTGATATCAGTGGCACTTATCAGTTGGGGTCATGGTGTAAGAAAAGATAGACTGGTACAACAATTCATTCCATAGCAATGTGTGTTCCATGAATAATATAACAGAAGGGTTCTGTTTTTAAAGTCTGAATTGCCACCAAATTCATTGCAGTAGAGCTATTTAGGGTAAAGCAAACCTTTTATCATGAAGTGATGTTGACATCTCCACAAAATGAAAGCATATATGAAATGTCCCTTTTGTTACTAGACCTACCATATTTTATGTCAGAAAAACCAGATTCACCGATGAGGAATGCACACACCTATTTTACATGCAAATATAGGTGAGCCTACAGTATATAGCTATTGCCAAACCTTCAGACAAATTATCATTATTATTTTTTTACAATAAAGACTATACTTTAAAGATACTTTTCTTTCTCCATCAACAATTACTTGAGGGTGGTGTTGAATATTGATTTCCCTAATTCTGGTCCAGCACCTTAACCATGATACCACCCAGGCTGCCTTGTTCAAAACTTGTAATATGAATGATTGGGTCTTAAAACAATGAATTTTACACCACTCTTATGGATATATATTTATAACAATAGGAAACTGTTTTTCCCCAGAAGCTTAGAAAATTGATAAATGAGACTCTCAGAAATGATGTGCAAAATTCCATAAATGAAACTTTTGTCCAGCACTATGGATCTTCAATTCATGGCCACCATCAACCGGTTGGTAAACAAATACAATGGGCCAGGGTGAAGTCAATTTGGCATGTCCTTTAGACACATCCCAGATACTTTTGCAGTAATATATTCTATCGAAGACATACAGGGTTTTCCTTGGCAGACAGGATGTGAAAACAAAATTAATATAAAAAGAGCCACAATGGATCAGACCAAAGATCTCTTTGATTTAGCACTTTCAATCAATCAAGTGTCAACAGGAAATATAATAGTCTACTGGTGTTTCCTAGAACTAGCGCAGAGTTTGCTCTTTCTAGTACTATACAACAATCATATTTAATAAGAATTTATAAGATTATATTCAATTATGTCTAATCCTTTTTATAGTTGTAACTCACTAAATTTCATGTTAGTAAATTCTGTAGATTATCTATGTACCATTTGAAGGTGTTATTTGATTCATTTTACAATTCAATTTCATTGGTTCACCTTAGATTCTGATATTAGGGCCATGTGAGAGAGACAGGATAAAGAACTACGGTACTAGAAAATTAGGGTAATTTCACAGATACTCTGAAGATTATAATATCACCTGCATCTCCATGTGAATCTCATTTCCATCATGGCTTGGCATTATGAAAATAATGAAGCATTAAGAACAGGCCCCCCATCCTTTTTGCTTGCAGTGTTCTTTCTTTTTAGATTCCAAGCTGCTCTAGGAAAGTTACAGATACATACTATAAACAAATAAAGCAACAAATATCTACAAGTGAGGGGCACCTTTTGTCATTATTGTCCTGATGGTCAATGGGGATTCCAAGAAAATAATACTAATGAGAAAAGTTCCTTACCTAAAAGCTAATGGAAAGCAAACAATGAGCCCTAAAATGCTTCATAAGGCTTGTTTGCAAAGTATTTCTCAACAGCTAGAATTAAGGGTACTCCATGCCTGGATAAAAATATATTTTGTAGTGGTGTATTAATGAATCTGCTCCAAACAATTATCCATGAATGATAAAGATTAAAAATTAAATTGTTCTGTTCTGAGGAATCTTTTGCTCAATACAACTGTCAAATCAAGTCAAATGTCAGTATAATTGGTTGCAAAGTAGGCCTTAATAAGTCCTTAGTAATCAGTATTTCATCTGCCAATCTAGTTTAGTGTGACTGCAGGATTTATAATTATCAAAAGTTTTAAAGCCATAGTTAACAGCTCTAGAGGCGATGCATCAGCAAGCTGTCAAGAGATGAGCCACATTTTAAAAATGGGAATGTACTTTTAACCACTTTTCTGCATAAAAAGGAGCCTGCTCAATGTCATCTTTGAAGGTATCTCTCTGATCATTTTGCATAGACCCAATGAGATGTGAGTAATACAATAATTTGCTGCCATTCTACTAAGTGATATGATAATAGCACTGTGCCATTACGTGGCATGCTTCTTATTAAGTGCTTGTAGATTCAATATCAGATGCCCTATTGTTCTACCTAAACAACTTTATCCTTCAATTTTATGATATTTTTATCCAATAGGAAGGATATTATAAAATATTAGCATCTGGGTTACTATAGTAACCCATCCCCATCAAGAATGGAAGATGCTTTCTATGTAAAGAGTGGCATTACAGGTATCAGATGGAAAAGCTTCTTATGTGTCACCAGAATTTCAGGGTGTGGACTGCCTGACCAGTTTTGAACTGGTCTGGTTTAGACAATGTATTTTCCATCTCATCATATGGTAACTGCTCTGGTTGCTGGTGGGGGTGATTTTGTGGAATGGAACTGTCTCAAGTCAAAGTTATCAGGTGAAATTGGCTACCATACGATTTTTAAAAAAGGTAAAGGTTCCCGCCCCCACATTTGTGCAGTCGTGTCCGACTCTAGGAGCCGGTGCTCATCTCCGTTTGTTAGCCGAAGAGCCAGCGTTGTCCGAAGACGCTTCCACGGTCATGTGGCCGGCATGACGTGCGCGGAATGCTGTTACCTTCCCACCAAAGTGGTACCTATTCATCTACTTGCATTTGCATGCTTTCGAATTGCTAGGTTGGCAAGAGCTGGGGCGAGTGTGGGAGCTAACTCCATCACGCGAGGCTAGGGATTCGAACCTCCGAACTTGCGATCTTCCGATCGACAAGCCTGGCGTCTTACCCGCTGAGCCACCATGCCCCTATACATATGATTTACATGTTATTAATTCCCAGAGATAAAGGTTATGACTTCCTAGTTAAAATCTCAGCTGAATTATGAACTCATTAGGTGAGTTTATACAGTGTGTAAACGACAAACATTGTGGTTTTGAATAGGCTACAGTGGACTGGATTGTAGTAATGCTAAGTGCAAATTATGGTTTACAAGCCAAGGTAACTGGGTTCACACATCACACTAAGCCACAACCAGACAGACCACAGACTTACAAGGATCGTTGAATCTGACTTACAATAGTAGTTATCAGGCAACTATGCAGTTGCTTTAGTTGAGGAGCAAAATGTACATGGCCATAGGCATCTGCAGCAAACCAAGATTACATACACAGTGATATCGTAAAGCAAAGCCCCCCTTATGTACTTGCATCTTCGCATCTGGCACAATTGTGCAAGTTGCAGGTTTTGTATCATGACATCATGACACACATTGTGTCACTTGTCTCTTTTTGTCTCCGCGCAAATGCTTTTGCACATAGCAAAGTGCTACATCAAGAAAGGTAGCTATTGCATTCTGCATCAGCTGCAGCCAATCCAAGTGTAACAGTAGTCTCATAAAAAACATTACAGTAATCTAAAGAGGACCCCTCTCTGCCCATCCTCAACATGTGAACACCAGTCCATTATCTTTAGGACACTTGAAGTTTATCCATCCATCTATCCATCTGAAAGCTTTGTGTGTCAAACTCTCCATCCATGCACTCAAGAAACAAAAAGGATCTTAACCAAGTTGTATAATTCACATCCTGATATGAACATATATGTATACATAATAAACACACACAGAGAGAGACTTTTGTGTATGCTTATGTGTATGTGAAGCATGATTTGGCCTTGGAACTAAATTTAATAAATCTTAAGTTTATTATTTATTTAATATATATTGTCACACACACAGACTTCATGAGATCGTATACTCCATGAACGCAAGGATAAGCAGCAGAGTTATATTCAGAGGACATTTCAAAGAATCTTCAACTTTACGAAGAATATTTTGCAAAACATGATTTCAGTTGGTGATGTACGTCTATATTTTTATGTTACTTTTTATTTCATTTTTTAGAAATTTGACATTTTTCACTATGGGAAAAACTGTGTTTCCATGTGTTATTCTTTGTTTTGCATTTTTTTAAAGTATCAGTGCATTAATCATAAAAAGTGATGGGTGTTTTGGGGAAAATGATCCTCTTGTATTTCTGAATTGACACAGAGAGTTTATCACAAGCTTTTAAGACTTCAAAAAGAAAATCAATATTAATCCCCCTGCTGAAAGCCAGCAACATTCATTTTGTCAATGGGTCTAATCTACCTTATTTGACACTCGTGCTGCTGTATCAGGAAAGCATCATTTATATCTATAATGATAGATGATCAAATGTCTATGCAGACATTCCATCTCAAGTAGCAGTTTGCATATATGTACAGTATATTATAGAGCACTGTATGTGTGGGTCTTTGTATCTGTATGCACACACGCATGTGTGCACATATGTAAACAAACCCAGCAATTTCTTTTATAGTTCTGTGAAAAAAGTATTTCTGTGAAAAATTCTCTTGGATTTTCTGAATTTTTCATATCTTTACTACTGAATGTTATCAGAGCTTTGTGTGGGTCCTGAGTTTAATGAGTTTAAGGGAGTCTGAGTTTAATACTTGTTCATTTATTTAATTAAAGCATGATGCAATGTGCCAGTGTGAAAAAATAATCATCCTCTTTGGTTCATCTTTTGTATTATTCAAGGGAGTTTTGAAGAAAGCCATAAAAAATCAAATGCAGAATTGCAGTTACCACTGAGTCCAGGTTTCAACTTAAAAATGCCTTGATATCAACTGAAATCAAGGTGATTTTAGGGCAGAGGTTTGTATAGAGATTGTATTTCCCCTGAAATAACTGGTTCAAAGTATGGCAGTACTTCTGAATCTAAGTCCCTTCCTTCATTCTCAGGCAGCGCCATGTACTACAGTGAAACACAAGCTAGAAGATAATCACCATACCTTAGCTTGCAGTTGGGCTAATTTGATATGCTTCGTATGTGGTTGACCTTGAAGCTTATCCCAAAATTGCAGCTGTCCAGAATGTTACAGTCAGACCACTTTCTCAAGTCAACTGCAGGGGTCCTGCATGAATTTAGGTCCAATAGTCTGAATGTTTTTTTTTTTTAATTCAAGGTGCTGTTGCTTACCATTAAAATGCTTTTGGATGGGGTTCAGAAATATCTCAGGAAGCCTAAGAATGAAAAAGCGTGTTAGTGTTAGCCACCTGTTTCCCATAGCATCTTATTCTATATGTATATGTTTCTGCCGTTTAAGACCTGGAGCGGATAATATTCCAACAACGTTGCCTTCTGCTGGGATTGAGTTCTCTGAGAAGGATTCTTTGTTAGTGGTGGATTCTAAATAATATTGATATGTGCCTTATTTACGTATTTATTGGGTACATTTATAGAGCCATCCATCTCACATATATGACTCTGAGTGGTGTATGAAGTTAAAAAACACAAAACAATACAACAAAATAACCCAAAAGAAAAAAGAAAACAAAAATAATTTAAAAAGCAATACAAACCATAAAAATCCCACATAATTTGCAGGAGAATGCACTTGATTTCCCTAGCAATGCAGCCACTCTGCAGGCTCCGTACCCATGTTACCGGATCCCCAGGCCAGATGGCAAAGACCAGCAAGTTCAGGGTCAATCTGTCAGGGAGATAGAGAACGGCGGCGGGGGGAGTTCCCTTCTCTGAGGGAACTCCCCCCGCCGCCATTCTCTATCTCCCTGACACAATCTGACCTCAGAGGAAATGATGTTTCAAAGGGTGGGTGCCACGGCAGAAAAGGCTCTCCTCCCGGGTCCCATCAGATGACATTTCATCATGGACGGGACCCACAACATGCCCTTTTTGCTGGACCTGATGGGATGGGTAGATGTGATTGGGAAGAAGCGATCCCTTATTCAAAACGGGCATTAGCTTCATGCAGGGATTGATCTGCAACACAAGTATGGTTAAAGTTGTTCCAACTTTCCTGTCACCTGGCTCTTATTGAGGTGTTTTATGATACTTTTGACAATTTAGTGCAGAACATGGTCATGGGGTTCTAAGTGTGTTCGGCAATGACTTGGGACAGTGATGAGATTAATATAATTTCTTACGGTTTTGGAATAGAAGTAGCCCAGGTTCGCTATACATACCTTGTGGATCAGATTCTCCAGGCTTCAGGAGATCAATACCAAGGCATTAATCAGGTTTTCTGCAGATGTGTCCTCCAGTGTCCCTGTGAGTCTTCCTCAGTGCAATGTAGTCTGTATAAGCTTTGAACTCAGGAGGGTTGATTGATGATTGGAGGTATTGATCAACTGATTCTTGGGAGTGATGTTGTCTCCATTTTGATTGGTCCTCCAGTCAGTCTCCCTCCACTTTAGCTCCATTGTCTGTTTGTTGCCACTCAGGCCCCTCTTCCAAACCTCCCTCCCCTTCTGAACTGTTTCACTGAGGGAGCTTTGCAGAGAAGCAGAGTGAAACATCTGCAACAAACCTTATAAATACCTTAGTATTGATCTCCCAAAGCCTGGAGCATTTTACCACAAGGTAAATACAGTTTCTCTGTCCCTATCAACAGGTAACATTATTGCTTCTCAGTTGGTGGGCAGAAGTAACGGATCAAGCATACAACTCCCAAATCTAAACAAAAATAAGCAATAAATGCAATTATAAATTATAAACCAAGTCTCATCAATGTGCATAAAAAGAAGCACCGCTTTTTCCCATGCTGTAAATATCTTGTATTTATTTTAAATGATGGCTGATATGTATATATTTTTTCAAAAGGCAGACAGGAAGAAATCAATGGGGTAATCAATCATGGAGGTATTAGTTTTTTCTAGTGGCAGTGCTTTGTAGCAACAGTCCCTGAGGTCAAATAAGGACACCACAGACTGCCAGTGATGGATAAACCCTTTCTTCTATGTGCAATAATATTACTACAGGTATTTAGAAAACATCACACTCTGCAGCTCTCAGGAGAAGGGTGAATGGTCAAGTCAAAGTTATTTCCATCAGCATGGGCCCCAGCATTATAAACTGTCTCTCACTCTCAGATGTCCTTTAACACCAAGAGAAGAAAGACTGCTGGGCATATCACAACTGTCAAGAAGCAAAATGTTATGTGCTGTAGCAGTCAAGCTTGTTCTTTTCCTTTTAACAACCATTATATTTTGACCAAAAATAGTCCAACAAGCAGCTATCCGTGTAACTGATAGTGGCTTTTTAATTAATGACAAAATGAGATTCAACACAGCTGAAGTCATTCAAGGCTCCTTGGCATTAATGGAACTAAACCTGCTGAAATTTGAGTGGCCAAGCTTAAGTGGTTCTGGACCAGGCTGTAATCTGCATTGTCCTTTTCTTAACCTGGATTAAATGTTTAAATCCTTCGGAAGTTTAGATCGTGGGCCAGTTAGAGAGGTGGGGAAGACTGGTGTTATAGCTAACCCTGCTAAGAGAGCAGCTCATCTCTCAGTCTCTCTAACAGAAAGGCTCCTGTAGAGTGTGCAAAGGAAGATTTTTGTTTCCATTTAGAATATATACACATACACAAACTCAACCAGACAAGCCATTGTATTTTGGGTGGTCCTGATTTTTCAGATATTTACACACTTGCTGTGAGAAATACTGAAAGGATTACATAAAAACAATGTTGAATTTTATGGCTCAATATGGAGAAGAGGATAAGAGCTTTATGATATATTTGGATCTTTGTTATTGTTGCTGCTGCTGTTATTTATTAGAATTTAAATAATACTTGAACCTGACTGTTTGAAGTTAATTAAGCAAATCCCACCCATGATTTCAAGAAAGACATGTTGAAAATATGTTCATAAGTAGCCATGGATGTCCGCAGGGGAAGCAAGGAGGAAAGTGATAGGTGCAAATTATATATCCTGTGTCATTTGCTTCATGATGTCATGATACCTATGATGTCATTGTGATTTCTTCAACCTGCCTATGCCAGCAGCCATTAAGCCATGGTGAAATATGTGGGAATAAGTTTATTGAACTAAGTGGGACCTATATCTATACAGACATTGATAACATAGTGCTCTTTGGATTTGAACAGAGCAAATCGGAATTTGAAATACAACTTTGTGAAACAAATGAACATTTAATTGCTAACATGTATAAATTACTGTCAAGAGGAGAAATGGTTGAATAACAAGTAAAAGAATGTATGATTAAATGGGCAAAAAATATTGGTCATAATATACACATGCAGCAATGGGAAAATATGTGGTCTAAAGGATTGAAATTTACTTTGTGTTACAACTTGAAAGAAAATTTTTACAAGATGATGTATCGATGGTATATGACCCCAAAAAAACTTTCAAAAATGTATGGGACTATTTCCAATGTTTGTTGGAAATGTAATAAACAAGAGGGGTCGTTTTACCATATGTGGTGGACGTGTAAGGTTGCAAAGAAATTTTGGAATCAAATATGTACCTTGATGCAGAGTATACTACAAATACAGATTCCGCTCAAACCAGAATTATTTTTGTTGGGGATATTGGATTTCTAACTAGGTGTTTTTCTATTTGTATGGTTACTGCAGCAAGACTTCTTTATGCACAATTTTGGAAAACTCAGATTTTACCAACAATACAAGAATGGTTGTTAAAATTGATGGACATGGCAGAAAATGATAAACTCACTTGTTTATTAAAAGAAAGCTCAAGTTGTCGTTATCTCAAAGAGTGGAAACCACTGGTGGACTATTTGCGAAATGCAGGAGTGGCAAAGCTTACATGGGGATTTGAAGATTAGGCTATAAATATAATAGGGTATATTAGACAAAGAATTATTCTTATCTATTGCATGAAAAACTAGCACTTAGGACTGATTTTCTTGTTCTCATGACCAGGGATAGATTGGAAGTTACCTTTGTTTCATACTTTTTCTTTTACTTTACTACACTTTTTCTTTTCTTTCCTTTCCTTTCCTTTAATTTTGTATTTCTATTTCTTTTTCTATTTCTAACTTTTAACTATGTATTGTAAAATTTTAATAAAATTTATCAAAAAAAAAGATAACATAGTGCTGAAAGGCGCACATTAAAATGAGTGCTAAAACCCACCTTTGATTGAATTCATATGTAGTCTTTCTTTAAAAGATAAAGAAGGAAAAATCCAGAATGTCAAAGCAGGGGATGTTTTTATATAACTGCTTACCTTCTTGAGAAAAGCGCTTCCATCTCTCTGTTTCTTTTGCTTATTTGATATATGAGATTTATTTGTTAGGCCCAAAAGATGAAAAGAAATATAACATTAAAACATTATGGGAAGTTTATTGTTTCATTAAAAATTTAGTTGCCATTGATTCAAATTTCACTGGAGTTATGGAACAGGAGACCTTGGGGTTTGCAACTGTAAATTTTTGAAGCTCGTGGCTATCAAAATGATAAAACCTGAGGCTAAAACCTTCCATACTAAAAGTGCAAATGTTCACCCATCAGTTTTTATAGATAAAATAAAACGGTCTTGGTTAGATAATTTGTAGCTAAACAGCTGGGCTCCTCAGCATGTAGGTGTGGGAGGTCACAGGCCACCACAAAGCTGGGTCTCTTGAAGGATATGGTCTCCATCGATTTCATTCTTTCATTGTACCTAAATCACTGTATAAATGTGGCCTATCAGTATATATTTCAAGATTTGTCATAATCTAGAAATTACATACCTTAAGAAAGTGAGAAACGTAAGCCCTTTTTAGATAACTGGAAATTACAACAAAGGACAAATTTCCCATGTATTGGACTCACAGCAGTGTGTAGAAAAGCTGAGAGTTCACTTCAACACATAAGGCTTGTATTATATGTTCACAATTTTCACTGAGAGTAGTTCAGTGACACCAGGGGCTATCTATAAATCTGGCTAGCACATTCTATAAGGCATTGTTATTCCCCCCACCTCAGATGTGTTGAAACCAGAGTATGAAGAATTCCTGGCTGGGAAGACTAGCTGGGAATTATTGGAGCTGAAATACAGCACATTCTGGAAAGCACCAGGGTTTTGGCAGGCTTATACCAGATGCTGGTTTGTAGGACTGATGTGGTCTGTATGTTTTGAGTTGTTTGGGGATTTGTCTGTTTTGTTTTTTGTCTGCAAAGGTAAGGGTCTATTAGCTTCCCATCCAGTGAGTCCTGGTGGCATTCTTGGAGGTGGTGGCAATGCAGGAGGCTGCAATGCCAGTGGAGGTGGCTAGCACTTGCTGGTCTTACAGAGTGATGACTTTAGCCACAGTTATGACCCTGGGGGCAATAGCAGTGGTGTTCAGCTCCATGGACCTTGCAGACATGTTGACACTGGTGGCCGTGGTGAGGCAGCAGTGGCAGGAGTAAGTTATAGTTGGGAGGCCAACTGGAGAGTAGTGTGGTGAGGCCATGTCAGCCCCACTAAGTAGGTTAGATCAGGAAATCAATTCCATAAGAAAGCTAAAACTACTTTTATTGAGACTGGCTATAGTAACAGCATTCCGCGTGCATCATGCCGGCCACATGACCGCGGAAGCGTCCTCGGACAGCGCTGGCTCTTCGGCTAACAAACGGAGATGAGCACCGGCCCCTAGAGTCGGACACGACTGCACAAATGTGTGGGGGGAACCTTTACCTTTTATAGTAACAGAATCTTGCAAGTCTGATTTTGCTGTTCCTCCTCCTCCTCCTAGAGTCGGACACGACTGCACAAATGTGTGGGGGGAACCTTTACCTTTTATAGTAACAGAATCTTGCAAGTCTGATTTTGCTGTTCCTCCTCCTCCTCCTTATACTCAGTGAATCAGGGCAGTGTCTGTCTGAGCTGCTTCCAAATGTTATTTAGACATTTTGGACTTAAAAAATGCTTCAGTGCCTTTTGCCTAGACAACAGCTTCTCTCTCTGCCCAAGTCATCTTCCTTAGTCTCTATACGATCTGCCTGAACCACTTCTGAATGTTACCTCATTTCTCATTTCAGCCCCTTTTGACTAGGTAATGGTTCTTGTATATTTCCATCAAGGTCATCTTACTTATTCTTTACAGGCCAGGGGACTGATGGCACTGGGTGGGAGAGGTTGGCTTGCTGACTGCCTAGTTCAGTGCTCCTGGTTCCCTGGCCAGATGTCTTTGAATTGGCCTTGGGACCAGGACACATGCTTGATTCTCCTGTTTGTTTATCTGCCATCATGGAGTGGGGCTGGGATCAGCAACAGCATTTTCTCCCATCTTTCTGATAGGGTGGACTGACAGGGTGGGTGTTGGTGTCCCTTTGGAACTTGTGTTGGCCAGACTTTCTGACACACAGCTGTAGACTTTATATTTTCCTCTTTCCTTGTCTGCATAAGCCAAATGTAAGAATGGTATCTCCAAGTAGACCATTGTGTCCGATACATGAAAAATATTTTTTCCATTTGTTTTAGTGAGCGCACAGGAGAATTGATGGCTATGGAGTAAAACATCAGTTGAACTTATTCTTTACACAAGTGGAAACAGACTTTGGAGCTCCTCATGAGTCAATTATCATCTAAACTGCTCATTTCCTCCTTCACGTTGAGATTCATAGAATCTGAATGGGACATGCATTTTTAATGCCAGGGCAGGAATCATAAATACTCTTTGTCTTGATTACCAGCATGTTAATACAATAAAGACTCTTCATTCCCTAGAAGGGGAGAAACTAAAGTAAATTAATACCCTAGGAATCCTAGCACTTTAGGCTGCATTTTCTGATACGATTAAAAAGGTTTGGAGGAGGGAAGCCCTGTCCTGAAATACCAGATCAGTTTGTGAAAGTCTTTTAAATGGTGCAGGAGCAGGTGCTGGCATTTCATTTCAACTAATTAGCCTTTAATTTACTGTAAATATTTTAGAATTCCTTGAACTAGTCTCAGTGGAATCCAGGAGGAAACACTCTTCTGGTTCGATACATCATCCAGAAATACCGTGGGGAAGATGCTAAATACATGAAGGGCTGCATTAGTTAATAAATCATACCATGCATTTAAATATATGAACAGGACTTGAAAAATGCAAACAATATGCTTTTGTTGTCTCTTGTCCATTGGCTACGTATAACAAAAGCTGTGGTTTTCAACAATAATGATTTTATGTGAAATTACGGGTAATTTATAGTCCTGTGTGGCTCATTGCAGATAATAAATGTGAAAGTAATGATAGTATTACTGTAGCAAGTGTAATTGCAGTGTTTGTGTATGTGGTGCATTTATTGACTATATTTATTCTTTCTTGTGTGAAATACACAGGCTTTGCATTGGATTCAGCCCAAACTGCACTTAAGGCTTAACTTAAATCCTGCTGGGCTGGTTTCTGTAGTTGTGCAAATGGATTGTTCTCTTCCCGTTTTCCCCTTCTGCAGCTAAGGATGTGCAGTTCGGTATAAATCTGTTCTGATTTACTATTGCTGTAAGGCAACCTTCGGGGCCCATTGTTTGCCATAAGGAAAACTACATCTGCTTTCCTTTGCCACTTTCTCTGACATATGGAGCTTTGGAGAGAAAGTGGGTGGGGTGGGGAGAGAAGAACAGGAAAAAATACATGCATGGGATGATTGGGAGAGGTTTATTTATTATTTTTATTTATTATTCAAATTTATCACTGCCCATCTCTACAGCAGTAGACTCTGGGCGGTTTACAACAAGGTTGAGTGTGCAGGGTTGATAGTGAACAAGAGTCTGCATGGGCACAGGGAATGGAAGTGAGAGAATATGCACAGTGATGGGGGGAAGAGGCAGAAGCCAAATGTGCACAAGGGGATGAGACTGAGCACATGCAGGGGGAGAGACAGAGGTTGCACACACAAGGAGGAAAAGCAAGTATGCATGGCAATTGGTAGATGCCGAGCTGTAATGGATCAGGTGATGGGTAGATGGAAAAATGAAGCAATCACAGAGGAGTGGAATGTTCAGAAAAGCAGAACATGCACAGGGTGTGGGACAGGAAGTGAGAAGCTGAGATGGAATAAGCATTTGGGTGAGGCGTGAATGGCAGAGGCCGGAGCAGAGGATGTCTTTTTCAAGGTTCTGGATGATGGGCTATTCCACTCTTCAGTTTTGGTTAAGGGGATGACAAATGGTCACACAAAGCTTGAGTTTCAGACTCTTCTTTTACCCACAAGAGGAGATGAGTAAATGCATTTGCTTTCAATTTATAGCAAACCACAGTGTGTGTGTGTGGGGGGGGGGGGGACGACAGAATATAATATGCAGTCTTGAGTGTATTTCAAGGCTGATTGGTGTCAACCTTGCAAGGTAGTCCAGACAAGAAGCACACCCAGAAGTACTGCCTCTATCTTTACTGTAAGGTTACATCAATAGAATCTTGGAAGTCTGAAAGTACATCTCTCCCCCCTCACCTTTACAGTCCAAGAAACTAGGGAGGGTCCCTTCTGAAACATTTGCCACACCTCCATTCCTTCTGCAGGCTCAGCTGCTGCTTGTCTGACCGTTGTCTAGTCTGCAGTTCTTCCTCCTGTCTCCCAAGATCATTCTCACATGCCATTACAGAAGCAAAGAGGTCATATAAATTAAATTAAATAAATAATAATAATAATAATAATAATAATAATTACAGAAGCAAAGAGATACCAAGTTCATAGACTCTTTGCTGTTATCTACTCTGTGTCTTGATTTTTGCAGCTCAGATGTAGTCCTATACTGGAGTGTCCAGGAATTTCCTGAAGGAAATGGCAAACTTTATTAAGCTATAGAGTGCCTTAAATTATGACATACCGTTTTTCACAATAGAAGTCATGCAAAATTGCTGCCTTCTTTAACTTTGGGTAAGTTTTTGCATCTCAATTTATTTGATTTGCTCTTTAATCACTTTATATCCTGGCCACCCACTTAAACTGAAGTGCAAAGATAAGTGTTTTTTATAGAAAGAAACACTGAAGACTGAAGCAAAGCTTACTACTGAACTGTCTTTAAAATGTAAAATGTACAAAACAGTCCAGTATCAGCAGAAGAGTGGGAACTATTTAGATAATCGCTTTTCCCAGTGAATCTCAAGAGTTTTCTACTGGTTGTAGAAAACCAAGTTTGCCAAGTGATGGCCTTAAGTATTTTTCACACAGCAAAAATACTGTTTTCACAGAACTTGCAAGGGTTAGTGACTGTCAGCTGTGGTGTTTTTTAAAGTCTTAAACTAGGTTCTTCCTGTTTCCAGATCAATATTTAGTAAGAGGTTTTGTAGGAAAATGTGTGTGCATATTGGTGCACCTTTCTCCATATTGTCATTTCACAATTTCCCCCAAATATGTGCGTGTTCAACAGACAATTTCCCTGGCTTGAAGCATTTTTTGTATATTATTTTCAGTCCTTTGTATATTTGTCCTTATGATTTTTGAGGGAATTTGTTTGATGTGGAGAACCGGGTCACACCATTCAAGGAAATGTAAATTTTAAATGACGGTGGTGTTATGATTTGCATATTGATCAATAAAACTAAAATTAGATAAATTCACTTTAAAACACAACTTAAATGATTTCCTTCTATATCTTATATATATTTTACTTGCAAAGTAGCTGACACTATGTCATTATGCTATTATGCTCCTAATTGATTTTTCTAAACAGGAATGATAAAATAGGATAATTTCTCATAATAACCTGCAGTAGGGACTGCAAACTGAAATGTCCCAAAGTTGCCTCAATTTTCAGCTGTGGATTACTCTAGCCTCTAAGTTTCATTTCTCTGCAGCTGTGAGGTTTCCATTTTTTAAAATAAAAGGTTTAATTCCCACAGTGGCTACTTTTTAAAGGCTGTATTTTATTCTTAAAAGTACCTTGCCTGCCACTGATTAATTATCATGTAACTAAACCAACTTCTATTTTTAATTATCTTCTTCACTGCTTTCTAAGTTAAAAAAAGTAGGACACAGATATTCTTAAACAAATCATAAGTAAATCACTGAGTGGGTGTTTGAGTCAAGATGCACGTGTTTCAAGAAAAAAAAAATCAGTAGGAACTGTTGTTGATCCAGAGGGAAGCTTCATTTCTTCCTATGGACTTTCTATTTTTCAGCACTGAGAAGCGCTTGCCCAAGGATATCAAAATGAGTTTTCCTTATTTAAGGTATTCCTTTTTTTTTTTTTTTGGTAAAAAAAATATTGCAATATAGTCTTACTTCAAAAACCAGTGAGCCTGGGGTTGAAAGGCATTCCACACTATTTAAAGTGCATCCATCCTTATGTAATATGATTACTTTGTCAGCGGAGAAGTCAGCTCTCTTTCAGTAGTGCAAATGCTGATGAAGACGTGGAGTAAAAGGAAGAAAAACACAACAGCTGTTGTGGGAGGGGAAGCGTGACCTGTATAAAGCCATGTGCATTCATTTTTCAATGTGATTGACAATCAGGTTATTTAAAGGGACTAAGTAGTTTCACAACGGAAATGGGGATGTAGAAAATGAGTGTGTGGGGGGAATTATTCCTGTTTGGGGGGAGGGAAAGTAGGATGGCCCCAAATGTCATCTGATCCTGGCCAACTACATTCTGTGAAAAAATAAAAGGGGAAGCACTTAATTTAATTGCACTGTGACTCACATGTGAGTTAGGTGACTGGTAGAAATGGGAGTTGATGTTGCTGGTTGATCTTCTCTTTAGGAGTATATAGCAATTGAAATTGACCAGCTGTGAGATCTGCATGGTGTTGGCGTGGCCAAACAATCTCTCAGAAACATGCACAAAAGTGTGTATATGTCCCTTATGCTAACGCAACACAGATTCATCATGTTCAAAAAGAAGAAAGTTTTGTGGCACCTTAGAGACTAACCCATTTATTATCACTTAAAGTTTTGAGAATCACAGTCCCATCAGATGGTTCATCTCTGTGTTTTTCACAGTGGACTTTCTTCTGGCTGCAAAAATACTACCCTGGCTAACCCCTCCGGGAACAGCTGTAATGTGATACATTCGTCTAAATGAAAATAGCCAGAATATGCCCTCCTTTGATAAATTTATCACAAGACTGCACAGCACAGTAAACTAGTTTGCTTAATCGTGGATTGTTGACTAAACTACAGTATGCTAAGCAGTAAAGCCCAATTAAGAAATCAAAATGTCAGGGTTCACCGAATTCATTAAGACAACATCTGACAAAGTATATTGTGCTGTGTGAACTCAGTCCGTAAACCATCAAAGGCTGCCATTTTGTGCTTTTCCTACAGTCCACTGACCCAGATGCTTCTGTTCATGCAAAGCATTACCTGCATTTAGAGACTTTTGCTCTTGCAATGGAGCAGCTGCAGCAAGAAGGGAAGTGTGATGATGCTAATGGTCTCTCTATAATGTAGGTCTTTCCCATAGCTTCCTCATGTCATCTACATAAGCATAAACAATCTACCCCACCTGTAGAACATGAAAATGCAAAGAGCCCATTATATGGATTTGGGGAGGAGGATTTACTCACAGGAGTCAGTGTGGTGTAGATGTTAAGCTATCAGGGAGATCCAACTTTTAGTTGTCTCTGAGTCCCAGAGGTTCACTGGGTGAATTTGGGTCAGTAATTCTCCCTTGGCCTGACCTACCTCTCGGGATTGTTGTGGTGGAAATAGGATGAAGTGCTGTGCGTGTTGCCTTGAGATGCTGAATGAATATAAATCTAATAAATGAAGAGTCCAAAGTGATACCACCAAGAGACAGATGGAAATGAGGCCTTTGTCAAAAATTGGGGTTAAGGAACTCTTTTTGGATTATACACATTAAATTATTAATAACTGGAAAATGATATATAACTTTCTGTCTCTTAAACAAACACTCACAGACATAGCTTTTTTCATTACGCTGAGTGACCATTTATGTTGTAACTATTTTCTCAGTTTCCAGGTTTTTCGGTGCTTCTTTCCCATAACACTTCAGTGCTGGACTGCTCCTTCACCTTCCATAATTTCTGTTAACTGCTGACTATTGGAATGGTTAGAGGGCAAACTACATGTTCTAATCAAACCTCTATTATGGCCTTTGGGCCAGAAAGCACAACAATAAAATACATATACCTGTAATTATTAATAAAACTAAAAAAAATGCAATAAAATTACATAAAATACATTACTATAGGAACTGTAGTACAAATAGCAGTGGCAATCACCAAAAAATGTGCTAAATGTCAACCGTAGGTAGGACAGATACAACAAATGATAGCAGAAACTCAGGCAGCCTGGAAAGATATGTCGGGCCCTGGTCAGATAGAAGCAGTGACAGATCGACACTGTGCTCTCTACCAGGGTAGTTCTTAAAATGGGATAAATATATATCTTCCTTGATTCTCCATAGAGAGAGCAACGAAGGAGCATATGGCTTAGGGATTCCACAGAGCCATCTCCACATGGACATAAGGACTGCTGAAAAGGGATGTTTTTATACCACCCCCACAGAACTGCAGAGGGTAGTGCATCCAACTTGGCCAAGGTGAAGCCCAAAGAAATTTCAGAACTAGAATTGAAGAGAGAGAAGATGATGGCACATGCCCATTTGAGAAGAATCCATAAACTGTAGGGCTGGATACTAGGCTTAAACTAGTTTGAAAATCAATATCCCAGATATGTTGTTTAAGATGGCTCCTGGCATTTTCAAGCCCTAATGGACAAAGACTTTCCAAAGAAAGTCCTAAGGACTGGAGTTTGCTACTAGCCTTTGTTAGCCAGGTTGATTTGAAACAGTCTCTGAGAACCAGTGAAGCCAGACCCACAAGAGAAAAAATCAATTTCAACCAGAAATTAAGGAGATAGAACCAAGCACTAGCACCCACAGAAACCTAACATGTTTCTAACTGTAAAACAGCATTCTTGATGCATTTTGGAACTGTGAGTATTGCTCTTATGAATTTGGACTGGACAGCTTCCAGGATATTAAACTTTGTAAAAATGCAAACTGGAACACCATAAAGAAGCTGAGAGATGACCTTAGCAAGAGAAACCTTGCAAGCTGCAGGAGCTGTGGAGCTACATTGGGCCACACTTGCCCAATAAGAGAAATGTGCACTCCAAGATAAGGAAGTCTGGAACTGCACCCCAAGATATTTATAAGTATGTACCTGCTCTACTGGAGTCCCATTAATTTTCCATTTATGTAACCTACTGTTGTGTTGTGCAAACACTAGCACTTCAGGGATTTTTTTATAATTTACTACAAGTTGTTCTTTTAGGAAAGGAAGCCAATGCCCTCAATGCTCTACTTATTCCCACCTGGGAGACAGACAAAATTACTACATTGTCTGTATATAGCAAGGCTGGAACTGCACAATCTGCTAACACTGGAGAGTGATGATTAGAAGATGAGAGAGCCTGAATTATTGAACTGATGTACAAATTAAAAAGTAATGGGGCTAGAAAACACTCTGGCCTTACCCCTCTTTTGGTGGAAACAGCTCCAGAAAGGTTGTCCCCAAAGGGAACATCTGACTCTCAGTGAGGTGTTAGATTGAGTCTGGATAAAAAGGAGAAATCTTTTATCCATTGAGGATTCCTGAAGTTTTTGCCATAGTCTCTCCCTTGGAATCAGATCAAAAGCTGATTATGTTACAATAATTGATGGTAAGATGCATTAGCAATGACAAATCTTGATAAAATAGTTAAGAGCAGAGACATCACACTGACAACAAAGGTCTGCATAGTTAAAGCAATGGTATTCCCCGTAGTAACCTATGGCTGTGAGAGCTGGACCATAAGGAAGGCTGAGCGAAGGAAGATAGATGCTTTTGAACTGTGGTGTTGGAGGAAAATTCTGAGAGTGCCTTGGACTGCAAGAAGATCAAACCAGTCCATACTCCAGGAAATAAAGCCAGACTGCTCACTTGAGGGAATGATATTAAAGGCAAACCTGAAGTACTTTGGCCACATAATGAGAAGACAGGATACCCTGGAGAAGATGCTGATGCTAGGGAAAGTGGAAGGCAAAAGGAAGAGGGGCTGACCAAGGGCAAGATGGATGGATGATATTCTAGAGGTAACGGACTCGACCGTGGGGGAGCTGGGGATGGCGACGGCTGACAGGAAGCTCTGGCGTGGGCTGGTCCATGAAGTCACGAAGAGTCGGAAGCGACTGAATGAATAAACAACAACAAAGATGCATTAGATCAAGAATACAGTACAGAAGAGGAATAATAAACTTGTAGTAGGTTTGTAATCCTACGTTACAACCTGTCTGTCTATTTATTTATGGGGTTTATAGGCCACTTTTGTCAACCAACTATTACTATTTGTTATGAATACTATTGATGCTAGCACCAATTAAGGGTCTGTGCAGAGAATCCATTTCTTTTTAAAGCACTGTCCAGTTTAAGTACACCATTTATTTATTTATAATTTTTATTGAGAATTTTTTTACAGGATTAAAAACTATGGAAACATAAAGAAAGAATTAGAAAAAAATGAAATATATGAAAAGATAAAAAAAGTGAGAAACAGTAAAAGTCAAGAAAATAGCAGAAAAAAGGAAGAAAAATATCTAAAGAAGTGACTTCCAATCTTCTTTACAGCAGTTACAAATATAATTATTACCATTTCTTCCCTCCCAAATTATATATCATGGTTCCCTTCTTCCCAGAAGCAACCCTTTTTAATCAGTAAATCCCGAGATCGTAAGTTCAGTTTTGTCCATTTTCAGCAAGAAGTCCATAAAGGGTTTCCATTCTTTTATGAAAGTAGTTATTTTCCCTTCCCTAATCAGACAAGTCAATTTGACTATTGCAGCAAGATCTGCCATCTTCACAATCCACTCGTCCATTGTGGGTATTTCTGTATTCTTCCATCTTTGTGCATATAATAGCTTTGCTGCAGTTACCATCTATAAAACCAGTCTTCCACGAGTCTTTTGTAGTTGACTATCCATAAGTCCAGTTTAAGTACACCATTCAAAAGAGGTGTTTTGTAGTGTGCGTTAGAGTGAACAAACAATCTCTCTTCCAAGCATTACAGCTGCAGCATCCTTTGCAGATGACACTTTGCATATAGCACTTCCCCTAGAGATGCCAGTGAAGTGAAGCAGCTACATGTGCAGGGAGGAGAAGACAGCCAAGGACAAGTTTTGAAACAGGCTTGCAAGGCTTGCAGAAGAGATCTTGACATTCCAACATCTGGCTGCATTTTTGCAGATTCTTGCAATGTACAGTAACTGATTATTCTGTCTGGAGAAGCCCCAGAAGAGCATTCTGTGCTCCAAGTCATTATGAGCAGCTGAATTTGGCAGAAAAAAAGCTAAAACAGTAGCTTCCGTCTGAGACCCAATTCTCTGGTAAACTGCTCAGAACAACAGTCATTGTGGTTCTTTGTATTGGTAGCACTGACATCTGGATTTGAGGAGATAAAGAATGAAACAAATATTTTGTCCCTGTGCTTATGATCTCCTTGTGCATTTTATACTATACAACAGTAGAAGTCAGGGGCGTGGTGGATCAGCGGGTAAGACGCCAGGCTTGTCGATCGAAAGATCGCAAGTTCAGAGGTTCGAATCCCTAGCCCCGCGTGTGGAGTGAGCTCCTGCACTAGCTCCAGCTCTTGCCAACCTAGCAATTTGAAAGCATGCAAATGCAAGTAGATGAATAGGTACCACTTCGGTGGGTAGGTAACAGCATCCCACGCGTGTCATGCGGCCACATGACCGTGGAAGCGTCTTCGGACAACGCTGGTTCTTCGGCTAACAAACGGAGATGAGCACTGGCCCCTAGAGTCGGACACAACTGCACAACTGTGTGGGGGGAACCTTTACCTTTACCTTACAGTAGAAGTCATAACTGAACATTATTGCACTGATAGTATTTGTACCCATTATCTTCCTCCCTCCCCCTCCTCTCTCTCTTGATATTTTGAAGTTCTCAGTTGAAGAATCACGAAATTCTGGAAGCAGAATTTCAGTGTGAAATTATATAAGGACTCATATGGAAGTTCTGTCAACAGGAACTACATGTCCTCAGACACCCATCTGTGGAAAAGAAAATGATTGGTGCTTATTTTCCTGGCATGGGTGGGAGGATACAAAAATGGGAATTCACAATCTGGGTTGTGGTAAGCATTGTCTGGACAGAACACCAGGCCTATCCCTATGGCTAAAGCAGAAGAAGGAGTTGAAATCCAGAAAAGGTTTGCTTAAAGCAACTTCATTTTTAGCTGGTTTGCACTTGTGAGTCAAGCAGCTTAAGGCTACTGTGTAGGAAAGCCTAAAGTGTGCACAACCCTAAATTACATACAGATAATATGTCCCATGTCCCCCAAATCCCTCAACTCTTCCCCTTCTCAGGAGTGCAGAAAAAGGGATTTGATCTTCACATGCTTTGTCATCCTAACCATGTACTGAAAGAATGCCCTTGAACTAGTTTTAACTTAACTGCAACATGGTAAAGGTTTCTTAGAAAATTTGTATGGGTGTACATGCATGTGTGCATATGCATAATCCTTTGTGATATGCCATCTGCATGCCTGCTATACTCAGTTTGGAATATAAATACAGTTAGACTGTCAGGGTTAAGTAACATGTTCTCATTGTCCATGCTTTGTGCCTTTGATACAGATTCAAGCAATATTATATAGCAGAGCTTTCCAAACTGTATGTGGCGACACAAAAGTGTGTCGCCACACCACCCGGAAGCGGCGCCGTGCGCGTGAACGGTGGCAGCGGCAGCTGCTGCCGCCGCCATGCACACACATGCCGCCGCACGCCCCCCCGCGCCGCCACACGCCCCCCGCGCCGCAACCACATGCTTTCCTGTGTTGTTGCCGCGCGCGCGCGCGCCGCCACATGCCCTTATGTGTCACCGCCGCGCACGCGCCCCCGCGCCGCCGCCACACCGCCACTGGCGTGTCACCAGCGGCGGCACTTTGGAAAGCCCTGTTATATAGGGTTGTTCATATTGTATTTGAATGGCATAGTTGGGGGACACTGAACTCATAAACCTTTGCAGTAACTAGCTGAACCTCTGAGATGAACGGAGATTTTCTGGAGAATCCTCCTCCTTACCTGAGAATTATTGCTGTGAGAAGACATATGTCTTTAACACTGAAACAAAAATTTGTTGAAATCATATCAGATCTCCTTGCAGATCATTAAATAGAATCTATTCTGAGGCTCATTGGCTGGGACTTTTTCAAAGAGCACGTCTGATCACTTTATTCTGCCTGCTTTGCTGAGGGCTGATCTAGGTCCTTGCTCTTGAAACTGTATTTTCCCTTTCTTAATTCTATATATTTGTGATGGCACCCTAGGTAAAAATCATAACACAATATATATTTTACTACAAAATGTGGAGCAGGGGAAGCAAAGCCTTCTTAATAAAAATTACTCAGATTTGCCATGAGGTGGCGCACACATAATATGAAATATATGATTAAGTGGAATTCCAGGATAGTAGGTGAAAGGTTAAGTAATGCATTATGTAACTAATACATGGACACAAAAGAATGCAATTAATATTTGATTCCACTCATAATTTCTATTTTACTTATGCCTGAAACATCTAGATTGTTTTAGGTGATCTCTCCCTTCTTTGGATAATACAAGAAGGGAAGAGCTGCTGCATTCCTACATAGAGGTCACTAATATCATCTATATACAGTATGTACATATCTTTATGTCTCTTCTTTGAACTGTGTGCTACTGTCTTCTCAAAATGTTCTATACATGTGAACAAAAAACTGGGTGGGATTGGGATTTTGCCAAATTAGTTCTTGGGGAAGAATTCTCTAATAGTCTATAGCAGGGGTGGGCAACATCAGGCCCGCGGGCCATATAAGGCCCGCAGGGCTCCCGCCTAAGGCCCGTGGTGCTCCTGCCCGCAAACCCCGCCCCTTCCACACGATTGGCTCCTGCCCACAAACCCCGCCCCCCAGGGCTTGTGATTGTCTCCCACCCGCATACTCCAGCCCCCGGTCCGCAGAAATCCCAGAAACCCCGCCCCCCACCGCCCCGGTCCCCGGTTATAAATATCCAAATGGCCCTTGGAAGAAAAAAGGTTCCCCACCCCTGGTCTATAGAGATCAGGTTCATACTCAGCAACACTACTTTTTCATGTATTTTTCTGTGCTATCACAAGATGTGGCCACAGCCACTCTCTGCAGTATCTCAGACATTCAGATGACCAGAGAGATACAGACAACTCTTTGCTGCCATGTAGTGATTGTCTGAATATTTTGTAGTCCAGATCTGGTAGCCGTACAGCTGTACCATGGTTCTTGGACACATAAAAATGGAAGAGAGTATGTTTTCTTTTACTAGCTGAAGGGACAAACAGTCTCCAAAACGTTATCTGAAAGGTGTCATATCTGTTCCTTTCATCTTCATGAGCAACTAGCAAAGATCTCTGCAGATGACAGGGACAGACAGCTTTTTTGCAAATGAGGACCATGCTTTATTTTGGGGGGTTCTTCAGGAATGCAAAGGGCAGTGTGACATGACCAAAAATATTGATCCATGTTTTGAGCAGAGTTAAGGGGGAAAATGCTACCTAAAAAAGTCCAAACTGGAAAAAATCAGCCCAATTTTGGAAGGTTTAGGTGGTCATATGGGTGCCTTTAGCCTTTCCAGAAAAGGTCCAAAGACATTGGTCTTGACAACTCTTAGGTTAGTCTGGGTTGAATTCTACTGGGTGCAAAAAAGTGCAAGGGTGGGGGGACAATGGGGGCTGCTTGCTAATCTTCTGAAAGGTCATGTATTTTGTAATTGAGCTGGCTAACTATCTGAGTACTTTGGAATTGCCTGGATACTGCAGAGATTTCTCTTGAACCCATTTTAATGCATTGCCATCTGCCCTGCTGATGTAATAAGATTTCTTACAGGGGATGGATGTATCCATGTAGGCCACGTCTTACTATATTGTGAGTTTTTATCAGGATTTGTAGATTGTTCAGAAAAAAAAGTCAATGTCTCCCTTCTATTATCGACAGGCATTCAAGTAACCAAACTCTGTGCTGCAGCATGGAAAACCCAACATGAGACAATATTGGTCTCCATTATATTTCAAAAATATATAGTGAATCTGGTTACACTTGATTTCAATTTTGTTCTTGTGTGCTATGTAATGTGCCTTTGTTTGGGTTTTGGCTTACTTTAATGTTGCTGGTCTTTGACTATAATAAAGTTTTCATTCATTTGTGTGGTGTTATAAACACTTGGTGACTGCTCCACCAGCCTTTGGCAATGTCTCTTGGAAGTCATGCAGCAATTGTTCAGGGTTCTGCTGACAATTGGCTATATTCACTGAAGAACAGCTGCTTTCAGATGGAACAAGTAACAGCTCAGGTAAGTTCTATATTTACTGAAAGGATAAAACTGCGCCATTTTTGTGTTAGGTTAAAGTCCAACTTTCGCTTCCATAGAGTGTCACAGGGAATAACATGGCTTGCACAATTCTGATCTTTGTAGGTATAGATATGTCATGGTGTTTAAATATCTTTTCCAAGGCCTTCATGGCTGCTCTACCGAGTACTAGTCTGTGGCGTATTTCTTGACTACTTGTTCCTTTACTCTTGATGGTTGATCCTAAAAGGCAGAACCTATCTACGACTTTGATATATTCTTTGTCATTTCTAAGGCTGGTTGTTTTACCTGTTGTCATTAATTTGGACTTCTTTATATTTAATTTTTTCACTGTGCTCTTTGACTTTTAGTACTAGGACTTGCAGATCCTTTGCATTTTCAGCTATCAGGGTAGTGTCATCAGCATAGCACAAGTTATCGATACCAAGCGAAGAGAATGAAACGTCTGCAAGAAAACAACAAGGCTCAGAGAGCACCAAGGACTCCACAAGTTATTGATGTTTCTTCCTCCAATTTTAAAACCACACTCCTCTTCTTCCAGGCCAGATTCCCTCAATATATATTCTGCATATAGGTTGAATAAACAAGAAGAGAGTGTGCAGCCTTGTTGCAGTCCTTTGCCAACCTGGAGACAGTCTGTTTCACCATGTTCTGTCTGGACTGTAGCTTTCTGGCCTGTATATAAGTTTCTCGTGAGGACAGGGAGATGTTATACAGAAGGAGTTGTCATTATATGAAAACATCACTGAAGGAGCCAAGACTGAAACATTTCAAATATTTTTTTGTGTGGGTGGGGAGGGGTTGGGGGTTGACTCAAAACAGGTGCATTAAACCAGCAGAAGCATAACACACATATTTTCTGCTTTATTTTGTTTAAAATAAATCAGATTACTGAAAATCACAGATTGTCACCAGTGTTTGGTGTCATGATCCTGTGAAGTCCTAAGGAGATGTAAAAAAGGATTAAGGTTGGAGGCTGCAGACAGCCCATAGGACACAAGTTGTCCATTTCTAGTCCAATACAATAGTAAAAAGAGGACACAATGTACATTATTTCCTTATAGGTGCTTATTTTCCCCTACTTCTGAGTGATTTTTCACCGTAGAAGCTAATACTTTAACAGTTATATTTAAGATTTAGGAGAAATAAACATCTGTGTTTGAATGGATGTTTTGCATTGGAGAATGTGTAAAAAATGTGAGGAATGTTGAATTCCAAATGGCAATGGAACTGCATATTTTTATGCCAAAACTTAATTCTGCAGCAGGACATGTCATCCAACTCTATCATCATATTTATTTAATATAAAACAGACAGAGTTATATAGAACGTCTCCAAGAGGCTGATTACAATAGTCAGTTTACTCTCTTCAAATGGTCAGATATATTTGCAATGCCTTGTTTATCTGGCAAGTGTAGGTGCCCTCCTTCTTTCCCCTTAGTTGCCCATACCTAGGGCAGGAAAGAAGGAAAATTGTCTTCAGGAAGTGTGATGCTTCCCTAGCTATTGCTTGAAGAGTGTGCCAGCTTTGCTGCCTTAAATCTTGCTGCCTCTGCAGAATTTCCATACCACACACCTGGAACAGGTCTCTTCTGTGCTGCTGTGCATATACCTTTAATGTGTGCAACATTTTAAAGGCCTTTATTTGTGATTCCCTTGGCTGAAATTTCTGTCTTGCCCAACATCATCTAATGTGTGAAAAGCCTTATCCAATTGGCATGCAGGTGCCATCTGGTTAATCCATGCAGTGCTCCCCCCCCTTTTTTAAAAATTGTAGTGTTGACTGGTTGAACTTTATTAAAAAATTCCTTTTTATTTTTATTTTTAAACTGTGGCTCAGCTGTTCACCTATCAAACACTATGTGGAAGTGAAGAGTTAGAGTTTTTAAATCTTTTATTTGCCAACTAGTGATTATCTGGATATGTCCAACCAAGGTATAGACACAGGGTAAGCGTTGTTGTCTCTTGCCAACCTAGCAATTTGAAAGCATGCAAATGCAAGTAGATGAATAGGTACCACTTCGGTGGGTAGGTAACAGCATTCCGCGCGCGTCATGCGGCCACATGACCGCGGAAGCGTCTTCGGACAACGCTGGCTCTTTGGCTAACAAACGGAGGTGAGCACCGGCCCCTAGAGTTGGACACAACTGTTCAGGGGAAAACCTTTACCTTTACCTTTACCTTTACCTTTACCTTTACCTTTACCTTTACCTTTACCTTTACCTTTACCTTTACCTTTACCTTTACCGGTAAACATGACTGCACAAATGTGCGGGGGGAACCTTTACCTTTTAAAGCATTGTTGAAGAGCTGAAGTTTGAGAATTGGGTTCTGCTGTTGGGATTGGATTGGGAACTGCTAACTACCCTAAGAACATCACATGAGGAGAGGAAGTAAGGAGTCAGAAGCACACATGTCTTTAATTTACATGTATTAGGCTGGGGATAGGTTAGTCTATTTCAGGGGTTTGTACCCTCTAAGTGGAGTGGTTGACCAACCCATTTTTTAAAAAAAGTAAGTTCTAGTCTCTCTTGTGGCCAAATCAACACTGCAGAATATGAGCTGAACCCAGGGATTGCATGGAGTGGGGCAGTCCTACAGCAGACCTGTTGGATCAGTTGAGGCTGAGCAGACTCCTGACCATGTCATTTCAAGTCTCCTCTCATAGCACCATGGATTGTGATGGAAAGTCTTGAGCTGGGATAAGAAGGAGAACACCACTTCCAGAATGGAGTACCTAAAACTGTCTTCAGGCTGCCTTAGCTGTGGGGTGAGGATGAGACAGAGGCCCTGGCATGAGGACATGTCCTCTGGAAATGGTTAGTGGGGTGTCTTCATGCTGGGGCAATGAAGCTGTGTTGATGAGGCCTCTGTTTGCATGGGGAAGAACATCTTTGACCTTCACTTGGCAGGCATAGAGGAAACAGATAAATTCAAATAGATTTCTGAGGTCTGATAAGGACTATCTGGCAGTAGAACCTTCTGGTCGTAGTGTTTGCTTAGAAGGGATGGATTACTTAGGCCACTGATTTGTGTTGTGCATGTCAGCTTCTTGCTGAGATGGTATCCTAAGGATCTGGAGGTGTTGAAATCCTAGAGTTGACAGCTAAAGAGCAAGAAGCAGGAAACGTGTAGTGAAAGTGAGCAATTGAAGATTGAGAAAAGCAAAGAGCAGATCAACCCCCCCAAAAAAACTGGCTGTTCATGTTTAAGAGGAGGGAAATCCCTGGCAATCTTCCAGGCACATCTGCCTACAGAGATAAATATTTATTAGCTAAAAGGCACCTGATTTGAGGGCCTGGAAGATTTAATGTTCAGCTCTTACCATTTTTGCAGCATGCTTAATGTTTGATACCTTTTAAAAGGACATACATCTATGACTGGCATTAAGAACTGTGCAGTACTTTTTATTTTTAGAGTTTGGGGCATGGACCCTTGTATGTCAGCGCTTACCCGATTTTATTGATTTGATTTCTGTCACCAGGTGATTCTTTCTCCTCATGCGTGTCCTAGAACTGCTGTGTGGCTTCTTATTCAGCTCACTTGCAGCAAGGATTTCACATTCCAGGTTCCCCCTGCCTTGTGAACAGGTTTCCTTCTCTGCAGTATCCTGTTCTGTATGAGGCATCTGCAGCCCACTGTGTTTCCTTCGTGAATATAAAACAAACCCTACCAGGAGATTTCTTTCCAGCCAGCAAATGTTAAGCTGCATCTGTTTGATGCTTGCATTTTGGGCATCCCAAGTTAGTTCTCCCCCACTGGGCGAGGGTTGCTGGTTCCCACATCGATGTTGAGGAAGCCAGGCAGGGAGAGAAATTTCTCCTCCTTTCTACGCCTTCTCTCCGATGTGCAGGAAATCACTGCTGCCGTGTCATAGGAATGTGTTGTTGTTATTCTGAAGGCTGGGCCAGACAGAAAGGAGTGCTTACGAGGAACATATTGAATTATAATAAATCTGTCTCGTCTGGAGGCGATGATGAGCTGGCACATTTTGTCAAGTGGCAGTCTCATAAAATGGCTGCGTGCTGCATACATATGACTGCATTAGCAGGAGGCAAGGGGGAAGATGGCACCAATAGGGGAACTGCTGAGAGCGGTTGAGCATTTGTATTCCAGAGCTCAGCAAGTGCTCAATTCACTGATTCAAACCAAACATGTTGAAGTCAAGGCCCCTGTTTCTATAACGCCTTTGATATACAGCCAGGCAGTTTAACGGAATCCAAACAATATCTTATTTAGAAAGGGCCCATGAATTGTAGCAGGAGGTATGCTGGCGTTTCACTTCAGGGTAAATGTAGAGTATTGTGATGTGCTGAGGATGAATCATGCTGATATGCTTGTGTTACTGTTCTCTTCCATCACAGTTAGGATATACATATTGATTCTTGGAGTTTCTAACCTGCTTCCTTGCAGGTGGGGTGCATGTGTGCGTAGATGTGTGTGTGTGTGAGTAACAATGCTAAAGAAAAAGTTGAATAAATCTGTGCATGAAGAAGAATCTGCTGGAGCACTAAAATATAGGAACAATTTTTTTAACAAAGAAAAAATTGACTGCAAACATCAAATACAAAACTCCTGTTTCATAATTCACCCACTTACAACTACTTATTATAAGATCCTGCTAGGCTCCCCACCCTATTTGACATTATTTTCTGGTGTTTTAAATTAAAAAAAAAATAGGAAGCCTTCTGAAGATTCTGGGCTCACCTTTGTTTTAAAGAATGCCTCTGGCCCCGTTTGTTAGGGGGGGGGGGAGTAGTGGGTTGCTACAGCCAAATGTCCACCAGCCCAGAAAATAGACAAAGGTAATCTGGTTTGAATGAGAATATACAGGAGCATTAGAGAAATGGCAGAGAAAAGCCACACCAGTTCTGGAATGAGCTGCAGTGATGCCAGAATGATGACACATGGACTATATTGTAATCACACAAAGGATGCAATTAAAGACTTGAGTCACAATGTCTGATGCAAGTATCGGAGGTGTCCACAGGATATGGTTAAAAAAAAGTCAAGATGGTGGCCACAATGGTGCAATTGAAGCTCTGCCTGTTTGGTATGAGCATTGCACATAAAAACAGGCAAAGCTTCAGTTGCACCACTGTGGCCATCATCTTGGTTCCTTTGACTACACCTTGTGGATACCCCTGGCAAGTGGATAAACTGTGTTGTTTTCTTTATGAAGTCATAGCCCATGTGTTGACATTGCTCCCATCCATGGTCACCTAAGCCCACTAATTTACCATTTGATGAATAGCTGTCTTATAGTTGGTCATGCACAGCCATATTACCGGAGTCCCCATGGGATGTCCTGAACATTCCAAGTGTGCTGTCTGGTCCACAGTATCAGCTGACCATCAGTAAGAACCTTTCCCCACCATGTAGGACTTTAGTTCCATTTCCAATCTCTGACTTTTCTTCAAAAAACAGTTGTCATAACCTGGTAATTAGTCTTCAAAATAATCTCTCTTGTCAGTGGAGACCCTTTTAAAGCCCAGTTAGAGTGTATGGCAGTGTATCTGAGCGAATAAAATGTGTGCAAGATGGGTGTGAGTGAATGGAACAAATCTGTATACGTGTGAAAGTGTATCAGAAGTCATCAGCCACAGTGGGGGTCTCACTGTGGCCACTCCTCCTTTGGAACATGACTGAGTGAAAAGAGAAGTGCTTGCATGCTGTCATAGCTCTTCCCCACAAATTGTAGAAATAATCATTTGTAGGATGCTGGTGTTAGATTAGTAATGCTAATAATAATAATAATTCCCAGACTCACAATAGATGAACACAGCCTGACTCACTTTATAAGAACATTATGGTCTTCCAGACTGCCTTTACAAAATTGAATCTGTCTTTCTACCTTAAACATCTACCCCCTCCTCACAATAGGCTGGGTGGCAGGCTGTTTCTGTCAGGCCCAGGCCAAGAACAATGAAGAGTCAGTGCATTCAAACTCCAGTTCTTTATTTGCTCACACTGTACAGACAGAATCTTGCCAGACTAAAGCTACTCTAACTAACCTAAGGGGAAATAACCTGGGAGACTCTAGGGCGGGGCCATCCTGAACCTCTTTGTTTTTCCACCATTGCCTCCCGGACTGTGCATCCGCTTATCTCCTTCACCTCCTTGGAAAGTGCTCCCTCCTTCCTGAGAACCAGCGGCACTGCCAAAATCCACCACATCACCCCCCCTTCAGAGACACATTCCATAACAGTTTCAGTACTGTAGTGGCCCCCACATTATAGAATACCCTCCACTGATAAATATCTGCAGCCTCATATCTCCTTGCATTTCTCAAGTCTGTGAAGACCTTTCTATTCTAAATGCTTCTGACTGATAATGGGCAGCCATGGTATTTAGGAATTACTATTGTTGCTGTTGTTGATACATTATTGTTGTTGGTTTTCATTTTTTAAATTGTACATAACACAGAATCTCAATGGATTGGATCTCAATATATATATAATGGATATATATATCTCTCTCTCTCTCTCTTTCTCTCTCTCTCTCTCTCTCTCTCTATATATATATATATATATATATATATATATATATATATATATATATATTGCAATAAAATAAATTCCTTTGCTAAAATAGTTTGCTAAAATTAGAAGAGAGAAAGAGCAACTGAGGTATAGTATAAATTATACTATAAATATAATGACTGCAGCTTGGTACTTTGCTCACACACACAAACACACATTCTGTTAGGGTTTGCTTAACAGCTGAATAGTTGTAGCCAATAGTTTTAATTTGCTAGGAATGTAAATTTAGATATCCTTCACATTTATGATTCAGAAAAAAGAACATTGTTCCATTGATATAGGCAGTCTAGCATAGTGTAAAAGAAAGCCCTTGAGATGATTTGTGTAGACTTTTTGTAACGTCAGCATTACAGAAATAGTCACTCCTTTTCAGAGTTCAAGGTAGCTTTTCCAAGGCTGGTTTCTTTCATATGAAGAAACATTGAAGGGTTTTTGTAGCATCAGGAAGTACAAGTAGCTTAACGATGGTGCCAGCAAGTCTGTGGTCTTAAGGTTGTAGGAATTCTGGGATGGTAATACCAGAACTCCACGCAGCTTCTTATTAGTATATAGCAGAGTAGAAGCATTGCCATAAACATGCACAAGGCTTAATCAGTTCAAAACACAAAATAAACACACTTCACACGTTAATGTAAAGTAACATAAAAAGAGATTACAATTTTATTGTAACTCACAGTTCCTTAGTAGAAACGGTCCATGTGTGCGAGCAATAGGTTCTGACATGACCCACATGCTTCTTTAATGTGGCCCACCTGAATGGAAGTATGAGCAACGTGGGCAGCCATAGCTGACCATCCTCCTTGGTAGGAGATTCGAGCAGAAAGGGAAGAAGAGAAGGGAACAGGAACAGGAAATTGAGATTCAGCCCCTCCCACACAAAGCAAATAAGATTAGGTTACAGCAGAGGCTGCCTCCTCCTTCAAGCTTGTGTGAGACGTGCTTGGTTGAAACCCGATATCTCTAACAAAGGTATGTTCTGAAGCCATATGATACAGTTGCTTTGAAACTAACCAGATTTAAATCTGCTTAGTGCTGGAATGATAGTATTCTTCCTTAAATACTGATGAACATAATCTAATAAATCAGAATGGCCTTATGAGTCAGAATTAAGTCATCCATTGTCCATCATTGGGATGGACATGGCTTCCTTCTGTTTTTTTCCCAAACCAGTATGAATCAGTCCCCAGAGTTCAACAAGAATTCCCAGTGGGATGATTCAGAGAAGAATCAGATAATTAATAGTGACCAGTCTTTCACCAAACTCCCAGAGTAATTTTTCAACTTTGGGGTGCTAATACAGCCGATTCCAATTTTTCCAGTTCTCATGAAAAATTGAATATATTCACAGATAGCTTATCTATGTCCCAGCCCAGCAATGTGAATAAAATCACATGAGTACAGATAAGCATGTGTGTCTTTGTGTGACCCAAATTCACATAGTACTCAAGTACTCATGAGGCCTCACTGAACTAGTGAGAAGTGTCTTTTTTTTAAAAAAAAAAATGCAAATGAAGACATATCTGCTTCCAGGTTATTAGTCAAAACACTTCCACTTGTACATGTCTAGAGCTTAAATGCACGCAAGGACTTTTCTAATAGGATTTCTCTGAAGAATTCTTGACCCTCCCCCACTCATTAATGAGTAGTGTCAAAGCAAGAAATAAGGCTGGCATTCATGTTTTATAAAGTTGAAAACTATCATTTTTTATTACACACCAATGTTTACCAAAGTAAAATATATCTTGAAGGTACTACTGAAATCAATATTTTAAGAGCAAGGTCATTCTCCAACACTGATATGTAGCCATAATGGCAGCAACCTCACGCAAGTGGGTCATACTAGTAGATTTGGGGAAATCTTCAGGTTTGCAGAAATGCAGAAGAGAGGTAAGAAAAGGAGAGAGGATTAGTAAAGACTGAATCCACTTTGTAGGTATGGAATGTTGAACCCTGTGTGGGGAACGTAATTGATCATTTGGGAGCGGGAGAAAAGGAGTGGTGTCTGCAGGCAGGCCCCAAAGGAGTGGAATTTATGGCACAACATTGCTTTTATCATGCTAGAGCAGGATTTCTCAGCCAGGGTCCCATGGAAGCCTAGGGTTCTGCGAGAGGTCACTAGGGGTTCCCTGGGATATCACAATTTATTTTTAAAAATATTTCAAATTCGGGCAACTTCACATTAAAGAGGTAAGTTTCATTTTTTATTTTTAGTTTAAGAACATGGTTAATGCATACAGTATATACAGTCTTGCACATGAAACAAATATAATGATTCTGTAACTTCTGACCTATATTTGAGCCTGAATGTGCAGGGGTTCCACAAGGCCTGAGAAATATTTCAAGGGATCCTCCAGGGTCAAAAGGTTGAGAAAGGCTGTGCTAGAGAAATGGGATGGAATATTCTAAAAAGAAAAGGGCTGGCTGGCTGAAATCTTGAATAAGAGCACTGCAGATTGCCACATTTTGCTATAGATTTATACCAGGTTTTTAAAAAATTATTATTTTTATTCGGGGGCGTGATGGCTCAGTGGTTAAGACGCCAGGCTTGTCGATCAGAAGGTCGGCGGTTCGAGACCTGAGTGAGCTCCCGCACTCGCCCCAGCTCTTGCCAACCTAGCAATTCGAAAGCATGCAAATGCAAGTAGATAAATAGGTACCACTTTGGTGGGATGGTAACAGCCTTCCGCGGGCATCATGCCTGCCACATGACCGCGGAAGCATCTTTGGACAGCGCTGGCTCTTCGGCTAAGAAACGGAGATGAGCACTGGCCCCTAGAGTCGGACACAACTGTGCAGGGGAAAACCTTTACCTTTACCTTTACCTATTATTATTGCTGTTGTTGTTGTTGTTGTTGTTGTTATTTGGTTCAGTATGCCACTTACCATATTTCTAATTATCCCTGTTAGAAGTCTTTAGCTAATGGTAATACTTAATGTTTGTTTTTGATTATAAGTGAGCACACTGTGCAATATTCCGTGCTTTTGTTTTTAAGTTATCCTTGGTCTTGCTTTATAAAAAAACCCATTAGAGGCTGCCTCTGCAATTCTGCATACTATAATTAGTGACTGAATGTTCTTTTAGGATTAAGAAACTTGAGAATAAACAGTTTGAATACAACTGTGATAACTGATTTCAAACAAAAAGAAATGAACTGCTTTTGAACAGAATAGCTGTGATGACCCCAACAACAATGCCCTAATAAACACTTCTCAATGCAGTTCGTTAGAATGCAGATTAAGCTTTATTCAGGATACATGTTAATTGAAGCACTCCTAAAGATCTGAATGCGGATTCCCGCCAAACTGTACCATCTTAACTTCCCCCCTTGCGCGCCAAATTACCAACCGATGATCTCATTGTGCAAATGTTCTCAGCTCCACACTCCCGCAGGTGGGTGACCTTGACGAAGCCATTTCCAGCCTCCACTAACAGTAGGCTGACCATATTTCCTTGAGACAAAAATGGGACATTGGGATGGAAAAAATGGGACAGGGGTCCCTGCCCCCCGGGTCCACGCGATTGGCTCCCACCTGCAAAACCCACCCCCAGTCCACGTGATTGGCTCCCGCCTGCAAACCCTGCCCCCCAGTCCGTGCGATTGGATCCCACCTGCAAACCCCGCCCCTGGTCCACCCAATTGGCTCCTGCCTGCAAACCCTGCCCCCGGTCCACCCAATTGGGTCCTGCCTGCAAATATTGACTGTCAAAGGGAACCTTGACCCAGACCTTGCCCTGCTGCCAATTGGTCATATGTTTCTAGTCTTGCCATATTGTCAAACTTTGACAATATGGCAAGACTAGAAATATAGGACAAGGTCTAACTAAGGCACACAGGGGTTTGGACTGGACTAGACAGGTCTGCAGGAAGGCAGATTAGCAATCTGTGACCCACCTGGAAATTAATACAGGGGGTGCAACTCAATTTTCTATTTAGTTAGTGGCAAGCTCCCTCTGTCCCGAATTAAACTGAATTTTAGAAAGTGGTCAAAACACTGCAGCCAAGTAAGTATGACAAGTTGTATATCTTTTCTTCCCTCTAGTAAATGGAATCAATTAAAACAATTAATTAAAATGCCTTGCTGAAGGATTAAGCACTCTACATTTCATTATTCCAATAACAAATTGCCTTTCTAAAATTATTGGATGGAAAAGGAATAACAATGCCATCTATTAAGTATTTAAAAATTCTTTGTGGGAGTTCAATAACCAGTGTATAAATATTATATTTTGTAAATAAAATCATAATAAGATTAAGATTAAGCAGTTATAAGTGCTGTGAAATCTTATATCACCCTACATCTTTAATTATCTGCATCATTATTAGGTAATCATCACCCATAGACTTGTCATAAAACAGGCCTCCTCCCCCAGTTCACAATGGAAGACAAATGTCAAAATGTGGGTTAATCTGTTGGCAATTTTTCCAGGGAAAAATGTCTTGCAAAGCTCAGCACAACTCATTTTACAGCTTTCAGATTTGGCCATCTCTGGCTTGGAGATTGCCGGGGAGCAAGAACAGAGGGAGGGAGGGAGGGTTTGTGCAGCTGGTTTATTCTAATTCATTTACTCACTGACCACCACACAAGTTACTGTAACCCTAAACATCTTAGCCTCATTGGGGTAGGAACCCCTCTGACCATTAAGACCTGCCGGGAAGCCCTCTTAAGGAGGTGCCCATGCTCAGCAGGGCACCTGTTGGCTGCATGGACACAGATTCTCCCTTTGTCACTGGCAGGCGATCCCCTTCCTTGGGAGCTCGGTGTAACCCTCATTCCTTAACCCTAAATCACTTTCCTCACCCTCTTTCCCCAGCCTTTCACACACACCCACACCACACCCTCTTTCTCCAGCCTCCCCGTGACCAAATGCACCCGCACCTGTTGCAGGGAGGCTGGAGAAAGAGGGTGTGGGGAGCATGTGTTTGTGTGTGTGCGATTACTCTGAGCAGGTAATCGTGTGTGCACACACACACACACACCCCACACCCTCTTTCTCCAGCCTCCCTGTGACCAAATGCACCCACACCTGTTGCAGGGAGGCTGGAGAAAGAGGGTGTGGGGAGTGTGTGTGTGTGTGCGGACACACGATTACTCTGAGCAAGTAATTGCGCATGCGCACACACACCCCACACCCTCTTTCTCCAGCCTCCCCATGACCAAATGCACCTGCACCTGTTGCAGGGAGGCTGGAGAAAGAGGGTGTGGGGAGCGTGTGTTTGTGTGTGCGCGATTACTCTGAGCAGGTAATCGTGCACACCCGTGTGCACACACACACACACACACACACACACCACACCCTCTTTCTCCAGCCTCCCCGTGACCAAATGCACCCACACCTGTTGCAGGGAGGCTGGAGAAAGAGGGTGTGGGGAGCGTGTGTGTGTGCGCGCACGCGATTACTCTGAGCAAGTAATCGCACGCGCGCACACACACGCGCACGCACCCCACACCCTCTTTCTCCAGCCTCCCCGTGACCAAATGCACCTGAGAGAGAGAGAGCGAGGGAGGGAGGGAGGGAGGGTTGGTTTGTGCAGCTGGTTTATTCTAATTCATTTACTCACTGACCACCACACAAGTTACTGTAACCCTAAACATCTTAGCCTCATTGGGGTATGAACCCCTCTGATCATTAAGTTCTGCCGGGAAGCCCTCTTAAGGAGGTGCCCATGCTCAGCATGGAAAGGAAAGAGGGGGTGGGGTGCATGTGTGTGTGTGTGTGTGCGATTACTTGCTCAGAGTAATCACGCACACACACATGCACCCCACCCCCTCTTTCCCCAGCCTCCCTGCGACCAAATGCACCCACACAGGGAAAAGAGGTGCAGGTGCATTTGGTCACAGGGAGGCTGGAGAAAGAGGGTGCGGGGTGCGTGCGTGTGTGTGTCTGTGTGTGTGTGTGCGATTACTCTGAGCAAGTAATCGCACACACACACACGCACCCCACCCCCTTTCCCCAGCCTCCCTGCGACCAAATGCACCATAACAGACACACACACGCACCCCGCACCCTCTTTCCACAACCTTCCCGTGCCTGCTTTCCCTGGCCTCACCACTGCTGGGCGGACAATCTCGGCTTCAGAGGAAGCGGCACCGGTAGGATCAGGTAAGGAGGCAGGAACCGGGTGGACTGTGGTGCTGTGTCTGCTGCTGGGCTCGCACGTGGCAACCGGGCTTCCAGTTGCCGCGCTGATAGGGCCTCTTCCGGGCTGCCTCCAATGGCAAGTCCGGCTCCAGTCCTCCTTCCTGTCTTCCCACCGGGTTTAAAAAAAGGGACAAAATTGAGATTTTGATCAAAACGACGGGACAGTTGAAAAATGCTTAAATAACGGGGCTGTCCCGTTCAAAATGGGACATATGGTCAGCCTAACTAACAGACATAACACTCAACAGCCAGTCCCCCTCCCAACAGTTCCCAAAACATCTCTAGCCTGAATCCCAATGACAGGATTCATAGACATGAACCCTGACAATAGCATCTTCCTGCAGGAATTATGGAATTGTCTGGTAAATCTACTAGCTGATCCATCATTACAGTTTAACTTGATACAGATAAAATAAGAAATGGGTAATATAAGCTGGAACATTTACTCAATGACTTATACTGTTCTATACAAGTTTTAACAGACTAACTCAAATTTATATTGTATCATCAGGGTATCAATCAGTTTACAGTACTGTTTTTGCTGTGTGTATCACACTACAAAATTAGGAGATCACAAGACAGTTCTAGTGAGAGTTGCATCCAGCTTGGTGAATCACACAGTATGTCTGGCATCTGCTAATGCTTTTGTGCTGCTGAAGTCACATGTTGTTGACTTACATAAAAATAATGCAGCAACTTTGTCGGATAATATAAAAATCTCATATCCTTCCTTTTGTTAATGTTAGTTGAGGCAGGGTATTGTACTGCATATTAGGACTGTGCAAAGCTTCACAGGGTTGTTTCGTTTTGACAATGCTTTGAACAAAATGACTCTCTGAAGCATGTCCCTATCTTCTAAAAAGAAAAAAAAAACCTGTCATGTTGCTTTGGGTCACGTCTGGGACCACCTTCAGCATGTCCAAAAGCTGGAAGAGGCTGCACAAATATAGACATCTCGTCCAACTACTGGACATGGTGGAGAAGTTTTCAGAAGGGATGCAGGGTGCCTCAAGAAGGTGAGTTACAGCATTACAGGTAGTCCTCACTTAACAACCATTCGTTTAGTGATGGTTAGGGCTTACGACGGTGCTGAAAAAAATGACTTATGACCGGTCCTCACACTTACAACCGTTGCAGCGTCCCTGCAGTCATGTGACGGCAACCGGTTCACATTTATGACCGTTGCAGTGTCCCATGGTCACAGGATCACCATTTTCGACCTTCCCGGCCAGCTTCTGGCAAGCAAAATCAATGGGGAACCACGTGATTCACTTAATGACCATGTGGTTCATTTAACACCCACAGTGATTTGCTGAACGACCATTGCAAAAAAGGTAGTAAAATCGGGTCAGATTCACTTAATGACCACTTTGCTTAGCAACTGAAATTCTGGTCCCAATTGTGGTCACTAAGCAAGGACTACCTGTACTGCACCTCACTGAGGCAAAACATAGCTATTTAACACAGATCTACTTTAGGTTAAAAAATAATTGATACTTTTGAGATGTCCACATCTCTTCATCAGTTGAGATATTACAAAGCTGAGATAAAGGGAGAGGGAAAAACAAGTGACTTGATACTGAAGTCAGATGGAAACAAGTTTGAGAATGTCTGGATTTTATATTTTAATTTTTCAAAACAGGGGAATTGTTTTAGAATTTCTAGCCTACATTTTCATTGTTAAAAACAATACCAAATAGGGAATATCCCATTGTTTCTTCATCCTTCATAAGCATCTGAACTAGTAATGCCCTTACTAATTAACGGTTTGGGTCAACTTGGCGAGGAAAACACTTCATTTTTGCTAGCAGATTGGTCTATAGAAATATCTGGGAGAGTTGCCAAATTTTGTTTGATTATGAGTGTCATAAGGTTCTGGGTTTAATACTGGTAATGTCTGTTGGCTGATTTACTATTCTCCGACTGACTTGTAATTCATTTAATTAATTTCTTGCTTTTTCTTTTTCCTTTTTATTCTTACTATGTTAGTCTGCCATTTTGTTTTTATTTCAGTGTATTATATATGGCATTTGGGTCTTTGATTGTAATCTATCAGTCATTAAACCATCTGTCAACATCCCTGGGGCAGTCCTGATTGAAGCAGGATCTAATGAAAACTAATTTGAATTTTTGCAGTCTTCTTTGATATCATGCTGAAGTCATGAAATTTGCATGCTCTCAGGCCCACGATGCATGACCTCAGCATTTTCCCCTACTACTTGTATCCAACTCGTTGAATGAACATTTGCTTTTGAAATGTTTCCTAATAAAGATTACATTTATTTTTATTTTATTTTTATTTATTTACGTATTTATACCACGCCTATCCCCTCCCTAGACGGAGGGCTCTAGGCGGCTTACAATCATTGAATTCATACATATTATACAGCATATATATTAACAATGTATTGCCCGCGCATTAGGGAGGGGGTGAGGGAACCAGCTCTTCCTCCGCAGGAATCGGACTACATGCCCCAGAATCCCTTGCTTCCTAGCCAGCTGCTGACGTCTTGGAAGTTGTCATTCGGGATCTGCCGTCCTCCGCCGCCATCCACGGGATTCACCAGATCTTCTTGGTTCCGAGGGCGACCCCCGACAGGACGCCAGCAAATTGACCCACTTTAACGTGGTACCCATTTATCTACTCGCATTAGCTTTTGAACTGTTGGGTTGACAGAAGCTGGGGTGAATGGCGAGAGTTCACTTCGCCACGCGGGGATTCGAACTGCCGACCATTAGACCGGCAGTCTTTTACAGCTCAGCGGTTTAACCCGCTGAGCCACCACGCCCCTTAATTAGATGTAATCTAATTACATTAGATTTATAGTTAGTTCATATAGGGTTGGATTAGGGCAGCTATCCCCAACTTGGCCAATGGTGGCGAAGATTTAGAGAGTTGTAGTCTTAACACATCTGGAGGGCACCAGAACAGGAAAGGCTGGATTGGGACAGTAATTTTAAATTATATTCTAAGGAACCCTGTAGGCTTCCTCTGAGGTTTGCTGAAACCTGCTCTGGTGTAAAAAGATCCATTCTTGTTTCTTGAAAATAAGAGTGATTGCCATGATTTTTATTTGTTTGTTTGTTTATTAAGCAAACTTTTCTCTGGGATGTTCAAGGGAATGCTGAGTGTGTTCAAGAGTTTGCATATGGCCACCTCAAAAGTGTGGCATAGCAGCAAATGTTCTCTTCGAGCTACAGAAATTGTGGTATGTGGTATCTAATCATGTGATTACTGTAATGCACTCTACATGGGGCTACCCTTGAAGAATATCCAGAAGCTACAGCTGGTACAGAATGCGGCCGCGCGGGCAGTTTTAAGTGCACCAAGATCGACACTTATAACACCTCTGCTCCATGAGCTGCATTGGGTGCCAGTTTGCTTCCGGGTCCAATTCAAGGTGTTGGTCATTACCTTTAAAGCCCTACATGGCACGGGACCAGGTTATCTGAGGGACCACCTCATCCCCATTACATCATCCCGTCCTATCCGATCTTGCAGAGAGGGCATGCTGCGGATCCTCTCTATGAAAGAGCTCCATCTAGCGGGATCTCGGAGGCGAGCCTTCTCTGCAGCAGCACCTGCCCTATGGAACATCCTTCCCCTAGAGATAAGACAGACCCCTTCACTCCTGGACTTCAGAAAAAAATTGAAAACCTGACTCTGTGATCTCGCCTGGGGCAAGAGGGAAAGTGGTCAAGCTTGGGGATGGCTGATTTTTTAGAGCAGCCCCAAATATTTTTTAAATATGTTCAGCGTCACTACGAACCACCTGCCACTTGGTTTAAATTTAAATTTATATGTATTGTATTAGTATTTTATTGTGTTTTTACTGTATTTTAGTGATATTGTTATGGCTGTGAACCGCCCAGAGTCCCTCCTTGAGGGGGAGATGGGCAGTCATAGAAAATAAATAAATAAATAAATAAGAAAGAAAGAAAGAAAGAAAGAAAGAAAGAAAGAAAGAAAGAAAGAAAGAAAGAAAATCTGCTGATCTTCTTTCCTTTGCAAGTTGCTATCCTTTAATGGCACTCAAAATGTTCTGCCTGAGGTAACCATTTCACTTTGCTGAAAGATAGGGCTGGTTCTACTTATGAAACTTAGTTAATTTGAGGCCAAAGTAATGCCTAAAGGGCATGGCCAGTTGCCCAATTGATCTTCATCCACAAACTGATGTGGAAAGTGTTTTCTTAAAATAGAAACTGTATTGGAAAAGCAACTTAGGACTTTTGTGAGTAGGAAAGGAGGGTTCAAGAGCTAACTAACCTGCATTAAATTATTGTGAGAATGAATCCTGAGAAAGCTTTCTTTTTTGAAGGATGAAATTTGCTTCTTGCTTGGGTTTGATGGATTACCCAGAAACCCTGATTCTCTGCAGTATACTATCCCCTTCTAAAGGCAGGTTGCAAAGAGAAGAAAAGATGTGGATTAGCTTTTCCACATGTCAACATACCATAAGATGCCAAGTTAACATAATTCTTTCTTCCTATTCAGTGAAGGTTGGAAGATAGAAGCATTTTGTCAGGCTTTGTCCATAGAACATTTTGCCATCTGCAATCTGGCTGAAAAATCTGCTTTTTCTCTACTGCTGTATAACAGACATGTCTGGATTGTTAGTCCTGTAGTTTTCCTTTCCATTGAAATGAACTGGTTTTGTGAATCTGTTTTTTTTAAAACTGCAAGCATTTTTTTTTAGTTTTCTAGAAAACACATGCTGCCTCTTATATAACAGGAACTGTGCCTGTAAGAGCTACACCAATAATGAAGACAGAATCATTGATGTAATTGGCCGTGTACAGTTCCAACAAGAGAGGCTGTAGGAGACTTTCATCTAAATGACAAACAGGAACTGTAATCTGTGGAACTAAATTTATGAATTGCAGTAGATATGTTCTGATGAGTAATGCTGCTGCTTATCAATAGGGACTTAAGTAATAGATGGAGGAGTTTCTCCTTACAGATAATACAAAGGGAAGAGAAAAAAGAGACAAAATATTCAGGTCTGAAGAAGATCTTATTCTATTCCTCCAAGAGGGGCTTTAATTACTTTACTCATAACTGCTGGAGCTGAAAGAGATGAAAGGAACTTATTTCCCTCCAAAGAAAAAAAGATTCCAGGAAAATAGTCCCTAATAGTTGAAGTGGGTAAGCTGAATGTCCCCTTCTCATATTACCACAGAACTTGTGAGTTGGTCCTCTTTCTGTGCTTTGGGACTTACTGTACTGTTTGAAGCATCACTAGAAAGAAAGGATGGTTTGGCTCCTCAGAGATGGCCTGTGCAGTTTTCTAGGAGTGAAATATTGCCTCCATAGAGTTCCTCAGCAGCAACACTTGTGTTTGACTTCTCCTGGTCCTGTTTAATATTCTTCACCAGCCACAGTTGCATGCAATATGAACTGTCCAGAATATCATACCACTATGACTTAAACAGAGTTTGCTCTTAGAACATTGGGTAACATCAGCATGTTGAGACATTGTGAGTCTGAGAACAATAAAGGTACTAAAGAGAATCACATCTCCATCCCTCCTATCTTTAATCTCTGTGGCTCACCTTTTCTTTAGTCTTATGCATAACAGTTCTGGATAAAATAATTTGATGGAGGAACATGATTGGCCTGTTTCCCTCCATTATATGTTGATTTACCCTCTTCCCATGCAACTTGCATGCATGAAATGTGAATGTACAGAGATACACACATTCTGTGTGGTGGGTGAATGCACATTGTATTCGTAGTGACAATTTAGCCACATATTGATCTCACACCATAAGATATATCTCACTGCGTTCTCTCTAAGGAATACAGAATGTTGACAAAGCGAACAGCATGCTCTGAACATTAACTGGCTAGAGGCAATTCTATTATCTATGAAAGATTATGCATGCCAGTCACTAACCATCTGCATTATATTTACAAAAATAACAATTGTTTTTTCTCTTATTGCCCTGTTAACAATTTAAGACCAATTAGCTTTATTCATGCATTTTTCTTAAAAAATGAAGAACAATCTGCTTATGTATTCCATTTAAAATGTTCTGTGCCTTTCTTAAAGCAAAATCAAGAGCATTTATAATCAAAATATAGCATGAATTACCCAGTTTTTAAAAATGGCAAAGAATCAGTGGTATGCTTGCAATAAACATATCATTAGTCCTAAATTGTTGATTGTTCAGCCTAATGAAAAAATTGTGCTTTCTAAAACAGCTCTGGACCTGTGCGGGCTGCTTGTGAATGGGATTCAGTGACCAACAAAGCATATGATACATGTGATATATCAGGCACCATATATCTTATGGTTTCTACAGAATGGGAATTCCATACCAAGAAGGACCAAGCTGCCAGATACTCTAGTGAAGTTTCACTCTGAGAAAATGAGAGTGAGACTAAGGACTCACTCCTGTTCAGATTGTACACTATTGCAACAGCTTGCCAAATGTTCAGTCTGGACTGCTGGCTACCTTGCCCCACCCACCCCTCTTCTGTCCCATGAAAGCAATTGCCAATCACTTTCCTTTTGGTGGGTGAGCCTTCCTGGACATATCTACTTTTTGAAAAACTGAATGCTGTTTGTAAAGCTAAAGCATCAAAACATATGCAGGCCCAGCAATCAGCTTTAAAAAAAAATTAAAAAAACAATTTCTTGCATTTTCTCAGGTTAGGCTCTGTAATCTCTGTTGCAGCAGCAGTGCAGAAGAGATTAGATTGTTCAGCAGATGGGGAATCTGGGAAAATGTAATAAAGGGTTTTTTTCTTAATGGCTTTGAAGGGCGGCAACGACTGTCCTAGGTCAGGGGGAGTTTTTGTGACTGTGTTCAGTAGCCAGTCAAAGTGCAAGGGTTTGCCTAGAAGAAAGTCAAGGGCAGCAGGCAGACTGAATAGCAATGGTTGAGCCAGAAGAAGCCAGAAAATGCTACTTTGAACACACCATAGGGAAAACATATGCAGGGGTTACAGTTCAATGGCCTGAGGCCAAGTAACGGATGACAATGCCCATTCCTGCCCTCCAGAAACAGTTGGTGGCCCATTTCTGTGGGACCCTATTCTGAGATCTTTTGCTAGAACTTTTTTTCAGATGCATTCCTTATCACAAGTGCAGTGCAGTTTTTTTTTACTCCAAACTAATGGCCTTTAAGGTATTACATCCATTCCAATTGCTGTAAATCAGAATGACCCAAAGAGAGTACAGGAATGTATGCTAAATCATTCTGGTACGTTAGAATTGGCTCATACTCATTCTGCTGAGTATGACTAATTCTAATGTAATCAGGGCTGATTTGGGCCAGCCCTTCCTTATGTAAATCTCATTCTCACCACACAGATTCTTGAGGCATATCCTGCTGAAAAGAAAATTCTGAAAAATCTTGTCTTAAACAGTCATACATGCCTATTGGTCTGGAAAAAGCTTACAAAGGCATTTCTAAAGCTCTGGGTCTCTACCAATCCACAATCAGTAACATCATCCTACAATGGAGAAGATTTGTCCAGGAATAAAATTGTACAGGAAGTCACAAAGAACCACAGAATACCATTAAAAATTCTGAAGTTCTCTCTCTTGGCTAATATCAGTGTTCAAGTTTTTACTATCAGAAAGGCACTGGATAAAAATGGGATAAACAGGAGAAGAGCCATAGCTCACTAAGAAGAACATTGATGCTTGTTTGAAGTTTGCTAAAAAGCATCTGAATGATCCTCTAGATTTCTGGAGGAATGTTTTATGGATAGATGAATCAAAAGTGGAATTTGGGAGTCTATCTATGTAGGGGTTGTTATGACTGGCAGAAACAAAGCGCTGTAGTCTCTAATAACAATTCCATGCCACCTTTCAAACAGCAAGTTAATCCTTCGCCTGGCAAACAACATTGCTTGCCAGGTTTTGCCTATTATTCTGAGGAGCCTGGCTTCCAGTTTCTGGGTGTCATGAAGAGAACTCTTAAAAAAATATGTCTCTATTGTTTCATAGGTCCCAAAATTGGGGGGGAAAAGTCCCAACTGCAACCTAAATAGAAGGTAAAGTATTGTTTTTGCAGCACTTAGATGTAGCTGAAATATGTTTCCTTCTTGGTTCCAACACAGTCTTACACCTGCTGCTGCATTCTTCAGGTTAGGGAAGAAAGAACTTAGTTGGGTGGTTATCCTTCTGGAGGAGTAAAAGATAGATATTTAAAGCATCTAATTGGTGCAATTTCTTGATGGTCTTTACATTAATAGAGACTCTTAGAGCTATCGGGGAAAACTATAGCTTTCATTTTTGAATCATTAATAACCAGTGGTTCTTCTTTATGATGTTGCTCCAGGGCCTTAAGACTGACCTGGGTCTGATAAAATAGCAACGTCATCTACGTAAAGTAAAGCTGGCAATTGGTTTTCCGCCAGTTTTAATGCATATAAATCCAATTCTTGTAGGCATATTATAAATGACCTAATGTAGGCATTAAACAAAAATAGGGCAAGTATGCATCCTTCCTTTACCTCTTTTTCTATTGGGATTGAACTGGGAAACTGACTGGCCTGATTGCATCTTATCTTAAGTCTTGTAAATCAATAACAGTAGTCATTTGTTGATGGAAGAGTTCTTGACTTACAGTGGACTTGAAGACCACTGTAAAACCCGCAATTTTTAACAAATAATTGCAAATTTGGGCTGCATGTGCAACACCACAAGGTAGTCTATGGTGGAGCTACCCTCTCTAAACCCACTGTATACCATCAGTGGTCTTTTCTTGCTTCGACCAATCACAGAACTGTCAACATATTGTAGGTGTCTCATATACAGTTGATTTGCAAAGTCTTTCTTTTGCTGTTTTTATTGATAGGAGCTAAAATCGCCATATTCCAATCATCTAGTATTGTTAAGCTTCACCCAACTGGCCAAGATCAAGGAAGCAAGAATTACACAGACTTCAGTAAGGCATCTTTAATGTTAGCCTTGGAGTAAATACAGAATCTTGGAAACTGGCAGATAAATTTTCAATCCTCACAAAGTTCAGAGAGAGTCTTGGAACATTTTGAACTGTTTCTTCTCAGGTTTCTTGGGACTTACTGTCCCAAGAAGGACTGGACTTACTGTCTGGCTGGACTTACTGTCTGTTTATGAGATAAGCTACCAAAAGCTCACCTGACCATTCCATTTTACCCTTTGGGAGGCAACAATACAGTACCTTTGTAGACCCTCAGGTCTGACTATAGTTCTAATTTCAGTACCAGTAGCTTCATGTTAGGGGGTGCAATGGCTCAGCGGTTAAGACGCCAGGCTTGTTGATTGGAAGGTCGCAAGTTCAGAGGTTCGAGACCCGAGCACCGTGTGACGGAGTGAGCTCCTGCACTCACCCCAGCTCTTGCCAACCTAGCAATTCAAAAGCATGCAAATGCAAGTAGATGAATAGGTACCACTTCGGTGGGATGGTAACAGCGTTCTGTGCACATCATGCCGGCCACATGACCGCGGAAGCATCTTTGGACAGCGCTGGCTCTTTGGCTAAGAAACGGAGATGAGCACTGCCCCCTAGAGTCGGACATGACTGTGCAGGGGAAAACCTTTACCTTAGCTCATAGCTTTCCAAACTTTTCATGTTGGTGACACACTTTTTAGACATGTATCATTTCGCGACACACTTACAGCAGGGCATCATTTCGTGACACACTCTTACAGCAGGGCACAAGGCAGGCACTAGGACCTGTGCGGAATCCTGGCAGGGCAGGTTTGGAGGCAGCAAGGCACAAGGCAGGCACTAGGACCTGCGTGGAATCCTGGCAGGGCTTGGAAGGAGCAGCAGCCGCGACACACCCAGACACTGCAGCCGACACACTAACGTGTCCCGACACACAGTTTGGAAAGCTCTGCCTTAGCTTCATGTTAGGCGATACCATAAAATAGTCTGTTGTTGAGAGTTTGTATGGAAACTGGCCTGGGTGAAAGAAGCAATTCTTGCTAGAAAATCCTAAAATGTTACAGAGTTGAAACAGTTTGCCCTGGAGGAACAGTCCCAAATTCCCACACAGCAATTTGAGAATCTGTTCGCAAATTACAGGAAGCATTTTGTTACAGCTATTGCCAACAAAAGTGGTGCAACCAGTTACTGAATCTATAAGGGCAATGACTTTTTCACACTGGCACACTGTATATCAGGTGAAAGAAATGAAACAGGCATCAAACTTGGTGACATGTATTCACTCAGGCTCAAGTATGTATCACATGATCCACATGAAGCCCTGATAACATTCAGTGGTAAAGGTATGCAAACATTCTGAAAATAATTTCACAAAACTATAGATAGACATTTCTCAAAAATATTGATATCCTCAAAACAACTCCTCATCCTCATCCTCATCCTCCTCTTCCCCTTCCCCTTCCCCTTCCCTTTTATCTAATTTGGTAACAACCGAACCACTTTAAAATACATAATACTGACCATGTGAAGTGAAACTGGGAATTTTAATAAGTAAACCTTTGTTTTGAAGGTTTGAAGGAAAATCTGTTCTGTCAGTCTCTATCATTTTATTTATATTGATCTTTATTCTCTACTTTCCCTCTGCTGGTAGACATGTTCCAAAAGGCCTACAAATCCAATGAACCATCTAAATGAACACATCAGCATTTCATATAATTATAAATAAATGCAATAACTTTAGAAAGCCAGTTATAATTAAAATACTTTGCAGTATGAAACAGTAGACAAATTGAAAATCTGAGGAAACTGAAAACAGAGCAAACTTTACAGAGGGACAAAATGCTACTAAGAACAGAAACTACCTAAATACTTGGACAAGGGAGTTCTACATCCAGGATAATGCCACAGAAAAGGCCTTGTTGGTATCAACCATAAAATTATGAGAGCCAGTTTGGTTTAGTGGGTAACGTGCTGGGCTAGAAACCAGGAGACAGTGAGTTCTAGTCCTGCCTTAGGCATGAAAGCCAGCTGGGTGACCTTGGGCCAGTCACTCTCTCTCAGCCCAACTCACCTCACAGGGTTGTTGTTGTGGGGAAAATAGGAGGAGGAAGGAGTATTAGGTATGTTTGCCGCCTTGAGTTATTTATAAAAATAATGAAGGCGGGATAAAAATTAAATAAAATAATAAATAAAATGCTTTGGGTAAGAACATAGGGATGTTCCAGGTGTGCTGAAGATCAGGCAAGTCTCCTTGGAAGAACATGGCTTCTCAAATAGCTTGGAGCCAATCCATTTAGAACTTTAAGGGCAAGTAGCTGATAGTACTGATAGTGGCAACCATATTGAATTTAGCCAGTATGGTTGATACAGTATGGAGATCATAGGACCCCACTGTTTGGTTTCTACACCAACTGAAGTTCAGTGTAGCATTCAAGGACAGACTCATAGAGAGTGCACTTCAACAATGACTCTTGTTGGTATGCTCACACAGCAACGTGTGAAACGGTATGAATATCTGTTCCTGTAGCCTCTACCTTATGTCTTTATTCACATTTCCATTTGCACCCAAAATTTGGTTTCCTGCTATTGTTCAATGTGCTATTAAAATGAATTAAAAATAAACGACCTTTTAATAAACAGGTAGTGCCCTGGGGTAAGTGTTAAGTAGAAAGCTAATTTTGGCTTAAGACCTGCAAGGCCTGCATAATGTTATTGGCTCTGACCTCTTGTGCTGTAATAGAAGTGTGAACTTCATATTGCTGAAGAGGTGTTTTTTTTTAAAAAAATAGGGATAGGTGAAATTATATTTGGAAGCCCCCCCCCCCCAAACTTCTTTATGGTTTAAGTGCTATTTCTTGCTATAACGTTAAGCACATGGCATCCTGCAGTTCAAATATTGATAAACAAGCTTCTAACCTAAGAAATAAAAGAGCTGATTTGGAGCCTGCAATTCTCAGCATAAACAAATACCTCTTTGGCATTCTGACCCATATTCCCATTGAGATTAGGTTTCCTCCTTATTAACCTAGTGGATGCAAGAATTAAATTAGTCTAGCTGAGAAAATGCTGCACTGTGCTGGAAGGCCTCTACACACAAACTACCATTTTACACACAAACTGCATTTTTCTCTACTTAATAAAAGTTGTCATCTTCATCTACTCTACAGTCTCCCACTGCAAGGGTTCAGCAAACTGAGTACATTATTGCACTTGAGTAAGAGCAAAGACCTTTAGCTTTTGTGGCTTCTTTAATGAACAAGTGACAGAGAAAATAGTTTGTATCTCTGTGCTCCTTGTCCTCTTGTCTGATAAGTAAAATCAGGGCCGCAACTAGGGGGGGGCCAAGCGGGGCATGTGCCCCGGGCACCGTGCTGGGGGGTGCACCAAAATGACAGCTGGGGGGGTGCCAAGATGACAAAATAACCCATGGGGGGGCACAGAATCCATGTTTGCCCCGGGTGACACAGACCCTAGTTCCATCCCTGAGTAAAATGTTCACATATTTTAATGTATCACTCTTTTTTCTCCTATCTAAATTGGTGTTTTCTGATTCTCATTTTGGCCACCTATCCTGTCTCTTCTAGTTTCTAATACAGTGTTTCTCAACCTTGACAGCTTTAAGATGTGTGGACTTCAACTCCCAGAATTCCCCAGCCAGCCAAGGTTGAGAAACACAGTTCTAAGAATTATATCTGCTTGGTCATTTCAGTGTACCTGATTTTGGGAGTATGGGTTAAGCTTTTTCCTTTTTCTCTCTCTTCCATCACTAGGCAGGGGAGAATATTGGAAACAAAGTTGCTGGGGAGGAAGAAGTTTAAACACAAATGTGATATAATTAGTCAACTATCATTAGATGGAAGCCCTAGTTCCAGATTGAGGTGGGAGGGTGTGTTTATGTGCTGGCAGATTTCTCCCCCCACTACTGAAGGATGATATGAGGACTCATCCTTCATAAAGAGAGAGCATTAATGGACTCTATCAAAGTTGGGTTAACTGAAGATCCATTATGAACACCAGCAAATGAATCATTTCATATTTCGGGTTCCCAATAAATAAATATATCAAGGAAGCATACAATGAACAGGATTTTTATACCCAAAGTGGTAAAGCAAATAACATTGTTTATTAACTAGGAAGAACTTGCTTTCTTAAAAAAATAAAGAGGGGGGGAGGAATGGCTTTAATGTTGTAAAAATGTAAATAATATTATTGATGACTTGGTTTTCATAAAAGGTGATAACTCAGCAATTGATATTTTTTTAATGGTCATTGAGTAGAACTTAATGGTTGTGAAATCCTGAGAAGGGCTCGTACTACAAATAATGAGAGAACCATTAATAATAATGCTGAATACAGTCTAGGTGGACAGATTGTATTGCACACACTAATATCTTTAGTATTTTATTGTCGTGTTAAACAATAAAGATGTTAGAGGCAAAAACTCTTCCATGCTTTTTATTGTAGGCAAACACACATGCTTTATTGTTGTGGGTAGGTGGAAAATACAATTAAATTGGAAAGCAGAGGAAAACCTGTTTCAATGAGTGGAATCTAACATAATGGAAAGCTCTGCTTTTCAGCTCTTGAAGTTTTTCAGAAACTTATGATGACTATGATCATGAAAAATCTATCCTGAGTAGTATCTTGGTTCTCTGAGTGTAAAACTGTCCTTTTCCGACTAAGGCCAACACAGGAAGCGGTGATATAGCAATCTTTTATTGACAAAACACACAATAATCTCCACACAGATTAATCACTAGCACGTGGTTTGGTTACAGAGCAGGGCCACACATGGTCAGCGTAAGCGGGAAGTAGGCCACATGGTGAACCAACCAGTCCAGGAACACGGCACAGCACGAGTGCGTGGGCCGAAACTGCGGCGGAGCAGGGCTGAGGTGCGCAGGGCTGCGTGGCAGCAAGGCAAGGCTCAAGCATAAAATCCAAAGTGGCAGCGAGGCGAGGCTTGGAACCGAGGCTTGGCGCGACAGCAAGACGGGGCTCGGGTGCAAGGTCCGAAGCGGTGGCGAGGCTCGGCTCGGGGACGAAGCTTGGTACAGCGGCAAGGCAAGGCTCGGAATTGGTACTTGGCGCAGTTGCAAGGCAGGGCTTGGGATCGAGGCTTGGCGCGGTAGCAAGGCAAGCCTGTAGCATGAGGTCTTGGGCGGATTCGTGATTCACAGAAGGCGTCTGCAAGCACTGTGAATAGTTGTCTCCGGCAACCTGTTCCTGGTCCTGGCGCTCTTTAAATCACAGATTTTCCCGCCATTTCCTTGCAGGGACCAATCATGCCTCCTTCTGTTCGGCCCGCCTTTCCCACCTTCTTTTGCGTGCGCTGATAGGTGGAAGAGAGGCCGGCCCCGGGTTGTCTCCAATCAACTGCTGAATCCCCAATTCAAAATTTGCACCATCCACTACCGGCTTGTCCTCCTCCCCCTCAGACCCAACCTCCATCCTGACAAAAACACTCCCTCCCTCTGCTCTCCCTTTTTCTTTCTCACATACACTCGCATATAATAGTTGCTCCTGTTCAGCAATGTGCCATTCATTAAATGAAGAAGCCTACATATGAGAGACAGTGTGTTGTAGTGGTTACTGTGCTAGACTAGGAATGGGGAGTCCCAGGTTCTAGTCCTCCCTTAGGCATGGAAGCTAGCTGGGTGACTTTGGATCAGCCACTCTCTTTTAGCCCTAGATTGAAAAATTGAAAATCTACCAATTTATAATGGATAATAATCATACATTATGGTCCCTAACCTTCAGTTGAAAGACCTTTATCCTGCAGTATTTGGGCGAATCTTATATAGAAAGAGAGACGGGGGAGGGAGGGGTGCAGAGTGCAAAGAGATGTTCTGTGTTATATGGGCATCCATTGGCCCAACCTAACTAGAGATCTGATAAAAATATTTAAGAGATGTTTATTAATATACTTCTATTTTATTGTGTTTTGCATTTGTGTATTTGTCAGAGTTCTCGTATGAGATTATCAAATTGGGTTTCTCTACAAAGCAAAAGTGTTTTGGTTTGCATCCTCTACAAAGCAAAGGCTTCTCATGGTGACGTGAAGTGCAGGTGCAAGATAACAATTGTCACGTGTGTATTGTTATGGCTAGTTTCTGGATCTTCCCATGAGAACAAATCCTCCTGATTTCCTCTGTGGGAAGCCTTGCCCTGTGAGAGCAAGGAGGGGCGGAACTCAGTACTTAGATGCAGCACTGCCACCCAATAGCAGGTCATGCTGTGTGCTTTAGGCCTAATGCTTTAGGCCTGGTGTGTGTCACAGCTAACTTCCAGCCAATCAGAAAGCTAGAAGAACTGAATATACAACCATGCAAAATGGTGTTCTATGCTTCTTGATTTCTAGTGTCTTTTAGCCATGTAGTTCTTCATGTGTATTCTACTTTTGAGGACTGAGCAGTGCATAGCTATGGGAGGCTATGCATGGCGTGAGCTCTGGCCCTGGGATCAATACACGGAACTCTGCTTATAAGTTTGTTTTTGTTTTCCTTGTACAATGCTGTACCATGTATATTCAACTTTCCTTTTTGCGATAATGTGATTGTATATACATTATTGCCTTATGCTACCAGTAAACACTGTTAGCCCTACAAGCTGCATTCTTGTCTGTTTATTCTCAAGCCTCGAGTTTTTCCCCTTTAAGCCAGCATATATCCCATCAGTATTAGCAAATCACTTCTGTACTGTTGCCACAAAAACAGCACAATGTTTTCCATATAGTTGATTGATTATGTGCCATCAAGTCGTTTTCAACTCCTATTATTATTAAGAATAATAACAATATTATTAATTATATTTAATTTTAGTCTCATTTTTTTCACTGTGCTCTTTGACTTTCAGTATAAGGGCTTGTGGATCTTTTGCATTTTTGGCTATTAGGGTAGTTCACTCCTTTGCCAACCTGAAGCCAGTCTGTTTCACCAAGTTCTGGCCATGCTGTGGCTTCCCGGCCTGTATATAAGTTTCTTATGGGGACAATGAGAGGTTCTGGGATTCCCATTTTTCTGAGCGCTTTCCACAGCTTGATGTGATCGACACAATCAAAGGCTTTTCTATAATAAATTAGTCACATACTGACTTCTTTTTGGTATTCTTTGGTTTTCTCAATTTTCCAGCATGCACCAGCAAAAATGTCATGTTCCTCAGCCTTTTCTAAAGCCAGCTTGTACATCTTGCATCTCTTTTTCCATGTAGGGCTCTAATCTGCATTGGATGATCCTAAGCATTATTTTGCTAGCATGTGAAATTAAGGATTTTGTACAATAGCTTGCACACTCTGTTAAGTCTCCTTTTTTGGTATTGGAGTGTAAATTAACCTCTTCGAATCAGTTGGCCACTGTGCCATTCTCCAGATTTGCTGGCATAGCTTGGTTAGAACCTTGACTGATTTTTCTTCTGTTGCTTGCCATATTTCAGTGGGTATTCCATCAGTTTCTGTAGTCTTACAACTTGGTAAAGACCGGAGTGCTGATCTAACTTCATCTTCTAGGACTAGAGGTTCTTATAATACGGAATACCTTCTAAGGTATCTTGGATGTTGACATCTCTACTGTATAGTGTTTCAGTATACTCTTTCCATCTTCCTTTGATCTCCTTTGAATCAGTTACTGTCTGTCCATTGGCATCCTTTATCATACCAATTTAAGGTTGGAACCTCCTTCTGAGTTCAGAGATCTTTTGAAAGACTTTCCTTGTTTTTCCATGTCTATTTCCATCTTCAATGTCTTTACAGTTGTTGTTGTTGTTGTTGTTGTTGTTGTAATACTGCTTCTTGTCTCTAACAGCTCTCTGAAACTCTTTGCTAAGTTTCTTTCTGAGATTTTTGTCCTTCTTGGCTTTGGCTTCTCTTCTCTGCTTGGTAATTTCCATGGTTTGTTCTGACATCCAGTTTGCTTTCTTCTCTTTCTTTATTTTTGGCAGTCACTTTTCACATTCATCCTTAACAACTTCTTTAAGTTCATTCCAAAATTCCTCTGATTCTCTATTAATGAAGTTTGGGACTTCAAAGTGATTCCTGATCTTCTCCTTGAAAATGGCAGATATAAGTTCAAGATCATATTGTGGAAACTGACTGGCTTTCTTCTTCTTCTTTAGCTTAACTTGGAGCTTGCACATGAGCAGTTCATGATCTGTTCCACAGTCAGCACCTGGCCATGTCTTTGATGCTATAATTGAGCTCCTCCAGCTCCTTTTGGCAATAATATAGTCAGTTTGATTTCTATATACTCCATCTGGTGATACAGGCATTGTTTTGGTTGTTTGGAGACAGTGTTAGCTATGAAGAAATCATTGGAGTGATAGAAATGGATGTCAGTCTCCTGCTTCATTTCAGTTTCCTAAGCCATACAATCCATTTTCTTTTTTCAAGTTTCCAACTTTGCCATTCCAGTCGCCAATCACAAGCAGCACATCTTGCTTGCATGTTCTGTTGATTTTGAATTGAATTTGATCACAGAAGTCTTCACCTCCTCTTCTTCTGCATTGGTGGTTGGAGTATAAATTTGAATGATTGTCATATTAAATGGTTGTCCACAAAGTCTAATCAATATTGTATAGTCGAAGGCTTTCATGGCCGGAATCCGATGGTTGTTGTGGGTTTTCCGGGCTGTGTGGCCGTGTTCTGGCAGTTTTGGTTCCTAATGTTTCGCCAGTTGCTGTGGCTGGCATCTTCAGAGGACAGGAGCACAGCTAGAAGATTCTGTCTGTGCCCAAGTGGAGGGTGCGTGTTCCTGCTGGTGTTTATAGCTGCTGAAAGAGTGTGTGTCTTCTGTGGGTCATTTACAAGAGATTAGGAGAGGGTTTATTGTGGTGATTAGGGGGTGTGGTGCTGTCGTGTGTGGGATTAGCACATCTATTGTGTGAGTTGTTTGTATATTTCTGTGGTTGAGTAGAGTTTGTTGACCTTTTGCAAGCTGTGTTTTTCAGGACTGGCAGCCAGGTTTTGCTGATCTTTAAGCTTTCTTCTTTTTTATTGAAACTGTGTTGGTGTTTATGTATTTCAATGGCTTCCCTGTATAGTCTAACATAGTGGCTGTTGGTGTTGTCCAGTATTTCTGTGTTTTCAAATAAGATTTGGTGACCAGTTTGTTTGAGAGCATGTTCAGCTATTGCAGATTTTTCAGGTTGCTGTAGTCTGCAGTGTCTTTCATGTTCTTTTATCCTGGTGTGGATGCTGTGTTTTGTGGTCCCAATGTATACTTGTCCACAGCTGCAGGGTATGCGGTAAACTCCTGCAGCAGTGAGGGGGTCCCTTTTGTCTTTTGCTGATTTTAACATTTGTTGTATTTTTCTGGTGGGTTTGAAGACTGTTTGGAGGTTATGTTTTTTCATTAGTTTTTCCATGCGGTCCATGACTCCTTTAATGTAGGGCAGAAATATTTTGCTTGTGGGGGGCTGTTTTTCTTCAGTTGAGTGCTGTTTTTTTGGTTTGATAGCTCTCCTGATTTCATTCTTGGAGTAGCCATTCGCCTGTAGGGACCAATCCAAATGGTTGAGTTCAGAATTGAGAAATTGAGCTTCACAGTTCTGATTTGCGCGATCCACTAGTGTTTTGATGATGCCTCTTTTTTGTCGTGGGTGGTGATTGGAATTTTTGTGTAGATACCGGTCTGTGTGGGTGGGTTTTCTGTAGATTTTGTGTCCTAATTGCAGGTCCGGTTTGCGTATCACCATGACATCTAAAAATGGTAGTTCGCCTTCCATTTCTTTTTCCATGGTGAATTGTATATTCGGGTGGATGCTGTTGAGGTGGTTCAGGAATTTCTCTAATTCTTCTTCCCCATGACTCTGAATGGTGACGATGTTGTCCACGAATTGGTACCAGACTGTTGGTGTGAGGGGTGCCGATTCTAAAGCCTGTTTTTCGAAATGTTCCATGTAGAAGTTCGCTATAACCGGGCTGAGGGGGCTTCCCATGGCGACTCCATCTGTTTGTTTGTAGAAATCCTTATCCCATTGAAAGTAGCTGGTCATCAGGCAATGTTGGAATAGCGCCATGATGTCTTTTGGGAAGATCTGTTTGATGAGTGCCATGGTGTCCTTTATTGGAACCTTGGTGAATTGAATCCTTATCCCTGTTCATACATTGGCATACATTCCTGACGTTCTTTGCTCATCCCTCCCAGGAGCACCCACCACCACCACAATGAGACAGCACAGCAGGACTGGGGGAGGGGGTGTTTCCATATAATTACCAAGAGATAAATCAAGGGCATTTTAATGTTTATTTTACCTATGTTATATAGTTAGGATTTACAGTAATATTCTCCATGAAATATAATACAGTACTTGGTTAAATGATATATTCAATAAATATTTTATTAAAAATAGTATGTTTCATATCAAATGGAATGGATCTTTGTGTGTTGGGGGAAAGAGAGGGAGAGAGATAAAACAATATTAATTATGTTAAAACATATTAATCTAAACATATTTTTGATTTTGATTTTATTTACTGCTTGGGTTGTATTTGTTGGAGGATAATCCAAAGGGTTGGGAGAATATTTATCTGAATATTGCAACACAAGTTTGACATTGTAAAATAAATCTTTTAAGGGTTTTTGACATAAGAGGAAACTCCATCACAGCTGGAAGTGAAATTTGCACTTGTTCTGCAACCATCTACAGGGATGAATATATTAATAATAAAAATGTGCTTATTCTCCACTAGTTCATTTTGTTTGGCAGCTTCTGTCAACAACTGGATAAATCTGAAATCTCTGAACATTGTCTTTTCCATCCCGCTACAAAGATACAAATACAGATACAAAGTTTAAAGCTAGAAAGACTGAAATGAAGGAATTATTAAGAGAACAACAATGGAAATGGTAGATACGTTTTAAGGTAGTGCAAATGCCAATTTCCCCTATACAGTTATATAGTAGGCAGACTCCACTATATTCAGCCAATGGCTTTACTTCACGTTTAGTACAGATGGTTTGGTATGAATACCCTCTTCCTGCTGGTTATTTTCTTCCTCTTGCAATGCTGCCATTTCATTTGCAAAACAACTTTTATGGGGAAGCAATTTCCCTGGTCGTTTCTTGCTATAGACTCCTGTACCCTTTAAAAAAGGCTTTGAGGGTTTAGGAACCATCTACTCTTTTTTTTTTAATCCATTCAATCGTGTCCGATTCTTGGAGACTGCCTGGACAAGTCCCTGCAGTTTTCTTGGCAGAGTTTTCAGAAGTGGTTTGCCATTGTCTCCTTCCAAAGGCTGAGAGAAAGTGACTGGCCCAAGGTCACCCAGCTGGCTTTGTGTCCAAGGAGGGACTAGAAATCCCGGTCTCCCGGTCTCTAATTTTCTGCCTTAACCACTACACTAAACTGGCTCTCATCTACTCTTTACCACACCCATATTTTGTCTATTTAAAACCTCATTTTTGGAAACCTTACCATTTCTTGGAAAACCATTAAGGCAGCTACACAATACTTAATTAAAACACAAATGCCGTAAAAACAGCAAAAAACCCATGAAAAGCAGCAATTGGAAGAGTGAACAAAAATTACCCTGTGCAACTGTTGGAACAACTTCCAACTAGCTGAAAGTTATTTGTAATTTAATCCTAAAGAATCTATTCAGAAGTAAATCCAATTGCATTGGGTTGCATCATTTTTAAACTAAACATGTATAACAAACTTTCCCAGTGTAATGCATGGTCTATCAGTGTTGAAATCAAACACATCTGGAGATCAAGGAACTGGAGGAGCTTGCATATATTATTTCAATATTTACTTATTTAAAGTACTAAAATAGATGCATTATTTTTAATATTTTAAAATATAAAAATAATAAAAGCTGTACAATAAAATAGTAAAAATACAAGAAGGATTAAAAATGGATAATGGCACTAAATGACCCCTTATTTATTTATTTATTTATTTTTAAAAATGAGCAATACTTACTCAACTGCTATTTTCCCATAAGAATGCAAACCTAGTGATGCCTTATTTTTTAAAGACTGTTGTAATTGTAGAACAGCTTCAGACCATGAACGCTTTACATTATCTTGGCAGCATTTGGATGTTCGGCATTCCACAAACAATCTTATGGAGGATAAAAAATATTTGAACTATGACTATGTATGTATGCTGCAGTTCCATATTGTATGGATAAAATAGAACTGCTTTATCCGTGTCTTAATCCTCTACATGGTTGTGCTTTAAGTTACTGAAAATCCATCCATCTGTCCATCCGTCCATCCAGCAGAGTTTCCTCAAAATGAGAGGGGATTGGTCCATGTGGTCACGAAGAGTCAGACACGACTAAATGACTGAACAACCACAAAAGGATGACATGTCTTTGCGTTCTCAGCAGAAGATGAGAATGGAGGTCTGAATGCATGCAATTGCCCATAAATAGCTTTAATCCATAGGATCTGAGACTCTGATGACTTTCATTCCATTTGCTGTGTGTTTAAAGCTAATATGGGAGGAGCCTTCTCCTCCATGGAAGATATAACTTATGACAATTGGTGTTTTATGGGGGATTTGAATGGGGTAATCTACCCCAGACTGGATAGACAGTCACAAAAAGAAATAAAACAAGCACAGGGAAAATTGCCGCAAACATTTTTCAACCTGAAAGAGATGTTGGATTTACAAGACATTTGGAGATGTATGAATGGGACTTCCAGAGAATTCACATATTACTCAGAGAGATTTAAATCACATTCAAGAATAGACATGATTTTGATATCTAAAAACTTGATGATGGATATTAGTAAAGTTGATATATTACCTAAGACCCTTTCAGATCATAATCCAGTAATGTTGACTTTTAAAGGGAAACGGAATGTATTTAGATGGAGATTGAATGAGTCATTACTTCGGAATAATGATGTAGTTGATGTATGTAAAAAAAGTTAAGAGAATATTTTCAATTTAATTTGAACAAAGGTATTAATATTCAAACTGTATGGGAAGCTAGTAAAGCATATATGAGGGGTTACTTTACTCAATACAATGCTCAAATGTGGAAGAAGAAACAAAAAACAATTCAACTGATTTTAGGTGAAATTAAGAGTAAAGAGATAGGTTTAAGAGATAAACCAATGGATGATACTTTGTTCACTCAAATTAAATTTTTACAAAAGCAAATATCAATGATATTAACTCAAGAGATAGAGACTCAAATGAAATTCACAAAACAAAAATATTTTGAACATGCAAATAAACCAGGTAGATGGCTAGCTTACAAATTGAGGAAACAAAGACAAAAGAATTTGATTACCAATATTCAACATGAAGGAAAAACTTTGGTGAACAATATGGACATTCAAAAAGCCTTTCATGACTATTATTCTAAATTATATAAAAAACAAGATGTCAACTTAGATGATATCGAAGAATATTTGAGTAAACAAAATCTAACTGTTCTCAATGATCAACAAAGACTGATACTAAATAATGTTATAACAAAAGAAGAATTGGTAAAAGCTTTCAAGAAAATTAGTAGTGGAAAAGCTCCTGGACCGGATGGATTGTCAGCAGCCTACTATAAATGCTTTGAGGATGATTTATGCCTACCTTTGCAGAAGACCATGAATTCTATCTTGGAAACAGGAACCATGCGAGAGCGCTTCTGGGCGCTGAAGACGCCGGTGCGTTGAACCGAGCGCTCCTGGCTCGGCTCAGCTGTTTGCCTGCTTGCAGCAGTTTTTAAAGAAATAAAACTGCTGAAATCTCCCCTTTGAAGAAAAGGGGATCAGAAGATAAACCACAAGGGTCGCTGGAATCGTCGCTCTTTCCCAATTCCCGTTTTTCCACCATGGGAAAAAGGAAATTGAAGCGACGAAAGCGACTGGAAGGACCATCGTTATTGCTCTACAGGGAACAGCGAAATCTTTTCAGATGAGTAGCACCTAAATTCAGCACTTTTAGTCACTGTTTTATATTTGTGTTTATTTTAACTTTACATATTATCTGCTAAGATCCTTCTATGGACATGACCGATGCTGCTGGTGATTGTGTAACTTTCTTTCTAAAGACGACTTGAGAAATGGTGGGAGCTTAAAGAACAATGACTTTACTTGGAAGTGAAATGGAGTGACATTGACTATTGACGAATGGCTTATTTACTGAAGTGGGGCTAATCTATTTTCCTCTCTGGATTTTGAATTTAAATGGGTTAATGTCTGCCTTTTATCTTATTTCTTTGCTTTTCTGCTTTTCATCTTGAGATGGTATTTTTTTTTCCTTCTTTTTTCTGTAATGCATTTGGAAATTATTTGGATTATAATGGGTATTTTTGGAATATTTTTGTTTTAAACAGTTTTGGGAACTTTCTTATTATTTGGGATTTTAGTGGACTTTCTTGTTGCTTTTTGTTTTGGAGAGTGAAGACATTTGGAGTTGGGGCTTTTTCCTATTCCCCCCCCCCTTCTCTTTTTTTTTCTTCTCTCTCTCCTCTTTGGGACTTGTGATTATAAGCTTGCCTGAGAACTGGATTGTTATTACATTTTCAAGGATATTTTGACTACAGCTAAAGGACTTACCCGTTGTACTCTTATTTTTTATTTTTATTTTATGTGAGAATTGTTGATTTTACCAAAGTACATTTTGCCCTTTTTTTATGCAATATCTATTAAGAAAAAGCAGTATTACTTTTATTTTTTAATTTTTCATTGTATTTGGATTTTTTTCTCTCCTCTCTTCCCTCCTTTTTTCTTTTGAATCCTTAATAATTTTTTATCCCTCCTCTTCCCTTTTTCTTTTCTTTTTTTATTATTGTTTATAGTGGTTCTCCTTTGTCTTTTGTTATTTTTCTTTTCTCTTTACAGGAATATTATATACAACCTGGTTACTGCGGTTGCAAGAGTGAAGAGGGATAGATATAAGGAAATGGAGTCCATGGCTGCACCTTCAGAAGTACCAACATCAGATATGGGAAAAATATTGGATGCGATTACAGCACTGAATCAAAAAATGGATGATTTAACTACTGCCTTGGAAGAAAAGATGGTTATTTTAACTGTTACCTTGGAGAAAAAGATGGATGACTTAATTACTTCTTTTGATATAAAAATAGATAAAAAGATGGACAATATTCTAGATCAACAAGTAGAAGAGAAAATGGAAGTGATGAAGGAAGACTCAGAAAAAGAATTTAGAAATGAAATACAGACTGTCAAAGAAATTGCAAATATTCTTCCAGGGGATTTTAAAGAGACACAAGGCCAGGTTAAGAAATTGGAGATTAAATCAGATTCTATTACTATGGAATATAATTTAGATGCTATTGTATTAGCAGAAATGAGAGAAGAAGAATGTATTTTGAGTCTGATAGGAGCTCTGGAAAAATTAGATGAGAATATGAGAAAATATATAGTTGATACTTTAGTTCAATATTTAGAGACAGAAGAAGAAGACATGGACTCTGAGATAGATAAAATTTTTAGAGTTGACTCACGTTATGTTAGAGACAAGAAATTGTCAAGATATTTTGTGAGAAAAGTTATAAAAGAGCAAAATCTGAAGAAATATTATAGCGAGAGATCAAAAATAGTAGGGTTGGGTATAACTTAAAAGAATTAAATCAGAATTTTTTCTTTTTGTTTGGAATCTGGGTTGTACAAATAGAAAAATTCTTTTCTTTTTATTTCTATATGCATAGTATAATAGTATAGTTGGGTATAAATTAAAAGATTTAAATTAGAATTTTTTCTTATTATTCGGAATTTGGGATGCATAAATAGAAAAAAAATTTCTTTTTACTTATGTATGTATAGTTTTGGGAAAATTAAAGTGTACCAACAATACAGGAATGGATGTTGAAACTATTAGAAATGGCAGAAAATGACAAATTGATTTGCCTACTAAAAGAAACATTTTAATTATTATTCTTTAATGAGTGGAAATCTGTGATGGACTATTTGCAAAAAGCAGGAGGAGTAAAGCTAAATATGGAGTATTTGTTGATTAGATTATAGATAAATAGTACATAATAGACAAGGAAAAATATATGAATGTTATATGAATAGCCAGCATGTTAAAACAAACTATCTATTTTATTCTTATGACCATAGACGGATTGGAGGTTATCTAATTTCTATGTATGTCTTTTTCTTTATTCTTTTTTTCTTTTTCTTTACTGCACTTTTCTTTTTCTTTTCTTTTAATTTGTATTTCTTTTTCCGTTTCATCTTTATCTTTTAGCTTTGTATATTTAAAAACCTAATAAAACTTAATAATAAAAAAAAGGAAACAGGAACCATGCCAGAAACTTGGAAAGAAGCACATATAACACTGATCCCCAAAGAACAACAGGATTTAACATTAACTAAGAATTACAGACCAATATCTTTATTGAATAATGATTACAAGACATTTACAACGATATTAGCAGAAAGAATGAAAAATATTCTTAGAAACTATATTCATCAAGACCAAGCTGGATTTTTGCCCAAGAGGCAAATTCGAGACAATGTTCAAAACATATTAGACGTAATTGAATATTTGGAACAACACTATGATAAACAAGCTGCCTTGATATTTATTGATGCTGAAAAAGCCTTTGACAACTTAAATTGGCCTTTTATGTTTAAAGTATTGGAAAATATGAATTTTGGAGGAAATTTTATAAAATGGATTAAATCAATATATACTCCACAATTTGCCAAAATAATTGTTAATGGAGAATTTAGTAAGTCATGTGAAATTCAAAAAGGTACTAGACAAGGTTGTCCACATTATCTCCACTTTTGTTTATATTGGTATTAGAGGTTTTACTTAGAGATATTAGACAGGATGATGGTATCCATGGTATCAAAGTTAAAAAAGAAGTTTATAAACTAAGAGCCTTTGCTGACGACCTAGTCATTACTTTGGAGAATCCACTAGATGGAATTGAAATTTTAATACAGAAATTAAAAGACTTTGGGTCGCTAGCAGGGTTCAAAGTGAATTTACAGAAGACAAAAGTTTTGACTAAAAATATGGACCATCATCAACAAGAGAAACTGAAAGAAATAACAGGATATTCAATGGAAGAAAAAGTAAAATATTTGGGAGTATATTTGACAGCTAAAAATGTTAAGTTGTTTAAGAATAACTATATTCCACTTTGGATGGATATTAAAAAAGATTTGGACCACTGGGAAAAATTGCAATTATTATTATTAGGTAGAATTTCAGCTATTAAAATGAATGTTTTGCCAAGAATTTTATATCTTTTTCAAACACTACCTATATTGGCATCAGAAGAACCTTTTAAACAATGGCAGCGAGATATTTCTAAGTTCATTTGGCAAGGGAAAAAACCAAGAGTAAAATATAAAGTTTTGCAAGATTCTAAAGAAAGAGGAGGACTAGGTCTGCTGGATTTGAAATTATATTATGCTGCTTGTTGCTTGGTTTGGATTAAAGAATGGATAGTTCTGAAAAATGAAAAATTATTGAATTTGGAGGGACACGAATTAAGATATGGATGGCATGGGTATTTGTGGTATGATAAAGTCAAAGTTAACGTAGACTTTAAAAATCATTATATTAGAAGATCCTTGTTAAGAATTTGGAATAAATATAAACTAACCTTATGTTATAAAAGACCTTTATGGATATCTACGCAAGAAGCATTTTATAGAACAGAAGTAAGAATTAAAGATAAATGGTTAACCTATAAAGATTTTTTAAAGAAAGAACAAGGACAATATATAATTAAATCAATAGAAGAATTGGCATCAGACGGATATACTTTTCAATGGCTCTCATATATGCAACTTGTAGAGAAATTCAGATAAGAAAGACTGAATTTGAGCAAACCAAATCAGAATTTGAGATACAACTGTGTGAAGCTGATGATCATCTAATTGCAAAAATGTACAAATTACTGTTAAAAGGTGAAATGGTAGAGGAACAGGTTAAAGACTGTATGATTAAATGGGCTAAAAATATTGGTTATAATATTCAAATGCAACAGTGGGAAGATATGTGGACTAAAGGACTAGAATTTACTTTGTGCTATAATTTGAAAGAAAAATTGTATAAGATGATGTACAGATGGTATATGACCCCACAAAAACTTTCTAAAATGTATGGGAATGTTTCCAACTTATGTTGGAAATGTAAAAAAAAAGAGGGGTCTTTTTACCATATGTGGTGGACATGTTAGATTGCAAAGAAATTTTGGACTCAAATACATTCATTGATGTAAAACATATTACAAATTCGAGTTCCATTTAAACCGGAATTCTTTTTGTTGGGAATAATCGATGGACAACTTGGGAAGCAATTTACAAGAATTATGCAATACATGATTACAGCGGCAAGACTTATATATGCACAAAATTGGAAAAACCAGATCTTGCCTACGATACAAGATTGGATGTTAAAATTGATGGATATGGCAGAGAATGATAAATTGACATGTTTATTAAAAGAAAATTCAAATTATTATTTTCTTAAAGAGTGGAAACCATTAACTGACTATTTACAAGATGCAGGAGGAGCAAAGCTTATATGGGGATTTGAAGATTAAAATATGTATATTTTGATATAATAGACAAGAAATGTTCTTTAATGTTTTATATAGACCTAGCATGTAAGATAAAATTGTTAAATTACTATTACCAGAGACAAATTGGAAGTTGACTAATTTCTATGTTTCATCTTTATCTTTTATCTTTTTACTTTACTACACTTTTTCCTCTCTTTCTTTCTTTGATTTGTATTTCCATTTTCTTTTCTGTTTCAAACTTTTATCTATGTAAATTTAAAACCTAATAAAATTTATATATATAAAAAAAGAAGATATAAACATTGTACAGCAGTGGAGTGCTGAGAATTGAAAGGATTTCCTATATAATATGATTTTCAGGAAAAGGCTCACTTGTTTGCTGCACTGTTAATGCTGCTGGGTGAAGGAAAAGAAAGGGAAAAATACAACAGGACTTAAAAAGTGTTGTGCCAACTGTCAGACTAGTTCCCATAGTGGGATGGCTCTTTTGATACATTTGTGCTAAAAATATAAAAGGTAAAGTTTTCCCCTGCACTGTCGTGTCCGACTCTAGGGGCCGGTGCTCATCTCCGTTTGTTAGCCGAAGAGCCAGCGCTGTCCGAAGACGCTTCCATGGTCATGTGGCCGCATGACGCGCGCGGAACGCTGTTACCTACCCACCGAAGTGGTACCTATTCATCTACTTGCGTTTGCATGCTTTCGAATTCACCAAAGAAGAAGAAACCCATGAACAAAAACGGGGACCAAAGAGGAGACTGAATCATCCACGGTTTTGGCTAATCCTACTATAGATGTATAAAGATAAAATAAGAAATAATTATTTTAATTTAAACAGTAGCAAAATATTAGGAGTGTGTAACTCACCCATGAACTGAATTGATTCGATTTGGATTGTTGACTTGATGAATGGGACTTCTGAATTGTATCACCTTATTTTGCATCTTCAAATAGGAAGATGCATCTACAAACTGTGGAGCAAATAGTGACATGTGACATGTTGCCTGTTCATCTGCTTTTCTGGCAACTAATCATTAAATGAATAACATCAAGGGCTCTCTTTTTCCTTCTAGACAATCCTTGAAACCAAGGATGCCTTCAAATAATGTCCTGTTCTTAGTAGAAGAGGACCTGGTCAAGTTAGCTAAGACTCTTTTAGCTGATCCAATGAGATCTTTCAGTGGTATCTGAAGGATTTGCTGTCAAAACCAGAGCTGCAGCGTTGGCACTGCAAGCTCCACCCCTTTTGGGTGAGCATGTGATGGGCAGGGCTTGTTTTGCAATGCCACAACATTGCTTTAATCAGTCTGATTCTCCTTTGCCATCCTGAGGTGTCACTGAGATCTTTTTTTAAATGTTTGGGCTGTTAAGTCCATCATTTAAAGTTGGTGAAAGAATACCAGAAGTTGTTTAGTCTTCCAAGAAAAACTTTTTCCTGTACAAGGAAACTGCAAGGTCCTATAACTAACTTTAAATACTGCTACACTTTTAGAATGATTAGCATTTGGGTTGCTAAATTTAGCTGCGGCACTGCTGTCAGTTACTGATAAGCTAAAATTACATCCTTTTGATTTGCTTGCTATTGAAAAATATTTCAGAGGATTATTACATTTATAATCAGGATTATCAGTCTCTTTCCATACTGGATTTAAGTCTTGTGGTGGAAGAATGATTTCATACTTGACTACTTTGTGTTCCCAGACAATATGCATCATAAATTTACCTCTTAATAGACGAACTATAAAAAGAGCAGGGAAGCAAATTCATATAAGAATTTTAAGTATTGTTCATCAATATAGTGATTTCTCTCTCTCTCTCTCTCTGTTTTTGGTAAACATACTTATCCCACATAGTTTTGCGCAAGCCTAGACTTGCCCATGTGTCACCTCTTTTGTGGGAGCTGCATTGGTTGCCAGTTTGCTTCCGGGTCTAATTCAAGGTGCTGGTTATCACCTTTAAAGCCCTACATGGCTTGGGGCCAGGTTATTTGTAGGACCGCCTTTCCCCAGTCACATCCACCTGGCCCACCAGAGCGGGGAGGCAGGGCATATTGCGGGTCCCTTCAGTTAGGGAGGTACATCTAGTGGGACCAAGGAAAAGGGCCTTCTCTGTAGAGGCTCCCTCCCTTTGGAACATGATTCCCCCAGATATAATATTGGCCCCCTCCTTGCTCCAGTTCCGGAAGGCCCTGAAGACGTGGTTCTGTCAACGGGCATGGGGACCCCAAGCTGCTTCGGAGCCGATCAAGTGGCTGGTATGAATTTGTTTGCTGCCACCGGGGGGTGTCTATTGTATTTTTATGGTTTTCAATTCTGTAAGCCGCCCGGAGTCACCGTCTGTGAGTTGGGCAGCCTTATGAATCTAATAAATAAATGATGTTGAGAGCTCAACACACATTTGCCCTACTGAGTCACAGAATCATAGAATTAAGGGCTGGATTGGACCTTGAAAATTATCTAGCCCAACATCCTGCCCAGTTCAGGAATCCAATTCTTCTATTTTGAGTCCCTCAAGATATATTAAAGGTAAAGGTTCCCCCCACATATTTGTGCAGTCGTGTCCGACTCTAAGGGCCGGTGCTCATCTCCGTTTGTTAGCCGAAGACGCTTCCACGGTCATGTGGCCAGCATGATGCGCATGGAACGCTGTTGCACACTAGGTCCACAGTAATTCCCCACTGAATTTTCATCCAAACTGTTTCAAGAGCATATAAATAGATTAAGGAAATTACTTGCAATACAGTTTCATAACTTCTGGTGTGTCTTTATCAAGCTTCTTCCAGGGTCATGTGGCCAGCATGACGCGCGCGGAACGCTGTTACCTACCCACCGAAGTGGTACCTATTCATCTACTTGCATTTGCATGCTTTCGGATTGCTAGGTTGGCAAGAGCTGGGGCTAGTGCGGGAGCTCACTCCGTCACGCGGGGCTAGGGATTCGAACCTCCGAACTTGCGATCTCCCGATCGACAAGCCTGGCGTCTTACCCGCTGAGCCACCATGCCCCTAAGATATATTAAAGAACCCAAAAAGTAATTCCCCAAATTATAACTCCATATTCCCATTCACCATGCTCTTCCCCCACTATCAACTGGAAACAGATGAAGACCACATCCATCAGTTGGTTTCATCCCCTTTTATCCCACTTCCTGGTAAGAATTTTTTTCTTCCTTCTGCTAGACTGTGGGCCTTCCCTGTAAAATTGGGAGACCAGTTTTGCTGAGCATCTCTGTGATAATAGCAGCCTTGGCAAGAGGTGGGTATCCACCCTCCCCCAACTAATTTTGTATGGAATTCTCCACTTATTCAAGACATTGGAGCTATTTTCTCTGTCTCATCCATAGCTATCTGTTCTTTTTTCTTTCTCTGGATCTGATTGAGGAAAACTCAGATAGAAAGTCGGAACACTTCCACGGCTACATCTCAGGACAATCAGTTTCTGAAATAATAAAGCTGTAGAATGTAGGAATCACAAAAAGTGTCCCAAAACTTCTTTGATTATAGGGACTGAGGCCGTACACCCCCACCCCATGATTTTCCCTCTTCTAACTTCTTCCCCTAATTTTCTGGTTATTTTATACTGGGAGGGATGCTTAATTGTTTATTTTGTTCTTTTATATTGTTTTAATTTTAAATTTATAATTAGAATTGTATTTTATTTTTATATAATATCATTGTATTTTATACTGGACTGGAGTATTGTACAATGGTCCAGGGGAATCTTATCAATAAAAATATGCATGTAAGGTATATGGGTTTGGTTTGTCCAGTGGTCATAAACCACAGAGAATTATTGCTGACTGCTCCTACTGCTCATAATAACGGTTCATTTTATTTGTACTGAGAACAGTGGTGACATTATGAAATCAGTAGCTACATCATAATGAAAGCATCATCTACTGGGTTTGATCAAGCAAGGATGAACAAACTATAAATTCCTCAGGACTGCTATGGGGAAATCTGCAGGTCCTGATTTAATACACAGAAACTTTAAATTTCCAAAATTGCCTTCCTAAGGCTACAATCTATGGCTTTAGGATACCATCCCAGATGCTCTAGGATTTCTTATATACTGTATCTTCCTCTAAATTTAGAGCTAGGAGTGAAGCAAAACTACATACAGAGTCCTTAGAACAGAGAGCATCTTGCCCAACCTGCTTTTTTATGTATTGGTACAGTAGGATAAACTTAAATTACATTAATTAAATTAAATTAAAAATTAAAGTAAAGTAAAGTAAAGTAAATAAACTTACAGTAGGATAAACCATAAAGGGGCGTGGTGGCTCAGCGGGTAAGATGCCAGGCTTGTTGATCGGAAGATCACAAGTTCGGAGGTTCGAATCCCTAGCCCTGTGTGCAGAGTGAGCTCCCGCACTTGCCCCAGCTCTTGCCAACCTAGCAATTCGAAAGCATGCAAATGCAAGTAGATGAATAGGTACCACTTTGGTGGGTAGGTAACAGCGTTCCACGCGTGTCATGCGGCCACATGACCACGGAAGCGTCTTCGGACAATGCTGGCTCTTTGGCTAACAAACGGAGATGAGCACCGGCCCCTAGAGTCGGACACGACTGCACAAATGTGCGGGGGGTACCTTTACCTTTACCTTACAGTAGGATATTTTAAAAACCAGATGTGACCTCAGCTGCACTGAATACTAATTATTGTCATAATGTTAGGTTGTGTTTTTTCTAAGAGCTGGATACTTTATGCTGACAGAGACCTCATGCCCTCCAGATAAAGGATATTTTAAAAGTGTATTGTGTAACACACACACACACACACAAAATAAAAATTATAATTAAATATTCTATTAACCATAATTATTTCTGCCATGACTCATTCACAAACCATAGTTCTGGTTGTATTTTGGAATACAAGAACCTGCATTGCCAGACAGAAGGGAGTATGCACTATTAATAAGAAAGAAATTTGCCACTTGAGAGCAAGGTAAACTCTAAATCAGTCTAAATCAGTCCAAGGAACAAGCAGCCTAGGATGGACAGAAAAGAGGAATCCTGTGATAAAAATTTGATTTGATACTGTACCTCCTTTGCATCTCCAAAAGAATTACTGTTAGCCTTTACCCCTCTCTTTAAAAGTGAAAGAGCATTTGATGCCATTGCACTGATTTATATTTTGCTAAAATAGTTAAGCCTCTTTAATGTTGTTAGAAGGGATGCAGTTTTGGAATAGCTGGTGTCTACCAAATTGACCTGTATCAAGCTTGTTTCAAACTCCCTGGGACAGATGGGGAGGCTAGGAGAGAACTGGAAGGAATATTATACATAAACATCCAAGAGATAGGAAGGAAGTTCCCTGGTAGCTTATCTCATAAATGGCAACTCAGTCCATGTGTCAAGAAAATTGGGAAGAAATGGTTCAAAACATTCTGAGAATCTTGGGCTTCCAGTGGGGGACATGGCGGACTTAAGAGCTGTGCTCGCAGGCTCCGCGGGCAGAACTGACAATGCGGCAGTTTTTTTGGGCTCAGGCAGGTTTTTTCTGATGCCTTTTCCTGGAGTCTTTTTCTCAACAAAGAAAATACTTGGAATTATCCCATCTGTCCTCCAGAATGACATCTTGCAGCCAGAGGATCGTAAACAGCGTTTGCGCTAATCTGGTAAGAGGCACCGGGAGGCTGGGACGTCACCATATCCAAGCCATGCTGTAGCCTTAAAGGGACACTAAGACCAGCCACCCCATTTCTAAATCACCCAATTTATATTTTTTTTCAGTTAATGTACCCCAAGAGAGGCTTTCTACAACAAGGAGAAGAGATCTCTCTTGGTGCTTATTGTTATTTCTGGGATTAATTTTAAAAAAATTGTTTTTTAAAGTTTTGGCTTGTTTCCCATCCAAATACTAAGGAGGATTGAGACTAAATAATTGTCTCCCTGTTATTATTTCTGCACTGAATTTGAAGATTTTAATATTTTCCTACACGTTGAATCTGCTGTTTTGAATCTTCAGCTTTCTGTTGCCACTATCCTTGGGGAGCTGCTTGTTAACATACTTTCACTTGTGTAAACACGTACTGGTAACTTTCCATTACCTCCTACTTTCGCTGGTTAAGTACCTTGGGGGCGCCATAATCTACTGCATGAGACATGGAAGACTTCAAGCAGACTTTCTCAGACTTCCATCGAGACCTTAAATAGATTCTTTTTGGTTCTCGTCAAGTCATTATGCAAGATATTCAGGACATTGTAGAAAATATCAGCTCTAAAATGTGTCATCTGGCTGGGGATGTTGTGGAAGAAATTGAGGAGCTTAATAATGATAGAAATGTTTTTACTGACAGCGAGACTGAAGCCTCTGTTGAAATGCCAGATGTGATGGAATGTGTTCCTGAAGGGGGTGTGTGATGTGGTGGATTTCGGCGCTGCCACTGATTCTCAGGAAGGAGGGAGCACATTCCAAGGAGATAAGAGAATTCACAGTCCGGAAAGTGTTCCTGGGAAAGTAAAGAGATTCAGGGTTGCCCCACCCTAGAGTCTCCCAGGTTATTTCTGCTTAGGTTAGTTAGAGTAGCTTTAGTCTGGCAAGATTCTGTCTGTATGGTGAGAGCAATAAAGAACTGGAGTTTTGAATGCACTGACTTGTTGTTCTTGGGCTGGCCTTGACATCAGATGACAACCGGTCTGTGGAGTGGAAGAAATTAAAGGGACAGGTCGAATTGCAAAGTTTAAGTGAAATTGTCTTTCTGATGGAATGTTATGGGAAGGAAGGGGTCGTTATCTATGGGAGGTTTTCTGCTGAGAAGTCGAAGTCTTTAAGGGGGGCAGTTGGGCTGTCTGATTTCTTTATGAAAAATGCCTTGTGTGTACTGTGGAGATATGTAAATGCTTTGGTTTATTTTGAAGTGGGATAAGCGTTTAAGAAGGTTCATTTGGATTGTTTTTAGGGCTTGTTTGACTTCATTTCTTTTTAATGATTTGAATTAAGATTAATAAGGTATAAATAATAAATGCTTGGGTTTAGGTTTAATATGATTAAGATTGTTATAGTTGTAGTATTATTAATTATAAGAGCAGACAATTTATATGCTTTTTAGTTTCACTTTTATTATAGTGGACAAAAATGCATAGCATAGTGGTAGGAAAGAAATAATTAAATAAATATTGGTTTTGGGTGGGGAACTTGATTAGGAGGTTTATATATTTCCTTTTTTAATATAACGGGAGGGAACAATTGTATTTAGTGATTTTTATAATGTGCTAATGGAATGATTTATAGAAATAATGTGTTTTTGGTTTGATTTACTCTAAGAGATTGATTATGGAAATTGCTGTATATTCTTGTTGAAAGTCGGAAGTCACTTCTTTATGTAATCTTTAAAAAAATTTCTTGTGTTTTCACACCTTTTTAGTTTTTTTCCTTTTTGTAGTTTTTTCCTTTTTTGTAGTTTTTACTCTTGCTTTAAACCTAATAAAATTCTTGTTAAAAAAAACATTCTGAGAGTCTCTGCCTTCATGAACTCATTAATAAATGAGAGTTGGAAATCCTTTCCAAGGTTATGCATTTAACCCTAATCTAACATTACAGACCTTACTGAAGTCTGTGTAATCCTTTCTTCCAATCTTGCTCAGCAATCTATTAGCTGATTGTTGTATAAACTTTGCACTTTCTGTGAAGCTACTGCAGAGCTCTAAAGTAGAGGTACACAACGCAAGACCCCAAGACTCCCTGCAGGCCCCATAAACAATCCCTTCCATGGGCAATTCACGTTGTGATCAAATTGTAGATTTTAGTGTGTCAGAGGGAGAAAATGGTTAAATAAATGATTGGAGAGAATAACCAACTACACTAAATTTAGTGTAGATTAAATCAATGTCCTTGCTCCACTGCTTTTTTGAATTTGTGCCTTGGCAACCATACAAAAGATCTGATGCATCCCTCAGCCTGGGAAAAACGTTGTGCATCTAACTCTCAAGCTGGTGACAACATATAAAGTAAGATACTCATAAAAATATGTTCTAAATGTGAATGTTCCATAGCAAGTGTTGTGCTCTTTACCACTGTATTTTAAATGTGTTGGAATCAAAGGACATTTTTCTCACTTTAATTATGTTGAAATTCATGGAGCAGAATTATGAAATCTCCTTGATCTCATTGGGACTAACGCATGATTAGCTTCTTCTGGATTCAACCAATTGTCTTTCCAGAGAATTCCAAATGTAGTTATTCCTAACATTGATTAGTCGTCTTTTATTGCTGCCTTTTAAACCAACACCCCACACTTAATTGACCTTTTCAGACAAGTTCCAAAAGTTTGTTTTATCTTAAATGGACCTCAAGTTGGGACAAATACAGGCCTTTCAGAGCTGGAACAAATCCACAGCAACTTTACTCTATTACAATGGAGATTCTCTGAAAATGCTAGTGGCAAGCTAGAAACAGTAGGCAGTCCTTTGAATTGGTTTATGATCCCATTTGCAAGGAAACGAGAAACATCAATTTAACATAACTATGAATTGCTAACAAAGGGACTGGCAAGCAATTGGATACTCCAGTCAATTACATATGGCCTTTCATTATTAACAGGCATTCCAGCACCATCGTGTAATGGAGGTTACAGTACATTAAATGCAAATTGTTGTCTGCATGTGTGGCTGACTTAACATTCCTCAATCAGTTTTATTATAATGCTGGAGGCTGCATGCTAAATATAGCAAACAACTGCATTGTACTGAAAGAGTGTATAGTTTGTGAAGGATTAATTGGAAGTGGCAGAATTCCAGAGAGAATTTGAAAAGCTGTTCTATAGTACTTTGGCTGCAATATGCAGCTCCCCTATTCACTATAAGTAGCAATGCCAAACTGTTTAAACAACTTTGCTTAGGTAGACTTCACACATGCTGGCCTCATTTTATCATAATTATCCTCACTGAATAAAACAATCAAACCCAGGCTGTACAGATGTAAAACACTCCAAACAACTTAAAGTCACCTTTCCAGAAATGTTGAAAGCCTGGAAGAATCATATTAGAAAGGAATGCTTGATCACAAAAATCAGTTGAGCGAGTTTCACAGGGGTTAGGTTATGCATCCAGCACATTTTGCAGCTGAACACTAAACTTTGAAGAAGGGTTCCCTTTTTGAGATCTAAAAGGTAAAGGTTCCCCCCGCGCATTTGTGCAGTTGTGTCCGACTCTAGGGGCCAGTGCTCATCTCCGTTTGTTAGCGGAAGAGCCAGCGTTGTCCGAAGATGCTTCCACGGTCATGTGGCTGGCATGACACGTGCGGAACGCTGTTACCATCCCACCGAAGTGGTACCTATTCATCTACTTGCATTTGCATGCTTTCGAATTGCTAGGTTGGCAAGAGCTGGGGCGAGTGCAGGAGCTCACTCTGTCACACGGGGCTAGGGATTCGAACCTCTGAACTTGCAATCTTCCGATCGACAAGCCTGGCATCTTACCTGCTGAGCCACCACGTTCTACTAAGATTCTACTAAGATCTACTAAGGTTCTACTAAGATCTTCTAAGTTTATAATGCTGATGTAAAGGAAATGTCACTGACAAGCTTGTGTTATGCTTTGGGATGTTGGTTGGTTTTGAACTGGATAGTACCAAATCCCATGGGATTATTTCTTCTCCCATTAGAATTAGTGAACCTATCAGCATTGCAAAGGAGTGCAACAAGGCTGCATACTCTCCCCTTATTTATTCAGTCTATATGCAGAATATAAGCTGCTCAAAAAAATAAAGGGAACACTGAAATAAGACATCCTAGATCTGAATGAATGAAATATTCGTATTAATTACTTTGTTCATTACATAGTTGAATGTGCTGACAACAAAATCACACAAAAAGCAATGGAAATCAAATGTAAGCAACCCCTGGAGGTCTGGATGTGGAGTTACACTCAAAAATTAAAGTGGAAAAGAACACTACAGGCTGATCCAACGTTGATGTAATGTCCTTAAAACAAGTCAAAATGAGGCTCAGTAGTGTGTGTGGCCTCCACGTGCCTGTATGACCTCCCTACAACGCCTGGGCATGCTCCTGATGAGGTGGCGGATGGTCTCCTGAGGGATCTCCTCCCACACCTGGACTAAAGCATCCCCCAACTCCTGGACAGTCTGTGGTGCAACGTGGCGTTGGTGGATGGAGCGAGACATGATGTCCCAGATGTGCTCAATTGGATTCAGGTCTGGGGAACGGGCGGGCCAGTCCATAGCATCAATGCCTTTGTCTTGCAGGAACTGCTGGCACACTCCAGCCACATGAGGTCTAGCATTGTCTTGCATTAGGAGGAACCCAGGGCCAACCGCACCAGCATATGGTCTCACAAGGGGTCTGAGGATCTCATCTCGGTACCTAATGGCAGTCAGGCTACCTCTGGCGAGCACATGGAGGGCTGTGCGGCCCCCTAAAGAAATGCCACCCCACACCATTACTGACCCACTGCCAAACCGGTCATGCTGGAGGATGTTGCAGGCAGCAGAACGTTCTCCACGGCGTCTCCAGACCCTGTCACGTCTGTCACATGTGCTCAGTGTGAACCTGCTTTCATCTGTGAAGAGCACAGGGCGCCAGTGGCGAAGTTGCCAATCTTGTGTTCTCTGGCAAATGCCAAACGTCCTGCACGGTGTTGGGCTGTAAGCACAACCCCCACCTGTGGACGTCGGGCCCTCATACCACCCTCATGGAGTCTGTTTCTGACCGTTTGAGCAGCCACACGCACATTTGTGGCCCACTGGAGGTCATTTTGCAGGGCTCTGGCAGTGCTCCTCCTGTCCCTCCTTGCACAAAGGCGGAGGTAGCGGTCCTGCTGCTGGGTTGTTGCCCTCCTACGGCCTCCTCCACGTCTCCTGATGTACTGACCTGTCTCCTGGTAGCGTCTCCATGCTCTGGACACTACGCTGACAGACACAGCAAACCTTCTTGCCACAGCTCGCATTGATGTGCCATCCTGGATGAGCTGCACTACCTGAGCCACTTGTGTGGGTTGTAGACTCCGTCTCATGCTACCACTAGAGTGGAAGCACCGCCAGCATTCAAAAGTGACCAAACCATCAGCCAGAAAGCATAGGAACTGAGAAGTGGTCTGTGGTCACCACCTGCAGATCCACTCCTTTATTGGGGCTGTCTTGCTAACTGCCTATGCTTTCCGCCTGTTGTCTATTCCATGTGCACAACAGCATGTGAAATTGATTGTCAATCAGTGTTGCTACCTAAGTGGACAGTTTGATTTCACAGAAGTGTGATTGACTTGGACTTACATTGTGTTGTTTCAGTGTTCCCTTTATTTTTTTGAGCAGTGTATATTAAGGGAAGCTGGATTGGAAGAAGATGAGCATGGTTTTAAAATTGGAGGAAGAAACCTCAATAACCTGTGCTATGCTGATGACACTGCCCTGATAGCCAAAAATGCAAAGGATCTGCAAGCCCTAGTAGTAAAAGGCAAAGAGGACATTGAAAAAAATGGGACTAAAATTAAATATAAAGAAGGCCAAACTAATGATAACCAGCCTTACAATTGACAATGAAGATATCGAAGTAGTGGATAGATTATGCCTTTTAGGATCAATCATCAACAGTTGATCAAGAAATACAAGCAGTCAAGAAATACACTGCAGAATTCTTGCTTCCTTGATCTTGGCCAGTTGGGTGAGGCTTGACAATACTAGATGATTGGAGTATGGTGATTTTAGCTCCTATCGATAAAAACAGCAAAAGAAAGTCCTTGCAAACAATCGGAGCATCACACTAACTGTATATGAGACACCTACAATATGTTGACAGTTCTGTGATTGGTTGAAGCAAGAAAAGACCACTGATGGTATAAAATGGGTTTAGAGAAGGTAGCTCCACCATAGACTACTGCCTGGTGTTGTACATGGAGCCCAAATTTGCAATTATTTGTTAAAAATGGTGGGTTTCACAATGGTCTTCAAACTTAAGAACTCTTCCATCAACAAATGACTACTGTTATTGATTTACAAGACTTAAGATAAGATGCAATCAGGCCAGTCAATCTCCCAATTCAATCCCAATAGAAAAAGAGGTAAATGAAGGATGCATACTTGCCCTATTTTTGTTTAATGCCTATATTAGGTCATTTATAATATGCCTACAAGAATTGGATTTATATGCATTAAAACTGGTGGAAAACCAATTGCCAGCTTTGCTTTATGTAGATGATGTTGCTATTTTATCAGACCCAGGTCAGTCTTAAGGCCCTGGAGCAACATCATAAAGAAGAACTACTATTTGTTGTTGTTTATTCGTTCAGTCGTTTCCGACTCTTCGTGACTTCATGGACCAGTCCACGCCAGAGCTTTATTATTCAAAAATGAAAGCTACGGGGCTTCCAGTGGGAATGGTGGACTGAACGGCTGTGCCCGCTGGTTCAGCGGGTGGAGCTGACAATGAGGTAACTTTTTTCAGGTTCAGGCAGGTTTTTCTGAAGCCCTGAAACATTCTCCAGATGTTGGAATAATCTGGAATCATCTGGAATCTGGATGTTGGAATCATCTGGAAACATCCCATCTGTCCTCCGGATGGGTGCTTGCAGCCAGAAGATCGTAAACAGCATTTCGAGCTCGACTGGTAAGAGCAGCCGGGAGGCTGGGATGTCACCATTTCCAAGCCGCACTGTAGCCTTAAATGGGCACTAAGACCGGCCACTCCATTTCTAAATCACCAATTTGTATTTTTTTAAAGTATATGTACCCAAAGAGAACACCAGATTAACACCAGACAAACAATCAAGCAGTATACAATACCCTAATCAAGGAACTACCAACTCAGTCAATCAAAAAAGCAGCAAACAACAGCCTAATCAAGGAACTACCAAGGAGAGAAAAAACACCCCCACCAACACTGTCAGGGCAAGCTACTGTATATAAACAGAGAGCAAATCCCACTCCCTTCTTGCACTGAAGATGCTGCCTAGTCAGGCAATGAAACATCTGCAAGAAAAAAACCAAGGTCAGAGAGCACCAAAGACTCCACAGTTCAACCCTGAGCTACAGATATTCCCTTTGAGTGATTTATGTTCCTTGGTGTATAAGTATAGTATGCTACCATACTATATGTAGTTGCTTTTTATTTCATTATTGTAATTATTGTATTGTTAAAATTCATTTATGGTTTTTGGTACGTATACTGCTCAGAACTGATAGCAATTGGAGTGGCATGGAAGCCTAGTCAATAAATGTCGATGAAGGTTCTCAGTCATCCAGGTGGAATTGTCTGTAGCTTGAATCATGTCAACGGGATTTCTATTTTCTCAGTGGAAACGTTTCGCTCCTTATCCAAGAAGCTTCTTCAGTCTGAGCAAAGTTTGTAAGGGAATCCTTAAATATGTTTCTAGGGTGGCTGTGTGACCTTGCACCTGGGGCTAGGTCATGGTTATTTGAGATGTTTATTTCTAAGTCCCTTTATCATCCAAAGGAGGATCGTTAAGATTACCTTGCTGTTGTTGAGATTGCGAAATGGTCTTAATCTTCCTAGGCACAGAAGACAAAGCAGGAAGGAAAATAGGGGAAAGATTGTGCCTGAGGCCCCCACCTCTATTCAATGAAGGATTTTCCAAGTTGGCATAAATGGATTCCTTGACCCCTCTTTCAAACCACTTATCTTCCCTGTCTAAAATGTGAACATTAATGTCCTCAAATGAGTGTCCTTTTTCCTTTTGATGAAGGTAAACTGCTGACTCTGGTCCTGTGGTGTTGCTCCTCCTGTGTTGGGCCATCCTGCTGTACAAAGGTTGTTTGGTTTCTCCAATGTAGAGCTCAGAGCACTCCTCACTGCACTGGATTGCATACACTACATTGCTTTTCTTGTGTTTTGGAGTTTGATCTTTGGGGTGTACAAGCCTGTCTCAGTGTGTTGGTGGCCCAACACAGGAGTGAGTAATAAATTAACTCTGAAAATAATTTTTAAAAGGTGATCGTTGCTAGAGGCAACAAGCGAAGATGTAAATGAGAAGGCAAGCAGAGGCTTAGGAAACAATGCCTAAAGCAGATGCAGAATTGGCATGCAATGTATTTCATAGTATGTTAATAGTTGTTTTCTTTGTCATAAAAACAGCTATTGATGAAACGATGGCTGCTTGTTAATTACCTCGTGTAGAAGAAGTTGATTTCACAAATCTAGTGAAGTGCAACACTTTTTTGCAACAATGATTCTGAAGGAGTGAATATACAGTATCATACTCCATATGCATAAGCAGAAATACAGTACTGAGTTTGGTGGTCTTGCCCTTCATCCCTACATGCAGTCAGCAAAATTTGTAAGAGAGCTCATACTGTATATACTATTTTTGGTGTTCAACTTACCAGTAACTTAAACACACCAATTAGAAGCCATGGAGCTCCGTCATGTGTCTGGTACAGACCCCCATATGTATTTCTAAGAATGGCAGGAAGAGGACAGTCACATGTGCAGATATCTGTCTATCTACTATCTGTCTGTCTGTCTGTCTGTCCGTCCATCCATCCATCCATCCATCCATCCATCCATCCATCCATCTCATCCCTTCCTGCAGATGTTCATAATGTATGACTGGATTTCAATGGAAAGATCTCCAGATGAGCAATGTCATTGTTTGGAGGTAGACCTCTAGCTAATTTGTTGAAGATCCTAGGAAGCTGAATGTATCGGGGGGGGGGGGGGCTCTTTGGTATAGATTTGTGTGTAATATGTAGTTCACCTTTTAATATCTACAGCTTATGCCAAGAAAGACCATCTTTGCTTTCAGCTGGCAGGCAAAGTTATTTTTATTCAGCTCAGACTTTTGGCGACTCAGCTGACTCATCAGATGGATGCATTGTATGTTACCTCTTTGGCGCTGTGTTTATTTTATAATTCATTTGATTTAATATTTGTTTTCTGGTTCAGTTATAGTTTTGTGTTTTATCTGTTATTTGTTTGTTGTCAGGCGCCCTGAATGCTATTTTTAGTGGCCAGGCAGGACATTTATTTATTTATTTATTTATTTATTTATTTAGATTTATATTACCACCCATCTGCTCGAACGGAGGACTCTGGGCAGTTCACAATAAAAACCGTAATAAAATACAATAATAGTCAAAACATCAATAAATAAATATAAAATCCAAGACCAAAGATGTTAATACTAAAAAGGGTTTCATGGGATCAACCAGCCCCAGGAGGAACCGTTAGCATTCCCCTCCCATGCAAGGCGGCAGAACTAGGTCTCTAAATTTTTTCGGAAGGTCGGGAGTGAGGAGACCTGCCTTAGCTCCGGGGGCAAGATGTTCCAAAGGGCGGGTGCTGTTGCAGAGAAGGCTCGCCTCCTGGACCCCGCTAGATGGAATTCCTTTGCTGATGGGGTCCGTAGCATGCCCTCTCTGCATGACCGTGTGGGGCGGGTCGATGTTCTGGGGATGAGACGTTCCCTCAGGTAACCTGGTCCCATGCCATGTAGGGCTTTAAAGGTGATAGCCAACACCTTGAATTGGACTCGGAAGCAAACTGGTACCCAATGCAGCTCGCGCAGCAGAGGAGTTACATGTGCCAATTTTCTGGCTCCAATAACTGTCCGTGCGGCCACATTTTGGACCAGCTGAAGCTTCCGGATACTCTTCAAGGGTAGCCCCATGTAGAGCGCATTGCAATAGTCTATATGGGATATATGGGAACTATATATTTAATAAGTAATTGAATGAATAAACAAGTGAATATATGACGATTTCAAGGAAAATAGCCCATGGTCTTTGGTTTGCTTGTTTCTCATTACATATCTTAAACTCAAAATATTTTAAGGAGCCAGTAGGAAGTATATATATAAAGTATATAAAATATCCTGACTTTGCTGATATGGCGGTGGGATGGGGATTGATATCTGGCATGCTAGTTCATGGTCAATTTGTCTATTACAGGGTTTCTCAACCAGGGTCCCATGGAAGCCTAGGGTTCCATGAGAGGTCACTAGGGGTTCCCTGGGAGATCATGATTTATTTAAAATATATATTTCAAATTTGGGCAACTTCACATTAAAGAAGTAAGTTTGATTATTTATTTTTAGTTTAAGAACAGTGTTAATGCATATATACAAGCCTACACATGAAACAAATATAATAATTAACCGCCCAGAGTCCCCCTTCGGGGAGTTGGGCGGTGATAAATCCAATAAATAAATAAAATAAAAATAAATAAATAATTTTGTAACTTCTGGCCTTTATTTGAGCCTGAATGTGCAGGGGTTCCCTGAGGCCTGAAAAATATTTCAATGGTTCCTCCAGGGTCAAAAAGTTGAGAAAGGCTGATCTATTAGAACAGGGCTTTCCAAAGTTTTCCCGCGGCGACACACCAACCACCCTTGGTGTGTCGCCGCGGGAAAATCTGGAAGTTCCACCGCCGTGGCAGCGCGCAAAAACCCGGAAGCGCTGCTGCCGCTTTCGGTCTTTGCGCGCCACCGTGGCTGCAGCGCCTTCGGATTTTCATGTGTCGCCGCGGGAAAACCCGGTGCGGGCGGGGCCGTGCATGGTGGCGGCAGCGGAAGCAGCCTCCGCTAAAACGCAGAAGCACCGATGGCGCGCCGGTGCCGCTGCCGCCATGCACACCCCCGCTGCCACTTCCGGGTTGTGTGGCGACACAGCCGACTGTGTGTGGTGACACACTTTTGTGTCGTGACACACAGTTTGGAAAGCTCTGTATTAGAATCTGCAGTTCTGCACTTCCAGATGTGTAGAACTCTGAAAGAGCTTTTCCATTCCTGTTCCTTCTCTCATTGTTTTCATTCCCATTGCCATGCTGGCTGAGGAGGAAAGCAACCTTCCTGCTCCAGGTTGGCTTTTCTCAGCTTTTGTCAATCAGCACATCACATTTTTACACATCTTGAAACTCTCATGGATTGTTGCCAGCTTAACAGGAAAATACCTATTTAAACTGGAGCAGGTAAGGACAATGTAAGTCTGTGCCACTGATGGGCTTAGGATGAGATGAAGACAACATTAGGGAAGAACCAGGACATGTTCATAGCATGGTTAGAAACTAGTATGGAGAGGCCTTCTGTCTAAGACGGCATCATGCATATTGAGAAGAACCAGATTTCAGTGGTTTGGGAGATTTAAGGCACATCTATCTAATTCCCCTCCATTATGTTTTTAGCGTTCACATACAAAGGACATCTGCTATTGTGGTGGATTTCAGTAGTGCTGCTGGTTCTCAGGAAGGAGGGAGCACATTCCAAGAAGGGAAAAGAGATAAGAGGAAACATAGTCCAGAGGTCAGTTGTGGAAAACCAAGAGATTCAGAATAGCCCCACCCTAGAGCTTTCCCAGCTTATTTCCCCGTAGGTTAGGTAGAGTTGCTTTAGTCTGGCAAGATTCTGTCTATGCGGTGTTAGCAAATAATGGACTGAAGTTTGGCTGGACTGATTCTTGGTCGTTCTTGGGCTGGGCCTGACATCTATTAATGAGAGCCAGTTTGGTGTAGTGGCTAAGGCACCAGGCTAGAAACCAAGAGACCGGGAATTCTAGTCCTGCCTTAGGCACAAAGCCAGCTGGGGGACCTTGGGCCAGTCCCTCTCTATCTGCCTTAGGAAGGAGGCAATGGCAAGCCACTTCCAAAAATCCTTGCCAAGAAAAATGCAGGGACTTGTCCAGGCAGTTGCCAGGAGTCAAAAAACTGACTTGAAGGCCCATACACAAACAAAAAAACTCATGTATTATCTCATTCCAATAATGCCTATTTTATTCTGTCATCAACCATTCACAGAAGGCTAAGAAAAACTGCTATCCAGACTTAGCGGTAAAAACCAACACCAAACACAAAAATGTAATTTCAAGACAAATCTCAGATATTTGAGCAACCAGCAGTTGCAAATCACATTTAAGAATATGTTATACTGATCATGGTTATAGCAGGGTTGTGACTAATGTGCACTCATATTGGCTGGGCCTGATGGAGGGAAATGAGTTTGGTGGGAGAATGCATGACTCACATGGGAAAGATCAAAGGTTTATTTTCTGAAGTTGCCATATAAGGATGAAAACGTATGAAACCTAGAAGGTCAATCACTGTTGACAATACCAGGATATACCAATGAACTAACATAGTATGGGATAGTTTTCCATATCCTTGCATTCCAGCATGCAGTATTCTCTTTTTAATATGTAACTACGAATAAAAGTGGCCAACTGGTGGCCCAAAGTCTACATCCAAGTCTCATCCAAGTTATGCACTTATCAGAAGTTTTGCATAAGATCAGAAGTAGGTTCTTGAAAGTTGCTCCTTCTAATACAAAGTGAAGGGTGGTCCAGATATTCGCCAGAGGTTTAGTAGCTACATTGAGGACCTGAGGTTGCGTTTAGCTTTTGAAGAAAGGCTATAAGGAATATAGCCCCTTACCAGCTATATTGCTTGGAAAGATGATGGCATCAAAACAGCTGATGGGGATTCGTTTACAGTACTGGATAGCTTAGTCTACCTGAGTTGAAGCCATACAGTCGTCTTCATCTTAGTACTTAGGTGACAGTGCATTGCCATTCCTATAATCTTGACCATGAACTGTGAGCTGGGTACGATGGTATTTGTAGTTCCAAGCCTAGGATCAGCTTTAATAAAGAAAGGGATCATCTCCTCCAAATAATATAGAATAAATACTGTAGGCATCCAGGACCCGGAGAAATATTGCAGAATTTGAAACCCTCATAGAGAATCAAGATTGTGTATTAGAACATATTTACAAATTGTGACTCAAATATGACATGGAGGCAGAACAAATTAAGAATTGTATGAGAAAATGGATGCAAAACTGTTAAGAAGTAATAATGGGAAGAATTATGGGAAAAGTCAATGAAATTTACATCAAGCTACAATTGGAGGAAAATTGGTACAAAATGTTCTACAGATGGTCATTAACCCCATTAATGATTGCTAAGATGGACAAATCATACAACAATAAATGTTGGAAATGCCACACAAAGAAGGAACATTTTACCATATGTGATGGTTATGAAAAGGGACTCAAAAGTACGGGAAAAAAATGCACCCAAACATCCAGAAAATTCTGAAAATAAAAGTTGAATTAAAACCACAAATATTTTTATTAGGTCTGATCCCAGAGAATATGAATGAAAAGTACCACTATTTATTAAGATATATGCTGACAGGGGCAATGATCAATCTGGCACAACATTGGAAAAGAGAAACTTTGCTGTACTTATAACTGCTGTAAAGAAAATCAGAAGCCACTTTTAAATATCTTTTTTCTTTCTTTTCTATTTTTCTTCTACCTTTTTTTCTTTTTTTCCCTTTTTGCACTTTAGCTTTCTCCTTTATTTCTTCCTTTTTCTTTTTTCCTTCTTACTTTATTTTAGTTTGTGTTAATTCTTACTCTTGTTTTTAAAACTTCCAATAAAATTATATTAAAAAAAATTAAAAAGGAATAGAAACTTTGCTGACAATATAAGATTGGGAGACTAAAATTGGAGAATATGAGGCAATGGAAAAATTGAATGTACATATTCATAGCAGAAGTCTAACCAAATTCAGGCAGGAATGGTTTCCTTATATACAACATACCACACAGCAGGATAAACTAAGATACTTAGAAAATGCTTTTTGAAGAAAAAGAGAAACTGTTTAAAAATAATTAAAATGATCCAGGTAGAAATGAGCAATAATCACAGATGTTCCAAGCATAGTATAGAAATATTTAAGGAACAATTAAGTGGTTGGGGGAAAAAAGGAATTTATTTTTTTATATCATCACATTATACCTTTACTGTAGTGTAAAGTTTATTTTATGTATGTATATTTCCTCTCCCTTTTCTTTGTTTTTGCTTTTTTTTGTTATTTTTCTAATTAATACAAAAATAAAGCCAGGAAAAACAAACAAAAAATAGGCATGCATGTACACGCACACACATCTCTGCAAATCTAGCTCTGGCATTTGGAGTCCCCCCCCCCTTTATTCCTGTCAAAAAAGTTTAGGGTTTTTATTCCCTTATTTTTTTTCCTGCAGATATTTTTCTAAACATTCTTGGCATGGGAGAGAGAAAAATAACTTGCTTTGCAGCTAATGACTGCATGAGGTCTGGATTTCTGGATTTCAGTTTCAAAAGCTTGCATGATTTGCTACAAGGGAGTTCTCCCTTGTAGCAAATCAGGACTTGCAGCTTCTTCTGAGGAATGATCACCTGACTGCGCACTGTTGAGCAACTGATAACTGCTTGATCCAATGATTATTCCCCAGGAGAATAAATACAGGTGAGTCTCTGCATCACTGCAAGCAAATAAGTGTGCGTAGGCATCCTTTTTTAAAATTTAAAAACCAAAGAGACAGATCTCCCTCAGCCTTTTCAAGGTAAAGTCATCCCCCCTCCTTTTCTCTCCTTGCAAATTCTGAATGGAATTGGCCCATTCTTTTCCCATTTAGGCGTGTTCCTTTTAATTTGCCTAGTTTTCATGAATGGGGAGAATTAACAGTTTGGTATAGCATACACACACATACACATACACTCTATAATAGGCCTGTTGGAATTACACAAACCCACTCTAAATATCTTAATGTGAGTGTCCTGGATGCTGCTGAAATTCAAACAACAGGCTGTTGGCTGATAATGGAGGTTGCACTGAAAAATCTTTTTTTCCCCCTTTATATAACCCATTCACACAGATGGACAAAATTCCTTCCACTGAGCTGCAAGTTTTTGCCATTAGTAAGCTTCATATAGTGGCAAACAACACCATCTGCCTTCAACCTTCATTCTCTAATTCCTTCCATCGATATAAAACTGCAGTTAAGATAAGTCAGAAAATATATTCAGTGACAGTTGGCACAATTTTCTCTTTCTGCTGAATGGAAGAGAAAACCAAATCATTCTGCGCTTAAAAAACAAATGTGTTAGAGTAGAAATGGCCAAAGAGTAAAGGCTTAGGTATTTTGTATGGATAAAATTCAACATCTCTCTTTAAGATAATTTTTTTAAAAAAGGTAAAGGTTTCCCCTGCACATTTGTGCAGTCGTGTCCAACTCTAGGGGCCGGGTGCTCATCTCCATTTGTTAGCCGAAGAGCCAGCGTTGTCCGAAGACGCTTCCGCGGTCATGTGGCTGGCATGACGCACGCGGAACGCTGTTACCTACCCACTGAAGTGGTACCTATTAATCTACTTTGCATGCTTTCAAAATGCTAGGTTGGCAAGAGCTGGGGTGAGTGCGGGAGCTCACTCCATCACGCGGGGCTAGGGATTCGAACCTCCGAACTTGCGATCTTCCGATCGACAAGCCTGACGTCTTACCCGCTGAGCCACCATGCCCCTTTGATAAATACTCATTTATTATTAAGATTTTGTTAATATAGCTTTACAATAAAGTAGAATTAGCTCATCTGGTTGTGATTCCTATCTGGTTTACCCCACATGGCCGACATCAATCTTGCAAGTAGGAAAGTACAATTCTCCACCACCAACCCCGGTCTCCTTTACAGCCTGAGAAACTAGGGAGGGTCCCTTCTGAGCCTCTTGCCCCACCCACTATCTAGCTGTGGGCTATGCTGTCTCTTATTTGACCATTCCCTTGGCAATGTCTCTTCGCCCCATCTCCCAAGGTCTTTCCCACATATCATTACAGCCCTTTGAGGTAGGCAAGGTCAAGAGCAGCAGGGTTTTCAGGAATGCTTTTTATTGTTGTGGGGTATAATAAAAGAACCTTGCAAGCCTGTCAGAGGTTCTCTCTACTCTGTCTTATACCAGACAAAACCAAAGCAGGGTTATTTCTTTCTTTTTTTGAAACTGCTCCCTTAATGATCATTCATCCCTTCCCCATTCCCAGGGCCAGATTAACATTCCATTACAGGTAATCTTGGCTTAGTGACCACAATTGGGAGTGGCAACTTCATCACTAAGCCCCGTGGTTGCTAAGTGGAAAATAACATAACCATGATGGGCTTACAATGGTATTTCCCATTTGGTCATTAAGCAAATCATCATGGTCTTTAAGCAAAACATCACATGACTGCGACTTATTATTTTACTTCCACATTCTCTCTTAACTCTGCTTGTCACAAACTGGTTGAAAAGCATGTGAATGGTGATCACATGATCACGGGATGCTGTGATGGTTGTAAATGTGTGCCGGTTGTGAAGCCCCTGAATGGCGATCATGTGACTGCGGGATGCTGTGACAATTGTAAATGTGATTTACACAATTTGCAAATGTTTGCAAATCGTTTGCAAAGCTGTTGTTTTTTATACTGTCATAACTTCTAGTAGTCACTAAACGAGACAGTTGGTAAGCGAGGACCACCTGTACATTGAGAAAGGAAACATCCTGCCAGGGTGCAGAAGGACCATCATGCAGAAGGACCGTAGTTAATGAAAGACCACATGTTTTATTCACTCCATGGCATCTCCAGGACGGGCTTGAAAAAATTCTGTCCAAAATGCTGGAGCCTCGTTTCATATCCATCCAGTGGATTTAATTTGGGCTTATGCTGGTGTCTGAATAAAGAAAGGGATAAGAGTTTCAAATGCGTAGGGAGGTAGGGCTTCTTGCACTGGTGTCTTTTAAGAAGGAAAGTTACTGTTGTTTGCTTAAAGATGCTTGCTGTTGACCATGAATGAGTTAATTCTTCTGCAAGCATATTATCAATGAGCATGCTGGAGCTTCTAAGAAGCCTTTGAACAATTGATGGGTTCTTATGCACTTAGTAGTTTTGCTTACATAAATTGCATTTCACTCTGGTTGCAATCTCTTGATTCAGCGTATCCCAGAACATGACTTTAATTGGTTAGGAGAAAGGAGTTCTATTATGCTTTGTTTATTTGTAGCTGAATATACACAGGAAGAGGGAATTAAGATCCTTAGTATCTTTATTTTCATTTTTTAAGAAACAATTTCCCACTTCTTGCAAAAACTATACTGTTTGGCATTAATACTATACAGTATATTTCCTTTATTTATTACATTTATACACCTATTCTTCCAGGGAGTTCAGGGTGATATACAGTATATGATTTTTCCCAATCTGCCTTTTAACCCAATGAGCTGTCCTGTGGGGTAAGCTAGAGCAGGTGTCCCCAACCTGTGGGCCGCAGCCTGTTAGGAACTGGGCCGCGGGGCTCCCACCTATAAACCCCGCCCCCCAGTGCTTGTGATTGGCTCCTACCTGTAAACCCCGTCACCCAGTGCTTGTGATTGGCTCCCACCCGCAAACCCCACCCCCGGTCCACGGAAATCCCAGGACCCCCCCCCCAGTCCACGGAAAAATCGTCTTTTGAAACTGGTCCCTGGTGCCAAAAAGGTTGGGGACCCCTGAGCTAGAGTATGAAAGGAAAGATTTATCCTAGGTCATGCATTAAGTGTTATGGCCAACTGAAGATTTGAACCTGGGTTTCCCCAGTCTAGTTCACTATGCTAATCATTTTATCACAAGGTTGCTCAAGGATTCCTTATTCCAATTCCAATTTATAGTTTACAGAACTGCCTTCACATTTAGGACCTAGAGGTGATTTCCTTAAGTTATATTCTTGCAAATCTATTTATTATGTAAGCTTTAAAGCAGGGCTTTCCAAAGTGCCGCCGCTGGCGACACACCCGGCGGCGGCGGCGACACGTGCGCGCACGGTGGCGGCGCGGGGGGGCATGCGGTGGTGTGCGCGCACGGCGGCGGCACAGGGAGGCGTGCGGCGGCGCGCACACGGCGGCGGCGCGGGGGGCGTGCGGCGGCACGCGCGCGCATGGCGGCGGCACAGGGGGGCGTGCGGCGGCATGGGGGGCGTGCGGCGGCGTGGGGGGCGTGCGGCGGCGCGCGCGTGCATGGCGGCCGCCGTGTGCGCGCGCGCCGCCGCTTCCGGGTGGTGTGGCGACACACCACGCTGTGTGTGGCGACACACTTTTGTGTCGCGACACACAGTTTGGAAAGCTCTGCTTTAAAGTATTGGTATTATGTTATGAAAATTGCTTGTTTCTATTCATCTTTGCAAAATAACATACTATCCAATGTCCAATTACCATGCCAACAGTACTGAATGTATATGATCTATGTTGAGAAATGCCGATTTGATTATTCTAAGACAGTGAAATATTACAAAACTAATGGAGCATGTCCATGTGGAAAACAATTAAAATTATAATTTTAATATATTCTTCAGTGGACTACACATCACCTCTTTTTCACAGGGTCTGGGTGGACAGATTTCTTAGTTTCAGCCACCTTATTAATTGGAATAATTATTAGCAACATGATTTATCACATATTTTCAAGTGATATGATCCTTTAGTAGAGTAATGGGGATGTTTTATTATCATAATGGATCACTTGTTTTGTTTTGTTTTTTTAGCTACAAAAATACTAGAATGGAATATTGGAATATTGACACATATGGAATACTTTGTTTTCATAGAAATATATAATTTAATGTGTGTGCTTGGAAACTCGAAACATGCTTTTTGACAAATTAAATAGGTGATCATGTCCTAATTGACCACTGAAAAAGTTAAAAAAAAAGTGGGGGGTTTCAATTCCAGCCTTGTACCTTTCAGTAAGGTTAACATATCACTGCCATGCCCTCTGCTACACATGGGATCTCAAAACAGTGTAAAAAATTAAAATGACACCCTCCAGCCATACAAATTGCCTATCTGTGCATAGAAGCATCTGCAGGATGTAAAGCTTTCATCAAAATGGTAAAAACATTGTCACGCTATCGCAATGCAAACTCTATCCCTTTTGTGCATGCATGTGATGGCCATGATCCATGTATATACGGACAGAGCTTTGGTCATGATTTGTCCTCTCTTGACCTCTCCCCCCTCCCCACAGATGTCTCGGCCTGAGAATAAAAGCATTGACCACACAGATATTCGTTCTGGTAACTGTATTTTAGTTACAGTAGTAAGAGTAGTTGCTTAAAATACAGCTGGAGGTTGACTTCTCAATAGCAAAATTTGATTCTGAAATTCTAGAACTTGAAATGAGATTCTGATATTTCACCAAACTTCCATGCTGTTATACAGTATTATGTATGCATGGGTGGGTGGGTGGTTGTGGATGTATATTTGTATCAATCAATTCTGTGCACATGTGCCTTGGACCTAGCCCCATTGAGATGAATAAATCTGGTGTAATCCATTGATAATTATACCCAGTTAAAGGGGATTGCAGCCTTACACTGGAATCCTATACATACAGTATCTATTCAGAAATCTCAGTGAATTCCATTGTCAGAGGTTAGAGGTAGTAGAGTCAGATGGAGCCCATTATTTTACGGCTGAATTTGCATGGTGACATCATCATTCATGTGTTGTATTTGCCCCTCCTTACTGCACTTTTGGACACCCATGGATATAGTATAGTAGCTTTTTTTTTTTTTTGGTGCCCTCAAGTCAGTCTTGACTCCTGGCGACCACATGGACAATTCAATGCAGTTTTCTTGGCAACATTTTCAGAAGTGGTTTGCCATTGTGTTCTTCTTCTTAGGGCTGAGTGTCAGCCCTTAGAGGTAGTTAGACAAGAAGCTCCAACTATACTACCTTTATTGTAAGGTTACAGTAAGAGAATCTTGCAAGTCTGAAAGTACGTCTCTCCCGCCTTGCCTTTACAATCCAAGAAGCTAGGGAGGGTCCCTTCTGAAGTGTTTGCCATGCCCCCATTTCTTCTGTGGGCTAAGCTGCCTAGACTGTTGTTCCTCTTCCTCCTCCTCCTGTCTCTCAAGGACATTCTCACAGACCATTACACTGAGAGAGAGGGACTGGCCCAAGGTCACCCAACTGGCTTTGTGCCTAAGGCAAGAGTAGATCTCACAGTCTCCTGGATTCTAGCCGGTGCCTTTAACCACTACACCAAACTGGGTCTCAATATAGCAGCTACACCATGTCTTATACTACCGAGCTATGCAACAGACATTCCCATGCTTTATATTCTTAAATTATGTTTTCTTGATTGTTGTTTATTCGTTCAGTTGCTTCCGACTCTTTGTGACTTCATGGACCAGCCCACGCCAGAGCTTCCTGTCAGCCGTCGCCACCCCCAGCTCCCCCACGGTCGAGTCCGTCACCTCCAGAATACCATCCATCCATCTTGCCCTTGGTCGGCCCCTCTTCTTTTTGCCTTCCACTTTCCCTAGCATCAGCTTCTTCTCCAGGGTATCCTGTCTTCTCATTATATGGCCAAACTACTTTGGTTTTGCCTTTAATATCATTCCGTCAAGTGAGCAGTCTGGCTTTATTTCCTGGAGTATGGACTGGTTTGACCTTCTTGCAGTCCAAGGCACTCTCAGAATTTTCCTCCAGCACCACAGTTCAAAAGTATCTATCTTCTTTCACTCAGCCTTCCTTATGGTCCAGCTCTCACAGCCATAGGTTACTACGGGGAATACCATTGCTTTTACTATGCGGACCTTTGTTGTCAGTGTGATTTCTTGATATGGTAATAATAATATTAATACAGTAAAAATGTTTTAATTATACATATGGTTAAGAAACTCCCTCTTAGCTGAAATAGTCCAATACGGGCATGCATTATAATATTCACTATTGTATTGAAGCGTGTGTGTGTTTTTCAGAACTTTGGCTAGGAATTACCCATGTGTTAATAATCCTTTCGGCAGACACAGAGCATGAAAACAGAATTCCATGTGACAGCCGAAAATTCCCTGCAGCAGAAGCAAGCACAGCTGGCTTGGGTGCTGTGACTTCAGCTTGGTTTCCTTAGAAACCATTTGCTGTTGGATATAATTTTCATTGCTAACAGGCTTCATGTATTTGGAGGCTGGAGTCATTTGTGCAAATGCCAAGCTTTTGTATGCTTTTCAATCTCAGGAAACAAAGTTTGCTTTTGAGTTTCTTTCATATCGGTGCTGGGGGTGGGGGTTAGGTTATACGCCTTCACCTATTCTCTCCATGCATTTTGGGAATGATTTCTTGCCATATTTAAATCTACTCCTTTAGCGGAAACAATTGTCAGTTAAAATAGTGCTGCCAATATTGAGAAATGAACTCTAGCTCTGAGAACTATTAAGTTGGAAGGAGGATTTATCTGAGAATTATTAAGTTGGAAGGAGGCATGAATGCCACTGAATGTAGCATCCTGCTCAGTGCAGGAATCCAGATCAAAGCACCCCTGACCAATGATTCTAGACCAAGCTATTCTAGAAAACATACAACACATTTTTGTGGGTAATTGGTTCTTTAATGTCTTTTCTTGGAACTAGTTTCTAGCCCTTGATCATCATCATTGCTTTTCTGTGAACCTGTTCCCATTTGTTCTTCCTCAAGTGTATGGCTAAAATGACTGAAGAACACAAGACTGGGACACAATACTCAAGGAAAGTATACCGTTGCTAATACAATATAAAACATTTTACTCTAGCTGATTCTCTTCTCCCTTTCTCTCTCTCTAAAGGAGAAGGTGACCTGGAGAGACCATGATTGGCACAGTTTCTCTCCGAACAGATGTCAAAATAATTTACCTCCCTACCACTTCATTTCTCTTTGAAAGACTTACAATAAGCATAATGTTTCTATAGCCCTATCACATATTCAGGGTGTTCTATGGGTATTACCTTGGAGGTCCTTACCATAAGGCAGAAGTAAGCATCTTAGGGCCCTTTGGTATGAATGCATCTGGAGTGACCTTTCTTCAATCCTGCCAATATCTTTGTCCCTACCCAAATGTGTGTGTGTGTTTTAAAGGGTTTCTGGCATACTTCAAAATGAAGTGCCAACTGCCAGCATCATCTTTGTCCTAATTGTCCTAGATGTCCTTATTGTTGTTGTTGTTTAGTTGTTTAGTCATGTCCGACTCTTCGTGACCTCATGAACCATAGCACGCCAGGCCTTCCTGTCCTCCACTGCCTCCCGGAGTTTACTCAAATTCATGTTTGTTACATCGGTGATGCTATCTAACCATCTCATCCTCTGCCGTCCCCTTCTCCTTTTGCCTTCAGTCTTTCCCAGCATCAGGGTCTTTTCCAGTGAGTCCTCTCTTCGCATTAGGTAGCCAAAGTATCTGTCCTTCCAATGAGCAGTCAGGGTTGATGTCCGCATTGGCCTTTTAGAAAATAAAAATAATAGATTATTGTAACTCCATATTTTGTTTGAAAATGTCTAACCAGCTAAGAAAAACAAAACAAAACAAAGGTAATCTGAGGGCAGGAGGAAACCTTGGTGGTGGTAAAGGTATTAATGAGCTGTCTCATTGATTTTCATTCTGCTGAAAATCTGCTTTGAGACTTGTCATACCGTGGCAGGATGGAGTGGAGGTGCTGTTTTGTCTTATCTCCAGACAGCTCATTATTCTATGGAGGAGAGGTTCAAATCTAGTGACGTGGGGGAAATATTGCTATGGTCAGTTACTTTCAAGATTATGTACCTTGTTCTGAATGGCTGGTTAAAAACAAGGACTTAGCTAGCATACTATTTCCTCTGCAGCTAACAGAATCACTGAGTGAGCTGATTTAGGTGGTCTTGGATGTGGTGTTGGAGCCTTCAAGACTTTTGATTTTGGGGGATTTTCAAGTGCTTTAGCCTCACCTTATTTACTATTCTTTCCCCATCTGTTTGCCTGCTATAGTTTTCTTCAATATAGAAATACATTAGAAGTGAAAGAATAAGCTATATATGCGGTTTGACCAACCTGGTTTTTTAATCTTCTGAATACAGCAAGCCTAGGACAAAGGCTAGGCAGAGTTGGACAGGTTAGCCCGAGGCCACCCAATGACCTTTATTTTGTTTTTTTAATAAACATTATTAAAATTTCAACTACCCAATGAGCTTAATGGCCATGCTGGAATTTGAATTGGGTCTCCACAACCCAATCGATTATGCTACTTTCAGTACTATAGTTAGGAAATAGCTATAACCCTGAAAAATGTAGATATTAATACCTGGTAAGATAGTTTGGCTCTACTGAAAGCCCTTCTCTCTATTGTCTAGAGTGGTTTCCATTATATTACGATTTATTATTTTGTATACATATTCTGTTTTATTAAGGGGGAAAAAAGAATCTCAAAGAGACCATTCTGATGCCCATTTATGTATTTTTTTTCTCTGTTCATTTAAGCAGAGCTCAAGACCATGGCCAACTATAAAATTGAGGCAACTATAAAACGACCAATGGCAACAACCAGTAGAACAAAGGAAATAGGGTAAAGGCAACAAGTACATCTGATTTAATCAGAACTGCTTCTAGCATGTTAAAAATAATTTTATTTGAAAGAACTTATTGTCCAAAATCCTTTATGAAAAGTTAGGATTTGAAAAAAAGGGGAAAAGACATTGAAAAGAAAACAAGGTACGAAAATGTCTCAACCTTGCAGGGGTTTGGGACTAGAACAGAGTGTGTCCATAGAGTTGGATTGGTATGTAATGTTTCATAGCCTGCTGTACACACTAGTCAGACTTTGTCCTAGTTCCCA